>CM070648.1:5033214-5646071 GCA_036346575.1 Dendrocalamus sinicus
ACTGACAAATAGCTTGCTATAGAACTGATTTTAGGAACCAAACCAGCGACAAAGCATCAGTATCAAATGTTAGCCAATGAGTTGAAAGAACTTAAGAAGCAATTAGATGAATTGATACAAAATGAATTTGTACATCCTAGTATTTCTCCATTGCTAGTCCTAATGTTGTTCGCCCAAAAGAAAGATGGGAGCCAAAGAATGTGCATTGATTATAGAGGACTGAATGCAGTGACTATTAAAAATAAATATCCACTACCAAGAATAGATGATTTGTTTGACCAACCCAAGATAGATCTACGATCTGGTTATCATCAACTCAAAATTCGAGAACAGGATCGGGAGAAAACTGCCTTCACCACATGATATGGTTTGTTTGAATTAAAGTTGTAACTTTTGGTCTGATAATGTACCGGCCTACTTTATGAACCTAATGAATCAAGTGTATATGGACCAATTGGATCAATGTGTGATAGTCTTCATAGATGACATATTGATATACTCTAAGACTGAAGAAGAACACAACAACACTTACATATTGCCTTGAACAAGCTTTGAGAACACCAATTATATACAAAATTCAACAAGTGTGAGTTTTGGATGAAGGAAGTAGCATTCTTAGGATACATTATCACTGAAGAAGGAGTTAAGGTTTATCCTGAGAAAGTAAAAGCCATGAAGGAATGGAGACAACCAACAACAGCAGAAGTTCGAAGTTTTCTAGGATTGGCAGGTTATTATCACCAATTTATAGGATTCTCAAAGATATCTCAACCCCTTACTCAACTCCTTAAGAAGGATAAGCCATTTGAGTGGACAAATAAATGTGAAGAAAGTTTCTAGGAATTGAAGACTAAATTAATCATAGCCCTAATACTGATACTCCCTAATCCTAAGAAAGATTTCCAGATCGATTGTGACACTTTAAAACAAGGACTAGAATGTGTATTGATGGAAGATGGAAGAGTTGTAGCCTATGCTTTAAGGCAATTATGAACACATGAAGAAAACTGCCCCACTCATGACATAGAATTAGCAGCTGTGATTCATTCACTGAAGATTTGAAGACACTATCTATGGATAATCATTGTGAAATCTTTTCTAATCACAAGAGTCTAAAATATATTTTCACTCAACCATATTTGAATCTACAACAACAAAGATAGTTAGAACTAATCAAAGACTATGATATAGACCTTCAATATCACCCTAGAAAGGCATAGTGTAGCTAATGCATTGAGTCGAAAGGCATATCATGGTATAGCCACCATTTCGGAATGTCCGACCCAATTACAAAAAGAAATGCAGCGACTGGATTTACAAATAGCTGAGCAAGGATTTATAGCAGCATTAGAAATTCAACCGACGTTCAGAGATCAAATCAAGATTGCCTAAGAAAAAGATGAAGAGACTCAACAACTTAGGAAGAGAAGCTACGAAGAAAATTTGATAGAATTCACTGAAGATAATCAGGGAATCTTGAGATTCCATGACTGCTATTATATACTGAAGAAGAATGAGTTAAAGGACTTGATATTGAAAGAAGCTTAATCATCACAATTCTCCATACACCTAAGAGAGACAAAAATGTATCAAGATTTGAAAAAGAGATTTTGGTGGAGTAATATGAAGAGAGAAATAGCCGAATACATTGCTCATTGTGATGTATGTCAAAAGATCAAGATAGATCATCAAAGACTATCCAAAATGGAAGTGGGAAGATATCGACATAGATTTTATTATCGAACTACCCAAAATACAAGAAGGATATGACGACGTTTGGGTGATCATAGATCGATTGACCAAAATAGCACATTTCTTATCAATTAAGCAGACCTATGGGAAAGATAAATTAGCAGAGTTATATCTGACCAAGATTGTGGTATCACATGGAGTTCCGAAGAGAATAGTCTCTGATGGAGGAGCATAGTTCACCTCTAAATTTTGGGAAAGATTGCATGATGCAATAGGGACAGACTTAGCATTTAGTACTACATATCATCTGGAGGCTGGAGGACAGACTGAAAGAGTGAATCAGATCTTAAAAGCCATGTTGAGAGCATGTGCGATAGTTTACAGAGCAGCCTGGAATACTTGCCGACCATTTGCAGAATTTTTTTACAACAACAACTATCAAGCCAGCATTAAAATGGCACCTTTTGAAGCCCTATATGGTAGAGTATGTAGAACACCGTTGAAATAGACAGAGACCAGAGAACGACAATTTCTTGGTCCACAAATTGTTCATGATGTAGAAGCTCATGTGAGAATCATTCAAGATAAGATGAAAATTGCTAAGAACCATCAGAAAAGTTATGTAGACACTCGAAGAAAGGACCTAAGTTTTAAAATTGAAAATTTTATTACCTTAAGGTTACCCCTTTGAAGTCCATAAAAAGATTCAGACGAAAGGCAAATTAGCCCCAAGATATATTGGCCCTTACAAAATCATAAAATGGATTGGAGAAGTGGCATATAGATTGCAGTTGACACCAAACCTAACTAGAGTATACAATGTGTTTCATGTATTATAGCTTCGAAATGTCTTTGTCAGCCCACTGAACAAGTGCTAGTTGAAGATATAGACTTGCAAGATGAATTGACATATCAAGCAGAGTCAATACAGATTTTGGAGACAATAGAAATATAGTTAAGAAATAGAAATATCATATTCTGCAAAGTGTAATGACAGAATCAGACAGTGAAGGAAGCAACTTGTGAAAAGGAGTTAGACTTGCAGTGGGATTTTCCCAACCTATTCCCTGAATCAAGGTAATCTCGAGGACGAGATTCTTTTTAAGAGGTTAGGTTGAAACACCCCAAAATTCAAACCATTTTTAAAATTTCTTGAATTTTAGTCAAGTTTGGTTTCCTTCCCAATTCAAAAACTCCTCATCTTTTGTGCTTTTCCCCTTTCAGCCATCCATTTCCTCGAGCCATTGGTGCATTTGGAAAGTACGCCTTCAACCCTGTTCACTGAAAGCCACATGGCCTCTTCCTATTTGCCACCGTCGTCTGCACTTCCATTCACACCGCTGCTTCAGCCTATCAACTTGATGTACCTTGCCTTGCTGTGCCCCTGACAACTCCTTAATTGCCTATTGACTCACCACAGCCACGCACCACGACAGCTCATAGCCGCTTCATCATCGCCACCATGCAATGCTCTCCCAGCTCGACCCGTGCACCCACCCTGACCAAAGCAGACAGCATTTGACGAGCATTGTTCGAGTCTGGGTATGTAAGACCAAAAGCTCGGAGGTTGCTCAAAATCTTATGGAATCTGGCAAAACACTCATCCAAGGACTCACCAGCGAGCATCTCAAACTTGTTGTACTCTCGCCTGTATTGGTCCTGTCGGACAGTCTTGATTTAGGTGGTGCCCTCATGGTATGCATCGAGGGTCACCCAAATATCATATGCCGACGAAAGATGAGAAATGTGATCAAACTTATTTCTGCTAAGACCTTGGATAATGATGTTCCTTGCCTTAGCATTTGCCTCCACATCTGGCGCATTTATCGCTGTAATGTGCTCATCGGTAGGAACAACAAATCGAGTCTTAACTTTCCTCCAAATCACATAGCCTTGAGCCTGAATGTAAGACTCCATCCTACTCTTCCAAAAGGGATAGTCAAACCCCATCGGAAATAGGAGGCTTAGTGGAATACTTGTCTATTGCCATGGCTCCAAAGACCGGTTAGAATTATTGAAAAGAGCTAACCGGGCTCTTATACCACTTGTAGGACCGGAAGGCAATAGAGGGGGGGTGAATGGTGCCTTCGAAATCTCCTCAAGTATCCACTTAACCCTTTTTCTCCAATAGCTACTGAGCTATGAAAACTAGAGTTGAAAGCTCACAGGAAAACCGAGAAGACAGAGCGAACAGAACAAGGAAAAATGAACTGGTCGAAATCTGACAGTGTGGTCGAAACTTATCACATGGTCGTAATTCTCAACAACATGGTCGATGGTTGGCTGAGAGATGGCTATCCGACTCTTGGACAAAAGTACAACATGGTCGGTAGTTGATGATACCCGAGACCAGAACAACAGAGAAAAGGCACAGAGAACAAACCGTGGTCGGAGACCAGCACTGTGGTCGAAATGCAACAACATGGCCAAAAACAGAGCTTGTGGTCCTAAGCCCGACTATGTGGTTGATACCCGACAACATGGTCGTAAATCGCCCTAGTCAACAGCCACTGAGACCAGAACCAACGTAGTTGTTAGCCAACAAGTAGTCGAACAACCAATGTAGTCGAAACCAGTCAGCAACGTGGTCGTAATCGACACGGTCATAAGCCAATGAGTGGTCGAACAACCAACGTGGTCGAAACCACTCTGCAACCAGAAGAACAACGTGGTTGAAATCAGTGCGGTGTGGTCTGGAACTTGATCTTGGTTGAAACCAACGTACTCGTAAATCCAATTAATGTTCCAGACCTAGACTTACACCGACTAAGACTACTTCAGTTCAGATTCAACACAAGAAGACATGGAAGCAACAGAATTGAACGTGGTCGTAATGCTCTCAGAAAACAGAGGAAATGCAGGGCGCACGACCGCAAGATCTAGATTTTGAATAACTTTTGATTCACGGATCAACTGATCATGAGCCTTTGAACACAGCAAGAACAAGACCTCAAGAGACTGCTCTGAACTTTAATTGAAAACTTATCAAGAAAATAGAGATCTTTGTCTGGAATCACCATAAAGATCGACAATTTGAATGTCTAGTTTGCATGGTTTAGTATTGAACTACTGATGGCTAGGTGATACGTGAAGGCCACAGATGTAATGCGAAGGGCAGTCAGGATCGCATCAAGTTGACCACACTGTCAAAATGAAGCAGGGTTTAACGGACAGATGCACACGCAGAGCCCCTCTTAACCCCATGCCAAAACGAAGCAGGAGCCAGGATTTGATGCAAGTATACAAAATAATTTTATTCAACCCCTTGGCAATAGCCGATCATTACATAGTAGTAGTACTATTCTTAAACCCTCTCCACACTCCACGCTCCACTCAACAACAGACACACACCAGCTTAAAGAAAAGAAAGAAAAAACAACACACGCACACCTACCTCAGCTCAGTCTCCCTCCCACTCTGGGAATCACCGATTCATCTTGTTCGCAATTCAGGCGCGCGAACCGCCGGTGTGCAGTGCGAACCTGGGGGAGAGCGCCGGCGCCGTCGGTGGAAGCATGGGGCATGGAGGCAAGCTCGCCTTGTAGCGGCCCCAGAACAGCCACCAGCCAGCGACCAGTCCTAGCAAGGCGCCGGCCAGCACCGCCAGCGTCATCATCATGCCAATGACGGCCGGGCTGGCCACCAGAGGGCGCGGCAGCTGAGGCAAGGCTGGGCACGGCGGGCACGCCAGATTCTACTCCCCGGCGGTTCTGTTCGCGCCCCGCCAGGCCATTTTCAGAGATTGGGAGCTGACGAATTTTACGAGTGCTTGAGTGCTTCGCCGGCGCCGCCGCGCCATGCAAGGGCGGAACCAGGAATTGGATATGGGGGGCAACATGGACAACAAGTAGAGTAGAATCAATGAACCATGCCAGATTTACCGATCCAATAGTCACATATCAGAGTAATATGTTTCGCAAATTACAATGCAAAGAAAATTACATCTCTATTAACCTAAACTTAGCTCTACGACTACCAGCAAGATCATAGGCCTTAATAATATCATCATTACTAATCTTTGCGGCCAATTCCTTTTCAATATAAATTACCAAACAATCTCGTAGAAATCCATCTTCCATTGTACTTCGAAGTCGCATCTTCACAAGTTTCATAGCTGAAAAACATCTCTCGGTGGTTGCAGTTGAAACTGGAAGAGTTAAGACTAATCTTAACAACCTGTCCACCATAGGATAAGATGAATCTTTACCAGTCTTAACTAGTCCACTTGTTAGATCAGCAAGTGATGGTAATGCACTTAGGTCTGGATGGTTGCATACATCAAGTTGAAAATGTGGTAGTTGGCACTCCAATTAAGCTCTTTCTTGACTTGAGAAATTAGCAGGATAATATTTTCCCACTAGAGTGCATATATTTGCTATGTCAAAGGCGTCCAACCTTGGATCCAAAGAGGCACAAAGGGACAAAAGCTATGTCGCTTGAGAACTGAATCGATCTTCTAGCTCAATCAATTGTAGATCAATTGCAACATTAAACACATCTACTTTGTAATGGTGAAAGGCTGTGGTGTTATCATTCTTGTTTTGGGATTTAGTCACATCAACGTACCTGCAAATTGGAAGAAATGATGTAACATTCATACTGAAAATCTGAAATAATTTGGGCAAAAGAACATACTTCTTACTCAGATATGGGATATCAATCTCGTGCTTCTCGCAAAACAATTTGACCTCCTCAAGAAGAGGTTCCCAGCCATTATTTCGCAACTCACTAAGCAACACTTTTGTTGTAGAAACAGAATCCATCGCATTTAAGGTATCAATGCTTTTCTTTTGGAGTGTTTGGCACAACACATCAGTGATCTTCATAATCTTTTCCATCGGTGCAGAATAAACACAAAATCAAATGTGACAATGATTCGTAAGGCACCACTAGCATCTCCCCGAGAATACCTCGAAACTGAACGATCATTAGCAATGCTGCGTAGGACTGAAATTGTGGCACCAAACATCTTCTTTAAGCTCTGGATTGACTTGTAATGGGAACTCCATCTTGTGTCCCCTGACCTCTGTAGAGAGGACATCTGATTTGCCCCTCGCCCTATGTCAAGCTCTCCCAATTCAATTTCACGAGCAATTTCCTCCGCTTGATTCGCTAGCAACTCATCATTGCGCTTAGGTGAAGTGTACTTTGCATTTTTTGGAGCATTTTCTAACACAACCTCTTTAACCTCCTTGTTATACGAAGCCTAAAGCTTGAGCATTTCAAGAAAATTGCCCCTGTTTAAGGAACCAGGAGGTTCATCATGGCCTCTAAAGGGACAACCTTGGAATGTCAACCACCTAAATATAGAAATAAAACAAGTTTAGATTAGATAGTGCATCACATATAACTCTGGTTGCAAAAACAAAAAGAAAAGTGAGATTGTGAGAAGTCCTTCTTATTATTACCTAATGCAATCAGTCGTAGTCGCAAGCCTTAGTCTTCCTGCTGCAACCATTATCTCTTTTTGTTTAACCATCATAATGTCAATTTGAGCCATTGTGTTCTTAAGATTATTAAAACACCGAACTGAATAATTGTGAGCTGAGTTGGCATCCCCCATGTGTTTTAGAAGAGAACATTCATTTCCATCATTAACTTTCTTCCAGCTTCAAACCCCTTCGTGAATGCATCGATCCAGATTTTCCAATTGGCTTCTTGGAAAAAATAAAACATGGTAGACAATAAGCACGATTTGTGTGAGGTGAATATTCTAGCCAAGTAAATTGCTTGAACCAACTGCTTTGAAATCGGCGACGATGAGATAATTCACTGAGTGGGTACTCTGCTAACATAGGTTGATATGGGCGCTCTGAAATATAAAATCTTCGAGCTTCATCTTGTTGATCAGCTGGTAATTCTAAGATTTGAACACGTTTACCAGGGTCTCTCTCAAATCTAGTAGCTACAATTGGTTGATGCTCGGCAGCCTCGACTTCTAATGGTGCAGCAGCAACACTACTCTGATTATTAGGATTTTCCACATCATGTTCATTAGGAGTTTCCCCTTCCACGTTAGGAGTTTCTACTTCCACGTTACTCTGGCAGCCTCGGCTTCTAATGGCTTCAATACAATTAGCATTGAACCAACAGACTTAAAAAAACTATGAATTGTCTTTCTCTTCTTCATATCATCTAAAATTGTAAAGGGAAATTTAAATAGTGATTACTGATTAGATAAGGGAATACAACCGAATGAAATCAATGAATGATTAGTGATTACCTGCTGATGGCGTCAAGGCACAAGCCCTCAATAGTCAATAGAATTAGCGGCTGCTGACCTGCTATGTTGTTGGCCTGTTGGCTATTGTTACTGATTACCTGTTGTTGCTGTTGCTGATTGCAAGAAGACGAACAGACAAAACGTGTGGCAAGCCAGCAAAGAGCCAAAGGCTCAAATATGAAGCGTCAGTCCTCAACTACTAGGCCTAATTGGGCTGCATATGACTGGGCTTTAAACATACTTTACATTTGAGCTAAATTGGGGGGGGCCAAACAACTAATTAAACACATGTAATTAACTACATAATGGAGGATTAGTAGAAGGTTGGGGGGGTGCCCTGGCCCCCCCCCTCGGCCCCCCTCTCTCCGCCACTGAAGTTAGCTAAGATCGTATAGAAGTTGGTCTGATCTCTTAACACTCATTCCATCAAGCCAATTATCAGACCAAAATAGAGTGCTACGACTATTACCAACCACAGAAAACATGGCCCGAAACATTGCTAATACTTCCTTGCTACAACGAATTGGTACCCCCGACCAATAGTTAAAAAAATTCGTTGCAATAAAATGTATATATTGCAACAAAAAGAAGAATTCGTTTGATACATATTTCCTCCGCGAATTGGAGTACAGAGTGTGCATTGTTTTTTCTTCTTTGAAGTAATAGCAGGAGAAAGGAGCTACAAAAGTTGCAAAAACAGAAGTCAATCGCAAAATTGTCACGTGGCATTTGAAGTCTTCTCTTTGCTATACATATACAACATTACAAATGGGCCTATTAGGCCTAGGACTAAGTATAGCACACACAGCCTAACCTCAACAGCATTTCTGATAAACGTAGCTTCTTAGCTGACGCTTGCCTTATTTTTGGATTGTCGTCGGATTGCATTTCTGACGAGCGTAGCTTCTCAGCATAATCTTTCTATATTTTCCGATTGGCAGTGCTTTCCATGTATCCGCCTTTATACTCTTCTGGTATCATGACCAGCTATAAGAGACATGGCGCCAGTGGCGGAGAGAGGGGGGCCGAGGGGGGGGCCAGGGCACCCCCAACTTTCTACTAATCCTCCATTATATAGTTAATTACATATGTTTAATTAGTAGTTAGCCCAAATGTAATGTATGTTTAAAGGCCAGTCATATGCAGCCCAATTAGGCCTAGTAGTTGAGGACTGACACTTCATATTTGAGCCTTTGGCTCGTCATATTTGAAGCGCTCAAGCACTCGAGTGCTGTAGTAAAATTCGTCAGCTCCCAATCTCTGAAAATGGCCTGGCGGGGCGCGAATAGAACCGCCGGGGAGCAGAATCTGGCATGCCCGCCATGCCCAGCCTTGCCTCAACTGCCGCGCCCTCCGGTGGCCACCCCGGCCGTCATCAGCGTGATGACGACGCCGCGGCGTGCCGGCGGCGCTTGCTAGGACTGGTCGCCGGTGGTGGCTGATGCAGGGCCGCTACGAGGCGAGCTCGCCTCGTGCCCCATGCTTCCACCGACGCGCGCCGCTCTCCCAGTTCGCCGGCGCGCCGGCGGTTCTCGCGCCTGAATTGCGGACAAGATCAATCGGTGATTTTCAGAGTGGGAGGGAGACTGAGCTGAGGTAGGTGTGCGTCAGTTGTTTTTTCTTTCTTTTCTTTAAGCTGGTGTGTGTCTGTTGTTGAGTGGAGCGTGGAGTGTGGAGAGGGTTTAAGAATAGTACTACTACTATGTAACGATCGGCTATTGCCAAGGGGTTGAATAAAATTATTCTGTATACTTGCATCAAATTCTGGCTCCTGCTTCGTTTTGGCATGGGGTTAAGAGGGGCTCTGCGTGTGCATCTGTCCATTAAACCCTGCTTCGTTTTGGCAGGGTGGTCAGCTTGATGCGATCCTAACTGCCCTTCGCATTACATCTGTGGCCTTCGCGTATAACCTAGCCATCAGTAGTTCAGTACTAAACCATGCAAACTAGACATTCAGATTGCCGATCTTTATGGTGATTCCAGACAAAGAAGGCTAGGATTTAGATACGAATCGGTTAATCAGGAAGTGCTACATTGTTGAGTTGAATGGGATGAAATAGAGTTCATAATCTTCTTGATTTTATCCACGTCCTTACTTCAGAAATGTTGCAAACATTAAATGTTTGCACGCATTCTCATTTGGCCATGGGTTGGATTGCAGGTGCTACGTGCTCGCTTTTAGGTAACAAGCTTTCAGATTTGTGTGGTCAAAATACGCTAGATGCTTGTGCTAATTTGCCATTCCGTGGTCATCTCAATCGCCACCGTCATACCCTGCGTCGTGTAGTCATGCAGTAAACTTTTTAGTGCTTTGCAAATGATGCTTTGAGCAGAAAGTTACTATTTTTTAAAAGTCTTTTCTCTGTGCCTTGCAGGAATTGAAGAAGTGTGAAATAACATTTGTTACTTGATATAAAGTCAAGATCGAAGTCGTTTTCCAGAACTACCACAACAATCAAGTTGTAACTTCTAAGCAAAAATTTCTAATAGCACTCCGATAATTTTAGGTGATAGTAAATGAAATTAACATAGACATGCTTGTTCTGTTGAGACGGCTCCCAATGTTTATCTCTGCCCATGTTTAGATGATCACACTCGTACGCTTGGATATAAGGCCAATGAGAAATCATGTCGATGGCAACTGCAATGTCAAAAGGGGGTGCTGCTGCCAGAATGGTTTCAACCTCCATCGGCATAGTCAGCTGCTTAGTACTCTCCCCCCAACGGATGCAAAGTGGGTTTTATGCTGCCCTTTGCCATCCTTCTTCTTCTGAGCTTGAAAGGCATCGATGACATGTTACGGCTCTTTACAAATCTACGATCAGTGCCCCCACTTGCCACACTTGTAACAAGATTGGTCTTGCTGGCCATAGGGTTACCATCCCGTTTTGGTTTGCTTGCCTTATTCTCACGTAGAGCATCTGACTTGCCTTTCTAGGCTACGACCTTACCCTTCCTTCCCCTTTTCTTCAATATGGGCTTTCGCACGTTGTAGCTCCCAACGTTGGCTTCACGGCCAACGGAGCTCCCAGATGGCTGTGAGACATAGTTCTTGCGGAGAACTTCATCCTGAACCTTAGCAATCTGCATCATATCAATCAATTCAGCATACTCCTTGTAATCATCTTGGCGATAATTGCGTGCAGACTGCACTGCATTAGGGTGGAAGGTGGATAGGGACTTCTCAATCTTCTCCTCATTTGTGATCTTCTTACCATAAAATTGAAGATTGGTACAAATTATGTGCAAAGCAGAATTGTACTCCTCGACCGTTTTGAAGTCGGCAAACCTCAGTCAGATCCACTCTTGCTCTGCCTGAGGAAGAATGGTGTACTTTAGCCTCTAAAACCGCTTCTTAAGTGCAGTCCATAATGCTAGCACGCTCTTCTCTGCCATGTACTCATTCTTGAGAGTAAGACAGAGATGGTGCCTGAGGAAGTGAAGTGCCTGATCATTTTCCTCGGGGGTGGGTTTGGCATCCTGTGGTGTACCAATCCTAATGGCAGCGCAGAGTTTCTTGGCTCCAAGTACTATCTTGACATCGGAAGCCCAAGTTAAGTAGTTTTGGCCATGCTGGGCCAGTTCCTCGAACTCCCGGTTCGTGATGTCTGTCATCTAAATGTGCACAAAAGGAATAAATACGTTTATTGCTAGTAAACGTACATGGAACAAATTTACAATAGGTAAATGAATTGGATAATGGTACAAATGATTCTCATAATGTTCCAGAATTTTCTACGCATTTTCTTTAAATTTTACTGTTAATTTCGGTGATTAAAGGCAATTTAAATAATTACGATTAATCAAAACAGTAAATAAATATATAAAATATATAAAATAGTAATGACAGTATTAAACATGCTTCAAATGCTAAAAAAATTCAAAATTTGAATTCCCGAGGCCCTTTTATGCTGGAATATGAATTTTCAGTAAATTCTGCAATTTTTGAGGGCTTATACGCAAATTTTCAATTCAGAGAAAATGTTTGCGTAATTTTCTAATTTTTTGAGGGCCTTTCTACAAAATCTAGGACCTGTCTGGAAATTCTGAGGACCCTCCTGTAATTTCCAGATTTTAGAGGAGTCTTTTTGCAAATTTGTCGGCCCATCAAATCTAAGCTTGGAATTATGCCTCACTTAAGGCCCAAGTTGAAAAGCCCATTGCTAACTTTTAGAAAAAGTAAAAATATAGTGACAAAGACATGTAGCTGTTCATGAGCACAATGGAGTCCGATGTTCTAAATGCCGCACTTCATTAATTTATTTTAAACACTAGAGTTCTTTGGAAGATTCTTTACCTATATGATTTCAATGTACCCATTAATTTATTCACTTAATTGGCTTGAAGATTTTCTTTGGATTAATTATTTCATTTATGTATTCCATGTTATCTGTCCTAAGTTTAAATGCCTACCTCATTAATTACATTCTATTTAGATTTGCTTGGAAGATTGGTTTTCCTTGATTTGTTTCCTTGTGTATGTTAAACACTATATCTCTCTTACATGATTTCAATGTGTCCATTAATTTGTTTGTTAATCCTATATCTGGCCTGGAGATTTTCTTTGAGTTAATTCTCTCATTTATGTATTCCATATTATGTTCCCCAAGTTTTAAATGCCCACCTCATTACTTTCTTTCTACGTAGATTCACCGATCCGAAGATTGTTGTTTCTTGATTCATTTCCTTATATTTGTTAGACACTAGACTTCTCTAGAAGATTCGTTCTGTATAAGATACCAATGTGCCAATTAATTTGTTTCTTAAATGCTACATCTGGCCCGAAGATTTATTAAGTTAATTTCTTCATTTATGTATTGGATATTATTTGCCACAAGTTTTAAATGCCCACCTCATTAATTTCTTTCTACTTAGATTTGTCCCGACCCTTCCTTTCCCTAGGCGCTTCACACTATTTAAAGAGGAGATGCTCAATGAAAGACACACTACCGCTTGTGTTCCCTCTTTAACATCGAGATGCAGAAATCCTCCCAACAAATTGCATTGTTTGGGGTTCTACTTCTTATTAATGTAATCGCTGGAGGATGTTTTCTTTACAATGAAGAGGTACGTGCTATGGTATTGTGATGATACACCTAGTTCACTTGCTTAATTTCCTTCCAGTCAAACAAGTCATGCCTAACATGATCTCTTGCTTGGTTCGTCACTCCCTTCCTAATGATTTGTAAGCAAGGAAACTGGACAACGCAATGGCCCCCTGAAATTCATTCAAAAGTCTATCCACAGAGTGAAGATGTGAAATTTTACGTGAGTGTCTTATATCCTTGATTTAATTACATGGAAAGCTTTTTACTATCTACATCTTGCAAGATGCATTTATTTTATTACACTGAGAATGGCTATTGTTATTTTGGCAGTATACATACCATACATTGGATCCAGGAGATGGTAATAATTATTATGGATTAGAGGCTACTATGGATGTTTATGGATTTACTTTACATCCTGGCCAGCGAAGTGCAGCTACAATTTGGATCATTAATAGAGGAGATGGACAACCGTCTTCACTTAATGGAATTCAAGTTGGATGGCTTGTAAGCTACATTTGTTTATGGCACGTCAGGACACCTAATTAAAGAGAATTGGTTAGAGCAAGTTTAATAGAAGAGGTGGCTAATAGAAGAGGTGGCTGTTACCTCTAGGACTAACTAAATAAACAAAAAGAGTACACGTGGCTTATGGTGGAGGTAGCTAATACAATAAGTTGAGTAGAGGTTACCTCTACTAAAGCACTCAAACATTTAATACTTGCATAAATATATCCGAGGTCACCTCTTGCATGAGGGGCAGCTTGCCTCTCTCTCCTCGTATGATGTGCTAGAGGTTACCTCTTAGAGCAAGTACAATAATGGTTTTATAGCCAAGCTAGTCAGCATTTTTGCTGATGTGGAGGAGAGAAGAGAGGAGAGAGATGAGAGCTTGGCTCTCATGCAAGCAACAAGCTGGACACGGGAGCCTATGCAGTGGTGGGCCAAGATAATAAATGTATGTGAGGAGGAATAGGAAAGAGAATGTGAGATATGGTACCACATAATAATAAAAAATCTTTTGTAGACAAATAGAAGACAAATTATTGTATAACTTGGCTCTTATAACTTGACTTATAGCCAAACACTTGGCTCTATTATTGGACTTGCTCTTAGGGCATCTCCAATGGTCTGAGTCAGCTAGCTATATGCATGTACACATCAGCATATATCCTATGTGGAGGAAAGAGAGTATGCAAAAAAAATCGAGTCAGCTCTTCCTTAAGCACTAGTCTATAATCGCCAAACGAGGCAGCCTCTATAAATTACATGTGTGCATGTAAGCATCAAATAGCTATCCTTATAGATAGTTCTTTAGAATGCTAGCTTTAGTGTGTACTATATAAATGATGTGGAAGTCTTATAGTTAGTTGCTAGCTATAACCATTGGAGTTATAGCTAGCAACTAACTATAAGACTTCCACATCATCTATATAGTACACACTAAAGTTAGCATTCTAAAGAACTATCTATAGGATAGCTATTTGATGCTTACATGCACACACGTAATTTATGGAGGCTGCCTGCTTGGCGCTATAGACTATCTCTAGAGCTGTAGAGAGCTGCGTTCTCTTTCTTCATTTAATATCTTCCACGTAGGACAGTTGATGACATGGACTCTCTTGTAGATAGCTGCTATAGACCCATTGGAGATACCCTAAGGGGCAGCTTGCTTCTCTCTCCTCTTTTCTCTCTCTTCCACATAGGATTGTGTTGACGTGAATTTCGCTAGAGGCGACCTAGTCAGCATTATTGTACTTGCTCTTATACATCATCAAAATGTGTCTGGTTTTGATAAATACCACAATAAAATCCTAGTTCACTTCAATACCACCGAAATTTCTAAAGATTTAGCAATATACCACTCCATCGTCCTCCGTCCCATCTCCATAACGGCGACTCGTTTGGCACCTCTTATTTGGCTTAACCAGACCATCCTTTGCTCAACATGACGTGTCTGATTTTGATAAATACCACAATAAAATCTTAGTTCACTTCAATACCACCTAAATCTTTAGCAATATACCACCCCATCGTCCTTCATCCCATCTCCATAACGGCGACTCGTTTGGTACCTCTTATTTGGCTCAACTAGACCATCCCTTGCTCAAACATGACGCTCACTCGCTCCTCTCTCTCGCAGCACTGCTCCTCTCCGGCGCCACCACACCGTAGTGTCACCCTGCTCGGCTTTTCCCGCATGTCACCTTTGCCCCTGCACGCACGCTGCCCTGCTCTGCTTCTCTCCCACACGCCGCGCCGCCTCCCTGCTCTGCTTCTCTCCTGCAAGCCGTGCCACCGCTTTCTCTCCGCTTCTCGCATGCCGCGTGGCCGTTCACCACAATAAATTAGGGTTCACATTTTATTGTGGTATAGATCAAAACGAGGCACGATTCGATGTTACGTAACCAATTTTCTCTTAATTAAATTCACCTGTAGAAATTGCTAGAAGTTAAATGGCCTTTCTTTTCTTGCTTTTGATACATACCTTTCCAATGAGATTATTTGATTTCTTCTTTAGGGAGTACAAAATAAATCAAGCATTTATTATATGATTTTTTTTCTTAGTATTTTAGAAATACCTAATTAATCTAAAGATACACCTTTGTCTTTTTAAAAAGAACCTAATACACACCTCATAAAATTTTTTTAAAAAAAAGCGTCCTGAAGATAACTATGTTGCTTCTAGAGCATGAGATGATTGCTAATTATAAAAAAGGATGTAAGCTAGCTCTGCAGGTGAACTTTGCAATTACTGGCAATTGAATAGTAGACCAAAGACTGATTTTATTCCTCTGTATGGATGTCTAACACTACCGTACGTAATTTCATACAGATTCACCCAACCTTATACAAGGATTCTCATACTCATTTCTACACAATGTGGACTGTAAGTTTTCTCAACTTGTGCTTAGTAAGATAAAAATTAGAAAGGGTTAAACTCTATAATTCTAAAAGGTATTAATATCAAATATCCAAGCAATCTTAATATGTCTGCACCAAGTGAAAGCTTCATGTTTGAACAAGATGAATCGCTTCATATCGGCTCGTTGCTCATAGATTAATTGATGGACAAGACCTCATGCCAAGTAACAATATTTGCACTACCAAAATATGTATCCATGCATTATCTTGTGTTATACTCTCTATGTCCTAGTTTATAGGGTGTATTTTTTTAATGGCTTTGTCTATAAATATAGAACGTATTTCATGATTTAATATAAAATTAGCGTGATATTTTCTTTATATCCCTAATAAATATTCAGCTTTATTTGCTATTCTTTACATGCATACATTGAATATAGTGCTTAAAAAAATAATTAGGAGTAATCTAGCTATTTTCACTATCTTTTTAGTCCATATTCCAAGGAAAAATACGCCTTGCAAACATAGACAGATGGAGTAATATTGTAGAGACTTGTATGTAATCATTAGCATAGAACAAGCACTTAATTGCATTTAGTATAGTAGGTTAAGTCCTCTAAACTTGTAGCCCTAGTTCTGTTTGTTGGTAAAAACTTGTGAATTTTTGTGTACATGGAACTGAACTGAGGACTATTTTTAGAATGAGTTTCCTTATTTTGCAATGTCAGAGTGGTGGATCGCCTCTTAACGGTTGCTTTGACATGCGTTGTCCTGGTTTCCGAAAGACAACATCAAGTATATCTCCTGGTGATGTCATCAAACAAGTTACTACGAACCCTGGTGATAAACAATACATCACACTTAGAGTATTCAAGGTATAATTAAGCTTGCTACTGAATCATATCAGAATAATTGTTTGTTATGATTTCTTAATACCAAAAAAGTTGTGCATAGGCTTTGGAATTCCTGTTCAATTTGAAATTGGCGTGCACCTAGCCATTTGAAATTAAAACTAACGACGGGTAAACTCTTCTAGATAATCTGATGTTCTAATTAATCGGTCATAAATGCCTATCGCAACCAATGTGCATGCTGTGCACTTAAATTTACATTTTATGCAGGCAAGGATGTGGGCGTAGGTTTTTTTATTAAAAAAACACTGAACCTTCTACCTAGGACTGATATTAGACTAACCTTCTTTTTTAGGGGATTTGAATATAATTCAAGAATATGTAGATGTGAG
Source organism: Dendrocalamus sinicus (assembly GCA_036346575.1). NCBI lineage: Eukaryota > Viridiplantae > Streptophyta > Magnoliopsida > Poales > Poaceae > Dendrocalamus > Dendrocalamus sinicus. The sequence goes on from CM070648.1 coordinate 5,050,286, forward strand.
GTGTGGATGTTCCAATTCTATTACACATTATTAACCTTCCATGTAAGCATATTATTAGAAATTTTTGAGAAAGAAACTACTCCAATATACAGTTTACCAGGTTTATCTTGACCCACCAATAAAAAATTGATTGTTAGTGTTAAACTTTAGTTCATAAAGCAGCTTTGAAATCAAACAAGCTGAACTAACATGTGCACCCAAATAGTAAGTGTGTACACATGTGAAGAGGTTCGAATTTCATCTCCTGTACCCAAATGGTATCTGTTGTGAGCTGAGGTGCGAGTTGCTAAACTTACGTTTAAGCAATTTTCTACACATCAATGGGATAAAAATTTCGTAAGGCTTTTGCAGCCGATTACTCATGATCCGGCCCATCGTTAACCTTTTAGTTTGGGCCTAAGACCAACGCAGCCCCCAACACCAGCGTATAGGATATGGTACTATACTAGTATGGATGAGGCAGCAAGCGATACGTTTCTCATGGGTCCAAACCATTTACCATGGACCACCAGTGAACGTTCTAGGATAAATAAATAAATAAAAGCTTTGTCGGGCCCCCGGATTTCCGAACCCGGACCCTCTGTGTATTACAGCACTAGTCCCAGATCAAAGCTAGTGCACACAGTCAAACAGAATGGAAAACATCACCACCAACGATTTATTACAATAAATAAGAGTACTGACCACCGGGTCTCATTATTACAAGGGAGGTTTAAGACCTCGCACAATCAAACACAGCGGAAGCAAATAAAACTCGAGGACGACCCATCAATTCGCCACAGGCAATTGACTGGGGAAGCGCGACCTAGTCCTCCGGGAAGAATCCATCACAGCCACAAGCGAAGCAGTAGTCGTAGTCACCTTCTTGAGCTTCAACTTCCTCTGAGATTTTATTTTAAGTGTAGCATGTGAGTACATAAAGTACTCCGCAAGTCTTGGGAAAAATGCATAGATGCAAGGCTTAACAAAGGAAGGCCATATGATTCTTTTGCACAAACCAATATTTAAAATCTCCATTACTACTAATTATTTTCGAAGGCATCACTTTAATGAAGTAAATGTTTTAACAGAATTAACTTTCTAGTGAAGGTTCCAACTACCAACACTAGCTAACCAATTACCATTGGTCAAATTTTAAACTTCGGGTTCCATCCACCCTCTCTGGCTCCATCCGCCAGATTCCTTCCGAGAGTTCCCTCCACCTCGGAATACAAAACTTTGATTTTAAAACAAAACCAGAAATCTACCATGTGAATGCATTCCTTGCTCGCCCTTGACCGTGGGCACGGCTATTCGAATAGTTTTACACTCTGCAGAGGTTGTACAACTTTACCCACAAGAGATAAATTATCTTAACAGTCAACATGCTTCCTTTGGCATGAGACCCAGATAAAATATCACAAAGCCTTTCACCTACTCCAAGATAGCTAGAGACCACCCACTGAGGTTTCACCGCAGAAGGGTTAAATCCGCCCAATCAAGCCCCTCTTGCGCCATATGAGTACAGTAACCTGTCCCTCACTATGAGTAACCATGACGCCCGGCACTCAATACACCACTGGTGATATCTAAACTACACCTTTATAGGTTAGTTAGCTAGGTCGCACCCATATAGACTTGTGGTTGTACGGTTAATGCTCGGTTTGGACAAACACAAGCGTCGGTCCTTAATTGACTAGGTGGAACATACACTTAACAAGTTCTCGTGCTTATCGCACCAACCCAAACAGCCATCCACCCTAATCTAAACCAACTTTCACATTTTTATTTTATTTTAAAATCACAGTGACAACTCCAATTGCCACTTCACTTTCAAACACAAGGATTTAATAAATCATAGTTTCCCATTTTCAAGATTTTCGAGTTATTAGATAGCATGACTAAGCATTATCCTACCATACTAACATCAACAAGTAATTATAATATTCTCATTAATGAGACAAAGGAAATTCTATGGTGACAAGGGTACATGACAATCAATTCCAATGGAGGGCATAACAAGGTTGGATTAACTACTACCTTAAGATTGAATTATCATTTTATGTAAATAGCAATGCATAACATTTAAAATACTTTAAAAACATTTCAAAGCATAGGCTCAAGATGATCAAAGGAGACTTGCCTTCTTGCAGGGTTTCTGGTCTTCTTGCTGCTGTGAAGAGGATCGTCGACAACGTTGGAATCTACGCGAGGAAAGACGAAGCAACAAAACAAATAAATACAAAAGAAAATTCAAATAAAATCCAAAAATTCAACAGAGGCCATAATTGGATAGATCTTGATTTTAGATGAATTTAGAAATTTGAATGGCTGGATTTGGAGTTAAAATGAGAAAGTTATGATCATTTGAAAATCTCGATTTGAATAAATCGAGAAATTCGGGAATTTCGACAGGTGGGACCAATGGAATATTTAATTTTTAAATCTTTATTTTAATCTGAGAGATTGACAGGTGGGACCCACTGAACAGTAGACCCTCTGGCGGTCGCTGACATGTGGGACCCCTCATCGCTGACCCTATCCGCTGGTCAGCGGCAGTGGGACCCATCGTCCGGACCCACTTGTCGAGGTCGACGCAGACGGTGGGGCCCAGTGGCGATGGCGGCGCAGACCGGCGGCCGCTGACGGGTGGGGCCCGCTTGTCAGTCGCGAAAATTAAACGAAAAACTCAACCCAGCGCGCGGAGCCGAGGGCTCGAACGCGCACCGGGGAGTTGAGAGAGAGCGCGGCTAACCAGATGGGCGGGGGAGGCTTTGCCTACCCATATAGGGCAACCATACCTTTTGAGGTACCTGCCGGAGGGGAGGTCGGGGAAGATGGTCGGAGGCGACGGCGCCGGCGACGAGGGAGTGGCGGAGAGGTTCGGGCGGCGCGTGAAATGCAACCCTGGCGCGAAGGGGATCCGGTTGGAGGGGTCGGCGAGGCTCGGGTGAACGGAGGCGGCGGCGGCGAGGTGGCGGCGGCGACGGCTCGGGAGCTCCGTCGCGACGGCGCTCCGGTGACGGGAAGGGGCGGCCGAGGGGTCGGGGAGGACCGTCCGGGCGTGAGGAAGCTCGGGGAGGCGACGACGGGCTCCGGGGATGACCGAGGCGGCGAGGAAAGCTCACCGGAGTTGGGCGGAGCTCGAGGAAGGAGTGGCACGGTGATCGGGCTCTAGAGGCTCTCGAGCTGCGGTGGAGGCGCTGGGATGCGGTGCGGGAGAAGGCGAAGGTCGAGGGGTATTTATAGGGCGGAGGGGGAGTAGGGGCGCGGCAATTGCTCGCCGTTGCTGGCGGCCGGAGAAGGAAGGGCGCGGGGAGGAAAGGAAGGAGGGGGCGCGGAAGGAAGGGAGGCGCGGGGATTTGGGGATTCGGTCGCGGCGGGGCTCGGGGTTTCCAAAACCGGGGAGAGCCAGGGAAGGCAAGGCCGGCTCCGGCTCGGATTTGGTCGGCCGGCGAGAAAGGAAAGAGGGGAAAAGAGAAGGAAGGGGCGATTCAGGGGAGACGGATCCGACAGCGGGCCGGGTGGCGGCGAGAGCGGAGGCGTCGCGCCGACGGCGGGCCAGCGGGGGTCAGCGAGGCGAGAGAGGAGGTGGGAGCGGGCGGCTGGATGGTCCGCGCGGGACTCGGCTCATCCGAGCCGCCCACGCGTCGAAAGGAGGAGGAAGGCGGGGTCGCTGACGGCCCGCCCGCTTGGCGGCGAGAGAGAGAAGGAACGGCTGGATTGGCCGAGCGGCGACGTGGCGGCCCCGGGCCGCCCACGCGTCGGCCGGGAAAAGGGAGGTTTTATTTTTCAGAATTTGATTTCTAATTTGAAAAGGCTAGAAAATTATTTAGGCCTCGAAAAATATGAAAATACCTCCAAAAATTCCAGAAAAATTCACGAAGCTCTGGACATATTTTGGACTAAATAAAATTATTTCCAACTACTGTTGATATTTAATTTTCATATTTTGAATTACTTTTAAGCTCTAAAAATAGTTTTTAAATTCCGAAAAATCCAGAAAGGCAAATAAAAGCCAAGTAAAATCCAATTACCTTAAAATAATTAATTTGAATTTAAATTTTTCAAAAGCCAAATTTTGGGATGTGACAAACCTACCCCTTAGAAAGAATCTCGACCAGAGATTCGGATGGACTGGGAAAAGGTCGGGAACTCTTCTTTTAGATCCTCTTCACGCTCCCAAGTTGCTTCCGATTCTGAATGGTTGCTCCACCGCACTTTACGAACTTGATAACCTTGTCGCGCGTGACGGCGCTCGCTTCCTCCAATACCTTGATTGGATACTCGGATAGGTGAGGTCTTCCTTCACGTTTATTTCATCTAGAGGCATCTGCTCTTCGGAACTCGAGACACTTTCTTAGCCGAGACACATGGAAGACGTCATGCACCTTTGACACCGAGGTGGAAGCTCCAACCGGTAAGCCACTTCTCCTCGTTTCGCCACAACAGAAAAGGTCCGATGAATCGGGAGCTAGCTTTCCATCGACTCCAAAACGTCTCATTCCTTTGAGAGGTGACACCTTCAAATAAACATGATCCCAGTGCAATTCTAAGCTTCTACGTCGATTGTCCGCATAACTTTTCTCGTGCGGTTTGTGCTTGTTTTTAATCATCTGGATTAGACGAACTTGTTCTTCTCGCTTGCTTCAGCACATCTGGTCCAAACACTTGTCCTTCTCCTGTTTCCTTCCAATACAATGGAGTCCTACACTTTCTGCCGATAGGGCTTGAAGGAGACATTTGCAAACCGGATTGATAACTATTGTTGTAGGAGAACTCGCATAGGGCAAACTCGATCCCAATTACTCTTGTTTGCCAAGACACAAGCTCTCAACATGTCTTCCAGATTTGATTTACTCTTTCTGCTTGACCATCCGTCTGTGGATGATAAGTCATCTTGAAGTTTAAGTTGGTGCCCAAAAGTTCATGTAGTTTTGCCAAAATCTCAAGTGAACTGGTTCCTCGATCGACACAATCTTCTTTGGGATCCCATGCAAGCACACAATTCTTGACATGTACAACTCGCAAGTCTATCCCGAGTATGTGGTCTTTCTTTGGAATGAAATGGGCGACTTTTGTCAAACGATCCACTATAACCCAAATTGAATCGTGCCTGTTTTGGTTCTTGGTAATCCAGCTTATAAAATCCATACCAATTTCTTCCCATTTCCACTCGGGGATCTGCAATGGCTGCAGAAGTCCCGCAGTCTCTGTGTTCACTTTAATCCGTTGGCATACATCGCACAAGGCTCGTGATTCGCAATTTCGTTTCATACTTGACCACCAATACCTTCCCTTGAGATCTTGGTACATCTTGGTGCTCCTGGATGAATTGAATATCCGATTCATGGGCTTCCTTCAATATTAACTCCTTTACCTCTTTCTTTTCGTGTACAATAATTCTTTTCCCAAACCAAAGGGTACCTTTTTCATCCTCTGAAAATCCCAGGCTTTTCCTTTCTTCATATTATCCTTGATCTCCGGACATACTTGTCCTCCTTTGAGCTGCTCGATTTGATCTTCTAAGGTTGGTTGAACTTCCAAAGTGGCTAGAAATCCTTCCTCCACTACTTCTAGGTTGAGCCGTTGGAACTCTTCTTGAAGGGCGGGCATACTGTCCTTAATCCACACTTGGCACAATAACTCTTTCTCGCTCAAGGCATCTGCTACCACATTAGCCTTTCCTGATGATAATGTATTCCAATATCATAATCCTTTATTAACTCAAGCCATCTCCTTTGCCTCATGTTGAGATCGGGTTGAGTGAATATATATTTCAAACTCTTGTGATCCGTGTAAATTTCACAACGGTTACCAATCAAGTAATGCCTCCATATTTTCGGTGCATGCACTACGTGCAATGAGCTCTAAATCATGCGTTGGGTAATTTCCTTCATGGGGTCGCAGTGCCTTGAGGCATATGCTACTACCTTTCTTTCTTGCATCAAGACACGCCTAGTCCCCGCCTTGACGCATCACGAAGACTTCAAATCCTTCCTAATGTCCTAAGCGTCAACACCGTGCGAAGTTAACCTCTTCTTCAACTCTTGAAACTATCCTCACATGGTTTACTCCATTCAAACTTCTTTTCCTTCTTCAAAGAATCGGGTCGAGGTCTTGCGAGCTTGGAGAATCCTTCAATAAATCGACGATAGTAACCACCAATCCAAGAAAACTCCGATCTCGGATATCGACTTTGGTTGTGTCCAATTGAGCACATCATTAACTTTTTCCGGTCTACGGATACTCCTCCAAATAAATCACATGGCCCAAGAAAGCTACTTTCTTCAACCAAAACTCACACTTACTGAACTTGGCGTACAACCGATTTTCTGAGCTTTTCCAAAACTATCCTCAAATGTTCGGCATGTTCTTCCTCATTCTTGGAATATATCAAAATATCATCGATGAATACAACCACAAACTTATCCAAATATTCCATGAACACCTTATTCATCGATTCATGAAGTATCTTTGGGGCATTGGTTAGACCGAAAGACATCACTGTATACTCATACAATCCATAACGGTGGCAAATGCGGTCTTGGGTATGTCCTCCGGTCTTAACTTCAATTGGTGATATCCTCGATCGAAGGTCAATCTTAGAGAATACACATGATCCTTTCAACCGATCAAACAGATCATCTATTCTCGGTAAAGGGTACTTGTTCTTAATAGTCACATCATTCAATGATCGATAGTCCACACACATGCGAAGACTACCATCTTTCTTCTTTACTAGCGATCTCGGTGCTCCCCAAGGTGACGAGCTTGGCCTTACAAATCCTTTATCCTGCAGCTCTTCAATTTGCTTCTTAACTTCCGCCAAATCATTTGCGACATCCGATAAGGTCTCTTGGAAATTGGAGCTGTTCTGTACTAGGTTGATGACAAACTCTACTTCCTGTCTCAGCGGCATTCCGCGGATCTTGAGGAATACGTCTGGGTACTCACTCACTATAGGTACTTTTTCCAGAGTCACTCCCTTTACACTGTTCAAACTACACCTGCTCTGGGTAGGGGAGTTTGACTTATACCTTACTTGAATCCCATCAGAGTTAGTGATTGTAACACTCGATCAAGCACAATCTATCTGCCCTTTATACTTGGTTAACCAATCCATTCCAAGTATTACATCTAAACCCTTGGAGTCTATTATAATAAGATTTGCTAAGAACTTAACTCCATTTATATCCACAGTTTGCGTCAAGGCAAACGTGTTAGTCCTCATTTCCTTTCCAGGACTGACTAGCATGGGGTTCGTAGTTTACTCACATCCCAATTATACCTTTCAACCACATCTTTTGACACAAAAGAATGCGAAGCTCCGAATCAAATAACGCCGATGCAATTCTTGAGTTGACAAGAAACTTACCTGAACTACGTCGGTGCATCCTGGCCGCTCATGGTCACATGGTTGAGATGCCCTCTGCTCACCACTTGTGGAGTCCTTGGGTTTGTGGTGCCCCACGGCCTTGACTCGCGATCGGAGCTCTTTGGCGTAGTCCCAGTTGAAACGAATCGAGTCATTCTTTGGGCGTTTACGGGACGATTCTTGGCATAGTGCCCCATGTTCTTGCAGTTAAAGCACTTTGCACTCTGCTGCTGAAGTCTTGTTCTGCGGGGGTTGGCCACCATTGTTTGCCCGGGGAGTTTGTGGATTTGGGCGGGGTCCTGAAAAGGGAGTCCTTGGCACGCTTGACTCTGAGAGCTTGTGATAGTGAGGTGCGTTGGGGCGGAATCGAGAGCTGCTTGCTCCTTGTTGGGCTTGAAACTTCCTCTTCCGATTTTAAATGCAGTGCGCCGAGCATCTTCTTGGACAAAGGCCTTGTTCACTAGGTGCTGGAAGGTTGGGAAGTCATTGGACACCAGCTGCACCTTGAGGTTGGGGTCAAGTCCCTGCGTGAACCTCCAAATCTTGGTCGCCTCCGAGGTGACCTCTTCAGATGCATACCTGGACAGTTGGGTGAACTTGTTCAGGTACTCGGAAACACTGAGGTTTCCCTGCTGCAGTTGGTAGAATTCTCTCTTCTTCATTTCCATTATCCCAGTAGGGATATGGGCAGTGCGGAAAGCTTCGACAAACTCCTCCCAAGTGATGGCTTGTGCATTTTGATGGGCGGCGCGGTAATTCTCCCACCAATTAGCAGCAATTCCCTTGAGCTGATGAGCAGCGTACAACACCTTTTCATTATCGTTGCACTGAGCTAGGACCAATTTTCTTTCCACATCCTTTATCCAATCATCTGCCTCCAAGGGATCCACTGATCCAGCAAAAGTGGGAGGCCTTGTCCTCATGAATTCCCCAATCTAGACTGGGTGCACGGTTGGTGCTCTGCTGGCCGGGCCGCACTTGGTTCTCGCGCGAGCTTGAAGTAACTACAGCTGCATAGCCATCATTTGCTCCAAGTTGGGGCCTGAGCGGAGGTGGTGGAATGTTGTCCTCCGGTGGTTGTTGGCGTCACTACGCCGCTGTGGTTGCTCCTCGTGTTCACCATCCGAGCGGTTTAGGTTAGCGAAGGTAAGAAGGAAATAGCAAAGGTAAGAGGTTAGGGAACTAAACCACATCCCAAGCCAACACACAAGAAAGAACTAGCAACCACTTAGGGAAACTTTTTTAAAATCAAGATAACTCCAAGGATGGCTGTACCACAAGTGCGCATAGGCACAGCATCCATCTAGCACACCAAAACATAACAATAAGCGTTCTAAGGACGCGGACATTTTATTTGGGTACTACGGACTCAAAAGACTACTAATCCTCTCCAAAGACGCGCTCCTCGTGGTCTTCTTCCGGTCCTCTTCGATCCTCCTCCGGTCTTCTGGCGCTCTCTCACGTGGTGGCGTGAATAGTCACACTCGGCCGAGGCACGATTACGATCGGAGGTAGTCGGCGAGAACGGAAGGAGAAGGCTTGCGCTTCTTGAGAGTAATGACAGGGGCGGATCGGCGCCGCACCTTCTTGCGTCTTGTCATCCCGATCGCGAGTCCCGAGTCGAGCCGTGCCGGTTGTTGGGGATGACGGCCGGTATCGAGAAGACGGCGTGTAGTTAGCTGCGCCCCAGACGCCCCAGCTCAAACTCACCGCTCGCTCGAGAAGCTGTGCGCGCGGCGTGTCCGAATGCTGGTAGCCGGAGGTGAGAAGCATCCGGTTGTCCAATCTCCTCCCGAGCTCTAGCATAAGTGATCGCCATCGCTCGGGTGAGCTGCACTGATGTGACGATCGAGGATCGTCACCGGAATATCAAAGGGATCTGGATACCTCGTCCGGGCGAGGTTGATGAAGAAGCAAAGGGGGATGATGTACAGCATCTTTGTGCAGTGGCACAACTCGTCAATGGCGAGGCGTCTTTGCCCTGTCATGTCGTCAACAATGGGACCGAGGGTGCTTGATGGGGTAGGTGTGGGACTTGAATTCCTCTTCCGTGCATACAGAATACCTCCATCGCCCAAGAGTCTCGATCTAGGATCCGCGTCTTCCGACCCACGAAGATGGGCGGTGACGGTACTCGGACATCGCATCACCGCCGGAGAAGGCTAGCGAATGCTCCAAAGATCCTCTCCATGTGAGTAGTAGTCCCACGGGCAGCGGAGGATGAACCAGCCATCTACAAAGTTGAGAGGAAGAAAAGATTAGTAAAAGTTTTAACAAATGGAGTTGGAGACAAGAACAAGATTCTAAGTAGGAAGAGAGTAGAAGCAAAGAAGCTTACACATTTTTAATATACTCTTTTTATAAACATAAGTCCTTATGGTTTGCCATTCCTAATCTAGGTCACGTCCTACCGTCAAATTGGCTCTGATACCATCTCTGCTTGGCCCGGATTTCGAACCCGACCCTCAGTGTATTACAAAGACTAGTCCCAGATCAAAGCTAGTGCACACAGTCAAACAGAATGGAAAACATCACCACCAACGATTTATTACAATAAATAAGAGTACTGACCACCGGGTCTCATTATTACAAGGGAGGTTTAAGACCTCGCACAATCAAACACAGCGGAAGCAAATAAAACTCGAGGACGACCCATCAATTCGCCACAGGCAATTGATTGGGGAAGCGCGACCTAGTCCTCCGGGAAGAATCCATCACAGCCACAAGCTAAGCAAAGAGTCGTAGTCACCTTCTTGAGCTTCAACTTCCTCTGAGATTTTATTTTAAGTGTAGCATGTGAGTACATAAAGTACTCCGCAAGTCTTGGGAAAAATGCATAGATGCAAGGCTTAACAAAGGAAGGCCATATGGTTCTTTTGCACAAAGCAATATTTAAAATCTCCATTACTACTAATTATTTTCGAAGGCATCACTTTAATGAAGTAAATGTTTTAACAGAATTAACTTTCTAGTGAAGGTTCCAACTACCAACACTAGCTAACCAATTACCATTGGTCAAATTTTAAACTTGGGTTCCATCCACCTCTCTGCTCCATCCGCCAGATTCCTTCTCGAGAGTTCCCTCCACCTCGAATACAAAACTTTTGATTTTAAAACAAAACCAGAAATCTACCATGTGAATGCATTCCTTGCCCGCCCTTGACCGTGGGCACGGCTATTCGAATAGTTTTACACTCTGCAGAGGTTGTACAACTTTACCCACAAGAGATAAATTATCTTAACAGTCAACATGCTTCCTTTGGCATGAGACCCGATAAAATATCACAAAGCCTTTCACCTACTCCAAGATAGCTAGAGACCACCCACCGAGGTTTCACCGCAGAAGGGTTAAATCCGCCAATCTGAAGCCCTCTTGCGCCATATGAGTACAGTAACCTGTCCCTCACTATGAGTAACCAAGACGCCCGGCACTCAATACACCATCGGTGATATCTAAACTACACCTTTATAGGTTAGTTAGCTAGGTCGCACCCATATAGACTTGTGGTTGTACGGTTAATGCTCGCTTGGACAAACACAAGCGTCGGTCCTTAATTGACTAGGGTGGAACATACACTTAACAAGTTCTCGTGCTTCGCACCAACCCAAACAGCCATCCACCCTAATCTAAACCAACTTTCACATTTTTATTTTATTTTAAAATCACAGTGACAACTCCAATTGCCACTTCACTTTCAAACACAAGGATTTAATAAATCATAGTTTCCCATTTTCAAGATTTTCCAGAGTTATTAGATAGCATGACTAAGCATTATCCTACCATACTAACATCAACAAGTAATTATAATATTCTCATTAATGAGACAAAGGAAATTCTATGGTGACAAGGGTACATGACAATCAATTCCAATGGAGGGCATAACAAGGTTGGATTAACTACTACCTTAAGATTGAATTATCATTTTATGTAAATAGCAATGCATAACATTTAAAATACTTTAAAACATTTCAAAGCATAGGCTCAAGATGATCAAAGGAGACTTGCCTTCTTGCAGGGTTTCGGTCTTCTTGCTTTGTTGTGAAGAGGATCGCGACAACGTTGGAATCTACGCGAGGAAAGACGAAGCAACAAAACAAATAAATACAAAAGAAAATTCAAATAAAATCCAAAAATTCAACAGAGGCCATAATTGGATAGGTCTTGATTTTAGATGAATTTAGAAATTTGAATGGCTGGATTTGGAGTTAAAATGAGAAAGTTATGATCATTTGAAAATCTCAGATTTGAATAAATCGAGAAATTCGGGAATTTCGACAGTGGGGCCCATCGAATATTTAATTTTAAATCTTTATTTTAATCTGAGAGATTGACAGGTGGGACCCACTGAACAGTAGACCCTCGGCGGTCGCCGACATGTGGGACCCTCTGCCGCTGACCCTATCCGCTGGTCACCGATAGGTGGGACCCATCGGGTCCGGACCCACTTGTCGAGGTCGACGCAGACGGGTGGGGCCCAGCGCAAGCGGCGGCGCAGCAGACCGGCGGCCGACGGGTGGGGCCCGCTTGTCGATCGCGAAATTAAACGAAAACTCAACCCAGCACATGGAGCCGAGGGCTCGAACGCGCACCGGAGTTGAGAGAGCGCGGCTAACGGATGGGCGGGAGGCTTTGCCTACCCATATAGGGCAACCATACCTTTTGAGGTACTCGCCGAGGGGAGGTCGGGAAGATGGTCGAGGCGACGGCGCGGCGACGAGGAGTGGCGAGAGGTTCGGGCGCGCGTGAAATGCAACCCCGCGCGAAGGGATCCGGTTGGAGGGGTCGGCGAGGCTCGGGGGTGAACGGAGGCGGCCGGCGACGAGGTGGCAGCGACGACGGCTCGGGAGCTCCGATGCGACGGCGCTCCGGTGACGGGGAGGGGCGGCCGAGGGGTCGGGGAGGACCGTCCGGGCGTGAGGAAGCTCGGGGAGGCGACGACGGGCTCCGGGGATGACCGAGGCGGCGAGGAAAGCTCGCCGGAGTTGGGCGGAGCTCGAGGGAAGGAGTGGCACGGTGATCGGGCTCTAGAGGGCTCGGGAGCTGCGGTGGAGTGCGCTGGGATGCGGTGCGGGAGAAGGCGAAGGTCGAGGGGGGTATTTATAGGGCGGAGGGGGAGCAGGGGCGCGGCAATTGCTCGCCGTTCTTGGGCGCCGGAGAAGGAAGGGCGCGGGAGGAAAGGAAGGAGGCGCGGAAGGAAGGGAGGCGCGGGATTTGGGGATCGGTCGCGGCGGGCTCGGGTTTCCAAACCGGGAGAGCTGGGGAAGGCAAGGCCGGCTCCGGCTCGGATTTGGTCGGCCGGCGAGAAAGGAAAGAGGGGGAAAAGAGAAGGAAGGGGGCGATTCCGCGGGGGAGACGGATCCGACAGCGGGCCGGGTGGCAGCGAGAGCGGAGGCGTCGCGCCGCCGACGGCGGGCCGCGGGTCAGCGAGGCGAGAGGAGGTGGGAGCGGGCGGCTGGATGGTCCGCGGGGACTCGGCTCATCCGAGCCGCCCACGCGTCGGCAAGCAGAGGGAGGAAGGCGGGTCGCTGACGGCCTGGCGCCGCTTGGCGGCGAGAGAGAGAAGGAACGGCCTGGATTGGCCGAGCGGCGACGTGGGCGGCCCTGGGCCGTCCACGCGTCGGCCGGGGGAAAAGGGAGGTTTTTATTTTTCAGAATTTGATTTCTAATTTCAGAAAAGGCTAGAAAATTATTTAGGCCTCAGAAAAATATGAAAATACCTCCAAAAATTCCAGAAAAATTCACAGAAGCTCCTGGACATATTTTGGACTAAATAAAATTATTTCCAACTACTGTTGATATTTAATTTTCATATTTTGAATTACTTTTTAAGCTCTAAAAATAGTTTTTAAATTCCAGAAAAATCCAGAAAGGCAAATAAAAGCCAAGTAAAATCCAATTACCTTAAAATAATTAATTTGAATTTAAATTTTTCAAAAAGCCAAATTTTGGGATGTGACAAGCTTTTAGGTCACAAGTCATTTCTAAACTTTTTGTCCTTGCGAACGAAGCATTGCTCCATTTTCCTTAACTTATTTAGCTAAATGTGTATATTTATGTTACTCTATGCCAATCTGTCTCCTCTTTGAGAATTGAGACCGACTCATTCGTTGTATGTGCTTGTAGGACAAATCGTCAGGTGATTGGCATGTCCATTACGGACTAAGAGCAACTCTATCCCATTAGTCATTTCTCCCTCTCTATTTCCTAGGATGAAGAGGCTAGCTATTATTTTCAGCTCTCTATTTGAGTTAGCATTCCAATGGCCTAGCTATTTGAGAAGCGAGTGAGGATGCGCTCGCCAAATCTAGCTAGCGGCCGGGAGAAAATAGCGACTCGATAAAAATGAAGAGGAGGATAAAGAACCGGTTGGAGTCCATTTCTTGAGTCATATTAGGTAAATATACAATGAAGAGCAGGATAAAGAACCGGTTGGAGTTGCTCATGGTGCTACCAAATCGGTGGGGTACTTTCCAAAATCCATGTTACCTGGATTGGCGGACAAACCGGTAACCATTAATTTTGGTGGCTACGTATCACACGAGAAAGCACGACCAAGTCCTCCAATGGGAAGTGGCTATGCTCCAACTACCAGCCGTGCCGCTGCATCACTCAATGGTCTAAAAGTTATCGATGCGGATGGTAACAGCCATCTCATCGACAAAAATCTGCCATATTATGTAGACCCTAATGGTTGTTATCCTATTACTTACATTGATGGGGCCGGCCGGTTCTTTTACGGGGGCCCTGGCAACTGTGCCGGTTAATGAAATAAAGGAAAATAATGAGCTTCAAGAAGCTTTTGTGTGTCGTCGTTGTTAAGAAATCTGGATCTAGGTTTAAAACTTTGGTCCATAGTGAGTATCTCACCACTAAGAGTTCTCTTTATCTCTGTGTATTTCAATCTATTATTTTCTGTCTTCTGTGATTGACCTGGTTTTACATTAGCAGAGAAATCGATCAGAGTGGTCATCAGCGACGGTTCTTCAACAGTCGTCATCATTTGTTGGGAGCCGTGCAAAGGCATTTGGAGTAGTGCATTTTACATAGATCCCAAATGCATGGATAATCGCTCCTTGCGTAGCTGATTAATTGAGGGCGTCCAGTATGGCAGTACCAGATCTGCAACTAATTCAAATAAGGAAGGAGACAATTGCCGTGGAACTCTCTTGCGGACGAAAAAAAATGCCGAAGCAACATCGTTAAGAAGAAGCGATGAAATGCTACTGGCAAGCGGTTGCCTAATCCGCATCAACCGCTTGTTCCGTAGACCATACTTGTTGTGAAAAGAGCTTCATGATCTATAGTTTCCTAGCAGGATGCATGCATAATTAGTAGTAGTAGTACTCGACTGCCCACGGCATAGCAATTTGGCCGCTGTTCGGCCGGCAACGTCCTCCGGTTTCCGTCCAAAACCGACGGCTCGAAGTCTCGACGACCCACCCACCGGCGTACTGAAACCTTTTGTCATGTTAATATGATCCATCAGTCTTCCAGGAGTTGCCACCAATATATCAAGTTAACAACTTTAGTCTGCGGTTCCATTTGGACATATTCTTCATCAAGAGTTGGGTAAAGCTCTTGTTTGGACTTCTTGATAAGATCTGAAACTTCATCGGCTATTGACGATTGACCAACTGCTGACCCTACTAACAAGGCCACTGCGGGAGCAATGGCATCAAAAACCTCTTTAGCTTGTAATCAAATAAACAAATAGAAAACACCTGTCATTTGTTAACATGAAGGATATAAAATGTTTCAACTGTTGACGCAGTAGATCAGCGGACATAAGTTTCTAGAAAGTAAAAGGAAATTGCACAAACCTGCAAGGCTAAATCCCGTTCATAGGAGGATTTTTGCAGAATGAAATGGACACGTTCATTTGCTGCTCTCCAAATTAACACGCATTTGAGAATTAAATAATTAGTAGCGAGGGGATAAACGGGACAGGCGAAACTAGTGAAATTACTAGTTCACTTTGGACTGAACAAGATGGATGCATCTAATGCTAAGAAAACTTCCACTACTAATGGCACAAGGGCACAAGCTATGTAGTGAAATGGCACAGCGCCATTGTTGTCTAGTTCGAGCTATACCTCATAGCTCACAAATTGCAGAATCCAGTATTACAAATTCAGCGTGCAGCCAAATAGAACAAACTTACATATTGGCCCACGATAATGAAAACTATCTAGCATCCGCACTGCAACTCCCCCGTCTGCTTATCAAAAGCTAAATCAAAACCAAAGCCATACATGTAACTCTTATGTTCTACTCTACTATGCTTAGGAGGGCGCGTCCAAAACTAGTGAATCGCTTGCTAAAGTGATCGAAAAAACAAACAGGGAGCATGGGGAGGGCACTGGGGTCGAGGCGAGGGAGGTGCGTGACGGGGCAGCCGGAGAAGGCATCGATGTTGACGGGGTACCGCATCCACGGCTGGTGCGGCACACGGCTGGAGGGCCCCATCATCCTCCTCCTTCCTTGCCATGGCCACCATCAGCAGCAGAACTAGACGTTGAGGACGACCAGGGCTGAGCTCGCCTCAGTCAGCCGATGACGCCGGGGAGGAGCATTGGTGCGGTGTCCAGAGGCGAGAAGGGAGAAGCGGCGGCGTTGCAGCCTGAGGGGTGAAGAAATTAAGTACAAGATTAGCTACGCGAAGGCATGACATGTGAAGTAGATGGCTTTGAAAAAACGGTTTGGGTCTTTCGAGGAGGTGTACGACAACCTTCCTTATATGCTCCAGGTGCTGCAGGACAGGAACCTGGGTACGTACACTGCTATGAAGGACAAACCATCTACAAGTCCGCCAAGTTTTGTGGTGTTGCAAAGGGGCTTCTTAGCCTTTGGTGTGTGTATCAAGGCATTTAGGCATATACTACCTGTGATCTCAGTTGATGAGATCTTTTTGACCAATAAATACAAAGGCCAAATCTTTACGGTCATCAACATTGATGGCAACAATTAAATTATGCCCTTGGCCATCGCATTCGTCGAAAGTGATAATTATTATAGCTGGTTGTGGTTCCTTCGACATATGAGGGTAGGAGTTGTCGGAGCTTATCCTAGTATGTGTGTAATCCATGATCGCCATGCCGGGATGGTGAAGACCAAAAAAACTTCAGAAAAACCGTGAGGAGCCGTTCCCTTGGCCGGATATGATAAACAGATGGTGCATTCGCCACCTGGGGTCAACTTCTTCAAGCAATTCTCGAAGTAACCGTTGATGAAGTTGTTTAAGAGGCTGGCTATGTAGAACCAGAAGCGCAAATTTGATACTTTATGGGCGCTGTTGGATGAGCACAGTAGAAAGCACGTCGACGAGAGGAACAAGGAATCGACCATGCCAGGGGCGGCACTACCTGAATGCCTCACAACACTGGCTAAGCCTGATACAGCTGGTCCGAGGAGGAGGAGCTTGCGAAATATCAAATGCTTCTCGCAGTGGATCGAGGCTGAGCCATTGGAGAAGTGGTCCATGTTGCACAACACAGACGGCGCAAGGTACGACAAAATGATGACTAATCTTACCGAGGTGTATAATTGGGTTTTCAAGGGCCTTCGTTCTTAGCCCCTCATTGTCATCGTGGAAGGTGTTCTGCACAGGACAATGGCTATTTCAAGGAGAAGCATGAAAATATTGCACTTCATGCAGCCAACCTACAAACACCATGCTGCTCAAAGACCAAGGCATACATGGAGGCGAAGATAGATAAGGGCTAGTTGCACACAATGCACGTGATGGACAATAGGGAGCATCATTTCGACATGCTCCTTCAGGATAGAGCTGGATTGGAATGGCTTGTTCTCTTGCCACCCACGAGATATACCTTGGAGATCATGTAAACAAACATAGCTGCTCGTGCAACAAGCCAAAGCTATTACACAAGCTATGCTCTCATGTCCTTGCCGTATGCGGGACTGTGAGGGTGATACAGGCGTAGTGTGTCGAGCTTAGGGGTTCAAGGTTGTGGGCGACTTCGCCACCTTGGATATTGCAGGGAGGACTTGGCGGATGTTGACATGCTGAAGGGTGGAAAGGGTTGTCAGCAAAATTGTCATATTACAAATGATATAGATGAAGCGCAAGTCGGGGCGCCGAGTAGATGCTGCGGGTGCTGCGGTCAGGAGGGCTACATAACCAGATGATGCAAGGCACCTACTGATGAATAGGTACACCGGCATTGTTTCCTCTACTATTTGTTGGAGTGTGCAAAGTGGCTTCAACATTACAAATCATTATACGCTGTCATCTGTACTTTGTTAGTTGCCACATTTGATGTGCATAGTGTTGTAGTAATTGTACTGTACGTTACTAATTTTCTGTGTTTATACAACTATTGTGCTATTTCTTCCTTTTCAGTATTGTTGTAAGTATTGTCTTGGTAGTTTAGTACTATTTTGTTTGTTTACTCACAAGTTAAATTTACTGCTGCTTTACATTCAATGTTTTTTGCTTCGTGTAAATGCTAACTTGAAGTCACTTTGCAGGTATGGCTCGTGAACTTCACAGATCGGACTGGCCTTACGACCTCCTGGATGAGCGTGTGGACTGGCTGCATCACACGTCGCGCCATGTCCCACCTCTTGGAAGCGTGGCCAAGGCGAATGACTTGGGATGATCTGCACACGCACACCTCAAGTAGCCTAGAGGATAAACCCATGTTGGCCAGACAGGTCTACACTTCGGTGGCACTGTCTTTTCGCCATACATAGGTTGCATACTAACCTTTTTTGCTTCACAGGCTCAGCGATGTCGGACTACTACCTCTCACCCAGATGGTGCAGGCCACAGATGATGACAATCTGGTACCAGCTGCGCTCGGGGACGACGGCCAGGGCACATTCGACGTGTCGTTATACCTTCCTAACAGCTTGACCACGCCATGGCGCTAGCCGAGGGTATGTAGTATCTCCGTTTGTTTGCTCCCATCCCTTTAATTGATGAACTAACGATATTTGCACTGCAGGTCTTATGCCCCCGAGGGATTTGGGGTCTCCCCAGGCCAGGACGTCACGAACTGCTACTTTGTGGATTGGGTCGACTAGGAGATGAGCCCAAGACCTTAGCGCACACCCCTTGAGGTTTTCTCCGGGTCACAGCTTAGTTGTAAGGACCCAGATTTTATAATCCGGAATCTACTGTGTTTGGCTGCACTATTCCCTGGATCAGTAGATAGTGCACACAGTTACAGTAATGGACATCAAATTACATATCATGCGGAAGTATAAATAAAATAGTAGCCTTACTCATGGGCCGATTAGTCCGAAATCAATAAATTGCAGCAGCGGAACGAAGCACTCAAGTAGGGCCTCCAGGACATGCCCACAGGCAGCCAACTGGAGGTGCGCGACCTAGCCCTTGATATCTTCATCTTCTTTGCCACCATGACCAATAGTGTTGATGAAGCGTAGAGATCTGATTCCTGATTTTGGATTTGTTGTGAAAGCGAGTGTGAGCACAAACCACCGTGCTCCGCGCCAATACACAGGATGCAAATAATTAGCATGCATGGCTTATCAAAGGAGAGGCTCGGGTTATTTTATTTGCCAAAAATTGCTTTTAACATTTTTTGTATTATTTAACCATAGTATTATTATTGCTGCCTAATACTCCACACAGCGGTTGCCATAATTGACTTAATCCACCAAAGTTACCCTTCTTCCTTGATTGCTGACTAAAACTCTAAACAACGGGTGTAATCATTTATTTAATCCACCGATCAAACAACTCCCATTACATCATCTGAACATTCCATTAATCACATCGGGGTTGCTAGCTTCCGTATGTATCTAAATTTTTCCACCAATTCATGGATCTAATCTCGGGTTCACTATTTACCAACTTCTTTATTTTAGATCCACCAACATCTTATGTATTCTAAATTCCTAACAATCCAATCTAGTGGTTGCTAATCATCAATTCTTCATTTCTAAATTCCAATTATTAACTAACACCATTGCTTTTAAATCCACCGAAATCATTCGTATTCAATCCTTATGTAATTGACCCAAAACCATAATTCGTTCATCCAATAATCAATCTCATTTTCCATTATCTATCACTAACTAATTCACTAGTATACCTCCACCAAAAATATCAATGATCAAGTCTACGACTCATTAGTATACATCCACCGAGAATACACTTTATCAAGATTATAATCCAATAATTGTTATTATTCCTCCAATATTCTCAGAAATTCAATTCATCCATCTAGTATTTGATCCAATCCTATTAATCCCGTTATCGCCAATATCTTGCAAGAATTTATATTAGTTATCAGTGTTGTAATCCAGCAATTACCTTTGCATCCCCTAATTCTCTAAAAATCAGTTAGATCATCTATTTAACCTATCTATTCATTTAGACTCCACCAATTGAATTCTCTCATAATCCACACTATTGTTTCTTTTTTATGATCGACATGAATCCACCAACAATTCTATGTGCTTACCATAAATAGCCAATTTTCTTTTCTTACGACTCTATTTATTCTTCCTGATATTTTACTTTGAGAGAATTATTATCATTATTTAAAAATATAACACATAGAAATTTCCTGAGACCTAGCAGTTTTGAACAAAAACATAATGTGTAAGAAAATGCAATAGTAATAGCGATCCAGATTCCACCTACCGTTACATGGTATCTGCACCATATGCTAACATTTCAGCGTTATAACCGCTTACATTACCACTGGGACGACACCCAGGACAACTCAAATCAGGGTTTTTCACTGCCCTTCCACTTTTCCATTCTCATCCACAAAGTTTTTGAAATAGAACTATATCTGGTTAAGTTCCCATGTCCGCCCTTGACCGTGGGCACGGCTATTCGAATAGTTTTGACTCTGCAGAGTTTGCACACTTTACCCACAAGAGATAAATCTACTCGTTGCCCCACATGATTCCTTAGCCATGCGGTTGAGTAGACTATCACAGGATTGTTACAATGCATAGTCCTACTGTGGTTACGCCCGCTAAGGTCTATCTTCCGTAGGATACGACCATCCCTCGGGAAGGGTCCCTCGTGAGCCATCACGGGCAAAGGCGGGGATGAGACCATCCATCACTTTGCTAGTGGTCATACCTTCACATAACCACCTTAGAGCCACACAAATTAGTAAACCCTGCCTACACTTTGCCAGCTTGTGGTTGTACTGTTTTACACTGGGAGGCCATCACGAGATTCAGTCCTTAGGGTTATCTGGGCGATGCTACCACTAACCACTTTGTGCTTCCATTGCACCACACTCACACACACCCTCGATCCATCCGCCCAGATAAATAAGCAAGTTGGGGTTTTTGGGAACATAAACTAATCATACCAACATATACCAGTCATTACCACCATGACTATCCAAACCAATTTCTCATGATTAAAAATGACAATGATGTTTGGGGCATTTCAGCTCCCTCGAGTATCTGTGCAGTACTAAGCATGGCGTACAATTAGTGACTTAATTTCGAAAGGTTACTGTTATAATTTTGCTAGGGCGACAAGGTTCACACATTCAGATATTCCAAAGGAGGTGTAATATTATTCAAGGCAAACAATGGGCATATAACTAGAATCTTAAATTAAACATGTATTTGCATATAAAATAACAGCATGCAATTTGATAATTTAAACCAAAGTAATTTGCAGAAAATGTAGGATCAACATGATCAAAGTATTGACTCGCCTGGCGCGATTTACCGCGGACTCGAGCTCACACAATGCTTTCTCTTGAGCTTTCGGTCTGTATCTTCACTTCGAGCTTAATCTCGCTGGATCCACTGAACCTTCACGACTCCCAATTTCTCATTACGCGACAAACGACTGAATCCAAATGAAAGCGAATAACTCAAAAGATCCAAATAAGTCCGAATAAACTCAATTTAGTTTTATTATGAGTTAACGGGTGATTCGAGTGATTTGAGGCAAGGCCGGTGGTAGAATACGATAACTTAATCTTTTTATTAATGATCTCTTTTTATTATTTTGGTATTTATCAAGGAAGTTCCATGAGTTAGGTTAGACCTATGAATCAGTGTACGAGGCTAGTTGGGTATTATTTTGTCGAGCGTTAATACTCCGGGCATATGCGATATATAAGCGATGTATACAACTTTTAGCCTACCGAGTTAATCTTATAGTCTGAGTATATATCACTTTGTGGCACGACATTTTATGTACCTTTAGTTATTACTAGGCATAATTAGAATCCATTGGTTCGGGTCCTAGCTTGCTTTACTTAATCATGCTCAACAACCTTAAAGTTAAGATTTAATTAATGTCACATTTCCATTTTGTCTATACTTCGGTTATTGCTAGGCTTAACTGTAGATTTTAGCTTAAAATTGTTTATCCGAGCGAAACTTGCTTTACAGGATCACCTTTCAATATTTGCTACTTAATAAAATTTTCCGCTAAGCTTTATTTCATGGTGGTCTAACAAATGTCAGGGCATATATGTTTATTTCATAAGTAGAGGTAAGCTTTATTGTATGTGGATATTTAACCAAAATCACTACATCTTATTACCTAACTATGATATCAATTAACTATTTAGGTTATATTAGTTGTTCATTTAGTAAATAACTAGATATTAAATATTAAGTAACATTATTTTACCTCCTAATTAAATTTATTACATCCCCTAGATTATTCCCAAATTGTCCATAATTTTCACCAAAATTTCATATGAGTTCTAAAATTCCTGGTTTTAATTCCATTGGATAGACTTTGAATTTAGATGAATTTAGAAATTTGTCTCATCCAATTTGGAGTTAAAATGAGTAAGTTATGCCCCTTTGAAATTCTCGGTCCAATTAAATCCAGAAAAGATTAAAATTCTGACAGGTGGGTCCCACTTGCTATTTAAATTTCTCTTTCCTTATTTGTATTCTTATTCCGGTGTGCCACTGACATGTGGGGCCATACACTGTACTCACTGAAGGGTGGGGCCCACATGTCAGGGAGAGATTTTAATTGATTACTGGTTATAGCACTTATGGTAGTCATTAATCATTATCTAGCATTAACTAACCCTTATATGACAGTAATTAAGCTCATTTACACCCCCAATTAACTGGCGTTATTTGTTGGCTAATCCTTGATTTTCTTTCTTAATTATTCCCTAATCCCTCTTACTGTAGCTACTAGCAAAAATGGGTGTAAATCTAACTGTGCTTGCGGCCTGGGGGATTCGAACGCGGGGCGGCACGGGTGAATGCGCAATCGACTAACCATCTCGGCTCGGGTGTTACCTGACCGAGTAGCGCGGAGAGATGAAGTTGAGTAGAGCGTGCGGGGCGGAGGCAGAGGAAGCTCGGGGGCAGCGGTGCCGGCGGCGGGCGGAGTGGCGCGAGGGAGCACTGAAATGCGTTCTGGGGGGTTACGGGGGTGTCGACGGTAAAGTCGGCGGATACTGAGTAGTACGGTGGCGAGCCGACGGCGTGCGGCGGCGGTGACTCGGGAGTGGGCTCCGGTGCCGACGATGTGGAGGTGGGGAGAGGCCAGGCCGAAGGTAGGAGGAGCTAGGCGACGCCCCAAGGAAGTTGTGGCGCGAAGGAATTGGCCGGAGGCGGTTCTACTCGGCCGGATTTGGGTTCACCGGAGCTAAAGGGGAAGGAAACGACCGGCGGCCAGTGGGGCTCTAGAGGCCGATTCCCGGTGGTGGGAGGAAGAGGGGGAGGAGGCGAGGCGGATGGGGGCACGCGCTCCCTCTTATGGAGGCGGGGCCGACCGGGCGGCGGGGAAGGTCCGGGCGGCGTGGAAGGGACCGCTGGTTTTTGCCTGGGCGCGGGGCTCATCGTGCGAGCGCGGGGCTCGGTGATGGCGACGGTTCGGCATGGCACGTAGGGTAGAGGCAAGCGGCGCTGCGCAGAGGGGATGGGACAGGGCGCTGCGAGGTCAGAGAGGCAGAGCACGCGCGAGAAAAGGGGGAGAAGAGAGGAGGGAGGAGAGGCGCGGGGAGAGGGTGAAGGAGGAGCGGGCGGGGCGCGGGCCCGCAGGGCAGAGGGAGATGGCACGAAATGACGGGGCCCGCGGGGCAGTGAAATGGGGAGGAGAAGTGCGGGAGGGAGGGTGGAGCTGGGCCGGTCGATGCGGGGAGAGGGGAGGTTGGGCCGGGCCAGTTGGCCGGCCTGGCCTCCATTGCTTTTGTTGTTTTTTTATTTTGTGTATATATACATATGCATATACAAGTATACTTACATATATATGGTATATATATTTTTATTTATTTATATCTTTGTATATGCACATATATATTTATTTTTGTTGCCCCCTTTTTTTATACTTTTTCGAAAATGAACTACTTATGTTTTAATTCAAGTTTCTTCCTCCCTTTTATGGACCACCTTTTTAGATTTTAATTTAGAGTTTTTTTGGGGTTTCCTTTATTTACATATTCTCTTTATGACACTTCTAACTTTTGTTTTTCGATCATTCTTCAATTTTTGGAAATCTCAACCAAATTTTCAGAAAATGCCACGAACTCCAAATTCAAATAAATTATATTGTAAAAATAATTTAAAAGCTTCCCATTTTTCAATTTTAAAATTTTGGGATGTTACATTAGTGGTGCACCAGTACCCACACAACCAGCACTGCAACCGACCCCTCCGGCTTTGGGACCTCGTGTGCACAGGTCTCCTAAGTGTCTTACCTTGTCGGGGCCCCGACACTCGGTGCTGAGGAGGACAGCCAAGCAGGGTCATACAGGAGGACACAGACGTGGAGCCAAAATAGGCTAGGGTGGCGACGAAGGGGGTGCTGCTGGGGGGTTTACTACGAGGCCTCCGCCTGCATTGGCTGTACTTTTGTTCTTCCTATAATACTTACATTTCTTACTTACTATGTGATGTTTGTAATATTGTTGTGTTCTTATTTGTGCTTCTTTTTATGATTTTCGTTTGTTCGATCTATGTCGATGCTTCTAGTTCAATGCACACGACGCACCGATGGAACAGTTCACTTAATAAATGGCAATCGCAATGATGCATAAACAATTCAATTACATTGTAACAGCCCAAGTTTTTATTAAAAAAATTATAATGGATTAAATAATTTAAAATAAAAATAAGTGTGTTGGTTGCCTAAAGTTTATTTCTGATTTGTCCTGATTTTCTGCTTTTAGAAAACACCGGATTGAAAAGTAATTTCAATAAAAAAACATAAAAATATTATTAAGTAAAATGATATTTTGATTTTCTATAAAAAAATCCTATTTCAAATTAATTATTTGGAAGCATTTGGCGTTTATCTGGATTTCCCGTATTTTTCTGATTTTTTTAAAAAAATCAATTTCAAAGCTAAAATGTATTTTTGTAAAAAAAATTAAAAGACCAACTTTAAGTTGGAAATATTTTTTCTAAGTCTAAATCATCTTCAGGAATGTCTGTGAATTTTTCTGGAATTTTTAGACTTTATTTTATTTTTTTCGGAAAAATAATTATTTTATTATTATTTTCTCTCTCCTCCCCTATTCGTCTTCCAGCACGTAAGTTTCGTTCTCCAGACCGAGCGTGTGCGCAAGCGCCATGGCTGAGCTCTAGAAAGTTCAATAACTTTTAATTTTCTCAACCTTTTCTTGCGCAACAAAATGCATTTGAATCCTCTCATCAAGAGCTTTCCATTCCCGGCCTTAGCCCCCAATTCCATGCACCAATTTCGCGGGAATATGCCATGGCACCGAAAGACATTCCCTCGCGGATCTCCCCATCTGGTCCACCTCCGCGCCTATAAAAGGGAGCACCGGGTGCCCTTCTCATCCTAACCAAGCCTCTGAAATCTCAAGGTCTCTCTCTTTCTCCTCGCCGCAATCGGCATTTTTCTCTCGCCAACAAAACGGCATTCTTCGGCCATTTGCACCGTGTACAGTGGATTCCGGCCACGATTGACCACACCATTGGCTTTGCCTTTGCGCGTTCTACATGGTGCTTCCCTCGCCTTCGCCGGAGCTTCGCCGGAGCATCACCGGAGCACCGTGGCCAAACCGTGCCACCGCTTCTCTCCTCGCTGCAGGCCGACCGTGCATCTTCGACCACAACAAAGGTGAGCACTGCGTTCCTCATGTTCTCCTCTTCGTTTCGCCACAAACCTCACCCGCTAACTCCTCTCCGTTTGCCCGGAACGCCGATGTCAACCCGTCAGTCATTGAATGTCTTCTCCGCCGTGTTCCGCCACCATCCGATATCTTTTGGTCGAGCCGTTTGCACCGTTAAGTTTTCCTCGACGCGTTCTACATCGTGCTTCCATCGCCATCACCTGAAGATCCCCCAAGTCCTCGTTGACCTTGTCAGGCCCAGACACTAAAACTGTACCTTCGCGCGTACACCCTTTTTTGGTAAGCGCTTTGATTTTTGTTCGCGTCATATTGTGTCCTAGCCTCTAAGAAAATTTTCTACCATTTTGTTTAATTTTTCGTGGAGCCAATTGTCAGGAATTGAGCTTTCCGCGAAAATGGCCGTTTGTGACTCCCGACGTCGATTCGTCGCCTCCGGTAAGCCTTAGCCCATGCCGTAATTTTTCTTAGACTTGCCTCGCCGTGTTCTACGCCGTGCTTCCTTCCTTTTCCCCAAAAAGCCTCCACAAATTTTCACCTCCGACACCTCGCCATGGCCGCCAATGGCATCTCGTGTCCCCATCTATCCGGTGATGTTTTTCCCCAATCCGTTCGCGTCATATCATGCCAAACTATCCCAGGTAGCTACATTTCAAATGGTTTTGGATTCGCTCCACCGAGCACCAAGATATCAAGTTTTTACTGTTTCTCCACTATCGTCGTTCAAACGTCGATTATATCGTCTCCGATTAATTTTCAGCTTAGCCAATAATTTTCCTAGCTCCACCATGCCGTGTTCTACCCCATGCTCACCCTACATCTCCACGTTCTATACCTGGTGCTATCTCTCTCCAGCCTGTCGCTGTCGCTACCACACCGTCACTACCGTTTTTCCCTCACCACCGGTGATTGTCGCCGTTCCTCACCGCCATACCTGTGTCACCACCTTCGCTTCGTCACCAGGACTCCATTTTGCCCATTCGCCAGCCACCTCGTAGCCAACTGGCATCGTACTATTCAAAAGATAATTCTCAGATTTGGTTATCATTTCATGTGATGTCCAAACTTCCAGATATTCGTTCTCCCTCATACAAAATCTGAATCCATTGATTCTTTCTCCTAAGTTCATCTAAAATCATAATCTATCCGTCAATATATATATTTTAT
Organism: Dendrocalamus sinicus; assembly: GCA_036346575.1. NCBI lineage: Eukaryota > Viridiplantae > Streptophyta > Magnoliopsida > Poales > Poaceae > Dendrocalamus > Dendrocalamus sinicus. The sequence goes on from CM070648.1 coordinate 5,076,867, forward strand.
AATTTTTGGATTTATTTGGATTTTATTTGAATTTATTCGCTTTGGTTCTTCGCGTGTAGACTGCGACGTTTCGGAAGAATTCGACGACGATTCACTCCAGACTATAGAGCAAGGCAAGTCACACTCCTTGACCATGTTGATCCCAGATTGCAAATAAAATTATGTTGATTTAAATTATATTGCATGCGTGAACCTTTGGAAAAAAAATGGTCCGGGTGAGATGCTCGTGGATAGGTTGGTGTTTGGTCGGAGCCTGCACTGACGGTATTATTTTCGATTACAAGTATTATTTTTACTTACTATATTAAATTCAACAATTTCAATCTATTTACTGTATTTCGTTAAATGCTGTTTTATGCAAACTAACCCTATAAACCTTCCATTGAAGCATTTATCATTATGATGCATTTTCTCCGTGTGACTTGCGGAGTACAAGTTTGTACTCACCTTGCTATCTCCACACAGAGGAAGACGACTTCGACTACCGTGAAGACTTGGACGAGTAGGCCGCGTCTTACTGTCGTTTGCCTGTGGGCAGGCTCAATGGGCTTCTTCCGCTTCGGTGTTTTTCTTCCGCTGCTTATTATTTAAAATTTGGCTTATGTGCCATCGATGTAAACTTTGGCAAACATGTCCATACTAAGTTAAATAAAGTTTGTCATTATGCTTGATATTTATCTTTGTTGTTCACTGTGTGCACTAGCTGATACTGGACTAGTGCGATTTGCACAGAGGATCCAGGAGTTGTTGCTCCGGGTTCCGACATACATGCTTTAGGACATTAAACATAACCATGAACAACAGAGGAGGGTGCTATGGTACAACCTTGTCCGTGCATGCCTACTGGTACAACATGCCTCACGCTACCCACATGGAGTGTTGTAGATGGGGGTGCCTTGGATGTGTCTGGCCGTCATTGTAGTGGCATACACATATGTAGCTAGGATTCACGCAGCAGCATGCCGAATCGTACGAACTTCCTATGTTGACAACCTCCTCATTGCCCTCTCGCACTACATCTGTACCTCCAAGTTGTTCTCCTCTTTGAGACTTTCAATCTGCACCTCCAAGTTAAAGATTTGCTCTCATAATGTATCCATGTACTCACAATATAGTGTTTATGGGTAGGATCGATTCAGTGGACAAAATCATATTTCGCCATCTGCAGCAAAGGAGGGTTAACATCAAAACTCTATTAGTAGTAATACAAAATAAACAATTGCCTATTTGTACCCTAGAGTGTGGGCATCAGAAAAAATGTTACTTGCCATTGAAATGGCCTTCCGTGACCTGCACGACTACATCCTCCGTGTGTCTATTTTTTGACCACACCGGTTGAGTACGCCTGTTTGGAATCAAGTGGTAGCTAGGGCCAAAGTTCTCCATCCTTTCCAGGGGAAGGTCTACCTTTGGTGACCTCATGTTCTACTGTCCCTCGGCGTTTGCCATGATATGTTACTTTAGGATGGACAAGGTAGTTCTTCCTACGGTTCACTGCATTGAGTGCTCCTACTCTCAAGGGGCAGGGCATGCATTTTATAGCCCGTGGGTGGAGGCAGCATGCTTTATGACAAACCAAATCATGTGCTAGCTTTGTGTAGCTTTGCCTAGAGAGAACTGGCAACACTATGCCTCCTCAGCTTTTCAAACTGAAAAGATAGGACCATGCAAAGCAGGACATGACAAGACAAAAGGTATGGAGCTTTGCTTAGTGACAAGACCAGGCATGGCAGCTTTGCGCAGTGACAAGACCAGACAAGACAGCTTTACACAGTGACAAAACTAGATGGGGCATCTTTGTGCAGTGACAATACTAGACGGGGCAGCTTTGTGCAGTGACAAGACCAAAGGGTACAGCTTTGCATAGTGACAAGACTAGACGGGGTAGCTTTACACAATGACAATACCAAATGGGTAGCTTTGTGTAGTGACAACACTTGGCCTCGCCAGCTTATCAGATCGACATGACAACACTACACCTCCTCAGCTTTTCAGATAAAAAAGACAGGACTTTGCAAAGTACGACGTTGCAGCTCTCTACACCATGCCAACCCTTTGGCTTATAAAATGAGGTGGAAGATATCTAGGACACCAGAGCTTGGTTCACCACATCAGAATGGACAAGAGGCAAAAGAAGAAATGGGACAAGATGATAAAGTAATGGGAGGAGACCACGAACTAGCAAGGTCTGCTGCAGCCTGCGATGAACAAGCAAGGGCTGTGGCGGCCCACAATGAACAAGCGAAGCGTGCTAGGAGGGCACCTCCCCGCAATGACGCCCCCGTACCTGCAATCCCCTCCTAAATGTTCCAATCGAGCATTCACTGCAACACCCACCCGAGGGGGAAACGCCACCGCTCTATTGGTGTGCAGGGAACCATATAAGTTCTTCAAGTCTAAGCAGCAATTCAGCCTGGGTATACGTTACTGGGGTTGCACAAACTACTCCTGTGACTATCATGACCATCGTCAGAACACGAGCAGCTATCAGTAGCCGGTAATGACCAGTTGTAGTATGTTCCCCCTACTATTTCTCTTTGAAAGTACGCACTAACAACATCTCCCGTCTACCCGCAGTTCCCGTAATTGCTATGTGACAACCTCAAGTGGATCTACCTAGAGATCTACCCATGTGACCAATGGACTCTCGACTATGAGGAATGGAATGTCAAAAAGGCCTACGAGATCCGGGAGGAGAAGCGCCGCAACAACGAGCTCGAGCATATACGTCGGGAGACGAAAGCTCATCTTAAGGCATGGACGAGCAGGGAGCGCGAGGCTCGCGAAAGAGAGTACGAGAAAAAGAGGGAAATAGTGGCCAAGGCGAAAGAAACCGCCGAGGAGTTCAACGCCAAGCTTGCAAGGAAGAAAAAATAGCCCCGGTCCACGCAGTAGGTTGGGCCGTTCTGCACTAGTTCCCCGAATGTTGAATTTATTTCCATTCCAAAAATGCGCATATATATCGTACAAGTACTTCAGTTTGTTGCATCATGTAGGATGTTGTTTCTTATGCACGTAAACAAACCCCATGTGCCGTGTTATTCCCAGCTTATTATGAATTCTATTTTAATTCGCAACATCACATCTTGTCATCTTTTTGTATTCAATTCTTCGCGTAGCAAAACATCCAACAATATGAAAAAACAAGTTCTCCTCCATGTATGAATTCATGGTTGCATCACAATATCATTTACCTTCGTACTTACCAATTGTTGCTATCTCAATCGTCCTCAAAAAATTTTATGAAAATTCCTTGCATTACAACAAAATATGAAGATCACAAAATGTTATTGCGAATCTAAGACATTTTGTACCATTCATAATCTACAAAAATCACAAATGAATCAATCAATATTGTCTGTCTTTTTTTTAAAAAAATACAACTCATAGATAAATTTTGGTAAATACCACCTACCTACAATAATTCTCATTTACCCCCATGCGTGATCGAGGGGCCAATTGCGCAAAAAATGGGTTGAGGATCTAGTGGTCGAACGGTCAAGCGACTGTATCCTGTCACCCAACGGCCCACCGATTGCCTGCATATCACTTGCCCATTGGGCGACAAAGTCCAGTCGCCTAATGGTTGAATGACTGGAGGCTATTCCTGTAAGAAAATTTAATTTCGAATAAAAATAGATTATTTAAAAAAATTCTATGAAGAGAGCCCTAAAGCTTGTGAATGGCTTGGCAAGCGCTGAGTGGTGAGATAGTAATTCAAGATTGAGTTCCCTTAGAGCATCTCCAGCAGGAGCCCTCAAAACAGGGCCCCTATTTTTAATTTGAGGGCTCCCCCTACTTTTGAGGGCCCTGTTTTCTGGGCTGCACTCCAGCAGGAGCCCTCAAAACAGGGCCCCTACTTCTCAATTCCCTCTATTTCCTCACACACTATATGCATATGTATTTGAGAACATCACATTATATAATAATTTATTTAAACTATAACTCTAAAGCACTATACTTAAAATTATGAATGAAAATACAAATATTCAAATTTAAATTCAAAGACAAATTTGGTCCAAATTTAATGATAGTCGATCACAACATAGTTCATAACATCTCTGCAAATCAAATGACATAATCATCAAACATATCATCTGATTCATTGAACCTACCGGTGGCTTTTATCAGTGGCTTGGTCTAGAGCCCCCAGGAATGAGGGCTGGAGGGGGGATTTGAGGGGCCCCTCAAATTTGAGGGCTCTAGTAGGGGCCCTGCTGGACCTCTGTTTTTGCCTCAAGCTCTCAAATTTGATTTTAGGGGCTCAAATAGGGGCCCTGCTGGAGATGCTCTTACAAACATAAATTGATCCATGATTTAATGCTTGGGCGCCGAGTTTGGATCAGTGTATCTGTAGAGGCAAAACGACATGGGTGTATGTAAAAAATTCTATATGAGAAGGTCGAAACCACCAAAGAGCACAAAATAATCTCAGGACCGATCCTTATCCATTCTACTCTTCCAGTTCGCTACTGCCAGAGGTGGCAACAAGGTCAGGAGTCTCAAGGAGGCCCTCCGTCCTTGCTCTGATCTTCACTAGACCACCCTGACCCTTGGCCCCATTAGCCTTCTCGAGGGACATGGCCCCTCACCCCGTCTTCGCAGGGATCTGACCCCATAGAGATCTTCATAGGGATTAAAAAATATGTTAAAATATTTTTTAAAAAATAATCATGTGATTCTGTTTATTAATTTATAATTATTTAGGCATACTTTTTTTTACAAAATATAATTTCAAAAAATATATTCTAATATATAGATTTAAGTTATAGTCTAAATATATAAAAAATAATGTAACCTTCTATATTTAAAAACTATAATATATTATTTAAATTTATTTTTTATTTTTTATTAGGTCCCCATAAAACCCCACAGAGAAAATACGATCCTTATCTCCATCCCGCTAGCCTAACGAGCCCTGTCCTTATTCCCCGTATGTGGAGAATGCCTTTGCCCTTGACGAGAAAATTCCCCGCGGAAAATTACCACCCCTAACGACTGCTGTTTATATAAAAAGCCTTCGACCCAATCCACTCGCCGACTCTCCATGGAAGACACCCAATTAACCGACAATCCAAGGACCGAACCACAAAGGCCCTGTTTGGATACGCTTAAAATCCGATTCTGGTAGAATTAAGTGAGAATCCCACCCAACGCTTTGATTATTTTTTGATTCTTTCAACCGCCGCGGTGAGAAAGATCGGCATTTGCACTGGGAATCTAAAATCCTGTACCGCGAGCCCAATGGGTCGTTTCTTCCACCGCGACGATTCTTCGATCGCAGATTCTTCGATCGCGACTTATCGTAAAATCCGATCAAATTAAAATCGATTCTCGATAAGCGTATCCAAACAGGGCCAAAATGTCGCCCTCCACCGCCTTCGGCCTCTGGCGCCGGCGCTCATCGCCATCGCCACTTCACCACGGCGGGTGGCACGCGGCGGCGGGTGGTGCGTGCGCGCGCGAACTACGATCGATCCCGGCGGAGCCCTTTAGCTCGAGCCGCAACATCCTCGAAGCGGGAATTCACTTTAATTGGAATCCAAATAAAATTCTAATTAGACATTTATCTTAAATGAGGAATTGAGGATCGCAACAGGGCCAGGAGTCCCAAGGAGGCCCCTCCGTCCTCGCTCTGATCTTGGCTAGACCACCCTGACCCTTGGCCCCATTAGCCTTCTCGAGGGACATGGCCCCTCGCCTCGTCTTCGCAGGGATCTGACCCCACAGTGATCTTCACAGGGATTAAAAAATATGTTAAAATATTTTTTTAAAAAAAATAATCATATGATTCTGTTTATTAATTTATAATTATTTAGGTATACTTTTTTTTTACAAAATATAATTTCAAAAAAATATATTCTAATATATAGATTTAAATTTTAGTCTAAATATATAAAAAAAATAATGTAACCTTCTATATTTAAAAACTATAATATATTATTTAAATATATTTTTTATTAGGTCCATAAAACCCCACAGAGAAAATACAATCCTTACCTCCGTCCAGCTAGCCTAACGGGCCCTGTCTTTATTCCCCTTATGGGGAGAATGCCCTTGCCCTTGACGAGAAAATTCCCCGCGAAAAATTACCACCCCTAGCTGCTACTATTTATATAAAAGAAAAAATTGATCATATACCCTCTATTTAGATAGAAATTGAGAATTTACCCTCCTGACTCACGTGTCAGTGACTTATAATGACCCCACGTGTCATTGAGATGTGGAGTGTAAATCCTCAATTTTCCAACTAAAAAAATGGTATATAATCCAATCTTCCTGTATAAAAAGCCTTCGACCCAATCCACTCGCCGGCTCTCCACGGAAGACACCCAATTAACCGACAAGCCAAGGACCGAACCACAAAATGCTGTCCTCCACCGCCCTCCGGCCGCTGGCGCCGGCGCACTCCGCCACCGCCACTTCAGCCGCGGCCGGGCGGCACGCGGCGGCGGTGGTACGCGCGGTGCGGAACTACGACTCGATCCCGAAGCGGGAGCCCTTTAGCTCGAGCCGCAACATCCTCGACGAGTTCCTCAAGCAGGAGAAGTCTCTCGTCCAGCGAACCAAAGACCAGATCACAGGTATCTCGCACCCATACCCTCCTCTTTGCTGCCTGATTTTTTTGGTACATTTTTTTGGAATTCTTTAATGCGTGTGAATGTGTGATGCGGCTTCCTGCCAAGGTTTAGGCCAGTTGTGGTTTGGTTTTGGTAGCTTGTTCCAATTTCGAGATCTTACTGTACTTTGGGTGGGAGCTGGTTGCTTTGCTGAATTGGGGTAAATTCTTAGGAGCTGGTTGCTTTGCTGAATTGGGGTAAATTCTTAGGACCAGCGAGCCCCACTCTAACATACTAATATCAAAACATACCATGGATAAGTTACCATCCACTATTTAATTCTGCTCTAAATATTATACAAATCACTCGTAGAAGCACCTCCTAACTAAATTATACTCCTCCGTTTCACAATATTTTACAAAAAAAAGCACAGTATTTAAGTATTATTTAGTGGAATTGGACCCTGCTGTCTATCTAGTAGTAGTGCTAGCTATGTGTTAGTTGCGGAGTACGTAAGGGAAAACCAATTAAGGTGTGGTGCTGAACAAGCACAAGAAACAGTGGCCACTCTGCACGATGTAGAGGCACATCTTACTTTGGTTCAACTCATTGGCATACTCTGTAAAGTAACATACTGTGTACTGTGAGCAAAGTTGCGCTGTAATCAGATGAGGCAGAGTTGTTTCATGATAGGCAGAGTTTAGGTCATGATGTGCAAGCGCTAATTTCAAGTGGCACAAAATTGGACAATTATAGTGTGCTAACGAAGCAATCCAAATAAAATTTCAATTAGACATTTATCTTAAATGAGGAATTGAGGATCGCAAGTCATAAAAAAATTCAACTAGCATGAGTTGTGACTTGTGTAACATCACTGTGACATTGTATAGTAAGTTACTGAATCAACTTCTTAACAATGGTTCTTCTTGTCTGGCTACAGATTATTGCACGACTCTTGAAGGTGACGAATGCTGCAGCTGTTGGGATGCATACTTTGAACTCAATAAACTTGAGGTGCTTTATAATCTTTGCGTCTGATTTAGTAATTTTGTGTGCTACTTGGACTCGTCCAACTAACTGCTTTCCTCCATTTGTAATGCAGCAAGAGCTATCCAAAGAGGAAATCGCAAGGATGGTGAAGGATTCAGAGGGAGATCCGAGGTACCTTATTAGTAGCATCCATCACCGTTCAGATTTATGGAAGAAGTTGGCCGACAAAGCTCATAATTCAGTATCATCAAACTCCCTGGGGCAAACGGCGAAACCAAGACCTTTCCCTGTGCCTGACGGGTTGCCAAAAACGCAGGAAGAGCTCAACGAAGAAGAGGAGGCTCTAATGCCAGAGTCTCCTTATACAAGGCTACTCAGAAGAATGGGAAGATATCCCGATTGGTATACCCCTCGCCCAGATCATGAAACTGACTGAATCAAGTCATCAACCATCCAAATTGTTCCATGTGAAGATTTTGTACGCTATGTAGGAGGATAAATGTGCAACCTGAAGTTCTGTGTGCTATGTACTAGGAAGATTCAGCTTGGCAGCTGATCAGATTAGATTGTTGTTGCTTGCTTGCTAAATGAACTGTAATGGTGTGTGTTTTATGTTGTTCAGCTCTTCCTACTCAAGCTTTGGTGCCATAAGATACGGAGTAGCTGTTAATATAACTTTGTATATTCGGGAGTAGAATTTCTGGATTTGTTACCTGTTTCACTGTCAAAGAGGAATCGCTTTGTTGGTTGATTATCTGATTTAGACTTTCTTAGATTATTTCCCCTTCCTAGTACTTACAGTGCAGTTCATGCCGCATGCGGGGCATTTTTCCAGTACTTGATTCAAAAATTGATGTTTCAGGCTGCATTTTATGGGGTGAGATAGTGATAAATAGATAATTCCATTTGCAACAAGAATCTGATATATTTTTGCCTAGTATGATTTGAACTGCCTACTTATCCGGCCAATGGAACACGAGTATGGTTTTTTTTTAATAATGCACTATAGGCCTATATGAAGACCTATTTAAGCGTAGGAATTTCTAAAAGATTATACAGAAAACCATTTAACTTATATGGGAATAGAAAAGAAATCTCGCATTCAAAATAGCTGTAAATTACTTAGGTTTTGAAGACCTGCATTAGCATATATACAATGCAAGATGTTTATAAATGGTTAAAGGGAGAATATGGCTATGTCATCAAGCACTTATGTAAAAGTCACTTCCTGTAATACAAATATATTTTTTATAAATGCTTAGATATTATATTATCTATTAATTAGATGTAGTTATGCACATAAGCACCGATGCACTGGTGCCTAATTATGCATCGATGCTACCAAATAATCACCTTATTTATCATATGTGGCAAGAAAAACCCAGTATTTCATTGATAAGCCCCTCCCTTAGCATATGCATTGTACATGCTTTTAGGGCATGTAGAAAATGATGTGATGCCAACCGTCTTTTAAGATATATGCTGTGCGATTTTTGCTGATATGGAGGAGAGAGAAGAAAGATACATAGTATAGTTCTCTCCTTGTACGGAGAGCTCAAGTTTATAAATTTAGGACATATAGACAGCACAAAGCACCACTTTTTGAGCTATTGTTTATAATAAATATTTTTTATACCATAATTAAAAGATTATATTATCCTATGAAAATAAACTTAAAAGACAATTTATTGTAGAAGTTATTTTTAGTTCTGTTTCTAAATAATATAAGAAAACTTAAAAAGACAATTTATTGTAGATGTTATTTTTAATTCTGTATCTAAATAATATAAGAGTATATTGGCAACAGTATGTTGTCTCTACTGCTGTCCGTGAAGGCTCCCGGACGAAAAACGAACCGTCCTTTCCAAAAACCTTAAATACCCCCAATCATTTCAACGAAAACCCCGTCGCACCCACCACCGATTTCGCGCAATTCGGCGGCTCCTCGAGGGGCAAACCCGTCCAGTCACCTGCCCCGCGCCGGTTTCCTGTCTTGGGAAAGAGCCGCCATGCCGGGTTTCCTGGACCTGGACCTGGAGGCCACGGCCAGGCGCCTCAGCTTCACCCTTTCTCCCTCCCCCTCGCCGCAGCCGCGGTCACGTGCACCTCGCTCGCCCCGGAGGCAGGCGGCTCTCCCGCCGATCGCGGAGGACCCCGCGGAGCACCAGGCGGTGGAGACGTCCCTGCCCCCTTCGCCATGGACCCTGCCTCCGTCACGCCCGCCGTCGCAGTCGCCGTCTTGTGCGCTTTATCCGGTGCCAGATGAGTTACCGGCGATGACCTATGCGTCCCCTGCGCCGTCGCTGTCGCCGTTTGAGCAGCCGGAGGCGGTAGCGTTGGCGAGGGAGTTGGAGCGGCTACGTGATGCGTCGGCGGCGGCGGAGGCGGCATTGCAGCAGCTGCAGCAGCAGGCGTGGGCGGCAGAGGCAGCGCGGCCGCAGCCGCAGCAGCTGCGGCTGTACACGGTGGAGGGGAATCCCGCGGGGTACAAGACGAAGTGGGAGGAGCTGCATCCGGTGTCTCAGGAGCTTCTGCTACAAATCGAGTAGGGTTTGCTCCGCATTCTGGCCCCTCTATTGGGGGATTCGGGAGAGGGGCATTTATTCCCTTCTTTGAGGTTGCATTGTGTTCTTGATTCCGTCAAGGTGAAAAGGAGGAGGCGCATTAAATTATTGAGACCTGAATCGTGGTTTTATTGGGACATATCGCGTTCTTGACGTCCTTGGGAGACGGTTTGATTCTTTTAGGGATTCTTTTGCGTTCTTTCTTGTCGAATTTGGTTCTCGTGGTTTCTTGGCGTCCGCTGTTGTGATCCTCTGGGATTTCGAGCAGCTTGTGGTAGTGAATTCTACAGATTTTGGCGATCAAAGGAGCTTTCTGTGCTTTTGTGATCTTGATGCCGTGACCTTGGATCAAGTTTCTTTTGTGCTTTGTTTGAAATGTTTTGTGCTATTTGCTATACTATCCTCACCTGGTTCATTGTGATTTTGCAGGGATAAGATGAGGGAGTATAGGTATGAGAGTGAGCAGTTGGATCAGTGCAGCCGCCTCTACGACCCGTCAATGTCCAACAAGAGTTTTGAATTCGATGCTAGTCATATTACCCAGGTTTGGTTTTGCTTCTTGGTTTATTCTTGATTCATATTTGCAGTGCCTGTTTGGTAGTCACATCGGTAATGTTTCAGCCTTTGCAGATTAATGTAGTGCCATTTTTCACAAATAGTTTGGTGTAGTACAACCTTTATATTAAACACTTGTATATTTATTTGCATTGCATGTTTGGTAATCACTTTGGTAGTGTTTCAGTCTTCACAGTTTAGTGTACTACAAGCTGGTCTTAAATGTTCTTAAGCATAATGTGAATATTGTTGGTAGAGTTGTTATTAGTACTTCAATTAAAGGTTTGAAATGCTGTCGTAGAAATGTTCTCTGCAAGATAAAGATTTTTCTGGGGTCAAGGAGGCACTGAGAAGGTTTAGCCTCAACTCTCAAATAGCTGGTGTGACGCGTTGTATGTATGTAAGGCACGCCAGTAAGACACCTGTACAACACAAAAACAATATCCAGTTTCCGTTGCTTTTGACCTCTCGAAATCTCACTTAGGAGAATTTTATCTTCAGCCTCCCTTGTTGATTAGACTGCTTTCTGAAAGTTAAACTTCAAGCAGATAAGATGCTCAGAACTATAGTAGGCAGGGCAATTTTTTGACATAATGCATGAATCCAGCTAGGTGAATTAGCACCTTCAACTTAAGTAAATGTTTGTGATAGGAGGATTTTTTTTCTCCTGGAACAGGACATTGGATCGATCTCCACCATCATGGACAGGGAGAAGGCTTCCATTCAAAGCTTAATGGCTGTTGTCAAAGAAATGATGTGGAACACAGATTTTGCTATACGTTCATATGTAAAGTTGAGGCCAAGGTTCGTCCATAGAGGTGCTGGAATTGCAAATGCTGGTTTTGCAAATCATGCTGGATCTACTGGTGCTCCTACCGATTTCAATCAGCCCTTGACCATGGCACCAACCTTTCATTGCTATAGTGGTGTTGCAAGGCGGCCTTCTCCATTTATGCAGCACACTGTTGCTGGGTTTGAGAAGCAGCTTGAAGAATGCTGCAAATTGATTGGAGAGCTTGAGCAGCTTGTTCAAATGAAGAATGATAAAACCTATCCAGATTCTTTGGAATCTCTGTCAAAAGTTCTGTCTAATGTGCATGACTATTTCATCCATGTTTCTTCTAAGGTAATATCAGATACATATGGGTATTGAACACAGGCACTTCACATCTTGAACACCACATTTTTTCTTTCTATAATGCAACAACGTCCATTCATCAAGTTGTTCAGTTATTATAGAATTGACAATAAATTTGTTCCTGAGGGGACCTCAACATTCCAGTCACTATTGCCATTTTAGGCTTGTATTCTGATCGTAGCTGGCCCTTGTCATTTTTTAAAACTTTCTGTTGTGCTTATGAAGAATTTTGAACTGGTATTAACTGTTTATCTGGTAACACAACCAAAAGGTATCCTGGGGAAAAGAGTCTCTTTGTGAGTGTTGCTGACTTAGCTTGATAATATTCTTGTTTGGGGACTATAACTTGTTGCATTCACAGAGTACTGATCTTGTCTGATATTTTTTGTTTGTCCAGGTGGAAAATCTTCATCAACATGCTGAAACAATGAGAACTCAATATCTTAATGATTGGCAGCGCAGGGGTAATTGGAGTGATCCTTTTTTGGAGGCAGATAGAAGAGTGACAGCTAAACAAGAAGCGGCGGCCAGAAGAGTCCATCCAACATTGCATCTGCCGCCACCATTCCAGCCAACAGCACCGGTTGCTGTACCAGTGATGGCAAGCCAACCACAGCAATCTTCATTCCCCACTGTGGCAACTTACTCAAGCGCCTGTGCAACTCTTAGCACACCTCCTTCTGTTGTGCCTCCGTCCAGCATTCGAACAAGTCCTTTTCCATTAACCAACCCTTTCAGTTCATCGGGGTCTCTGCTGCAGCCCACCCCATTTGGGTCAGCCTCCATACTCACACTAGGATCCACACCATCAGCATTTTTGTGTGGAACTAGCACCCCATCTTCTGCTTCCTTGCTTGCGTTGGGTGGCACTTCACTTTTCCCAACACCATCTGGAGGTATACATAATATACTATCTGCAACTGGATAGAAGCTGGAAAAAAACCCACTTGATTCAGAAATTACAGTTTCTTAATTAAAGTAATAGTATATGTGGACATATCCTAAATGAACCTGGAGGTATACATCAACGTGGTCAATATGATGTACCTTTGTCATTCTAAATTTGTAAAACGGATGCATTCTATTGGTGAATGGGGAAGGAAAGGATAGATGTTATTTTCTGGATCATTGGCATATTTGAAACGAATCTTATCAGAATTTGAGCAATCCTGTATGCAGTATTATGATGTATATTCAGCTGCGTTCAGCGAAAGTGGTCAAAAGGAGAATGCATCTGCACGTTTTTTTTTCTTAATATTACTTTGCAGCTGTGATAAACTTCGTGCATTGCATGCTGATTATTAGTTTCGTCACTGACAGGATGGAATCAATTTTGCCTAACCCTAGTTACTTTCACTTTAATGCTTCAGATGATTTTTATCCTTGTTTCTCTTATTTGTGGCGATCATAACATTGTACCTTTGTGTTCATTTAGGTGGAACAACAGCTATAGGCTTCAACCATGCACCTTGTGACTGTGAGTAAACCTCAAATTTATATAGCAGTTCTCAGAATCAACATCTCATGTAGTCATTTTAAACTGTATTTTTCATCCTTCCCGGTTGATTGGTTTTTCATTTCTTCATTTGTTTGATGTCATTTGTCTTTGTATGTTGCAGAGAGGGAGGACACCCAGGAGAAGGCGCTAGATGTGTAATTAAATCCACTTGAAGTTTCTCCTTTCTCTTGTATGTCCTTTTGACTCCATCCCTTCTTTCCTCCTTTTCTTCTGCAACAGCTTGCATATCTGACTCTAGCTGTTAATGGTAGAATTTTCTTTTAGATGTAAAAATACCTGGTATTGAAACCTATAGGACTAATGGTAGAGAAAACACTGAGTTGCTGACAGTGACTCCTGTAAATCAATGCTTATTGCCGCGCCTTAGTGATGAAGCCTTTGCAGTCATCCAACAACTTAGAAAGTAATTAACTTTTGAAGTTGCTTTGTGCGATTTTTCTTTGACCAAGCTACTTAGTAATGTAAGGAATATCATAATCCATTTCATGTTTGACTTAGCCATAAAATTGATGTTAATTATGGAACTTAGACTTGAAGCATAGATTTACCATAATGCATCTAGGTTGTGAGTTCGGATATCAGATTTGATGTGATTGTGAGAACTGCCCCCATTTGTCTGATTATACATGCCATAAAACCTAGAACAATGAAGGTTTTTTTGGGTCCAAGAAAACTGGAAGGACTAGAAGGTGTTTGCTGTTGGGGCTTTTCACTGAATGGTTTGGATTAGGACTTTTTATTAGAGTGACCTGATGTGCACAGCAAAGGCTTGGTTGAACAGTATTTACTATTTATAGATGCATCTAGGGACAAATTCTCTGTTTTATCTTTGCTGTCTGCATGACCTTCGGAATGCATGAGGCGTTTCGAGTTTTGAAGCTTCCATGCAATTTGGAAACTTTGACTATTACACCTTCCTGTTACCTACCATAACTGCATGTTCAGCTTCTTTGATGGTGTAGTAGATTTTAGACAAATTCATGTTTCCAGGATCGTCTTTGCTGCACACCTGCAGCAGTATGCTTGCTTAGGAGCATTGGCTTATCTAAACTTGAAGTGCTTCTGTTGCTTTCTTGAAAACTGCCACATTAGTAGCCGCAGAGTATATTATCATGGAGGGTCCTCACTCTGTTACGACACGTCTTCCATTATCAAATTCTGGTGGTTTGTCCGGTCTAGCTGCCCTCTTACTTCTCTTGCTTTGTTTAATGTCTCAGCTCAATATTAATATTATTGCCCCTGTGCAACGTAAGTGCTGACGGCAGTTCATATGTCACACGCCCAAAAATATAGTGGAATTCTAGATGTTGCGCACTTTGCTATGGATGATTTCTGGCTCGTGATTATATAGCTCGTGATTATATACTAACCATGTACTAATAATGCCCATCCCATGTTGTTTAATCTTGTTGGAATCTTGACTTGTTCGACTTTAAGATGAATCTAACTGTATTTCTTGAATCCCCCCTTGTAGTTTGGAGATCAGATCATGGCTCCACCGCTATCCCTTATGACTTTGGACGCGTCGGCGGCAAGCATGTGAGGTAATCTGTGACCTGGACCGCGACTTGGGAAGCTGCGGAGAAGCAACGCCCCGGCAACCACTAGGGACTGGTCAACATTAGCGTTGCTTCGCTTTGCTTTGCTTTTAGGCGTAGGAAATGGTGATCACGCACAGTGTCAGTGGCACTTAAACTAGTGCAGATGTGCTTGACGTCGTTGTCTCCAAAGCGGAACCGATTCAGGTCATACAGCTTCCTGGCTATTGCGACAGTGGGAAGTCCAATTTGATCCATTCTTTCTGATGGTAGGATGGTCTGATTTTTGCACACCTTCCTCTTTCTTTTTTTAGTTATGGAGACTGTAGTTTTGTCACTTTTGGAATCATGTACATGCCTGAGTGTGTGTGAAGATGATGATCATACCGGCGATTAGATAGAAAGTGCACATACAACTATACAAGTTGAAGTGGCCAAAATCTCTCAAAAAGTATGGGAGTGGCTACAATGAGTTCTCAGCTGTTAGCATGTTAGTAGTATCTTGTTTCCCTGTGTCATGGATTTAAAATTGTACTATTCTTTTGTGTAACGAGAGTAACGAAGTTGCACATTTTTGACGAATGCAATTGTACTATCTTTTGAATGTTGAGCACAGTGGCTGCTAGCTGCTACCAGCACTTCATTGAAAAAGTAAACTCACTGCCAACTTCATGAGTTGTTGAGCCATCATATGGTAGGACGTGCAAATCAAAGATGGAGTACAACGCATGTTCCCCAAATGGCTTGTGATTCTGGCTTTCATTTTAAAAAAAATTTAAAAGCTAATTGAAACATGTCAGTTTTCAAAAAAAATTACTTTTTAAAGCTTTTTACCTTTTCTATTTTCCCTTTCCATTGTTCATCGATATATAATGATTATCCCCTTATTTTTCTTTATTTTTAGCTAACAATTGGTATATTATATTTTCAGCCAACAGCCATAACCGAAAACTATAAGCTTCTAGAGTAGTCCACTGGGTTGTGCCAGGGCGACACGACATGGGCTCGGTACAGGCACGGCCCATTTAGGTCCAGCAAATAAACGGATCATGTTGTGTCGGCCCACGGGCCACGGTGTGAGCCTAGACGCGACCCACGATCGTGCTGTGTCGGCATGGGCATGGTAAGGGCTTAACGGGCTGTACCGGCACGGTTGGCCCGTTAAGCCAAGAAAAAAGGAAAAAATTCAAAAAAAATTGTAGAAAATTACAAAAAAATATAGAAAATTGTAGACATTGTTAATCATTAAGATAATTATTTTCAATGACATAATGAACTTTATTAATTTGTTAAATTACATGGGATGGCTGTCTCGTTAAAAACTTTACCAAGTAAAAAATCAACTTAAGAAAATCTTTGTAAAGAAAAAAAGAGTACAGCCTATAAAGCTTGCTAGTGACTACATATTGAAAATCCTATTCATTGTTATCTAGATACAAATTCTCAAAAGATTCTTCTAAATCTCTATTCTCTGCAGTATGTTAGAGTCTTGATTCAGCTTGTTCCCAGTCTTTGACGGTCAGAAGGATTTCGATCATCTCATTCGAGAGACTTGTTCACTGTTCCTCGATTATTCTTCCAGATAGACTGAAGGTTGACTTCAAGGAGATCGTAGAGATAGGAACAGTCAACACATCACATGCTAATATGGATAGCATTAGATATGTTACTTTCTGGGTTTGCCACCACGAGAGGATGTTCAATTCTTGCCTGAAGCTGACGCTATCATTGTTGACATAGCTTGATAGGTCTCTGGTGCTTTGCCGTCTTCCTCCTCCTGACTGATGTGTACCTGCATGAGAATCTCTAGAGAAAGAACCAAAAATCTTGCCCCATTGCATAGTCCCCATAGAGGTGTGAGGGGCTATTGGGGGTCTTTCCAAACACACGGACCCAAACTTATTTTCATATTTCTTATATACCTCATATAATTTATCTTTAACTACTCTATAGTATGTGCAATAATCTAAACTGGTAGCATCACTTAAAAGTTGTAATACATTTATAAATCATTGGAGTTTGGCCCTAAGATCCAAATAAAGGCAAATGCATATAAAATAGGAATTTCCCTTCGGTATTTTAAAAACTTAGATTTCATGGCAACTACAGTATCCCGTAGTACAGGATCATTTTTAAAAGCCTTTAGGTGAGTAGCAATTTCAAGAATATTATGAACAATTAGAGAATATGTTGGGAAGTATACTCCAGAAAGACAAAGTGTAACTTTATGAAAAAGTTCTAAAAAAGAAAATATTTTTTCACCCACGACCTAATCGTCCTCAGTAAGTTCAGAGTCTCTAACTTAGATTCTATTGGAGGAGCTACGAGATTGATGATTTTGGGTGTGAAGGAAAACAGATAAAGTGCTCTTATATGACAATATATGTTTAAGCATAAGGTAAGTAGAATTCCATCTAACAGGCATGTCTAAGCCAAATTTTCTAGGATGGACGTTAATTGCTACGCAAAAACTCTTACATACGACTATTCATTGGTTAGAACAATTAATATATGAAATTGTATCCCTAAAAGAATCAATACAAGCATTTGATCTTTTTAAACCAAATTTAACAATAAGATTAATAATATGATAAGCACAACGTTGATGGGAAGATTATGCATAAGTATTAAATAAAGGAGTAAGAATTTTCATAGCCTTAGTGTTTGCAGCTGCATTACCTAAAGTTATAGAAAAAAATCTTATCCGTGAGGTCAAAATCTTTTACAACCTTAATAATACATTCTACAATATTTTCAGCAGTATATGAAAAATTAATTAATTTAAATCATATAATTACTTTTTCCATTACCCAGTCCTTATTAACATAATGAGTAACAACACTAATATAATTCTCTCTAGCCTTACCACTTCATATGTCTGATATCGAAGCAATAGAGAATGTACATTTATGAAACATTTGTTTTAATTTTTTCCGACAGTTGTTATAATATTTAATTAAATCTCTAGTTGTGGTTTGCCTAGATACAACACTAATTGAAGGTTATGAGCAATCCTAATATATTTTTGAAAAGCATCAAACTCACCAAGATTTAAAGGTAAATCTTGAGAAGCAATTAATCTACAAAGAGATTCTAGGCTATCACTAGGTTGTACTCCCAAGTCCCAAGTATGTGTCGGGCCGTCGAGTTATACTGTAGCTGTGTTTGGCGTATTTGTATTCTTTGCCTTCTTTTGTAGCTTGCAGTATGCTGTTGCAGGTGACCTGTCCCACCTGAAGATTTTGCAGACAATTCATTACCACAAATTTTGCAAACAGTATACCTTACCGAATTACCATCATCGTCAGTTTTGAACTTCTTGTCGAAATAATTCTAGACTCCTGATGTAGTAGCTCTTGTCCTTTTTGCACCCGTGCGATGGGTTATGGATGCACTCGTTAAGCCAGCAGAAGATGGATTGATTGGACCCTACGCCGATGGGACCGTCGCTTCTTCTGTCTCTCTAGTTTGTTGTGGATGTGGGCCTTCTACGGATGAATATGCTTCTTGAAAGGATTGCATATAATCCGCCGTGAGGCCAAATTCAGAGAGTTGAAAATCATAGTCCTCCATTGAATCAACTGTAAATTGAAATAGTAAGGTACAACTAAGTTACTATTGAATCAACACATAATAGAAAAAAATTAAAATAAGGCAGCACTATTACCGCTTCTGTTGCTCTCAGAAAATTCTTTGAAGATTTTTTATTTTTCTGAATTTCGCACGAATTTCACACTAATTTTACCAAATTTGCGTAAAAACTACCGGATTTTTCACAACTAAACAGATATATTAGAGTCAGGTTTGAGGTATGGATAATGGAGACCTAATGCCCCCTATTTATATAAAAAATTTCATATATATTTTTTTAATTTTTTTGCTATTTTCCTAGATTTTTTACACCCAACGTTCAAAAAACGACTATATTCGACCAGCCCGACCAGGCTATTCCCCACGACCATAAATGGGTCGTGCCGTGCTGGCCCGACGTACCGCCCTCTTAGCCTAAGCACAGCACTGTCCACTGGGCCGTGCTGGCACGGCTCACGAGCTAAACGGGCTATGCGTGCATGGGCTAGGCCAACAATAGCGGCTCACAAGTTGACACGATAAAATCCAGCCTATTGGCCACCTCTACAAGCTTCAACCGTTTGGAGCACCACCTAATAATAGCACAGTTTAAATCAAGGGCGAGAGTAACATCCGAAAAGCGCTGCTTTTTGTTCCCTGTTCAAATTTCAAAACTTTGGCGATATCCAGTTATCCACCCACCACACTTAGAGCTGTCCAAATGGGTCGGCGTGACGGCCGCATGCGCGCCAAGATCAGACCCGACTTGTGAACGGCACGCGACGGAGCTAATCGGGCGGGGCAAAGACAAAGACGGCTCATTAAGAAATCGGGCCGTGACGGCCCGGCACGGCACGCCCGGCCCGGTAAATTCGAAAAATAGCCGTTTTTTGACCGTTGGGGGGTAAAAAATTCAAAAAAAATAGCAAAACATTCAGAAAAAAATCTGAAAAATTTTCTATAAATAGGGGTGCATCCGGCCTCCATTTTCCACACCTCAAACCTCACTGTTATCTCTCAGTTTAGCTGTGAAAAATCTGAAAGTGATTGAGCAAATTTGGTCAAAATTCGGGCAAAATTCTGAAAATTCAAAAATCTTCAAAAAAAATTTGTGAGAGCTGCAAGCCTGTAAAGGAGGTAATAATGCTGTATTATTTTAATTTTTTGGTATTATTTGTTGTTTTAATTTTTTGCTATTATTTGTTGGTTTAATAGTAAGTTAATCGTTCTTTACTATTTCAATTTGCAGTTGATTTAATGGAGAACTACAATTTTCAACTATCTGAATTTGGCCTCTCGGTGGAGGATATGCAATCGTTTCAACAAGCATATCCATCCGCAGAAGGTCCACATGTACAAACTGGAGATGCCGAAGAAACGACGGCCTCGGTGGCACATGGTCCAATCGATCCATCTTCTGCTGGCTCAACAAGTGCATCCACGACTCAAAGCACGGGTGCAAAAACAACAAGAGCTAGTACATCGACAGTTTGGAATGATTTTGACAAGTTCAAGATCGACGATGATGGGACTTCGGTGAGGTATGCTGTTTGTAAAATTTGTGGTAATGAATTGAGTGCGAAATCTTCAGGTGCGACGGGTCATCTACAACGACATGCTGCAAGAAAAGGCAAGGAATACAAATGCGCCAGACACAGCTGCAATATAACCTTGACGGCTCGGTACGTACGTGGGAGTACAACCCAGTGATGGCTCGAGAATCTCTTTGTAGATTAATTGCTTCTCAAGATTTACCTTTAAATTTTGGTGAGTCTGATGCTTTCCAAAAAATATATTAGGACTGCTCATAACCCTCTATTTACTTCTGTATCTAGGCAAACAACAAGTTGAGATTTAATTAAATATTATAACAATTATCGTGATAAATTGAAAGAAATGTTTCATACCTGTACATTCTCTATTGCTTTGACTTCTGACATATGGAGTGGTAGTGCTAGAGATGATTATATTAGTGTTGTTTCTCATTATGTTAATGATGACTGGATAATGGAAAAAAAGAATTATAGGATTTAAATTAATTAATATTTCACATAGTGCTGAAAATATTGCAGAAAGTATTATTAAAGTTGTACAAGATTTTGGCCTCACGGATAAAATTTTTTCTATAACTTCAGATAATGCAGCTGCAAACACTAAAGATATAGAAATTCTTACTCCTTTGTTTAATACTTATGCACACTCTTTCTTATTGCATCAACGTTGTGCTTGTCATATTATTAATCTTATTGTTAAATTCGGTTTAAAAAGATTAAATGCTTGTATTGATTCTTTTAGGGATGCAATTTCATTTATTAATTGTTCTAACCAACGAATAGCTGCATATAAGAGTTTTTGTGTAGCAATGAGTGTTCGTCCTAGAAAATTTGGTTTAAACATGCCTGTTAGATGGAACTCTACTTACCTTATGTTTAAACATATATTGCCATATAAGAGCATCTTATCTGTTTTCCTTCACACCCAAAGCCATCAATCTCGTAGCTCCTCCAGTAGAATCCAAGTTAGAGACCCTGAACTTACTGAGGGCGATTGGGTTGTTGGTGAAAAAATATTTTCCATTTTAGAAATTTTTCATAAAGCTACACTTTGTCTTTCTGGAGCATATTACCCTACATCTCCTATAATTGTTCATAATATTGTTGAAATTGCCACTCACCTAAAGGCTTTTGAAAATGATCCTATACTACGGGATGCTGTAGTTGCCATGAAAACTAAGTTTTTAAAATATTGGAGAGAAATTCCTATTTATATGCATTTGCTTTTATTTTGGATCCTAGGGCCAAACTCCAAGGATTTATAAATGTTTTACAAGTTTTAAGTGAGGCTACCGATTTAGACTATTGTTCATACTTTACATTAGTTAAGAATAAATTATATGAGGTATATGATAAATATGAAAATAAGTTTGGATCTGTGCATTTGGAAAGACCCCCGGTAGTCCCTAGCACCTCTAGGGGGGCTATGCAATGGGACAATATTTTTGGTTCTTCGTCTAGTTCTCGTGCAGGTACAAGTACACAACAGTTAGGAGGAGGAAGTCGACAAAGCACTGGAGACCTATCAAGCTATCTCAACAGTGATAGCGTCAGCTTTGAGCAGGAGTTGAACATCCTCTCATGGTGGCAAACCCAGAAGGTATCATATCCAGTGCTATCCATATTAGCGGGGATGTGTTGATCTGCTCTGTCTCTACGAGTCTCCTGAGTCGACATTCAATCTTTCCGGAAGAATAATCGAGGAGCGACGAACAAGTCTCTCCAATGAGATGGTCTAAGTACTTATGACCGTCAAAGACTGGGAACAAGCTGAATCAAAACTCTAACATACTGCAGATAATAAAGATTTAGAAGAATCTTTTGAGAATTTGTATTTAGATAGCAATGAATAGGATTTTCAATATTTTTCTTCACATGTAGTCACTAATGAGCTTTATAGGCTGTACTCTTTTTTTTACCAAGGTTTTCTCAAATTGAGTTTTTAATGAGGCAGCCATCCCATGTAATTTAATAAGTTAATAAAGCTCATTATGTCATTGCAAATATTTATTTTTATGATTAACAATGTCTACAAATTTCTGAATTTTCTACAATTTTTTTTACATTTTTTCTTAATTTTCTACAATTTTTCTCATTTTTCTTTTTTTTTTTTGGCTAAACGGGCTAGTCGGGCCGGCACGGTCTGTTTAGTCCGTTTAGCCTTAACCGTGCCTGGGCCGGCACGGCATCGGGCCATGCCTGGGCTCGCACCGCGGCCCGCGGGCCGGTACGACACGGCCCGTTTATTACACAGGTCTTAACGGGTCATGCCTAAATGGGCCGTGCCGAGTCTGGCTCGTGCCACCCAGTGGACAGGTCTGACCACACTCCAACCTAGTTGGGGTTCAAACCGTAAGAAATTTTTTTTCCAAAATTCCGGCGGCCTCCACGAGTCCACGCCAACCCAGCATAAAAAAGCCGCCGCTTCCCTTCCTCCTTCCCATCTCCCTCCCACTACTCCTCACCCACCTCGCCTCCTCCGCCGTTGACCTCGCCGGCCACACCCGCAGCCGCCGGCGAGGCCCCGTATCGCCGGAGGCCTTCTCCTGCCTCCTCGATCTCTCTCCTTCCTTCACCCCCAGGTACCCTATAGCACCCCCTTCCTACCGATCCGCTGAGCCTTAGATCTCCGAGATACCCCGCGCCCCTTTCCGCTGCCGTCCCGATCGCCGCGGAAATGTCCCACCGTCTCCTGTAAGATCCAGCCATCAAGGCTCCACATTTGCGCGGGTGCGACGCGCCGCCGCGATGGCGATCCGCATCACCGTGTCGTACTCCGGCTACTTGGCGCAGAACCTGGCATCGTCCTTCGGCCTGCGCTGCTCCGCCGCCGCAGCCGCATCCACCTGCGCGGCGCCTGGCGCCAGGTGCCGCTTCCTCCAGGACGCGCTCTCCCGCTCTTTCTGCCTTTTCGCTTCCTCCCGCCGCTCCGACCACCACCATGACGCCGAAGATCACAACCACCCGAAGCCCGAGACCAAGGCTCTCCCGAAGCCCTGGACCAAGGCTCTCCCCGCCAACGCCGCCGCCGGAGGCAGCCACTTGTTGGTGTTCTCGCGGTCTTGCTCGACGAAGGCGCTGGTGAATGAGCCTCCGGCGTCGCTGGCCGTGGGGTTGCTGTCGGTGGTCGCGTCCGGGATGGGTTCGACCACCGGCATCGTGGGCGCATCCTCGCTCTCGGCGTCGCCGTCAATATCATCCGGGTTCAACCCCGCGGCGCTCCTCCCATTCTTGCAGGCGACCAAGTGGCTCCCTTGCAGCGACATCACCGCCGCCGCGCCATCCCGTAGGTTGGCACGCCCAGCGGATGCGACGACAGCGCCCACACCGGCGCCGTCGCCACGTCCTGCACCTGTGCCCTCTCCTGCGGTTGCCGCTCCTGCCAAGGTGGGCGTAAAAGCACTAGTTGGTAGTGCTGCAATCACCTCTGGTGCTGCTGGGATGGTGAGAAAGAGCAGTGCTGCTCTTGGTGGTGGTGCTGGGGTGAGCAGGAAGAACAGTTGGTTGTCAAGATGGGTGAGCTCCTGCTCGGATGATGCAAAGACCGTCTTCGCTGCTGTGACTGTGCCGCTTCTCTATAGCTCATCCCTAGCTGAGCCAAGGTCCATCCCATCCAAGTCAATGTACCCGACATTTGACGTTGGTGACCGAATTCTTGCCGAGAAGGTATAGCTTATCCCCAATGTTCTGTGATAGCAGTATTTTGTGAATTGTGATGTATGTTTGCTGATGTCGTTGTGATTGTAGGTTTCATACATTTTCCGGGAGCCTGAAATTTTGGACATTGTGATCTTCCGTGCACCACCGGTCCTCCAGGTATGATACTCTTTTTCTCGTTTTTGTCTTCCCTAGTTCATAGTAGAATGTGTTGTGATTAGAACATTTTTTTGCAGGCATTGGGCTACAGCTCAGGTGATGTGTTCATCAAGAGAGTTGTGGCCAAGGGCGGGGACATTGTTGAAGTAAGCTTTTATACCAATGGTAGTGGCTTCTATTTGTTTTCCTTTTCCCCCTTTGTTGTAGTGGTTTTTTTTGTATTTGCATGAGTTATACTTATAACCATTGGTATTCCCTGTTTTTAATAGGTGTGTGATGGTGAATTGTTGGTTAATGGAATAGTACAGCATGAGGAATTCGTGCTGGAGCCACTCAACTATGAAATGGATCCAGTGGTATGACCTCTTCTCTTTGTAATTTGTATGTTTTGCCTTCAGTTTGACAACATTATAAGTTAGATGACGTCAAGTCTCTCTGATTAAACTATTGAACCTGTTAGAGCTGATGTTAAGATGTTAACGTCCTGATATTATTATTTGCTTAAAACGTCAAATTGGCTGCTTTTTTTGTCAATGTGACATGAAAGTTGCTCTGACCCAGTATGTTGATTGATGGTTCATATGTGCCATTTTGCCAATATGAGTTGATCACATTATAAAGCTAGTACTTTCATTTGCTGAAATTATAGTGGAGTATACATATTGATCAGTTGTAGTTGCTTTTGCCAGACTGTGCCTGAAGGCTATGTGTTTGTGCTGGGGGACAACAGAAACAACAGCTTTGATTCACATAACTGGTATGCTAAACCTCTAATAGAGGATTCGTGCTACAGCTCTTTACCCCAATTTCCATGACATGTAGCTCATGTGCTATCTGTATCATTGCAGGGGACCGCTCCCAGTGAAGAACATTCTTGGGAGATCTGTGCTTCGATACTGGCCACCATCGAAAATCACAGATACAATCTATGAGCATGACGATGTTCACTGCACAGCAGGCATCTCCTGACTTTGTTCTTGTGGCAACACCACAAACCAATCCATTTTTTTTGGCAGAGCTTTACTGATGAGCTGAGCCACATTTTTCTCTCGTATTGCTTTTTATTGGGTGTCGCCTTGCATCTAATGCCCCTAGGCAGCTTGGCTGACTTGGTTTTCCCTTGCCCTACCGGCAGATGCTTGTACTCTGTAACCAAAGGAGGAGCCCACTGATCTGTTCATAAAAACGGATGAATGAGCATCCATGGCTGTAGGTTTAGCAAGGCATGGAAACTCTGTTATGTTTCTGACAAAAGAAGAGCAGGCACGATGTTCAGTCTTGATGTAAAAGAAATACAAAGCATGAAATGTTATCTATCCTATTCCTACTGGAGCTTTGTGGTTCTCCATTGTATATCTTAGATCAAGGCCAGCATGGAGAATTTTAAACTCGTTTTAAATATGCAGTGTTGACTGTTGAGTTAGGACAACCTTACCCTTTGCATGAATTTCATTTATTCTGCCTGTCAGTGAATTGTATTTGTATGACGGTAAATTTGTGCTTTGTATGTTGTGGATTTTGAGACTGCATTCATGTGATACTTAAATAAATTGTGAATTTCAGATCTACGGACTTCTATTATCTGATTCATTTTTATCCTTGCTAAGGAATCTACAAGGTTTTTTCCTTCTTTAAAAAAACTGTGGTGTATATTAATTATGGGAATACATCCATCCATCTCATAATTGATTAGAAGCGGGAATTGTTAGACGGCACATAATGGAGCGATGCCTATGCGCAGTAGTTGCCGCGTTAGAATCGAACAAAAGTTCCATAAAACTGTATCAATGCTAACGCATAGATAAGCAGTTTGATTGACTTCCCGTGTAGAGAGCTCAAATCAACCAACCCAACGTGGTCCAGATGAAATGATATTAAAGGTGGGGATTGCCATTGCACGATCATAATACGAACAAGGAAAAAAACAACACAAGAGTAAGGAGCAATACAAAGGGCTGTTCTTTTTAGCTTTTCAACTTCTCTCAGCCTAAAAGAACATGCCCAAAATTTTAACATATATAGTGTTACAGTCAAATCCCATTTTTCAGGTACACTTCCGACCTAGTATATGGGCAATTTCCTACCAACCCTATCAGAAGTAGATGAGAAAAGGGAAAAGGGGGGAAAAAGAGACAGGGAGAACAAAAACCGTCACCAGTCTACATCCAGCGACAACGGTTCAGGTGGCAAAACAAACGACATGAACTTCGTGAAAGAAACGTTTGAAGTCAGGCTGCTCCAAGAAGTAGCCTCCACTATTGGAAAAGGTTTTCTAATCTTCACTGATAGAGCCTTCAGCCTCCCCTCTTCTTCAACCCTAGCTACGATGTCAAGCGCGACTCGCTGGACCGCAGGTTTTGTTTTCCACTCTGAAACCTTTTCCCAGATGCCATCCCCTTCAGTAATGTCCCTCTCAAGCTCCAAACGGAATTTCACCAAAGGTATTGATGTCACTTTAGCTTCAATATAGTTTATTGATCTACTCTCCTGATTTCTCTTGCTAAACCAATCCTTCAAGGTTTTTTCAAGCCTTGTCAGTCTTGGACTAATTGAGCAGAACACACATGCTGAGATCAACTGATCTGACATGTTCACTTGACACTTGTCTGCTAATAACTCCATAGTGTCATGCGACCTCAACAAGGGCTTCACATGGCCTCCAGACACATCAGTTTCACGCGCAACTATTACAACTGATCCTACAACACTCACTTGAAGTAATGGAGCACAAGTTGAGTGGCTGAGAGGCAATATTTGGCCGAGGTCACTTTTACTAGCCAATAAGCTTCCATTTGCTAAAAGACCTATACTGTGAGGATGGGTAAAGGAAACTTTCTGTGCACCAATAATCTTTAATGCAATGCCAGCAGCAACAAGAACCTTCTTCAGTCCTGTATACGTAGCATTCCACTGCATATGAGGTGCAACATAAGATTTTGCAGCAGTCAAGAGGAAAATTACAGCAGTTAAGAGTTGCTGAAACATATATTGCATGAAACAGGACAACAAAAATCTATGAAAAATATGAGTTTAGCCTATGAAGTTTTCAGTAAACTATTTCATGAAAAGATGGTAATATATTTAAGAAAGTGAATGTCATAGTCGTGGCCAGCTTACCAGAAATGCCAAGCACAACATGTGAGGTGGTAACTCTACCTAAATTTTAATAGGTGACTGTTATACACAGAGAACTAACACATATACGGCAAACCAAGAAAACCAAAAGGAATATGTCTCATTCTCCAGCATATGACAGTTGTAAAATGAGCTCATAACACAACTAAACAATAATTTGAAAACCACGTCGATGGCACAACTACAAGTCAATATCTAAAATCTAGCGACCAATTCTAACCTGTAACTAACTGCAAAAACAAATCTGCATACATCTAAATATCCTATTCATGTCCCGTTCCTTTCCAACCAGAACAGCCGGCAGTGTCCATATTATATGGCAAACCAGAACAAAATGTTTTGTGTCATGTTTTCACCAGTCATTCCACCTTATCTTTTGCCCTTAAGCTACATTCCAGCTCAAACAATCAGAAAGTTACATTTAAGTCAACTACATAGCATCCACTGAAAAGAAGAGTCCAAAGTTTTAATATCTAATAAAATGGAACTGGTTTGTCACTGTTAATAACGCATTTCCATATGTGCGTTTATGTATGTGAACGGATACTAATGGCAATTTACATGCATGTAACATATTACATTCTAGGGATACCTCATGATAGCCTTTCTTTTGAGTGGTATATCATGAATTATCCTTACATTCTATGCTTAGATAGACTCATTCTAATAAGGTCAACCAGCATATTTGGAACAAAATTGTTCAAATTGGCATACTAAGACATCGCTTTGCACAGACAACATAAGTTAAACCTGAGATCCGTACTGATTAGCATCCAAACACTGCACCCCAGCAAGCAATTCAATGTCACGAACAAAGCTGGGGTCTAGATTCAGTTACGCTTCTTCAATAAAACAGCAGCTGCTATATCAATTCCGCAATAATCATCTAATCTTAGGACCAACACAACTTCAATTCCACACAAGTATCATTCAAAATCTATAACATGTAAACAACCGATCGGAAGCAAAATCTGAAGGTCAAAGTCAACCCTTCTTACCGACGGCAACTGGAGCTCGACGAGGCCGCTGGCAACCCTCACCTCCACCGGCCCGACTAGGTCCACGGCCCTCACGCCCGGGCCGAACCCCACCGCGCCGTCGCCGGCGACGACGTCGAGCCCGTCCGGCCCGTCCACCTCCTCCACCGCCGGCGCGGGGGGGCGCCTCCACTCCACGGCCTCGTCGGCGAGCCGCGCCAGAGCCGCCGACGAGCCCGCCCGGGCGCGGAACTCGTAGCGCTGCACGGCGCCCACCCGCGCGGCGTCGGCGTCGAGCGGCCAGACCCGGACCTCGGCGTCGGGGTCCCAGTCGTACTTCTCCGAGACGGCGTCGATGACCTCATCGAGGAAGGTGGGCTCAGGGGCGGGGTACGGGTCGCTGTCTGCGAAGGTGGAGGTGAAGACGGAGGAGGCGTTGGGGGAAGAGGTGAGGAGGGAGAGCGAGGCGGAGCGGGACGGGGAGGGGAGCAGCGTTAGGAGGAGGAGGAGGAGGGGCAGCGGCGAGGAGCCCATGGGGGCGGAAGGATCTGGGAGCTTCGAGAAGGGTTGGGAACTTGGGATATGGAGAGAGGTAGGTCTCGAGTCGAGGCCTCGAGGCTTCCTTCCCCCGAAGGGATGGATCTCTTCACGGGAGGGAAGAGACGGGACGGTAGTGGTATTGCGCTCGTGGTGTTGCTTAAAGGCGTAAAGCAAAGAAAGTGAGTATCGCATCGCGAGTGTTTGGATGGCTTCTTTTGGTACGTATGCTATGATTTTTAGTTTAAAATTGTGAATTCAAACAATTTACAAAAAAAAGTATAAAGAAAGATACATTTATATATGATTTTATTTGATACAGATAAAGTCTTAATAATGTTTACTTTAATCAACTTGTACACCACATCTTAAAAGGTACTCCGTTTAAAAGTCAGTTACTGTAGAAAGTTGCCATAAGTTCAAAAGAATGGAGTCTTTCTCCTCTTTGTACTTAAGCTTAGGACACTTGATTCGAATGTGATTTAACTCATCACACTTAAAGCAAGTGACAAAGTTATCATTTTTTGTTTCTTATCTTGTTGTATGCTTTTGTAAATTTTATAGATAGGGGGATTAAGTTATCCTCATAATGCTTCTCTAACTGCTCATCGCTTAAAGAGTGCAAAGCTAACAATAAAAATATAAAAGAGCCAAAATCCGAAGAATTTGAAGAGTTACTCTGAGAAGAGTCAATTACAAGTGTCATTAACTTTGCCTTGGTGAGACGTGAGATAAAATCAATCTTATGTGTTTTCAACATCGAGTAGAGCCTATCCATGATAAGTTAACTGATGACAGTGTTGTCATTGAAAATGATCTCCATTCTCCAATCCATCTCATCGAGTGCATCCAACATCTGATGTGTATTCTCAGAATCAGAAAATGTCAAACCAACAGTACGAAGATCATGAAGAATTTTGTTGGACCTTTCCCACAACTCATCCAAGGATTCACCAAGCTTTTGTTTGATCTTTAAGTATTCTTTTTTTAATTAATTCTATCTTACTTTCTTGATTACTGTAGAGTCATCATGTTAGTCAGCGAGGGTCTTCAGATCTTATGAGCAGACCTTAAGTGAGCAACTTGCTCAAACTCAAATCAACTAAGCCATTCAACCAGAAAATTATGAGCCTTACTATTTGCCTCTATATACGATGTAACTTGATTATCGGCCAGCACAACATAAGCATTCTTGACCTTAATGCAAATTGTATGCCCTTGGGCCTCGATGTTGAATTGTATATGAGACTTCTAATAAGAAAAATCAACTCTATAAAAGATGAGTAGTTTGGTTAAATACTTGTCCGATGCTATAACTTCTAAGACCAGCTAAGATCTATGAGAAGAGCTAACTGGGTTTTGATACCACTTGTAGGACTAGTATGGCAACAGAGGAAACGTGAATGATGACTTCAAATGTTTCTCCTGAGTATTCGTTGATCATTTACTCCGTTAGCTATAGAGCTATGGAGATTAGGATAGAAAGCCAACACAAAAGCCAACAAATCAAGAAACAAAATTTTCAAAAAATCATTGTGCTACTGGTTTGACCTCTAGCAATTTTTTGGTCAGACCTCTGGCAATTTTCGGTCAAATCGGTGAACAGTAAAACGAGCATGATTTCACAACGAAGAATCTATATAACTTTTGATCTGTAGATCTAAATAATTTAAAACTTGGCATGCACCTTCTCTAGGATGTCACAAACCTATTCCAATTAACAATTAAAAGAATCATTACCAAAGTAATGACTTTTTTCTATTTGAAGAAATGATGCACTAAAACCAGACAAACACAGGACAACGAGGAATATAATTTGCTCATGGGTGGAAGATAACCAAAATAGCTCTAGATATATTCTCACATGTCACAGCAAGAAAGAACACCAAATGAATCGAAACAAAAATAATTGGATCAAGAAAACTCTCGAGAAAGTCAAATCCAAGCAAAATTAGACAACTTCATGAACTTGCAAAATATGATGCCTAGATAGATGAGAATTGATTTTCAAAGTACATCTCTATTATCTACTCATCCTTGGCATCTAGTAAGATCAAGAAGGAGAGAGAGAATATCAAAACCAACCAAATCAAGAGCAAATCAACTAAAACAACATGGATCTATGAGAGATGACCAAATTTGATATATTGCTACTTGATGATGAAAGTTTTACAACCACCTTACCTAGAGGATAAGAGAGCACACTACAACACATACGTTTCAAACTCTAAACCTAGAACACTTGGCTTCAATGAGTAAAACTAGGATAGTTGGATGATATACTTGCAAGTCTTTATCCCAGCCTATTAAATAGACAAGGCAACCAACCACATCTAACCTTAATAGATACTACACACTTAGCACAAATAAAAAATTATTAACCCCACACAATACGGGTTTTACTCAGATACTACACTTACACTTTTTCAAAGCACATAAACCCAAATCAGCTAAGTTCTTAGCATTTGATCCACTTTATCATCTTAACTCCTTCTTGACCTAAACCATCTTTTTAAGTGCCATGGTTTTGATCAAAGATAGTTTTCGGTATTTTCGTCTACCTACTAAAATAACCCTTCTTGACTCGGTCTTCATCTTTCATTGCAAACGATCGCCATGCTTGCTACATGTAAATGCACACTGGCTTGCCATGCGTCAGCAAGTCTCTTCCGTTCTAGCTCCACTGGATTACGCCTCACTCGGACCGACCAAGCCACATAGTGTAACCCGTCGCTTGAATTTTTCTTCAATATTTCCCACTTTCCTCGTGCCATACTTGAGCTCAACCATCTCACCCAGTATCTTTGATCATTCTGGGTCTCGACTCTTCTATGAACGTAACCTCGAGCCTTGCCATTGACTATCGTAGACCGTAGACTCCAAGTGCCTCTGAATATCCGAAGACCAAAAAATTATTTCTGGATATAAGTTCTTCATAATTTGATCCACGTTAGTTGAAACATGTATCATGCCACACATATGTATAGACCTAAGCCAAACAAAATCATTCCATAATTCAAATTTCTCAAAATCATTCATTTCAGCCAAAGCAACACAAACTAGCTGGTCAGACCGTCGCCTCTGCAAGCTGTCCAAAAAATCTAGAAATTTATAAATTCTAAATTTTCACCTTTCCAAAATAACAATAGATCATTACAATAAAACTATGGACCTTTCACATGGTCCTTCGATATTAATCCTAATAATTCACATCATTTGTTAAATCATGGCAAGAGAAGGATTTACCTCTACCAAGAGATGCCCTTTGAGTAGTTCGAGGGTTGGAGAAACCTGTGATGGGCCAGGAAGGGTGCATACAATTTATATTCTGTAAGACTGTGAACTTTCCCAGACAAACAAGAACTAGCGGAGACATGTAGTAATAACTCTACAATAACATCATAAATTGAAATACCAGAGGTCATAAGTTGATTCCCCCAACAAGGTATTAGGTAAGAGATTCTCTGATAAAGCTACCTTCAATTGTCTAACTAATAATTGAAACTATGAAAGAAACAAAAGCTCAGCTAGTGCAGATAGAGCTAGGAGTTGGGCCGTGCCGTGCCGGCGTTTGTGCCATGCCAGCCTAAGCCCAGCCTGAAGTAACTATACACAAAGGTGGCGGCGACGGTCGTCATCTTCCTTTCTCTCGTACCCGCCTCGTTAAAAACTATTTGAAATTGAATTAATTGCATAAAAACATAGGCATGCAATGACGTAAATATTTCAAAAAAAAGTGGAATTTCTTTGATATTTTAAAAATACAATGTTACTGCCTCGTTAAAAACCTTACACCCCAGAGCGTGGTTCCCCTAGTAAGAAAAAGAGTACAGTAACAATATATGTATATACTAACTATAACAACATATCTAGCAATTTCCTCACGGGTAGAAAGCGGGTTGTATACCCAAATACTTACAGAGACATCGGCCTCGAAGTTTAGCTGTGTTTGTACTCCCCCCTCGGCCCTAAGCCACCATCTTGCGTAAGCATGTTTTGTAGTGTCGGTTCAAGTGCCATGTCCCTACAACTATACGAGCACTTAATTTAGCATTGCAATAATTACAAGTTGCGATGTCTACTGTTTCACTGTCTCGGATTTTCTAGCTCTAGGTCATGTACTTTCAGCAATTCGCCCTTCGTCCAGACCCGCCAATGTTGGCGTCCATGAACGGGGGAGAGAATTCTGTTGTCCTCGTTGGCTCTGGACCGCCCTAGTACTCCTTGTAGCTCTCTGTACTATCCATATGACGGTCATTCATGCTGTAGTCTCCCATGCTTGGCGAGAGCCGACGAGCATCAATGGGAGTCGGAGCTGGAGGAGGACTAGGGAGCGACGGCGGGAGCTTACACTAAGTCACCCTACTGTCCTTTTCGAGCTTCGACTCCTCTGCATACTGCTTGAGAGCTCCTTGGTACTACGACTCCTTGCTAATATGGTGGATGGATGGTGATTAGTTAATAAATGAGGAGTACAAATGCAATAAATGTGCTTCTGAAATGAGAAGTAAGAAATGAATAAATAAGGAGTACAAATGTAGGAAATGTGCTTGTGAAATGAGAAGTAAGAAATGAATAAATAATTAGCACAAATGCAGGAAATGAGCTTGTGAAATGAGAAGAAATGAGAAGGCTCTGTCTGTGAAGAAATGGAAGAGTTGAGTTAATTTATATAAATTAGAAAAGAGTCGTTGCTCTCTCAAACCCGAACGTTGTCTCTGCATTCTAAATGTTATGTGACCGTTGTCAATTTGCTCTCAACACAAAAGAATCAACAATCTTTTTCAACTCCCAATGCCTCCTACTGACCTACTCTACTTTTTTCCCATCCGGCCGTCCTCCTCCAACTTTCCCCCCTGTCCCACCACTCCCACATGGCCATGCACCACACCTGCCCCGCCGCCCGCTCCCACCCATCAAATCCCCCGCTTTCCTTGATTCCTCCACCCACTCCCACGGTCCCACCGCGCCTACGCCCGGCGGCCAGCGCCCGCCCTCTCCACGCCCGCCTTCTCCTCCCCCTCCGCCACCTCCTCCCCGGTCCCCGGGCCCCTCCCTCCTTCCCCCACCTTCCCCCTCCGCCGTCTCCTCTCCCACCTCCCCCGCCGCCTCCTCCCCCCACCTCCCTGGCTGCCGGGCCCCTCCCTCCTCCCCCCACCTCCCCGGTCGCTGGGCCCCTCCCTCCTCCCCCCACCCCCCGCCGCCGCCTCCTCCTCCTACCTTCCCCGCCGTCGCCGCCTCCTTCCCCCACCTCCTGCCGCCGCCGCCTCCTCCCCACCTCACCGCCGCCGCCTCCTCCCCCTCCCCCGCCATCGCCTCCTCCTCCCCCATCTCATCTGGTCACCTCCCTCCTCTCCCGATCTCCCCAACGCCCCCTCCTCCCTTGGCGCCCCTCCTCCCCCGACATCCCTGATCGCCTCCCTCCTCACCCAGCACCCCTTCCTCCCCCGGCCGCCTCCCTCCTCTCCCGGCGTACTCCGATGGGTTTGGTCGGTGGACCGGGACTCGACGTGGCTGCACACGGACTGCAGTTGCTCTGAGCGATGGCGACCTTAACTACTCCGAGAGCGAGCCAGCAGCGGCGGATGGCCGGGAGGTGACTGGGGCACCAACAACGAGTTTGTCATCGATGGCTCGCTCTTTGAGCCGCCGCCGTCGGGCGTCTTCGCGCGAGATGCCGCCCTCGGCTCCGGCTACACCGCTCCTCCTCCTGCGGCGATGCGGCCGTCGTCCACTCGTTCGAGCTCCGGTGACCGGTATACCTCCTTCCCCTATACTCCCTCTCTCTGATCTTTGCTCTGTGATGGTTGATGGGTTGTGGTTGTGGGGAATCTGGGGATGGCCGTGAGAGATGTCGACGAGAGGGGGATTGGGGGAGGCGAGGTAGAGGCCGAGGCGGTCCGGCTGCTGGCGCTGGCGTGCCCGCCATGCTGCCCGTGCTCGCCGTTCCGTGCCGGCCTAAGCACGGCATGATTCGCCATGCCGTGCCGTCTAATGGGCTAGTTTTTCAGGCCTGGTCTGGCCCACCGTTCATGTCGTGCCTGGCACGGCCCATTACGTGTCGGGCTAGGCCGTGCTTGGGCCGTGCCGAGCCGGTCGTGCTTCAGACTGGTCCAAAAAAGCACGGCCCAACTCCCAACCTTTTCCATTACATGTTGACACCACATCATTGGTTATGTGAAATTGTGGGCCACTCGCAAACAAGTACTTCGCCGAAAACCAACCTGTACCCAACGACAACAGGTAGCCTGTAATAAAAATTTAAAACTAAAAGAAATTTTACAGATTAATTATCATCTACAGCTAGAGTATGTGAATGGTAATTAGCGAAATGCCAATGCAGCAACGGATGGCACCTAATCTTACAGCACTGGCGGACCTAATATTTTGAGATCCGTTCGATTTGGGCCTCGGTTGATTAGGCCCTATTTTGTGCACAAAGCCTACCGAATGTTAGTTGGCCTTTTAGAATTCCGTCCACGGGTGAGGTGCACAGGTTCATTCAACTCGTCCCAATAGACCGAATCTTTGGTCGCCACTGGTTGGGCCACATCATGCAAACTTGTAGCATGTAGCACTATATATTGGACGATGATAAAGGGTGTTTTTTTTTGCTGCAGTTCATATTTTTGTTTAAATTTCTGAATTCTATCTATTTATGAGAGAGTACGGAGAGAGACACTTACATACGATTTTAGCCAATATAGATGAAATTAGTACAATGTCTACTATAATCGACTTGTAGAACCTATCTTAAAAAAATACACTGTTTGAAATCTAGTTACTGTAGATAAGCTAAAAGCGATAAGCCATAAGACAAAAAGAAGAGAGCCAAAACTGAATTTATAGGTGCAACATATGAGCATAACACATACCCCGATACTAACGTGCACCAAGTGATCGACAACTCATCCCCACTTGCACAACTTCAGCAAATTGTATAATCGCATTTCATACAGTATCAACAAGGAGCAATCAAATTTAGGGGCTGTTTGGTTGTTAGCCACACTTTGCCAATAAAAATTGCCACACTTACCTAAGTTGAGGTACTTAAATTCTTTGCTACACCTTAGCAAGCCTAAGGGAATTTTGCCACACTTTTTTGAGTCATTGACGCGTGAGACCTAGTTTGCTGGAAGGGAATCTTGCCACAATTGTGGCTGCAACCAAACAGATTTCAAAGTTGGTCAAATTTACCTAACTTTAAACATGGTAAACTGTGGCTGGCAACCAAACACCCCATTATACAGTGCACTAATGATACCTTGAGCATACTCAGTACGAACAAACTCATCTCGCTTGATTCGTCCATGCCATGCACGAGCACGAGCGACAACAGGCTGGTGATCGATATCTAGCGAGTGATCGGAGAAGGAAACAGACAACCCTTGATTCGCCCAGAGAGGGACAGGATAAAGACTAGCGGCTCTATTCTAGAGAGAGAGAGAGAGAGCATGCTTCTCGGTGCAGGCGTTGGAGACATGGAATATTTACATGCGTGTTCCGAGGACATCACTACCATGCCACCACAGATCCTCCCTTAGCTACTGCTGCTGCACGCTAAATAGATAACCCTACTCTCTGTCTCATCTCTCTCTCTCTCTCTGATGGTAGAGTATTGTACTGTGTTGCTTGCTCAGGCGATGGATGGACGGATGCACATGCATGCATGCATGCTGCGTGGGAGGCGGCGACAAAACAAAAGGAAGCCCCGGCCGTCTCTCTCCACCAACCCCAAACACCACAAAAACATAAGGCTGCATTTCCAGCAGTCAGTGGCAGCAGTAGCTAGCTGCCTGGCCATTGGTTGGGCACTGTGCTGGAGAATCGAATCCACCTGCCGTTTCAGCTAGGCCACACTATTGTGCACCTTCCTAAGGCTGCTGCCCTCTCTTCCCCCTCCCTCCCTCCCTCCCTCTATCTCTGTGCACATCTTCTCTCTCTAAGTGTTTAACACATGGATCTGATGAATGTGTACCTCTGCCGCTTTGGCGTGGCATGCATGGCCTCCCCGACCGGCCAGTCTAGTTTGCCTCTCTTTTCTCTGCCTCCCGCTTGACCGCACCAGTGCAGCGTTGTTCCCATATTGCTCTGCGTGCGTGCTTCGTTTCAGCCTGAAAGTACAGACGAGCTTAAAAGGGAACGCAAGGAGACAGGTTTTACACAGGCCTGAGGTGAGCTTGAGTCTGGACGGTTCAGAAACAAGTTTGAACAAGCAATGTACGTGGAGTATGTATGCATGCATGGTCCCGTTAATTTACTGCCCATGTTTGCCCAATCATGTTGTAGTTTGATTGAGATGTTTACTAATCAGGATTGCTAGCTGCTGGATTAATGATGTCTTAGAGACTTAGACAGACATTGATGAACTAATTTTTTTCAGTATGCTATGGGTAGGTTGTTGGGAATAGTTCCATATTGGTTGTGCGAAAGAAATAAGCACAGCTTATAAGTGTAAGAGAGATCTTACCTATTGAACTAGTCTTTTAGGAGGAGAAGAACCAATACCACTTATAAGGTTGTTGTTTTAGGGGTTGCATATGCTCATAGACTTATATGGTCAGTCTATTTGGACCTGTGAGCTGGAGAGTGAAATCCGGTTGGACCTAGACATACGGACAGTGATCGGATCTAACATAGATCATGTGAGAAGCAGCTGCATGGTACGACTGAAACAGTGACTGTCCATCACTAGACGCGCATGTTAGCAGGGGAGGGGAGTAGTAGCCTCTATTGGGAGGACGATGATGCCACTAGACGGATGCGTTTATGTTGCTATCATATTATGTGTTGGGCATCATATCAATACTAGTTTGGCAGTCCATCACAAGAGAGCTAGATGGAGAAGCAACTAATTAAAATAGAGCTAGCTACTGTGTTCGTATTATCTGAATGTGTAGTTTTGTAGAGTTAACAAGTAAATCTATAGGTTAGCAATGCTATTGAGGTGAAACTCAGTGGATATATCACTTATTTCTGATAATCAGGATTGTGGGCAATAACCAACACGCAACAAGGAAGGTACTATGCTAATTGCCACTAATCACTACATACTAGGGTACTGCTATATATGCAAGACAGACCTGATCATTGCATGAACAAGGATGGGACAGAGCATCTTGCTTCAGCCTTCAGAATAAGTAATCATGCATTATGATTCAAAAAATCCAATGTTAACATATAAGGTTTAACCTAAAGAAGATCGATCACTTCGGACCTATATATAGGTTTAAGTAAAACAGTTTTGCTATTGCACAGGCGACTGAAATTTTTTTATGTTTCAGTCACCTGAAATTGCACTCTCAATGAACTAAAATTGCAGCCCCCCTCCAAAAAAACAGCTGCAACTTTAGGTGCTTCAGAGTGCAACTTCAGGTGACCTGAAATTGAACTCTCAATCAACTAAAATTGCAGCCCCCCTAAAAAAACATGTGCAACTTCAGGTGATTCAAAGTGCAACTTTAGTTGACTGAAAGATAAAAAAATTTCAGTCGCCTGTGCAATAGTCTATCCCTTAACAAGAGTGTCTAGATATCATCTGGATGTTTTCTTCCCAACTGTCATCCAAATTTGTAACCCTTAGATTAGAGATCAAGGAACCCCTTGTTTTTAAAGGGGGAGATTTTTTTCATGGGGGGAGGTAGAATTCAAGGGGGAGAGGGAGAATTCATGGCCATTGGATTTCTAATCCAATAGTCCTAAATTTAGATAATAGTTAGGAAGAAAACATCGAGATGATATTTAACAAAACCCTTTTAACAAACTGCTGAAGCAGGAAAAATTATTGGAGGTTTTCACTTATTTCTAGGAGGAAAGATCAAGGAAGCATATTAATGGTTTAGAACCCAAACCAGACAGTACGTACATAGCTACGATTAGCTACGGCCGAAGCTGAAAGCAAGCAAACAAAAGAGGCGCTCCTTTCGCAGTACTTGCCACAGACACTCAAGCCTGTACTTTGCATTTCAGAGGCGAAAGTGAAATTTCCAGCAAATAAGTACACTAAGCTTTCAGGAAATGTAACCTTACAACCACACATCGATCGACTTGAACGAAACCGACATCGCCTTAGTAGTTAGTACACCCCACCTATGCATTGATCATGACTTAACACTGCATCACCAAACTCTTAAGTAAAAAGTCTAAGTAAGCAGGGAAAAAAGGTTACTCGATCCCCACTGATTAACAAAAACAACAGTAATAAAAACACCTCTAATTAACCTCCCCCGAATTCTCACGCTTAACCAAAACCATACGAGATTAAACTGAGCTACACTACTAGTGTCATGCATGGAACAACGTCGTCGATCTCTCTCATGGGAAGGCGCCGTTGAGAGTGGGCAAGTCCGGCCACGCCACCGACATCGCCGCCGGGCTGCTCCAGTACTGCATCTCCGGCGCGGCGAGCGACACGGGGGGCAGCTCCAGCCCGACCGTGTTGCTGCTCGGCGCCGCTGAGACGCTCGACACGGCCGCCGGGAGAGAGGTCACCGCGGTGGTGCAAGGGAGGGATGCGGGAGTATCGTACGCCTGAGGACGCCCGAAGCTGCTCACCACCGCGTGCAGCTGGTCGCTATAGTAGCTGGACGAGGGCATCTTGAGCCCGAGGCCTGACAGCGCGTCGTGGTGGCCCAGTGCCCCCATGCCGAGCTGCGAGTCCATGTGCTGTGGTGGAGGGATCGACCGCGGCGCGGCCTGAGGCCACAGCGACGGGGCCGTGCCGGCGGCATTGGCCGCGCCCGGTAGGACCTGGAGGTGCCCCATGGTGTCCAGGCCAAGAAGCCTGTGCACATTGCTGCCGCCGTGGCCTTGCACGCCCCTGGCGCTGCTGAGGAGCGCCATGAGCTGCGCAGTGGCGGCCTGCGGCGCCGGGGCCCAGGAGACGGAACCGGCGCCCACGCCCACGCCGAGGCCGAGGGGCGGCGCGGCGCCCACCACGGCTTTGCACGAGGCGGCCGGCTTGGCGACGGGGGCCGGCAAGGGGCGCGGCTTGCGGCAGCCGCCGCCGATGGGGACGTTGCGGAGCGCCCCGCCCTTGGTCCAGTACCGGCGGCACGTCTTGCAGAAGTGGCGCGGTTGGGTGAGGTTGTAGTTGTTGTAGTAGCAGAACTTGGTGTTGGACGAGTTGCACCTGGGGCACCGCAGCGGCGCCTGCTCCGCCCCCTGCTGCTGCTGCTGCTGCGCAGACGAGCGCGACGACGGGGACGTGGGCGACGGGTTGGAGATGATGGGCTGCAGCACCAGAGGGGTAGAGGCAGGGTTCGCAGCGTTGGCGCCTTTCAGCTGGTCCATGGCTGTCCCTCCAAGGAGTTCTTGGATCATGGTGATGATGGTGAAAACTCAAGCTGAAAAAGGCTTCTTGCAGCAGAGGAGGGCTGGTTCTTGGAGAGGGCAAGCAAAGGTGCTGTGGTGTGGTGCCTTTCAGGAGCTTTGAGGATGGGGTGGGGTAGTGGTACTGGGGGACGGTGGTTTATAAAGAGAGTGGAGGTGCATGAGGGTTGGTGCATGGAGGCATGGAGCTAGGGTTAGAGGCTGCTCTCTTTCTGTGCCGTTTGTCTCTGTTCAGAAATTAATCTTTGTCTCGCATTGCAATTACCTTGGACATTTCGTTGGTTGCTTTGCCATGTAAGTAGCTACCAGATAGTGTGGGGGTCTGGTAGCAGTTCCTTGGAATGATGAGATGGTGGGGTTGCACAGTTTTACACTGTCATCTTCTAGTTCTAACTGACTGAGTTGTCTGTGTTTGTCTCCCTTTTTTTCTTACTCATAGTGGTTCATCATAATTTTTTAACAAATTATTTAGCTTACTCCCTACTTCTTTCGAAATGTTCAGTTTTTTTCAACTCGAGAGAATTGTGTCCATTTCTTTCGATTTTAAATCTTTGTCCATTTCTTTGTGATGGACCAACTCGTTTACACATACGCCAATGCTATTCAAGGATGGCTTTTATTTATGCAGTGAACGTGATTGATCTTAATGTAAAATCAGTGTCTTAATTAGGAAAACAATAGCTTGACAAACAATCGGCTCAATCTAATTCAGGTGCCAAATCAAATAGAGCCCTTATCGATTTGCCAGTTCATAAGATAAATAACCAGCCCCTCAATGCTCACTAGGCTTAAGAGGGCAAGGGCCTGGAAAAACTTCTTTTATATTTTTATGGAGGGAGCGACTATGAAGCACATAGGTGCTCTTTAGTCTTATAGAGCACCTAAATTTTCTTTTTTTATGGAATAATTTTAGAAACTTTTTATCTTCTATTCATATATTTATCACTAAATCATGTCGTGTAACTCAAGAAAGAAAAAATTCAAGTTAAAAAATTATCACATATTTTAAAATAAATTACCAAACCAAGTCATATAAGCTACCACCAATTGGACCCTAATTTATCATCGATGGTAACAAATTACCACCATTAGTTCAAGATTACCATCAAGATTATAGTTTTAATAAACCATCCTAAGTTCAAAATTGCCATCATTTCTATGAACATGAAAATTTTCAAAGCTTACCATAAGCTACACATAAGTTACTATCTGCAAATTCAACAAATTATCAACCTAAATTTCAAAAATTACCAACCATAACTTTTGTGAATTTGCAAACTTCAAAATAACCATTGGCTGACGTCTAAGTTACCATGCATTTTTTCATCGTATTATCACACCCAAAGTACTATATTTGTTTTCATCAAATTTCCACATGAGTTTATAATTTACCATTATTTTTTGAGTTTGCGTAAATAGTTTAAGAATTAATTTTTGTATAAAAGTTACCATCAATTACACACTAAATCAACGTCTATGGTTTTAAAAATTACCAACCTTAGCTTAAAAATTATTACCAGTCTTTTTTATTTCTAAAAAGGTTAACATAGCTTTGCCACAACTAATCTCATGAGCAGATCATTGATCGGATGCTCTCCCGCGTCAGAGCAGGAAGGGGACAAAAATAACTTAATTTAATAGGTGGGTCCCATTGATTTCAAGTGGCCGATATCATGCATCATCTATTGCTGTGGGCCCCATGTGCACTATGCAAGTTATCCCTCCAGTAGAAGCTATCCCACGACTAAAGTGCCTCGATTGAACGCGCACAGACCGGATGGCTTCAAAGTGGGTGCGCTCTAAGACAATAGCGTGAGTACGTATGCTATAGATTTTGCGTTTTATGGAATTTAAGGTGTATGAAGTCTCCTTACTAGTTAACTCTTGCAGCCAAACTCCTCCCAAAAAAAATCTCTTGCAGCCGATGAACGAATGAACGAAAGTGCACCTGTCTTTTTTAAGGAGCGGGTGAGGGATTTGAATTTGTGCCCATTGCTTAAGAAATGGATCTATTTTTCAAAATAAACTAGCTAATGTTTGTTTGAGAAAATTTGTCGCTCCATATGTACTGTACAAACCTACAAACCTAAGTACGTATCCGTGACCACAACAAGACAACACTAGATACCCGTCTACATAAGACGACGTTGTATGCAACACGTACGTACATATAATTGGTATATATAGA
The DNA here is from genome assembly GCA_036346575.1 of Dendrocalamus sinicus. NCBI lineage: Eukaryota > Viridiplantae > Streptophyta > Magnoliopsida > Poales > Poaceae > Dendrocalamus > Dendrocalamus sinicus. The sequence goes on from CM070648.1 coordinate 5,118,838, forward strand.
AGGGGGATTGGATCATATATCCTCCCCTTAGTTGAGAAATTCAGGATTTACCCTCTCATCTCAATGACATGTAGGGCCATCATAAGTCACTGACGCGTGGGCCAGGAGGATAAATCTTGAATTTCCATCTAAGGGGAGGGTATATGATGAATAAAACCTATATAGAAATGGAGCCCAGGCATCACATTCTGCACGTAACGTCATGATCAGTAAGCTGCGTGCTACTGCGTCGTAGGGCCAGCACAGCAGCGTGTGATCATGGTACCCAACTCAGAAGACGTCGAATCCTCACAGAATTTTTTCTAAGCCGAAAGTGAGAAGGCTAGAAAGAAACAATCCTTATGAGCAAACAGCAATGGAGATTGATCGTTAGGGGATTCTCCAGTCTGCAGTCAATGGAAGAGAATGCCCAGAACCACAAGGGTACAAGGCCATATGCCGTTGCTCTAGCAGCTGCTTAGCTCAAACTGACTAGTTTTGTGTGCAAGAACTACATGTTGGGAGCTTAATTAACACTTGACAATGTGAGTATGTGACATTAGAAAGCTCTAAAAATGGGCTTATCGATATCACTCAGTCACTTGGTCGGCTGGAACTGACCTCCTCGGGAACGTCCAGAATCTTGTGACTCATGCATGAGGTAACAACCTTTGACCCTCTGCAGTTTGGTTTGAACAAGCTAATTAACTTGTATGCATGCAACTGTTGATGATCGCCTGTGATCGAGGGTGCATTGGCGTGATGTTTTAGACTGAGCCATAAGTTCCTGATCACCTCTGCATGATTACAAACGCTTTTAGCAATGTCATGATCAGGCTTGTCACATTCCAAACAGTTTGCAGATTCAGAAAAGATAATGTTGCTACGACTACGAGCTTCATTGAATTATTTGAGGGTGTGATGGAGAGAGGAAAAGGGAAAGGGCAATACTCCATTGGCAACATGTCAAAAATCATTGAGCAGGGTTATATCACTTCTTTCTGGATTTGTTTTAGTAGCCTTGCACTGATCTAATAATCACGTCTGTTAGAGTTTGTAATCGTGTTTTCAATTTATGAGTCAAAGTTATATTCGAATTTGCAGAGCGCAAGTCAGTTTAAGTCGTAGTCAAATAGGAAGTCATGGTTGTAACATAGTCAGAAGTATGTGTCCGAGTTTATGTCGTGTACAAGTATGACTTTGTCGTAGTCAGAGTTGGCGTCATAGTTATATTCGGAGTTTGAGTCGTAGGCGAGTCCGCTTCGTGGTCGAAGAGTTGGGTATAGAAGCAGAGCATTGCATCGAGTTGAGTGAGCACGGAGTCGAGGCGATGTAGTCGCAGAGGAGGTGCAGAGCAGTGGGCAACCGATGGGGTCGCAGATGGTCGGCGTGACCGCAGAGGAGAGGCGACCGGTGTGATCAAAGGCGGCCGGTGTGGTCGAAGTCATGGCGATCGGTGTGATCGCAGAGGAGAGAGGTGACCGGTGTGGTCGAAGTGGTGGCGATTGGTTTGATCATAGTGGTGTCGATCAGAGTGATTGAAGGCGATTGGTGTAATTGAGTACAAAGAAATAAAGAAAAGAAGGACCAGTTTGGCTCTGGGAAAAAGTATCGAGTTCGATTGTGTGTTCTCAGACGTGGTCGTAAACGTCTTATGACCACGGTGAGTAGAGGGTCGCAGATGTAGTCATAAAGGAGTTACGACTACGATCACAGAGCCGACGATGGCGAAGAGAGAGGAGGTGTCCACAGGTGCTGAAGACATGGTCGTAAAGGAGTTACGACCACAGTCACTCAGCAGGAAGATATGGTCATAGGGGTTATGACAACAGCGGTTAACAGAATCACTGTGTGGTCGTAAGGAGCTACGACTACAGTGATCGACCATGGTTGAAGGAAGTGCAGTGTAGTGCGGAGAACGTGGTCGTAACTTCTGCTGAAGTTTATGACTACATGGTCAGAGCAGCGAAGAGTGATCAGAAGGATCACAACGTGGTCGTAACGACTGTCAGTGTGGTCGGAGATCCAGCAAAGCGGTCGTAACGACACAGGAGGTGGTCGTAACCTCATCAACGTGGTCGTACAGTTACATGAGGTGATCGTAGTGGTTAGGTGATGATCGTAAAGATCTTGGAGCAGTCGTAAAATCTGTAACGTCATATATACAGCACCAGCTGTTACACACCACTCAGCTCATCCCCACAACTCTAAATTTTTGAAGGATCCTTGTGTTACCTTGCTGCTGCAAGCCTAGCTACAGGACAAATTGGCTTTGTCTGAACGTGGCAAATCGCACATAATTCGCGCACACGCTGGCACGCGTAGTACTATACTGCTTCGGTGCTTCCTCTTCCCATCTGCTGCTGCTGCTGTATGCCCATGTTGTGCACTGGAGATACATTGGAGTCGTCCGGTCCTCCCTCCCTGCAAAGCGCATGCAAACAGCATCCAAACCGGTCGCCCGGTCTTGGTCAGGACGACGTGTACCTCGGTCGGCGTGGTGGCCCATCCCCCAACGGCGTGGGGCCCCATGCAGGCCAGCAGTACGTACGCAGCTCATAACGCCTATCATCATCAGTCACTCACGACCATATCCTCCCACAAATTGGAAAGCAGAGAAAACCTCGCATGCCCACACAGTTTGGTTCACATCTGCTTCGCAAGTTCTCGTGTATGTACTGCCCTGATCACCACTGTAAAATTTGATCGGCGGAGGCCGTAACATGAAACGATCGATGGTCCTGCAGACACACGGCCTTAAGTCGTTCGTCGAACTCGTAAAACTGATCGATCGTTCGCCAGCTAGGTACAGCGCTAGCCGAAGCCGCGCGCACTTGGTCGCAAATGATTAATGCCGTCCAGTCCAGTCAAATTATTCTGCGACGTAAAGAAAAACGTGCGCGCGCGCAGCAGGAGCGTGCCGTGCCGCCCAGGGACAGGGCAGCCCGACAGGCAGCCGTACCCGGCGAAAACGATGGTAGATGCCTAGCTTCCTGCCCCGCAGCACATCGCGCGCCCAAGATTCCTGCGCCTTGATCAGCCGATCAGCCGAGCCGAGGGCAGCAGCACACAGCACACACTAGGGCTGCCGTTGGTAGGGGTATAAATCAGATCCAAATTATCCGTTTTATTTGATATCCTTATCCAGACTATTCGATTCGTATTCGATACATTAAAACTCAAAGAGTGTCAATCATATATTTAATATCTATTTTATCCGACATCCGTATTTAGACTATTTATTCATATTCGATTTGTTTATGAACAAGAACTGAATGATGCATAGGTGTGGGTAGTACTAGAGAAGTGTATATTTTAGTCTAAGCTGTAGCATCATGCAAGTGTATGTATATTTTAGTCAGAATTCTTGCTGAAACATGAGTTCCTCTCTTTGAAGAAGTTTGAAGAAAGATTTAGGAGGTAAACCTGTTGATAACTACGTAACTATTGCATGATTTATGAATTACTTGTAATTGTCCTATGTTGTTGTAGCTCAGACAAATCTCATAATTTTTTCAAGATGCTGGGAGGTGATTCTGGGAGTTTCAACAAGACTGGGCACTCTGCGGAGTCAAGTGAACTTGGTACTATCTCTAGGAGCGGAGGCAATATGCGTGGCGAGATACTAGGGAATCAAGGTAGCTTTGGTCTAAATATTGAGATGAGCTCTGGTGAAATTCATGGTATTATTGAGAGCTCTGATGGAGCTAGAGAGAGGGAAGATAACCCACATGTATTATCTAAAGAGCATCGTATGATGTAAGTCTTCTCTTCAATGCACTTCTAATTAATATTGTTATTTCATTGTTGGCATCCTCACAAGCCTTCACACAGGAGAGTTAAATTTAGTTCACAGCCACAAATATGCCATGTGTCTAGTCATTTGTTTATAGGATTTACTAATTTATGCATTTGTTTTACTTTGGTAGTACGTTGGAGTCTATTGATATAGATCAAGAGGTTAGCATAGAAAGTGGGCTTGATAGCAAGAAACTTAGATCAAAGGTTTGGAAAGACTTCAATTGGGCCAAGCGTCGGTGCATCGGGAGGTGCAGTCAAGGGGTGGTGGCAGAGGCGATGGCTGGTCGGGGCGGCGACGGCCGGTGGAGCACAGGCTGAAGCGGTGCGGTAGCCGTGCGGGCGCAGGCTGAGGCAGCGCAAGGCTAGGTAGCGCGACCGGTGAGGGCAGGCGCAGCCAGATGGCCGGGCAAGGTGCGGCGGCTGGTCGAGCAGCGACGGCCGATGGAGCATAGGCCGAAGCGGCGTGGCAGCCGTGCGGGCACAGGCCAAGGCAACGCAAGGCCAAGCGGCGTGATTAGTGAGGGTCAGGTGCAGCCAGACGGCTGGGCGAGGCACGACAGTCGAGGCGATGGCTGGTCGGGCGGTGACGGTTAGTGGAGCGTAGGCCGAAGCAGCGTGATAGCCGTGTGGGCGTAGGCCAAGGTGGTGCATGGCTAGGCAACGCGACCGGAGAGGGGTAGGCGTAGCCAGATGGCGGCGGGGCTAGGAGCCTAGGCGGCGGTGGCGGCCGATGCCGATGACCGGTGGTGATGGTCGGTGGCTAGAGTGGCTGGCTTCCATTGCTCGGGATTTAATTGGCTGAATGCGCAGCCAAATCCCATTTTGCATAGAGGTTGTTGGGCTATGCATCGTTTCATAGTTCACGTGGCCGAATGATGATTCGCACGGCCCAATGGCAATTCACACGTTGGAGGTTTAGCGAACACGAACTTTCCTAACTGATTGCATTTCCGTCCATCTTTCCACAAGCTTTTCTTAGCATGGATCTGATATGTCCCTGTTCCATCTTGTAGGTTCGCACATTGCCTTTGAGGAATGTTTGGGCAGTTACGCACCTTAGATCCTTTGTGCAGCGGTTCTGCTGAGCGTGCTCAAGGAAAGTACCTCGTGGCCATGGCCTTTCCGTTTCGCATATCACGTGTTCCCAGATTATTTATCACCTTTTCCTTTAGTTCGATTATCATATCACCAAAGTTAACTGGCTAATACCACATCACTGAAGTTACCTGGCTAATATCACATCATTAAAGTTACTTGTCTGATATCATATCATTAAAATTACCTGGCTAATATCATATTATTAAAGTTACCTGGCTAATATTATATCATTAAAGTTACCTATCTAATATCATATCACTAAAGTACCTTGACTATTATTATATCACTAAAGTTTATCTGGTCATTGTCGTATCACTAATACTTGTCTGGTTATTATCGTATCGCTCATGTTTGCCTAGTTATAAACTTTTAATACTATAGTCATACCATAATTTCTTAGGTTATCTTATTTCATATGCTTTTATATTTATTAGGATGCTCAGTTAAAATATTCTAGCATTCATGCTTTTAATTAGTGGTTTAGAATTCACACTTAAATTGTTAATGGGGGTAGCATATGAACATGTTTTAACTTAAGTTTAAATTATTAGCACACTTTTGACATTAGGGTTGCTATGTTTTAGTTTCCTAATATTATGATCCATTAACTGTATGATGTTGTTTTGAGTCATGAAGGATAATCTGACTAATAATTACTTATCATGTAATAAAACTTAGTTGATTGCCAACCCTTGTGTGAGGTATGTTATAATATCTCTTGTGGAATAATTCCTCGATCGTTATCGCCATGTTATCACTCCACATCACCATCTATCAGGATCTAGTGCTTCTCCATTTCAACCTTTAGCGAATCCTTCCACTTATTATAGCCTTATCTCCGCCATCTCTTAGTTGCCTTAAATTCATATTTCATAATACTTATGATGTCACAGTTACCTTATCACCACGTTATCATTTCACATTGCCCTATCCGGTAGTAGCCCCTTTCATTCCCAACCTTAACAAATTTTGTCACTTCTCATAGCATTATCTTAGTCTTCTCTCAGTTCCTTTAAATTCACACCATATAACATGTTAATAATATAACTGTTACCTGGCCTAGAGTTATTCACATATAGGGGAGATTTCCACCCACCTGGTAACGTACAAGGGGCCGTACACTCTCGTTACTCGGGATATTACACCCTGTTTGCGGTTATACAGTCGAGGACAGCGTTGTGCATGACTATTCTCGTATAACCGAGTATGTGGGGAGTAATCGCCAGCACCATTGCCATAACTTGCTAAATAACATTTATCCTTAATGCCACTATTTCTGTGATCTCTATCTCCGATCCGTATCAGTGTTTTCGATAACCTAGTTTTATTGCACTTAATCTGTGTCAATTGCTTGCTGCCTTTACTTGTCCTTTACTCACCGTGTTGCGACTGTTGTTGGGTACTTGCTGGGATTTCTAAATCTCACGCTTACTATTTTCATTCTCAGGTAAAATGCTAGTGGAGTGATAGCATCATGCATGAGTGGGAGCACTCGAGTTTTCAGTACCCTGACTTACCATTATTTGTTGTTTTATTTGTTTTTTATTGGTTAGAAGTGGATCGGTCCCATATTTCAAATATTTATTTCAGTTTTCGTTGGTTCTCTATTAAAGTAGCTTTAAAGTTTTAATTTTCTTGTGAATTCTATTGTTGCTTTTATTATTTCTTCTTTATTTGGCGATGATATTCCATAGTAGTATCCTATATGGATATGTGGGGTGCTACAAATTGGATCAAAACATTTCTTTTGTCAGTGGGAATTGATCAGGGCATGCATGGAAAGTAGTACTAACAAGTGTTGCGTCGATCATGAATATGGATGAAAAGGAGCGGCTTCTCGGGGGAGGACATGCATGCATATATTCACCGACCTGTATCAGAGTCTGGGCACGCTGAACGAACGAGTGAATGAACGGATGGCGATGCATGAGCATATTGGCTCCCGATTGCCACTGCATGTCGTGGTCACTCATTGTGTCCGGCGAACACTTTCGGAGTTTGGGAAAGACGAATGGATGGAATGGATGGGTGGACGGGCGCAGGCAGCAGGCTAGCACAGAGCCTCGTACGGGCCAATACATGCCTGTCAGCGTCTCGCTGAATGAGAGGACGTCACATGAGGAAACCAACTCTTGTACCGTTCGATGCATGTACTGTTTTCTCTCTCTCTCTCTCTCCTCTGCTCGCTTATTCTTCTTTGTCTGTGTGCGCGCACAGAACTCGATGCGCGTCAAGAGATATCGATCGGGTGGGGCACCGTGTCTTTTTCTCGCCGAGGGCAAGGGCGCGCGCTGCTGCTGCTCCTAAGCATGATGGGTCAAGCCGGGGATTCGTGCCATCTGCGCTAAGCTGTTCAAAAAGGTATACAAACTGCAGAGGCACGCGCTTGGAAATTACGACTAGCACAGTGCTGCAATGTGTGTTGGCAAATCGATCCGAGCCTGAAATTCTGGTGTTCTGTGAGAATTTTTGGAATGTCGGGGTGCTCTCTGCTCTGTGAAATCGTACAGCTACTGGCTAGCTAGCAAAAATCACCACTTGCTGTCCTCCGAGGAACGCATGAAGTTGTTTGAAAAAGATGAATACGAGATGTTGAAGTAGTGGGTTATTATCCTACTATAGTTTCTGCCCATGTACAGCTACATCTCGACGGATTTTAGAATTGTATTCTCGGTGTTTGGATACGCCCAGCACTAGCACTTCAAATCAGGGGCGGATCCAGCGGTGGGCCGGGGGGGCTCGAGCCCCCCTACCGCTATCGAACTCTTGGAGCTCTCCTCATAAATTTTTAGCTATGTATGTATGGTGTAGGAGGGGTATAGTGGAGTTATGTCGCTGTATCGCTTTTGTTCAGCCCCTCCTAAAATTTTTCCTGGATCCGCCACTGCTTCAAATTAAGGTACTGGTTTTCTGGGCTGCAATTTATGTTTTTATCTGTGCCATTTGGGATGATAGTGGATGACAGAGATATTGACATAGACAACCCATATAATTTTGGATTCAGAAAGACGTTTAGAAAATACACTTCAAAAAATAATCTCATTTATTATTTGAGCTTTTTTGGTGACTTATGGCTTATTTTTCACTATATTTAGCACTGTAACTACTGGTTTCTTTTTTTGTGTGATTAAATTTAAAAATAAAAAATAGGTTAACCCATCACAAACAATGTAAATAAATACAGAAAAAATGGTAAAAAAGCCCAAAAATTTAGAAAAGACGAAACTAAAAAAATAGAAGCTAAAAATTAAAAAGGCCGACAGAGAAGCAGCGGGGCCTTTAACTTTTAAAAAATCAAAAAAAATAAAAAAAAGCTAAAAGCAAAAATAAGGAGGCCTAAGAATTGGCGCAGATACGTCACAGCTTTATCAGATCGTCATGGAGCGCTTTTTTCCTCGGAGTTCAACGCGCGGGGAAGAGAGCAAGGCCAGCAGCAGCAGCAGCCGGCTTGATAGAAACAAACTTGGTGTTTCCAATCCGTCGATCGGGGCGCGCTGCCAGAGGCAAAGGCAACAAAATTCGACCGGAAACCGAATCATTACGCCAGGAACACCTGCCCCCACTGCCTATCACCCCTCCAAGAACATTCTCATGCATCAGATCTTTGCCCAATCTTTTTGTTTAATCGATCGCTACTCACTAGGGCCCTGTACGTAGCAGACTGTGTGTGTGCCTGTATCTGTGCGAGAGGAAGGAATCCTAGACCAAATCGATGCCTGCACAGTGTTACTAATATTAGGAGTAGTAGTGTCTTTCTTGGACGGCACGAGGGGAAAACATTGCGCCCATAACGTAATCAACCGTACATGCCGTCACGCTAGCCAAGGCTGGGATCCGGCCGATATACAATGGGTGGAGTTCTTTTTTAGCTGTGGTTTTTATATTAAAATTTTGAATTCTAACTACTTATAAGAGATAGTATAAAAAGAGATATTCATATATAATTTTAAGTGATATAGATAAAGTCAAGATAGTACACACTATAATCAACTTAGAGACCACACCTTAAAAAGATACTTAAAAAACATTTTATTTAAAAGTTAGTTACTATAGAGGAGCAATTATAAATCTAAAAGACCCACCCAATACTGGTTGTTATGAGTCATTCACGAGGTGTACAAAACAACGATCCAAATCCTTCTCCGAAGCACATGATTACTGTCTGCCAATGCGCGTTGGGGATTCGGTGCTGGAGACTTGGCATGTCTGGTTGCCCTTGTTCCATTCCAAATGTTAATTTTCGAGGTCTTCTAAGGTATATTCGATTCAATATGGATTGTCCATTCTATTTGATCCAATAGTTCAGATTTACTAGAATTTAGTTGTGATCGAATGGCACAAGATTAATTTTCAACCTTAGTTGGCTTAATAATATCCTCATAACAAATAGATTTACAGTGACAAGTTTATAGTACTCTCAAGAAATTAAAGGTTAGAACTGATTTCTACTACTACTCTTTATTACTAGTAGATGTACCCTAAAAATCCTCTAATTTCCTCCCATGTTAGCAAGGGACGAGAGAAGTAAACCTGGATCATGTGGGTTATATGTTCGCTGCAAAACCACGATCTCGGCGAGTGTTATTTTACCTTATCAGTTTGGCAAAGTGCATCTTTGTAAGCAAAGTGATTTGGCAATATGTACTGTTGCCTATACTATACAGAAAGTTATAGTCGCAAGTTCACATAAATAGCCCATCCAATCGCGGTTTTGTGGGAATTGAACTTTGGTTATCAGTTAAAGAAATGAAGTGACACTGTTGAGCTATGCAGCGGTTGGCATTAATCTGTTAAAGGGACAACTGGGTGTAGGGATCTCGCGTAGTGACGTGTACTGCTCCTTTCAGTCACGAATACATGTCATTTTAGATATTGATATGTTTTTCAAAATATAACTTTGGTCACTAATTCATATTGTGCTTCATCCGTTCCGTAATATAAGTCCATATTCTTAGAAAACACCGTCCCTCAATATAAATCCATTACATATTTCAATGGTGTAATTATTGTAATAATTTCACTATATACCCCTTTTCTAATGCTGAAAAAGTAGATGAGTAGTCGTAGTATACCATTAACAGGGGCACACATAGTCCAATAACACTAACTTTTCTTAGATTTAGTGTCTCCTTAATCTGTGCGTATACTAGGCTATAGGCTTATATTGCGAGACAAAGGGAGCAATATATTTATAAAACCTAATAAAGTTATAATATTATAAAAAATACTTTTTGAAATAAATCTATAAATTCGATTTTCATGTACCCAATCTCAATATTTAAAAAAAAAGTATTGACAATCCAAGTTTTAAAAGTTTGATTATATATACCTAAAACAATATGTATAATGGAAGTAAGTACTAATCTTGCATAGACCATGGCACACGTCTATACTGGAGCAAGCAAGGGAAGCGTTACATGTTACCGAAAGCCGGGTGGCGCGGTGGGGTTGGGAAGCTGGTGTGCCGTGAAGCGGCCACCGGGTGGGCGCCCATAGCGGTTGAGAAAGTGAGAAGGCCGCGTGATGCGTCCTGTTGGGAAACTTGGGCAAGATTAGTACTGATCAATTCCAATATGATCATGTGGGTCAACAGCCTATAGAGTTAATCCTGTAAAACAAACTCAGCTATTTCGCCCTGTGCTGTGCCCAAGTTAAATAAATGCATGCATATCAAATTACAGTAGACTTGATCTCAATAAATATATCTACTATATTCCAGCACAGCTATCTTCGGCACCCCGAGTATTAATTACTCGAGTTAAATTCTGCATCAAAATATTCCCTATCACTTGCATCAACAATATGAATAATTCCATATTGAGTAAAATAGACAATAACCATAATAAATATTGAAAGCTACATAAAAATCTCAACACTTTGTAAATTATCTGGTTCACTGTTCTTACTCAAATGTTGGTGCCACGTTGGACGATGTTTTTTTGAGCTCATGAGTACAACAAGGATCCACTCATGCACGCACTCAACACCTCCCACACACAGGGGCGGAGCCAGGAATTGGATAGGGGGGCAATATAGACAACAAGTAGAGTAAAACCAATGAACCATGTCGTCGCCACCGAGCCCGGACCTGCCCGTCGAGGCGGTTATGGAGTTCCTGAACCCGCTGGACATGATGGTCGCCGCCCACTAGAGAGGCAAATCGTGTTGTATTAGTCCATGTACATTTGGGGATTTGTTCCTCCTTGTTTCGTTAGTTTGGTGTTTACAATTTATTTTTTCCTCGTTTGTTTGTACTGATCTTGATGTGAAAACAAAGACAAAGAAGAATAGTTCTGCTATAGTTTGCAAACCAGCAAAGGGGGGATTGTAAAATGATTTGCTGTTCCTATTATGATCTATTGGATGATTTGTGAATTGAAACTATTTAGTCCTGGATTTTTAATTAAGGAACGGCAAGTTCTTTGTCTACTCTGGTTATGTTTGCCATCTACCCCCTGATCTGACTAAGCTTAGTATGTTTTCCTGATTGTAACTACATGAATGATGTTGAACAAAACTCATTAATTAAGGGTAGCCTTCGAGTTTGCTCTAGTTTTCTTCCACATTTTATATACTCTTAACAGATCATCAGTCCCCAGTTTTTGATATGTCAGTTCAACTTCACTGCATTCAGATTAGATGTGGTTAGCAGTTCACTAGCAGCCTATTGTGGCTTATGGTTAATTTCCGCATACCTCAAGATGCTATAATATTGCTTGCCTGCAGTTAATAAATGCTTAGCATGTTAATTTCCTTATTTTGCTGGACGGCGGCATCTTCTGGATATTGCATAATTCTTCTTTGGCTATGACATTATTGCCTTTTTAAGCTTTTCTGATGTGTTTCATCTAGGCATATTTGCTTAGTGACTGGCATCTTCTACAACTGCAATAATCAACATCCAAAGTTATCATGCTTGATCTCCGGACAAAGGTGGCTGATTGACTTTTTTAATGCATCTCTTAGTAATTGTGTTGAATTATGTCATGCAGGCTGGGGGATTAGTAGAAGGTTGGGGGGTGCCAGGCCCCCCAGCCCCCCCTCTCCGTCACTGCTTACACACCTATGTGGATGCGTCTAATGCACACGCTTGAGACTAGATGCGAAGACCCAAGATCTCCGAAAGCGCAGTCACACGCTTTGACCATTGAACGCACTCACGTACACGTATATACTCAAAGGACACTATTTACATAAACAGTACCGAATGTGCGCTGAACAGTGCCTTTAAAAATCGTGTGGTGCCACGGCTCAAAGTCGAGCGGGCAGGGCGTCCGCTGGGCCTTCATCAACCGAGTAAGCGCTCGGCCGCCACATTGGACGATCTTGCCGCTTTGATGTTGTATCAAAAATCTTGAATGTTGGGAATAACACCAACCTGCGTATGTGTAAACTTTTTTCTTGAGGGGACCTAAATTGAACCAAACCAACAGGAGAAAAGGGAGCAGCTACTAAAGTGACAGCTCGACTGCACAAATTCCGCTAGAGGGAAGAAACTGTATTTGCATCTGAGAATGATTAAGCTCTTAAAGGACCAACAAAATTGAACCATGGGTACGAAAAGTCCAGAAAGGAAAACTAGAAATGCATATAACTTCCTTTTTTTAAATATACTTCCTGCTCCTCAGGATGTTCCCCATATACTCCTTCAAGCATCCGATTCACCGTTTTTCTCTTCACAAAAGCAGCTGTTTCAGACTTGCATATGTCAAAAGAAACACTGGATTCATGCTTCACCCCTTACACCTGAAAAGTTATCGAGTGCATGTTCTATTGACAAAACAAACAACTACACTAAACCTAAAAAAACTCCATGCAATTGTTGGAAATCTAGTCAATTTTCGGCATATTTTAATCCAGAAATTCAGCATATAAAACATGACATAAACATGCATGAGTAATCTATCAACGATGTATTCGTATTCGCTAACGAACAAGCTAACAGAAACATCTATTAACATATTCATAGCGCACAGAAACAAATACACCAGAAAAGTTTTAGATTTATACCATCGGACGGGGCCAGTGCCGGAGACACCGGAGACGCCGTTACCATCAGTCGACATGATGGCCTATTCGATGTAGTCGATCAAGGCATGATGCAGGACGAAGCTTGATGCAGGAAGATGTTCGCAGTGCAGTCCCGCGAACGGTTCACCACCAGGAAGTAGACGTCGCAGATTGAGTAGTCGCGCCGATGCGCTCCCCAAAAACTTGATCGCCCGCCTACCCGTGCAGGTACACAAACGGATGAAGTTCCGGAGGCCTACTTGCCCAGAAACTTGTGCGCGCAAGGTTCTGGACCGGAGATTGCAGAGAGCAGCAACAACCCAGAGAGAGTTATCTTTTCTTGACTGGTAACTGCAGCCATTAGTTACTAGTAACAGCAACCATTACTCGAAAGTAACTGCAGCCATAATCCCTCACCGTTACTGTCAGCCATCAGTGCATTTCGTTTTTCGAATAGATAAAGAAAAACGCGCCCGCACCCGACACGCCTGCGCGCGTACGCACGCACACGCACCCGACACGCCCGCACCCGACACGCCTGCACGCGTACGCACGCACACGCACACGCACCGCACCGCACCGCTCGGCTCGGCTCGGCGTGGCGAGGCGAGCGAGCGAGCGCGCGCGCGTGTAATGGCTCTCTCCAATTTCACAAGGGGGTTACCACGTTCCACCTTTTAAAGTGGTGTAACTCCCATTCAACTCTCCATATGGGACTAAACAGTTTTCCATGTGGGCCTAGGAATTTCATTTGATTAATTGCTAAATTAAATGGACCAAGCCCAATTAATCCAACAATCCCCACCAAATTTCAAGGCACACGAGAAATACTCTCAGTTCTGCTGTTGTTTGATATACCAGTGTTTCGATGGAGACTGTTAAGTTGAACATCCATCTAGGAAAGGAGTTACACTCATCCACAACTGAACAATGGACTATGCCTTGAATTGACAGTTTTGTGCGAACAAGCTTTACCCAATTCCTTTACTAGTACTAGGCTGCCTAAAGCATCCCCTCTGGTTGGAGCGTATAAGTCATACTCCATGCCTATTCATGAGTATCTAGAGATCACCCAAATCTCATAGACTGTGACCAGCAGTCGAACTCATATAGGTGTGTTCCTTCTAAGATTTCCTGTAGGCCGACATCTCTGCTCTAAATAAGCCACTCGGATCACATTAAGGTAAAAACCAACCTGCCATACAGAATAGGAGAGAAGTGCATCATTGAAGAAATGAGCCCTGTAAAGGTCTCTCCTCCCAGTCAACCAACAGCTTGTTTCACCATCCTACTTCACGGGATCTCCGATCACGTAGAACAAGTTACCATTGTGGTATGACTCATGTGGGTCTCAGGCCCATCTCACTCGATGCACTATCTATCACATTACGTGATAAACCCTTTGTAAATTGGTCGGCCAGATTATTAGCTGTCTGGACATAGTCCAGCGCTATCACTCCGGAGTTTTTCAGCTTTCTGACAGACTTCAACCGCCTCTTAACATGCCTAGATGACTTCATGTTGTCCTTAGAACTGTTCACCTTGATAATTACAGTCTGATTATCACAGTTCATCAGGATAGCCGGTATCGGTTTTTCAACCACCGGCAAATCCATAAGGAGTTCACGAAGCCACTTAGCCTCAACAGTAGCGATATCTAATGCTGTGAGTTCTGCTTCCATTGTTGACCTCGTTAAGATGGTCTGCTTGCAAGACTTCCAGGAAACAGCATCACTTCCAAGTGTGAACACATATCCACTCGTGGCTTTTATCTCATCAGCATCAGAGATCTAGTTTGAATCACTGTAGCCCTCCAGTACTTTAGATAGCGCATTACTCTCTCAAGAGCACGCCAATGATCATCTCCCGGATTTGAAACAAACCGGCTTAGCTTGCTCACAGCAAACGAGATGTCAGGCCTCGTAGCACTAGCTAAATACATCAATGAGCCAATGATCTGGGAGTATCTCAATTGATCCCTTGTTATTCTTCGGTTTTTCCTCAATAACACACTGGGATCATAGGGAGTAGGAGCAGGCTTGCAGTCACTATAACCAAAGCGACTCAAGACCTTCTCCACATAGTGGGATTGCACGAGTGTAACCCCACCATCACCTTCTCTCAGTAGCTTAATGTTAAGAATCACATCAGCCACTCCCAAATCTTTCATCTCAAAATTCTTGGACAGAAAGTCCTTGACCTACTCAATCACATTGAGGTTGGTCCCAAAAATCAGTATGTCATCAACATACAAGCACAAGATCACTCCTTCTCCCCCACCATAGCGATAGTACACACATCTGTCGGCTTCATTCACAACAAAGCCAGCAGATGTCAAAGTTCTGTCGAACTTCTCATGTCATTGCTTAGGTGCTTGCTTTAGGCTATACAAAGACTTCAACAACTTGCACACCTTTCCTTCTTGACCTTCTACCTCAAACCCGTCTGGCTGATCCATATAAATCTCCTCCTCCAAATCTCCATTTAGGAAAGCTGTCTTAACGTCCATTTGATGAACGAGCAGACCATGAGAGGCAGCCAGGGCAAGTAGTACTCGAATTGTGGTCAATCGGGCAACAGGTGAATAAGTATCAAAGAAGTCCTCGCCTTCTTTCTGGGTATAACCCTTGGCCACAAGCCTTGCCTTGTACTTTTCAATTGTACCATCAGGCCTAAGCTTTTTCTTGAAAACCCATTTACATCCTACAGGTTTACACCCATAAGGACGGTCAACGACCTCCCAAGTTCCATTAGACATAATAGAATCCATCTCACTCCGTACTGCTTCCTTCCAATAGTCAGCGTCAGGAGAAGAATATGCCTCTTCAATGGTTCTAGGAGTGTCATCCACGAGGTATACAATGAAATCATCACCAAAAGATTTTGCAATCCTCTGTCTCTTACTCTTTCGAGTAACTTCATTGTTATCCTCCTCAGGATTTTCCATAGGCGTTTGCTCAACATGTTCTATCGGCACAAAAGAATCAAGGGAAATTATAGGTTCTTGACTAGATGAGCTAGGTACATTACATTTCATAGGAAATTCATTCTCAAAAAATGTAGCGTCTCTGGACTCTATGATTGTACCAACACGCATGTCAGGTACTCAGTTTTATAATTAAGAACCTATAACCCACGCTGTGCATAGCATAACCAAGAAATACACAATCTACGGTTTTGGTCCAAGTTTGCGCTTCTTGACAATTGGCACGTTAACTTTGGCCAAACATCCCAGTGCGCAAGTATAAGTGAGTCAACTTCTTCTTTTCCCATTCCTCGAATGGTGTTACTTCTTTATTCTTTGCAGAACTCTATTCGTGACATGACACGCGGTCAATATAGCCTCACCCCACCATTCCTTAGAAAGTCTGCGTTGTCTAACATGGCGTTAACCAAATCGGTTAGAGTGCGATTCTTTCTTTCGGCAACCCCGTTTGATTCGGGAGAATAGGGAGGCGTCCTCTCATGAATAATTCCATGTTCCTCGCAGAATAAAGTAAACTCATTTGAAAAATACTCTCCCCCACAATCAGACCTTACCCGCTTGATTTTCCTCTCAAGTTGGTTTTCTACCTCAGCTTTATAGATCTTAAAGTAATCCAACGCTTCATCTTTTGTTTTTAATAAGTACACGTAGCAAAATCTAGTGCAATCATCTATAAGCGTCATGAAATATTTGTTTCCACCTTTAGTCAACACGCCATTCATTTTGCATAAATAAGAATGAATGAGTTCTAACGGTGCCAAATTCCTCGCCTCTTTTGCTGCCTTGTGAGGCTTGCGAGGTTGTTTCGATTGAACACACGCATGGCACTTAGAACCTTTGACTAAAGTGAATTTCGGAATTAAACTCATATTAGCTAAGCGCGTCATACACCCAAAATTAACATGACAAAGTCGTGAATGCCAAACATTAGATTCATCATCATCGTTACACACATGGTTCACAATTTTATTACAGGAATCCATCAAAGAAAAACGGAACAAACCTCCGCTCTCATAGCCTTTACCAACAAATGTTCCATACTTAGACACGACACATTTATTGGACTCAAAAGCAAGCCTAAAACCATCTCTACATAGTAGAGATCCGCTAACTAGATTCTTCTTTATGGAGGATATGCTGCACGTTCTTCAAGCGCACGGTCTTTCCCGGTAAACTTCAGATCGACCGTACCAACACCATGAACAGCTGCATGCGATCCGTTCCCCATCAACAAGGAGCAACCTCGACCGACCTGATAAGATGAAAACAAGGAAATATCAGCACAAACATGAATATTAGCACCGGTGTCAATCCACCACTCGGTGATTGACAAGCGAAAGAATCAGAGGTAAATAATTACCGTGCCGATGTTCCTCCAGCGTCACTAATAACCATGTTGGCGGACTTCTTACGCTTATCCTTGCGGTCTGGACAATCCTTAGCCCAATGGCGAATCACCGCACACAAAGCAGCCGCCCTTTCCTTTGCCTTTCTTCTTAAACTCAGTAGTAGCCTTGGGCTTGACAAAAGGCTTATTTTTGTTCTTGTTGTGGAAAGCCTGAGGATTCTTCTTCTGCACCAAATTGGCGCTAGAACCTCCCTCAGTAACAACTTTCTTGCCACGAGTATCTTTTGCCCTCGCCTTCTCTTCAACACCAAGAGTGTCAATGAGATCAGTAACACTGAACTCCTGCCTCTTGTGCTTTAGAGAAGTAGCAAAATCCGACCAAGAGGGTGGTAACTTGGCGATAATACCGCCAGCCACAAACTTGTCCGGTAACTCGCACTTATTGTTCTCAAACTCCTTTGCGGCGCACGAATCTCATGAGCTTGCTCTACTACGAGCGGTCATCGACCATCTTGTAGTCATAGAAGCGCTCCATGACATACACTCATCACCAAGATCGGAAACTCCGAACTTGGCCTCAAGTGCATTCCACATATCTTTGCCCGTAGGCAAATGCATGTACACATCCACAATATTATCCGCCGATATGTTGACAAGTGCACCTCGAAAAAGTTATCCGCTACATTGAACTTGCGTTCATCCTCATCGACAGAGGCTCAAGAGCTTTCCTTGTGCAACATGAAAACATTCCATGGCGATAAACCACGGATTGCGCGTGCACGCCATCTCTTAAAATTTGAACCATCAAACGGAGGGTGCGGTTTAAGCGACGCAGCAAAGCCAACTACCGAAAAAGACCTATCAAGTTTTTGGATTGTTGGAAATCTAGTCAATTTTCGGCATATTTTAATCCAGAAATTCAGCATATAAAACATGACATAAACATGCATGAGTGATCTATCAACGATGTATTCGTATTCGCTAACGAACAAGCTAACATAAACATCTATTAACATATTCATAGCGCACAGAAACAAATACACCAGAAAAGTTTTAGATTTATACCCTCGGGCGGGGCCAGTGCCGGAGACACCGGAGGCGCCGTTACCATCAGTCGACATGATGGCCTATTCGATGTAGTCGATCAAGGCGTGATGCAGGACGAAGCTTGATGCAGGAAGATGTTCGCGATGCGATCCGCGAACGGTTCACCACCAGGAAGTACACGTCGCAGATTGAGTAGTCGCGCCGATGCGCTCCCCAAAAACTTGATCTCCCGCCTACCCGTGCAGGTACACAAATGGATGAAATTCCGGAGGCCTACTCGCCCAGAAACTTGTGCGCGCAAGGTTCTGGACCGGAGATTGCAGAGAGCAGCAACAACCCAGAGAGAGTTATCTTTTCTTGACTGGTAACTGCAGCCATTAGTCACTAGTAACAGCAACCATTACTCGAAAGTACTTCAGCCATAATCCCTCACCGTTACTGCCAGCCATCAGTGCATTTCGTTTTTCAAATAGATAAAGAAAAACGCGCCCGCACCCGACACGCCTGCGCGCGTACGCACGCACACGCACCCGCACCGCACCGCACCGCACCGCTCGGCTCGGCACATGCAACGCAACGCACCGCACCGCTCGGCTCGGCGTGGCGAGGCGAGCGAGCGAGCGAGCGCGCGCGTGTAATGGCTCTCTCCAATTTCACAAGGGGGTTACCACGTTCCACCTTTTAAAGTGGTGTAACTCCCATTCAACTCTCCATATGGGACTAAACAGTTTTTCCATGTGGGCCTAGGAATTTCATTTGATTAATTGCTAAATTAAATGGACCAAGCCCAATTAATCCAACAGCAGATACTGATAGCCATAGACGACTTAAAATGGCAGGTAGATTAAGCTGGCAGTTGAAGCGGATGGACACTCTTAAGGTTGGTCTGAAACTGTTAGTGGACATACTAACATTTATGTTCAGGAAATTTAAGTTAACTTACCCCCTCCAAAAAAAATGATTTAGAGCGTTGGATCTCCATCTAACAGCTCAAAATCTGACTGTTTTTATTCTAAAAAATAGTCGAATGTTGTATAGCATTACTCAACAAATTATGTCAGCAACGAGCACTGGCATGGCACTATTCGTTGCCTCAGATTCAGAACATTTGATAAGTTGGGACAAAGTAAATTAGCTCTGAACTCTGAAGTGTCCATCTTAATTCCGAAGCATCTTGCTGAATCCAACTAACCAAATAAAAGGTATCAACTGAAACCAAGGGAATTTCCACAGGGGTGTGGGGCGAGGAACAGCGAAGGCGTGAACCTACCAGCGGACTGCGGAAGCAGGAACGGAATGTCACCTAGCAGGCGTCATGGCGGCGGTCGGGCAACGTCTCGTGAAGGAAGCGTTAGCACAGGTTCCGCGCCACGATCGACTCCGTGCCAGCACCCCCACTTCCTTCCCCCCTCCTCCCCCTTCGCCGCTGCCGTGGTGCCGGTGCAGCTCCTTGACGGCCTCGCGCAGCCGCTCCTCGGCCTACCACAGCCGCCGCGCCGCCTCCAGCAGCTGCTGCGGCCTTTCCCTTCCCTTGCTAACATTGCATTCTCCCCATTTGGCGTCACATTCCCTGCTGCAGCCTTTCCCTTCCCTCGCTCCCATTTCATCCTCCCCATTTAGCGCCACATTCCCGTCACATCCTCTTCTGCTGCAGCCGCCCGCCACGGCCTGCCTCGAGCGCGGGGTGGCGGCGACAGCAGGTGGGAGGGGGCGACGTGAGGAGAAGGCAGGTGCGGCGCGGACTCATGAGTTCTGACGGGTGGCTGAAGCTGGCGGCCGGCCGGCCGGTCCGCCGGGGTGGGGGCTTCCGCCGGCTGAGCTCCTGACCAGTGAGTAGAGATGGCAACGGGTATAAACCCACTGGGTTTTGCTATCCCAAACCCGTGCCCATGAAAGTTGGACGTGCCCGCTAAAAAACCCATGCCCGTGACGGGTGCAAATTTTTGCCCAGACCCATGCCCACTGGGTTAACGGGTACCCATGGGTCGCCCGTCGGGTCAGTAATGCAAGCTGCAACAATGGTTAATGGAGAGGAGGAAGAAGTTCACCGGCCATCTTCGTTGGAGCCGGAGGGCAGCGCCATGGCCAAGGGCCTACTGCTGTGATGTGCGTTGGCTGCGGCGTGGGGGCGGTGAGCTGAACTAGAAGGCGAGGCGACGGCGAGGGCGTGCGGGAGGACGAGCGTGCGGCGAGAGTGGCGGGAGCAGGATCGGGAGCTGCGGTAGGGGAGGGCGAGCGTGGAGACTGTCGGAGACCGAGCGCGGAGCGCCAGATGCGCCGCCGCTGCAGCGGCTGTTGAATCGGGGTGGGGACTGGGGAGGAGTGAGTAGTGACCGTGGCGAGTGCTAGCTAGGGTTAGCCGTATGGGTAATGGGGCATTGCCGCATTGGATTTGGGGGCTTGGGGCTAAATGGCTAATGGGCTATGGGCTGGGCTGGTTTGCCTGGGAGGCTAGGAGCCTAGGTTTATAACTCCTATGGATCGGGTTTATATTACCCATGGGTTTACGGGTTTGGGTACTATAGGAACGTACCCGAACCCGGCAGACCCGATGGGTTGGGCTTTTTGCCCATTAAAAGACCCATGGGTTAGGAAATTGACTCAGACCCATGCCCTAATAGAGTAAAAACCCACCGGGTATCGGGTTTCGGGTACCCATTGCCATCTCTACCAGTGAGACGCCCAAGAAACTAGTAATAGAAACTTGACACCCTTCAGGTTTTTATAAATGTGGTAGAAATGACGACATATGTGTACAAATGCAGCAAAACTACCTCCCCTAGACTATTTTTACCGAGTAGCTCAAACAACTCACACGCACTTACATATACAGTACAGTAGAACTAAAACCTCACAAGCTGAGTCCAAAATCTATTATAATATTAAAACAGAAGTAAAGTCATCATATTTGCTCAAAAATTACTGTTAATTAAAAAAAAGAAAAAAATACCATCGATTATAATAAATTCGTGCAAATTTATTATATGTATGTCAGAGTTCTATAACAAATATAATTATTAATTTGAGCTGTGAAGTCGTAATACATGGATGGAACGAATTACGTCGAACACCGTGGGAAGAAAGAAAAAAATCGGATGAGTTCGATGCGAACACATGGATGGATAGACATGCGGACAAACAAAAGTATAGATGCTATACTTCACAGCCAAAGAAAATCAGATTTCCTCAACCAAGTTGTCCATCCAGCATGTTATTCTGATAGATCCAACCTCGATATGTCGCTCAGTGTTGCCCTCATGCAGAGTCGAAGTTCTTACAACGAAGATTTTCCAGTGACGGAGCCAAGATTTCAACCTTGGGTATACCCACTCTTACATAAAAAAAAATGCAATCCATAGATTTAAAATATAGTTCAGAGTAGTACGTTATCGATAATTAAAATCACAAAAATAGTCAAATAACAAATTGTTCAGCTCTAAGATATGCATGAAACAAACTAATAAGTCAAATAACAAACTATAATATTGCTTTAACCTTGCGATTCTTCATGGCTTGGAAGCGGTTGATGATGTCTTTGTCCTTAACTTGTAGAAAGAACTCCCGCTCAATAAATGTAACCAAGCAATCATTCAAGTATTGATCCCCAATCTTATTTCTCAATTTGTTCTTCACATAATTCATGACAGAAAAGACTCTTTCAACACTTGCGATTTACTCTGGAAGCACTAGCACCAATTTGAGAAGCCTGTAAACAACTTCATGTCTAAGATGCTTCCTTGTTTCAACAAGCTTAATGGAAAGCTCAGCAAGACTTCTCACATTTCTAAACCTTTCATCAGTGCGCATACCAGTAATGTACAAATTGAGTTGAGGAGGAAGATGGATCAACTCTAAGCTTGAGAAATCCTTAGGATAAAATCCAGCAAGCTTAACCAATTTGTCTTTGTCAAAAGCAGCAAATGAATCGATAGGACTGAATGAAGCCATGCAAATAAGCAATTCTATCGGCCTCGTAGGCGAGAGAGTTCACGGCGTCCTCGTGCTGGCGCTGGTAGGGGTGGAGCTCGTTCAGCAGACAGCAGCTTGGTCAGGCGCCGAACAACCGCAGGAATCGGAACGGCCCGTAGCTAGGGGTTGGGAATTGGGATTCAGGAATTGGGAGGCAGCCGCCGCAGCTCGAAGAGGATGGGAGCCAGGCCAATAGGCTGTTTTTTGGGCCGCTGTGGGCTAGAATAGCGAAAATATCACAGAATACATCATTATACATTTATCTCTACCCCTCTATAATACACCAAAATTTTCTTTACTAAATCCACCCCCTCAACCACCTTCACAGTCATGTCTAATCTAAGTCCACCCAGATTTGTGTACCAAAGTAATCCAACTTCATACAAATAAATGGCCTGAATTTCTCCTCAAGCCTTCTTCTCTTACTCATTGAAGATCCTAAGGCCAAAATCATCCGGATCATGCACATCATTGAACACCCAGAACCCCGCACCCACGCGCACGCCCCCGACGCCCTTCAATTCTCCACCCACGCGCTGCCGCCGCCGACGCCTCCTCCTCCCCACCCCTTCCCTCCGTCCCGTCTCGTCTCGGCCTCTGCCTTCCTCCGTTCCTCATCTCTCCTCTCCTCTCCTCACCCCGAGCGCGACACCTCCCCACCGATTCCTCCACACGCGCAGGAGCTCGAGTCGAGCTCTCTCTGGTGCTCTCTTATCCTCCCGGTCGCGAGTCTAGGGTTTGGAGCTCGCCTCCCCTCCCTCTCCCCCTCCGATGGCCTCCTCCGCCGCCGCCGAAACCCTCGCCTCGCTTACCATCGCGTCCCCCTCCCGGTCACTTCTTCGCCCCCTCCCCCGGAGAGCCGCGGCCGGAGGCGGGGCCGCGTCCATCCACCTCTCCACCGTGCGCGCGGGGCCTGGGTTTGCTCTCATCCACCGCCGCATCCGCTGCCGCCGGCGCGCGCGCCAACGTCAAGAGCTACGACGACGGCGCGGGCGCCTCGGCCGGCGAGGCCTCTCGGCCGGAGATGGCGACGCGACGCGGTGGCGGAGCGGGCGATAGCACCAGCACGAGCACCACGAGCGCCGCCGCGCCGCCGCCTTCGTCGAAGAGGGGGGAGAATAAGTGGCGACGGCGGCTGCTGAAGGGTGGCGGCGTTGGGCGATGGCTTTGGTAGCCCATAGTGCAGGGGTGTTTGTTTTTCCTTTCAATTTGGGCCGTCCTTAATTTACGCTAAATCACTATGACCAAAAGGTTCTATGCGGTGCCGCCTGCCGGTGGGCGGCGGGGAGCCCGCAGTTCAGCGCGGGGGAGAAGGAGAACCCATACGGAGTAGAGTGGAGCATGGGGATATTTATGTTCGTGTTTAGGATCAGCTTTCTTTGATGACCCGGTGATTGGGGATGTTTGTTGGTTTCGTTGTAATTGATGATCCCTGTTGTTAGATTTTGGGCATCAGTCCACTTGATGGGTTCGACAAGGTGAAGATGGCCTACAAGAGGAGGCGAAAGGATGCCGAGAGCAGCCGCGATGCCGAGTACTTGGTGAAGGTAGTTTTGGGCCTTGGGGGATTCTGGATTTGGTTCTTGTATTGGTTGCTGTGGTGGTGCTAATGTATTGACGAGTAATGGAGTCTTTTTGGATTTCAGTTAGAGAAGGCATACGATACGGTCATGATGGAGCAATTGCAGAACCGGAAGAAAGGGGTGGCATACTGGCATATGGGTCCATCCAGGTTAGTCTCTGTGTGCTCGTCCTTGTTAACTGTGGATGCTATTCATCCACCAATTGTGCATTGCATTTTTATCATCCATGTTTGTCTATGTATCTTTGTTCATGGTAGCGTTCTCTGACCTCATTCGGTTGGTATATGTATTCACTTGGAGATGTGTTGTCCTACTTGTAAAATGAAAGAGGCATTGTAATTGCAAAGCTACCATCCCCTACATAGTAGCTGGAATCTGGATTAGGTGATGTCACACTTGTAACCAATGTATTGTTACTTCTTGATAAGTTACTTCATGCTAAAAATAAACACACTTTGGTACTTAATGATTATCCGTGTAGTTTGAAAATGTTATATAAGTGTATAATCAAGCAAGACATTCCACGCTATTGGGCTCTATGGTTAATTTTTAGCACGGTGACTTTGTCACTATCTTGCAATAATTTCTACTTGATTGTGCTTCATGGAGACAGATCTTTGGTTGCTAAGTTTAGGAGTTCTTAGACTTCATCAAAACCTTTGGCTAACCTTGAGAGGAGTTTCATCTGAATTGTTTGTTTGATGTTTTCTTTCACTAATTATCTGGTTCTTTTCGAATGTCGGTGTCAAAAGACGTCAAATATGCGATAATCAACCAATAGTTCCTTGGGGACCTAGGTAACCAAATTCTTCATCGATATGTTTGTATATTTTGATTTGCAACGATGTATCCATGCGAACCCTAGAAGGCTTACCTCTTTTCCAAATGCATGAACGTGAATATCCTTCTTTTGACTTGCTCGGTGCTTATAGATAAATCGTATTTTGACTACTATGGTATAATGTTTATTATTCACATGTTATCGCTAAATATTGAAGTCCTTGTGCATTGGTTCATTGCAAATATCATCACATCATCCATTGGTTCTTGCTCTTGATGTTTTATGATCGTCTTCATCATCTTGCGGATACTCAAGATCCACCGCAAAGGACTTGCACATTAATATGGCAATATCGGCACATTTGTAATTCTTTTCTGCAATACCCCAAATTCCCATTGAGTCCATATTTAGCCGTTAATATTTACGATTTTAGTCAAACATAAAGTTTATGAACCTCATTTGCAATCGCAATAATGGCTTGCTCAATTGCACTCCACGTTGTCATATTAACCTGAAAAGGACAAAATGGAAAGTTATTCAAATTTAGCATTAACTTTAGAGTAACTTAGCTTTCGTAGAAATGATTTATGCATTTGTAGGTTGTCAATGTTGCTCTATGAACAGCAAAATTAGAACAGGTGTTTATCTTGTTGCACTTAATGATATTCATGGAAACAACAATTTTGGAAAAAAATGTACTTTTGTTTGATTTTGTCTATTTGTATCTTTTCTTGCAGATCATGTGTATATCTACCATGGGCCATGCAGACTGGAAGCCCTTGCAGCTTTTGTGTTTTGCATATTTCTACAGAATACTTGAGAAACTGAAGGCTACCGAGCCATCAATAACTCATGTCTACAATGTAAGGCTGTTTCTTAATTTCATCTCATCATATTTTTTTTACATTCGATGTTCTAATATGGAATGCTTGCATTAACGTAAATGTTCTACTGGTTCAGGCTTCTCTACCCCTCTATAATACACCAAAATTTTCTTTACTAAATCCACCCCCCTCAACCACCCCTACAGTCATGCCTAATCTAAGTCCACCCAGATTTGTGTACCAAAGTAATCCAACTTTATACAAATGAATGGCCTGGATCTCTCCTCAAGTCTTCTTCTCTTACTCATTGAAAATCCTAAGGCTAAAATCATCCGGATCATGCACATCATTGAACAGAATCCCACCTCGACGCCCACGCACACGCACCCGACGACCTTGCTCCTGCCTCCCCCAACTGAACCCATGCGCCTCCTCGGCTCCTACCCTCGGTTTTCTCCGCCGCCTCCTCCCCTCCCTCATCCTCCCTCCTGCCTCCTGCCGCTCGGGATTTCGAGCCCTGTTATAGTTATTAGGCATCATTAATGGACTGGCTGTAATCCTTTTCCTTGATTTTTTTGCTAATAATGGGCGTTGCTTTAGTCATTAAGTTATAACAAAACTTAAAGCTTGCGGCCCTGAGTCTAACTTAATAACGTACGGGCATTCATCTAAATTTGTGGTATATTGCGGCCCTGAGTCTGTTAGATGTCCTACTGTTCGGAAGTAGATGTACATCTTTGGAATCTTTAGCACTGCCTGAGTTGCAGGTAAGCAGTTCTGAGCTCTCAAATCTCAAGGATCATATTTCAAGTAGTAAGCTCCAAATGATGGTTATGAATGTTAGTTGCAAGATGATCAGAATAGTCTGTCAGATTACCATTTACCATGTGAATTGTAGGCAATAACTTCATATTTCTTTTAACATATCAGTTCAAAGAACAGATGGATCTCTTCATCCTTGGTGAAGTAGGTAAAATGGAGCTGTTCAGTTCAGTGTTTTCCCTGCTGTGATGAGAGTTAGTTGAATCCACCATAAATGGATCATGAGATTTAGCCCCTAGCACTGTCATATTAACTTATGTCTATTCAAGTGTGTATCTGTGTAGATTAGTACTGTTGAGATTCCATCATTTTTCTATGCACGATTCATTGACAATCAATCTTGTAAGATTTGAGAAGTGTTGTATTTCAATGACTTCTCTTTTACTGTAGATGTACCTCATTTTAGGGCTTAGATGTACCTCATTTTAGGGCTTCCTTCTCTTTTTCCCTGTAGATGTACCTCATTTTAGGGCTTGATTTTTGTGCAAGGTGATAAGTTCCTTTATTGTTCTTGGCGATTTGAGGATTATTTCACAAACTATGTGAAGCGACTCACATTCACTTTTCTGAAGATGCAAAACCACTTGCCCGTCTGTGAGGGTAAGCTCGACTACTCGAATGATATTAGTGTAGAAGTAATGGAATGACAAGAATTATTTCTAATCTTTCATTAATTTCTTACGTATATTCTGTTCCTTAAAGGTATGGATTCTTGATGCTACTCCTGCAAAGTTCGTGCTTGGATCAAGGGAAGGTAATACTCAAGCCCTTTTGGTGTTGCTCGTGCAATGTGCATCTAGAAATTTAATTAACACTTATTTATGAATGGTCTATCCATTTTCGTGTGAAGATCTGTTTTCGCAATCATCTACTTCATCTTTGGGGTTCTGAGTGCAGATGTGTTATGGTATCGCCCTCTTTATAATGCTATGAGGTGTATATACTTGCATTTGATACAAATGACTTTTTCTATGATAATTTCAGTGAGACAGTGGCATGAATTGTATATTTTTGCGCATTTTGATGCCCCTGTAATAACACACTAAAATTTGTAGAGCATTGTGAAACAAAGCTACACTGTGCAGTTTCCACTATATTGCATAGACCCCATTTTTGGGCTCACCATGTTGTGTGTGGTCGGTTTTGACCACGTCGAGAGTGGTCGGTAACGACCACGTTGTCTGACCACGTTGAGATTGTTCGTTTTATTTTTTACAAATTTTATCTTGTTTTGTATTTTACCGTAGCGTTAGCACGGGCACACTACTAGTACATATAAGTATACATACATATATACTAAAAATTACACCAAAAAAGTTGGGTATTCCCAGGAATACCCAGGAATACCATTAAATCCGCCCCTGAGATTTTCCCATAGCAGTTTTGATCAAATAATGCAAAAGCAATGTTAATAACTTGGTTTCTACACGGAGGGCGGACCAAATGTGCAGGAGGTGCGCTTTGACTCAGTTATTCCTCCTTTCCATATGCTTATTCATCAATTATGTTAATTTGTTTTAGTTTTGGGAATATGAACATAGTAATACAACTGTGTGTAGCTCACGATACATCTTGATCATAGTAATTAAGCTAATTCAATATAGATAAAGAGATCACCACGTAAGCCAATGAATTAAAATTCAAGGAGCAGCGTTTAGTACTATGAAATCTAGAAATCTAATTTCTTTATAAAAATACAAATTTAACCATTATGCGTGAATTGGATTTGTATATGAAATAAAAACTTAAAAATAGCAACTGGATTGTATACGAATTAAAAAAACTGAAATTCGGAATAAAATAAAAAAATCAATTTGATTTTGTTATAAATTCCTAAATAACTTTAATTCAGAATAAAAATTAGCAATAAATTTTGTAATTTTATTTCCATACGAATTTTAAAGTAAAATTTCTAAATAATAAAAATTCAAAATAAAAAAAATAAGAAATTTGATTTGTATAGGAACTCCAATTAAAAATAATTAAAATTTTGAATAAAAAAAGTTATAACGAGAATAACACGAATGATGTTAGAGGAGATCACGAAAGAGTGCAATAGGGTCGACTCGTCCTGCAACAAAGCATTGATCGACGGGGAAGTAAAGAGCTGAGGTAGCTATGGCAGAGATGAGGACAATGTCGTGCTGATCAACTTAGTCATTCGACAAGGATAATGTTGTGTTACTAGCCGGAGCCGTTAAAGAGAAATGCTAGAGTTAAAGGAGTTATAGATCTCAACAACGAGTTGTGAGCGTCAGCGTTGTTGAAAAAGTCCATGGTCAAAGAAACTCGATGATGGGAAAGCAATGGCAAAGAGTGGATGAAGCTTTGCATTGAAGACTAAATATGGACAATATGAGACCATTGAGTAGTTAGAAGCGTGCCATCACCGATGAAGAGCATGATATCACCGACATTTACGAGAAGATTCTTCGTATAATTAGACAATGACTAAAGCAGACATGCTGGCATTAGTAAAGATGGGAGGTCACCATGGTTAGTGAGAAAGCCACAACATTGAATTGGCTGACGCCGAAGAAGAGGAGCGACCGACACAGGAGAAGAGGACATCGAGCATATATAACATCATGCAGTGTGTATATACATGCATATATTCGTATGAATAGAAACATGAATATATAGAAGTAGAGGAGCAAAGAGCTCTAAGTAGAGATGGCACAACTATAGGGAAAAGACTCAGGGGTCAACAAGGAGTGTGACGGGTGTCCCCGGTAGGGATCGACGATGGCTTGACGTGTATGTATGTTTGATGTTACAATGGTCAGCATTATGCAGTAATAGAAGAGAAGTAGAATATAACTATGTAATAGAGTATTGCATTGAAAGAAGTATTAGCTAAGAGGGATCAGTCAAGAATTGGGCTTACTGTTAGATGTTGAGCAAAAAAGTTATAATGGTGAGAAAAAAATATAAGATATGTGGTTTGAGGGGGGGGGGACAATTGTCGTGTGAAGGAAGATATGTTCAAGGTAGGTCGCTCAAGGTGTATTGGTGTATATGTGAGCAAAGCACATAAAATCAACATATTGTTGAAATTAAAATAGAAATACATATACATGCATACATTTTGAAAAAGAGTAACTAATAAAGAAAGAATATAGATATACGGCTATATTATCCATATATGATAAAAGAGTGGTTATGTTTCTAAAAACGCCAATAACTTATTATGATCAATGATTTTCTTCTATAAAACCTTATACTTCAATTATATTTCTCAAATTGTATTTTTAAGTTTCTATATCATTTCTAATATTTAGGATGTCTTAAAATTTTAAATAGCTTATAAGATATATAAATATATTCTCAAACATCTAAGTTATATTATTTGATATTACTAACTTTAAAATAAATCTAGCCGTGCAAACGCGCGAGCCACATGCTAGTCCACACATAAAAGAGTAAGAGCTCCTTGTACACGCAAGTAGCACATATGTTGAAGCTTAAAAGTAGCCAAGCCTCGGCAACGGGGAAGGAAGAGGAATGCTAGTTTTCCAGGGGAGTAACCCCAGTTGATTGCAACAACATTACGTGTTCCACGGAACAGTATTGGGATTCCACTTGCACGATACTAAGCAAAATACATTACGATTTTTTTTTCACAAAATGCCGCTAGATCTTTTGACAAGGTACACAACATCAGGGCACCCTGTGCCCTTCGATGGATCCTTTGGTTGCTCGATAAGATTGGTTATCAGAGATATGGCTCACATTGCATACACAATCTCACCGCTGCTGTCAACATCAAGATCTGAGTCGGATTCAAGGTCATCCATGTCGTCGTCCATGTCGAGTCCATCCGTTAGGATGTGGTTTATTCGAGAACAAGCGGGTGGTATGGTGGCCTCAGTTAAAATTTGCATGATCTGATCCATGGTCTGCATTGGCTGATCAGGCTCCTCATATTGGTTGCTCATACTATCATCATCCATCAGATCGGCAGGAAGGTTCTTCAAGAACCAACTATGGTTTCGTATTTCAGGGATAGTTATCCTCTGCATGTATCATCACCAGCAGTGTCATGAAAATGATACACATGAATATGATAAATTTCAAAACAAATTATCCTCTGCATTTATGATGACCAACAATGTCATCAATCTTAGACATGAATGCTGCAGCACAAGAAAGAACATAGATGTTGGCAGTGCAGAACTAAACTACAGGCAGATAAGATATCTATATCAAAGCTGTCCTACCGAAATGCGCTGCTTTTCGTTTGAGTCGATATGACTGCATACATACCTCTACAAATCTAGTTCATTTCAAAGGAGCTATAGTATGCCAAATAATTCTATCACTAGCCTAGAATAAATACAAAATAACGCTAATGAGCCGTTATATTAATTGCTGGTCAGAAAGGGAAACAATGCTGACAACCACAACACAACTACACAAGTAGACCCATTAAATCACAAACATTGACACCCTAACTTAGTATGATGGAGGCAAACACATGATAATCAACACATATACCCGAGCAGCATTTGAAGACAATTTTCCTGAACCCAGGAAGCGTAATTCACTACTGTAGTGAAAAGCTTAAGCTGCCTGCCCCTACCTTATGGGCTCAAGCCCCTCCAGACAGACAGATATCCCCTACCAGTTATAGATTTAGTTGTCAGCTGAAGTTTAGAGCAAAACTTGAAGAACATACTAAAAAGCACGGTACACATAGATCACATGATACAGAATGTGATATCAAAGCTTAGTTTCTAGAACTAGAACATACTAGGACTCACCATAGCAGGATCCCCAACAAAAATCCTCGAAACTAGCTGCCTGCACTCTGCAGATATTTCCACATTATCTGGAATTGAATACTGAACATTCAAGATACGCTGCAAAGAGATGTCATTCATATTAGCTTTTAGAGGAATGCCTAGGATGAAACAAAGAGGAACTTGGAAGTAGCCAAATATGAGAAAGGAAATAAGAAATTAAGATAACCTGAATTGTCTTTCGGAAGTTCTTAGGCTCTTCTGGATCCTCAAAAGGATATGCACCAACTACCATAACATACAGAGTCACACCACAGGACCACACATCAGCAATCTGTTTTAAGTCACATAGATAATACATCAGTATGGACCAGGGTTCCTCGTCTTGGGACGTAACCAGCCAGTTAACACCAGTGACTGGAAATCCTGATAGGAAGTTCTTAAAAAATAAGAGTGGCTATTCAGGGGCTAAGTTTATTTTTGTAAAACCCCAAGTCACTCTGACCTCTGAATAATGCGGGTCTATCCTAGCTGAGTTTGCATATTTTTGAATGTAAACAAACTTCATGCTACTATTTCGAAGGAAATGTTAAAGGAAGAACTGTAAAACTCACCAATGCTACCAAGTTTCACCAGAAACTCAGAAACCAGTCAAAAGCCACCAGAAAGTAAGAAACCAGTCAAAAGCAGCTAATTTCCAGAAGGTTCCCGACCAAGTCACCAAGGTTCCTCTCTACAGTGTTTAGTTCGAACCCGGTTACCACCAATAACCAGCACTGACAACTGAGTGGTAACCAGCCTTGTATTGATTTTAGAAAAACTGGTACATGTAACATTTCTACACTTTCAGACATGAAAAGGAGCATACCGGGATGGAGGCAGCATAAGTAAATCAAGTGATGGTCCCAGAAAAAAGGACCAGCATAAGTACAACCTATGTTGTCACGGCGACAAGACGAGGCGAGGCGCTCCGGAGGTGCCAGGACGCCTAGGCGCCTAGGCGGGTGTCTAGGCGATGATTAGACGACGGTAGGGAAAAGAGAAAATAGGGTAGTTCTGAAGGAGTAAATCGGAAGATATCCAAAGAGGAAGGACCTAAAAGGATCTAATTGTAATTTTGTAGAACTTTAGAGAGTAATTTACAAAAAATACCAAACATATCCCCCGTTACCCTAGCATCGCACTCTCCTGCTCCTCTCCTCTCCGCGCACTCGTCCAGAGCAGATCGCTCGCTCCCTCTCCTCTCCGCGCAGCTCCCTCTCCCTCTCCTCTCGTTACCCTCTCATCTCTGCCTCGCTCGCTCCCTCTCCTCGGCGAATCCACCTCCCCCTCGGTCCCTCCCTTCTCCCGCCTCCCCTCGGTGGCTCCACGCCTTCGCCTCCTCCCCTCGATGGCTCCGCTCCTTCTTCCTGCTGCGGAGGGCCGAGGCGGAGGCGGCGGGGAGCCGGGGACGAGCGACGACGCCGGATCCGGAGGCGGGGACGAGTGAAGATGCCGGATCCGGAGCCGGGGACGAGCGACGACGCCGGATCCGGAGGCGGGGACGAGTGAAGATGCCGGATCCGGAGGTGGGGACAGCGCACGAGGCGGAGGCGGAACCGCGGAAGACGGAGGCGGCGAGGCGCACGAGCGGCACGACGCGGAGGTCAGGACGCTGGTTCTCTCTCACTCCTTTCCATATCTCACCCTTTAACGCCGATTCTGGGCGCTGAAGCTCTAGTCCACCGCCTAACTTCGAAAAACAAGGCGACAGTCCCTGGCGTCCACCTTAGAGCGCCAGGACGCCTAGGCGTCGCCTAGGCGACGCCTTGATAACATAGAGTACAACAGGAAGAATCAGTCAGTTGAATAACTAGAACATATTTCTTAAGAACTGGTGAATGATTTCACCATAATACACATCAATGATTTCACCATAATACACATCACTATATGATAGTTTGGGCCAAGTGATTGGCACATGTTTAGCTAGGCATCGTGACAAAGGATAAATTTTCTCAACCTAATGGCTAACTTGTAGAGAGGCAGCCTGTAATTTACTGTAAATAAACAATATACAGTAATGCAGATTAGGGCACCAAACAACAAAACCTTTTGCCCGTTTATGTTCCTCAAACTACATTGCACAGACGACAAACTATAGTACACCTCCCAAAGATACAGTTCTGAGATGAATTAACAAAGCTCGAGAAGTTATGTACCTTGCCATCATATTCTTTCTTCAACAGAACTTCAGGTGCAATATAAGCAGGTGTTCCTACAGTTGATTTTGGTTGTGAATGGAGAACTGAAGACTGCAGAAAATGAAGAATGTTTGTCATTGTTCATTAGAATGAACCTGAGAGCACCATAATATTGATTCTTCTGCATTGTAAACACAAAGCCACAAAACCATGAAATTTCTATGTAACTGCCTGAACATTGGTCTATAATGGCTTCTGAACCATTTTGAAAGCAGCCATATGCAATGTATTGTAGAAACATTAGCGAGAACAAGAATAAATTGGCTTATGTAAGTACCTTAGAATAGCCAAAATCACATATCTTCAATCGAGGAGCAGGACTCCCGTCTAGCAGTGTGTTCTCCAGCTTCAAGTCACGGTGACATACTTGCTTGAAAATAAGGATAAAATGGGACAGTTCAACTTATTGCAAGGTATGAGCGCGGACTAACAATCAGATGAAAGAAAAGTCTCTACATAACTAATACCATTGAATGGCAGTAGCTGACTCCAGATATAAGCTGCTGGAAGAAGTAGCGAGCCTAAAAAACACAGGTGTTAATCACAGTCAATATTTCACGCAAGAAATATACGTATTAAGAAAAAAGATGCACCAGGGAGCAGATACAGACCTCATCTTCACCGAATCGTACATTGTTACATATTCTCTTGAAAAGCTCACCACCAGAGGCATATTCCATGACAATAGCAAGATGAGTTGGAGTTAAAATAACCTATAAATACATGACGTGGAAGTTATTTTGGCTGAAAAATGTTTAAAAATGGTAAAGTAGAGAACAAGCACCATGAAGAGCCTGACTTGCCTCCTTAAACCTAATAATGTTAGGATGCTTCAATGATCTATGGTTAATTATCTCACGCTGGACGTTCTCATCTATCTGTACAAGAGAATGAAGAAAATATATAATAAACAAGAACCAGGTGGAACTATTGAGTGTAGTCACAACCAGTAAGAAACTTTATATATAAAAAAGGCAATGTCAAAATATTTATACAATGGAGGGAACATGTTCACACGTGCACCAACACACTAACCATCTGAGATCAAGCTCAAATGACCTGACTATTGATAGTTGTTCACATTTGAGCTGTTATGGACAGAAAGCCAAAAAGACTAGGAAATTAGCCAACCCATCTGTTCAACTGTAGTTACTTTCAGAAAATCAACAGATTATTGCTGACTCATCTCCCCAAAGGAAACATTTTTTTTGATTATGAGCTTCGAAGAAATGACCACAGCACAATAAACCAAAAAACCAATGGTATAGATAGTTATTGCTCACCACAAAAAGAATTGCCCAGCAAGTTAACTCCAATCATAGGGCAGGATCAGACTCTGAACTCAAGGTCTCTTACGAGTTTTTTTTTTTGCGTAGGATCTTAACAGGTAGCTTGTCAAGTGATATTTTCCATAATTAAAAAGATATTTTCCATAATTAAAAAAAAACTTATAATGCTACAATCTCTTTGAAAAGGCAACTAAAGCCTTTAGCCTTTTCATCTGAAAGATATAAGCAGTGATTGATTGAGAATCATATTCTGCATTCCAATCTATGGTAGTATACTTAAAGAGTAACTTAACATCTAGCCACCAAAACCCAATTGTACTAACTATTCCCCCTTCCGCCCATAAATACGTGTATTATTTTAGGAAGAGTTTATTGTTCCTAAATAAGTTTCTAAGATGTCAAGATGAAATATGCCTAAATTGCAATTATGCATTGAGTAGGAGTAGTGGAATTGTTCAAAGTGATAAGAGTTGTATAGGGTCATTAATCGATTCAAGCATGAATTAATTAATTGGACCAGAAAACAAGTTCCTTTTTGTGACACCTTGGCCCCTGTAGAATTAGGCCCATGATGGCCTATATATGTATATGCACATGAGGGTGTGGATTAGTCCCACTTTGCTAGTTTAACTTGAGAAGCATTAAC
Source organism: Dendrocalamus sinicus (assembly GCA_036346575.1). Classification (NCBI taxonomy): domain Eukaryota; kingdom Viridiplantae; phylum Streptophyta; class Magnoliopsida; order Poales; family Poaceae; genus Dendrocalamus; species Dendrocalamus sinicus. The sequence continues at coordinate 5,154,006 of CM070648.1, forward strand.
ATATAAGTCTAGGGCTTCCAATGGTAGCAACTTCGGTTAACCGTTTTGCGCGAAGCGAGAACAAAAGTGTAGGTGGGTTGCTACGTGTACGTGGCCTATCCAAAATGGGGTTAGATTTAAGCCGGTTTGGACCCTAGATCATTACAAATGGTATCAGAGCCGACCCTCGCGGTTACATGAGCTCGTGCGAGTCAGGGGCACGGCATATAGTGCATGGTGCGTGTGAGCCCGGAGTGAACAAACGGCTTGACATATGTGCTGGCACTGAACACACAGATATATGCCAAGAGGGAAGATCATGATCATTTGCCCTAATGTAGGTATGTTGGGCTAACGAGGAGTCGGGTCCTTTGAGGGGGGTTGTATGTGACACCTCGGCCCCTGTAGAATTAGGCCCATGATAGCTTATATGTGTGTATGCATATGAGGGTGTAGATTAATCCCACCTTACTAGTTTAGATTGAGAAACACTAACATATAAGCTTAGGGCTTCCAATGGTAGCAATCTCCGGTTAACCGTTTTACGCGAAGTAAGGACGAAAGTGTAAGCGGGTTGCTACGTGTGCGTGGCTTATCCAAAATGGGGTTCGGCCTAAGCCGGTTTGGACCCTAGGGCGTTACACTTTTATCAGCCCAATACTCTTCACATTAATCTCAATTGGATCAAAAACATGTGTGGTATCTGCAAGCAGTTGGATCAACATTGATGGCCCAATACTCTTCACATTAATCTCATTTGCTGGAGCAACCGGACAATGCCAAACATACATATTAGTGATGATTGGGTTTAGCTCTCTCTCTCTCTCTCTTAATTTAGCCAGGAGTCTCTGGCAGGATTTGAACCCGGCTGGGCGAAGCGATGATGCCACCTCTTTACGAACCGGCCATGGGCCAATTCCTAACTATATTTATCATTTACCATTATATTTGGGCAGACAGAAACATGTAGATGGTATTTCAAAAGAAGGAATTTTTTGGGAAAATGCTACAAAATACCTGTTTTGGGATCACAGCCATGACCATGCCACAACCATGCCAGTTATAACTTATAAACAACACTAGATCCACATATTTCTGCTTTTAAACACCATAATTATTAAATGCACCAAAAAATCAAATAAATGTAGAGATATTGTGACTAAATAATAGCCATTTAGCCATATATCCAAAATAAGCTCCTTCAGGAATCAAATAGTTTAGGTCTTCGTTTGGGTAATTGACTAGTTGTTGGTCTGCCTGTCGGCATAATTTAATTTGATGCAATTTAGTGGTGAATTCGAGCCCACGTCCTTTGCAAGTGAGCCATTAGATCATTAAAAAATGATGTTTCCTTAAGCAGGTGGAGATTAATTTGCTATGTTTTTAAAAAATGTCAGTTAGTTTAATTTGATTGGTGCAGTGCAGTCATGGATGCTTGGTTAGCCGTAAATCCGACATAAACAATTCATCATTGAACTAAGATAAGGTTCCTAATCCACGAAACCAACACACCGCACAGCACCCAGGGATTCACCACAAAAACCCGAACAGTTCAAATCGAACAGGTCCTAGGCACACGCACCGATCGAACCAGAGAGCGCCTCAATCGGGCACGTTTCGGCACATGAGGTCGAATCGAGGAGGGAGGGGAGAGGCACCTAGAGGGGGGGGGGGTCAGCGGCCTACCTTCTCTCCGCGCTCGATGTACTTGACGGCGACGAGCTCCATGGTGCGGCGGTCGCGCATAAGGCGGGCGACCCCGAAGTTGCCGGAGCCGATGTCGCGCATGAGCTCGTACCGGTCGCTGTCGTGCATGATCGGCATGTCCATGCCTGGGCCCACCGTCAGCGCCGCCCGATCCGGCGCCGCCGCTGCCATGGCCGACGACGGCGGTCGATGGAGGCCGCAAATATTAGGGTTTGGTCACCCGAGGTGGTGGGTCCCTCCCCTCCTCTCTTCCCCCCTCCTCCTCTCTCCTCGAATCGGCGTCGAGCTCCCGCTCTCTCCTCTCGTCGACGAGTCGGTGTCACTGGCCGACCAGGAGAGAGAGAGAGAGGTAAAAACACTCGCTCGCATCTCTTTCTCGCCTTATTAAACTATAAACAAGTTAGTTGTGTGTTTACGTTGAATTGATGATTGCCTAAACTGGTCAATTGGTAGGGGTGAAAATGGGTCGGTTTCGGATGGATATTACTGTTACCATATCCTAACCCATATTTTTTTTTCTGAATTCGGTACCAATCGGATTCGGTATCAATCAGATTCGGTGTCGGATCGGTCGGGATTAACCCATTTCGTTTGCACCCCTACTTGTTTGTAAGGAATGTATACAATGCAGTAAATGGAGTAGGACGCACTGACTTGATGTTACTATTTAATAGCTGATGTGGAAGATTTTATTTTACCATTGCGAAAGAAAATGAAATGTCAAATAGTAGCACTAACCTGAAATCAAACTTGAAGATGTATCGGATTCGGACGGATATTCGGATTCGAACGGATATTGCTGTTACCATATCCTAACCCATATTTTTTTCTCCGGATTCGGTACTAGTCGAATTCGGTACCAATCGGATTCGGTGCCGGATCGGTCGGGATTAACCCGACCCGTTTTCACCCCTATCAATTGGTCATGTTGATTTTAAGAGCATTAAATACTAAAATAAAATGGTTAATTCTGGAGTGAAGAAATAGGTATTATGTTAATAAATGGGCGAATATCTTCTTACAAAATGATAACTAATGCAGCCGTACTTGATAAATAAAAGAATAGTATCTTCGTGCTAGTTCATTCTGTACTCTTTGACAAAGCATCACTCGGTAACATAGGCTCACACTATTGGGTATTGAACTCACACTATTGGGTATTGAATAAATCAATAAATAATAGTCTAGTCTTGGTCCATTAGGGTACTTCTAATAATCCTATGTAAGCAGTGTCTATAGCATTAATTAGTCTGTCACGTAGGATTTACGTTGAGGTGAATAGAGAATTAAGGGAGAGAGTGAAGCAGTGTCTCATGTAAGACACTACTTGAGCATAAAATCCAACATAGAGAGAGAGCGTTTGATGAAATTTATTATCCGGTCCCACTGATGGACACCACTTACTTAACTTGATGATGTCTATAACTATTTTTGATGATGTGAAAAGTATAAAAATAGCACAATAGTGTCTACCATTAGGAGTGCTCTTATGCTCTTGATACATAGAAGGTAGTCTCTTAATAAATGAGAGAATTGTTTATTAAACACTAGACAACACAATTTACTCTAGAAGAATTCTAGCATGCTTCTTGGTGCCACATGAATGGCATAGTATGCTCATGGTAAACATAGAACTCACTTTATTACGTCGGTTCATCCAATTGGATAAATAAACAAAAGCACGGTTTTCTCGTGACACATTTGAGAGTATATGATCTTTGAATAAATGGGAGAATTGTTCATGTTCATGAACATGGTCTATTGTTGATAATGGAAAAAAAACATGGATTACATTAGCCTACGACTTCATAGCATACTCCGCAATTCTTGAATGAATAAATGGGTATATTATGTTAAGGGAAAAGTCCATATTTGCTATCTGTGCTTTGAAGTTGGTTTGATCCACCCTTGTACTATAAAACCGAGTATTTAACCCCCCTGTAGTTTCAAAACCAGACCACATAAGGTCCAAAATTGACCTGAGGGTGGTTTTACGGATGATGTGGCGTCCGATGGTGGTTTTGCGCTGACATGGATTCCAACTAATTTCTTGGGTCCACACGTCATTGATAATTTAGCATTAACAATGATTAATTAGCGCTAAACTATTCCTAATGACTGGGTCCACTTGTCGATAACCAAAGAGGGCACGACTCTGGCAATGCTTGTCAGCTGCGAATAATGGTGGGGCTTGCAACGGTGAGGCTTGGAAGAGCTAAAGGGAGGTGTAGGGAGTCTATTTGAGCGGTTGGCTGTGGAGGGGTTGGCAAGAATTGGCCGACGCCAAGGGCAGAGGCGATGACGGCCACGGTGGACGGCGGAGAGGGAAACGCGACGGTGGTTGTAAAATTGAGGGGTATATGAGCATCTTGGGATAATGGGATCAATGGGAATCCTTTTTGGAGGAAATCGTGGCTAGGGACCTACCGAAGTGGGCTAGTGACGTTGACCTGATGCGGCAGAGAAGGGCAACAGTGGCAGCGGTGCTTTGGTGGAATGGCTCTGCAATTGAGCAACAGAACAAAATTAAGGGGCATGAGGAAGCTCAGGCTCCAATTATTTTGGAAATGGCTCACCCGAGCTATGGTTGGCTTTGACGGGGCGTGTTGGAGCTTGGGAAGACAATGGCTTCGCGTTCGAGCTGGGACATGGGGGCAGGAGTGGAGGTGGCATCAAGCTTCTCTGATTCACCTTGGAGCCATCCTCTCTATTGTTGTACACTACCGATGCTAAGGTCTTCCTCATTGTTGACTCAGAGTGCCATGCTCGTAGGAACTTGATGCACCCACCCTCGCTCTCGCTAACCTGTGTTGGCCAGGGATGTCCTTCGCTGGAGCTGTTGTCTTCTCACATCGCCACTTGTTGCTAGTAAAGCCTCACTAGAACCCTAACTGGAGTTGTGTTGTCATCGGCCATGGACGTCAACGGTAGCCGCTTCCCTAGCTCTTTGTCTCTCTCACAATTATGGGTCCCACCTATCAATCCATATTTAGTACCTCCTCTCTCTTATTTTACTAACATGGCGGGTGTAAGTTCAAGATCCATTAAATTAGTTTTGGTGATTAATGACATATCTAAATATGAGACTAAATTGTTTGTTGAGTATGATATTATTTAACCTCATTTAGATGGAAAGGTGAAAATCACGTAGTTATGCATTCAACAGTATATTCTTATATCTTTTGCATTCCTCGAATCCAAAATATAGGTTGAACTCCACTAAAAATTTAACTTGAATATGTGCATGTGTTTTTATTACGCATTCATGTATGCACACATATAAATGGAGCTCACTTTATATTTTGTGGTTTCATTAGTATTAATCTATATTTTTTTATCCACATATATTGGGGATCTCTACTTCGAAACATATCTTTTAAGTATATAAAACTTGTGTAATTTATGTATACTCATATTACTTTATATCCAATTATTTGTAATCGTGGTAGTTGTCATCAATTACCAAAAAGGAAAATATTGAAGAATCTAGACCCGCAATTATGCGTTACTGGTATATTTTAGTAATTAATGACAATTACATTGTGGGACTAATTTTTTTATGAGTTGGATGAATAGTTTATGTTCCATGATAATAGAGAGTTTGGATGGTATTATGAATTGATCGTCATCAAGTCAAGGTTCAAGAAGAGGATGCATGATATGTTGATGCATATCAAGATTTCGAAGATGAGATGATTAAGAGTTGATTATCAAGTCAAGAGAAGACCCATCATGTGTTGATAGAGGGCAAGTGAAGAATGTACCATGGGTTAATATATATCAAGACAATGACCCAGACTTGAAATGAAAATGTGAGTCATCAAGCTTCAAAAGGATGCTCAAGTCAAACGTATAACTAGCGACTAAAAATGTATTCCTAATTTTTTACCAATCTTGGTGTTTGGTTGGAAGACCAGACTACTTGTATAGGATTACCGTACTATTAAGAGAGATCTTGTCTAATAGCTTAAGTCTCATCATGTGTTGATAGCTTAATCTCGTTTGCTCTAGATCTCTATGGCATGATGCCTTTATTTGTGAATGTGTGTTATAAATAGTTGAGACTCATGCATCTAATCCTTGTAACATGTGACTATACTTTACAAATGCGTTTTGCAAATGGTTGAAGTCCATGTATTTACTCCTTGTGGCATGATCTATGTTTGCAAATATATTTTACAAATTGTTGAGATTCATGTATTTTTCTCTTGGCATGGTCTAAGATTGCTTATTGCTATTTCCTTGGATTTGGACCATGGTAGTGACTCTTAGATTTCTTATACTTTCTGCATTGATCTAATATATTTGAGATTATGCAAATAGATAGGTTATGTATCCATCTGAATAAGCTTTCTATAGGGTCTAAGATTACTCAATTCTGACATCGGAGTCAAAAGCTATAATCTTTTTTCTGAGTGTCATCTGTGCTGAAATTTGCCTGTGATGCTACCACTCTTATACCTATGGTATGACTACCCAAAGGTACTACCAGCCTCTTTGAGTGTGGTACGATCGCACCATGGTAGTACCGCAGTGTGGTAGGTCCGAGTTTTAGTTGGTGTTATCTTATTTCTAGAGAGCAAGTTTTGGGAGTTTTTCCTTCCCCTGGAAATTGGTAGTTCTGCATAAGAGGAGTGGTACTACCGCCGAGAGGTAGTACTAACCCCTGTGAGTGCGGTAGTACCGAACTAAACTTTAATGGCTAGTTTTTATGTATTTAATTAACCGCAAATAGCCGTTAAATAGTAGGCGCGGTAGTACCGCCTCCCTATGGCGGTAGTACCGCAAATGCTGATTTTTGTCTCCAGCGGCTAGTTTTTATGGTGTGGACTATAAATACCCTCTTAGTCAGTTGTGAGACTATCTTTTATAACTCTATTTTATTCTCTTGAGCTAGTATGAGCTTCTTCTCTTAATTGTGCATATGTTGCACCTTGTTAGCAAGGAGAGGGGTCTCTAGTTGCATGTGTTGTATCTAGAGATGAATTTTGTATCCACTTGAGCTTGTGCATTTGTTGCACATGGTGAGAGTCAAGTAAATAACTTGACTTATTACTCTTAAAGGTTGCCAACTCCTAGATGGTGTCGGAAGCGTCGTGTCTGGTGATTTCTTCAAAGAAGATTGTGAAGAGATCTGGCGTGTTGTGAAGGTTGGAGCTCACCTACTCAAAATGGAAAGCTACTACTAGTGAAATTGAGGTGTTTGGCATAATTGTGGAGCCGGTCTAATTTGTTTAGGCTTACCTCAATGTAGAATAGGGGAAACAGATAAGTCTCTGAACACCACGATGAAAAGAAACCATGTCATTATGGTTTGCTTTCTTGTGCTTAATTTATATTCAAACATTTTATATTCCTAAAATTAAATTAATTGCTTATCATCCTAAGATTGCAAACATTGACATAGACTTATCTTGTTTATGCACTTAGTAAAATTAGTTGATTTATGCCTTAATTGTGTAAAACCTATTTAATTTACTCTTCCGCACATAAATTTGGTTTTAGCCAAAAAAAATTAAAACTGCCTATTCACCCCCCCTCTAGTCGGTTTTCTCGATCTTACAGTGGGCCCATGTGAGTCACCCACCTGACATGGCCAAAACCACCCTAAGTCAGTGCCATACTACCATGTCAGCATAAGACCACCTTCAAACTGGTTTTGGACCTTATTTGATCTGGTATTGCAAATATAGGGGGGTTAAATGACTGATTTTATAGTACATGGTGGTAAATCACACCAAGTTCAAAGTATAGGTACCAAATATGGATTTTTCCTTATCTTAATAAGTGGGGGATAGCTTCTTATGAAATGGCAACTAATGCAGTCCACTCTTGATAAAGGGAAGAATCATATCTTAGTGCTAGTTCATACTCTACTCTTGATAAAGCACCACTTTGTAACATGGGCTCATACTATTGAATTAATTAGCAAAAAATGTAGTCTAGTCTTGGCATGTTATGCTCTTGGTTCATACTATTGAATTAATTAGCAAAAAATGTAGTCTAGTCTTGGCATGTTATGCTCTTGGTACATACACGGTAGTCTCTTAACAAATGAGAGGATTGTTTGTAAAACACTAAAAAAAACACAATTTACTCTACAAAGAAATCCATTGTGCTACTTCATATCAAATGAATGATTTATTATGCTCATGGCAAACATAGAGCTCACTTTATCACGCTGGTTCATACAGTTGGATAAATCAACAAAAACACAGTTTTGCTCGTGATGAATTTGTGGATATGGAGAATTGTTCATGTGCATGAACATGGTCTGTTCTTGATAAATGGTAAAAAAAACATGAATTACACTTTCCTGCTACTTCATCCCTGATAAATGCGTATCCGCTATCTTAAGAGAACAAATGGGTATATTGTCTTAATAAATGGGGTATAGCTTCTTATGAAATGGTGATTAATGCAGTCTGCTCTTGATAACTAGTTCCGTACTCTACTCTTGATAAAAGCATATCACCACTATGTAATATTGGCTCATACTATTGAATAAATTGATAAATAATATAGTCTAGTCTTGGCGGTTATGCTCTTTACACATAGTAGATAATCTACTAATAAATGAGAGAATTGTTCGGGAAACACTAAACAAAGTTTACTCTAGAATAATTCTATTGTGCTACTTGATATAAGATGAATGGCGTTGTATGCTCATGGTAAACATAGAACTCATTTTATCACATCGTTCATCCACTTGGATAAATGAACAAAAATTGTTTTACTCGTAATGCACTGAACAATATATGGTGTTTGAATATATTGGAGAGTCATTCAAGTGCTTGAACACCATCTATTCCTGATAAATAAGAAAAAGGTGAACTACACTGTTATGCTACTTCATCCTAATAAATGGTGTACTCCGTTACCCTTGAGAGAATGAATGGGTACATTATCATAATAAATTATCATAATAAATGGGGAATTGCATCTTATGAAATGGTAACTAATGCGGCCTGCTCTTGATAAGTGACAGAATCGTATCTTCATGCTAGTTACTACTGTTGATAAAACATCATTTTGTAACTTGGGTCATACTATTAAATAAATCAACAAATAATGTAGTCTAGTCTTGGTGGATTATGCTTTTAATGCATAAAGGATAGTCTCTTAATAAACAAGAGAACTGTGAAACACTAAACCAACACAACTTTCTATAGAAGAATTCTATCATGCTACTTCACATTAGATGGTGGCATAGTATGCTCACGTTAAGCTTAGAGCTCATTTAATTACGTTGATAAATAAATGAAGATATGGTTTGCTCATGATGCATTTGAGGATATATGATCTTTGAATAAATGGGAGAGTTGTTTAGATTCGTGTGCATAGTTTATTCTTGATAAAGGTAAAAGATCGTGAATCACACCATCACGCTACTTCATGCCCGATAATTGGCATATACTCTACTATGATTGATTTCAAGCGTACTCCTGCTCATTTTATTGAATAAACCATCAAAAAATACGGTCTACCCTTGATGCAATGAAGATATATGATATCTTAAAAAAATGGGAGAATCAAATATCGCAAAATAATGTATTGCACACTCTACTATTGATACATGGGATAACCATGTTTGATATCATATTTGATTTCTTCTTACATAAAAATTCAAAATGCGTACCAATCTAAAATAGGACAAAGTTAACCCCCCCCAAAGAACCCAGGTTCAAAGTTTTGTTGTCTTGAGCTAGTTGGTTTGGGTTTTCAGCTGAGGATTTTTTTGTTCTACACCTCTATATGTGTTTAAAAATAGAATCTTGAATACTTGGGGAAAATTTAAAATAGCACCATTCACCCCCTCTGTTGCCAGATTCGGTCTTTCAGATGAGGAGGATGGAGATAAAAGTTATTTACCTGATTCAGTCCTTTCTTCCCCTGAGGTGCCTACTTCTACGACTGTGCCTCAGGGAGATTAGCCTTTACCTTCCAGTTCTTCTGGAGCTTGTGGCTCTGCTTCTATCTCTGCAAGTCATGAGGTAGAGGTCACTTTTTCTTATCATCCAGGACCTCCCTGACACATTCAGCGTCGTCATCCTTTGGAGCAAATCATAGGAGATCTTCTTTAGCGTGTCACACGCTCAAAGTCTAGCTTATCTCTCTTCTGTCTACATTCTACCTTTGTCGCATCTTTCAAGCCCAAGAATATCTATCACGCTCTTCCTGATGAGTCTTGGGTCAATGCCACGCATGAGGAGTTAGAGAATTTTAAGAGGAATAAGGTCTGGTCGCTTGTTGATCCCCTAGTGATTATAATGTCATAGGAACCAAGTGGGTTTTCAAGAACAAGTAGAGTGAGGATGGGTAGTCATTCGAAACAAAGCTAGACTGGTGGCTCAGGATTTCTCTGTTAGACAGTCTCTAGGTTTTGAGAACCCTAAATATCCAACCATGTCTTCAAGCTTTTCAAAGCCTTGTATGGACTTAAGCAGGCCCCTAGAGCTTAGTATGAGAGGCTTAAGTCCTATTTGTTGAGTCATAAGTTTGAGATACGTAAGATAGATAAGATCTTGTTCATTTATAGGCATGGCAATGATATTCTGCTCATCTAAATTTATGTGGATGACATTATCTTTGGTGGCTCTTCTCATGCTCTTGTTTCCCAATTTTCTGATGTCATGAGCACAGAGTTTGAGATGAGCATGATAGGCGAGTTGAGCTTCATCCTCAACTTCTAGATCAACCAGACTCAGGAGGGTACCTTCTTGCATCAAGGCAAGTATATTAGAGACCTCCTGAGATGCTTCGACATGAGTGATGGTAAGCCGGTGTCAACTCTAATGGCGACCTCAACTACACTTGAATTTGACAAAGACGGCGAGCCAGTAGATCAGAAGGAGTACCGTAGCATAATTGGCTCCCTCCTATAGCTCACTGCTTTGAGGCCGGTCATACATTTTGCCATGTGTATGTGCATATGATTTCAGGCTTCTCCTCGCATCTCTCACCATTAGACGGTTGTAGGATTAAGTATAACCGACTAGAGGGGGGATGAATAGGAGGTTTTTAAAATTTCTTTTCTTCTAAATTAATTCTCTGCAATTTCAATTTAGCAAGAATGTGAAGCACTTAAACCTACACAATTCTAGTCAAGTAGAGTATCAACACTAGCTTTATATCAAGCAAATGTGATCACGATAATACTAACAAATAAGAGTTAGAAGAAAATATGAGAGAGATGTACACAACCGATATTTTACCATGGTGTTCGAAAACTTGCCAGTTTTCCCTAAACCACGTTGAGGTTAGCCCAAACAAATTGGATCGGCTCCACGAATTAAGCCGAAGCACCTCGAATCCACTAGAGGTAGCTCTTCCTCGCTTCGGGTAGGTGAGCTCCAACCTTCATACGAACACCGGGACTTCTCACAAACTCCTTTAAGAAGATCACCGATCAATCGTCCAGGTGCCAACAAGCACCAAGAGTAATAAACCAAGGCTTCACTTGATTGCAAACAAGTGCCAAAGGATCAACTAATGAATGCTATGCACTTTTTGGTTCACCACCTCAATTGAATGCACAAGAGAGAAAAGAAGTGTGGTGTGAATGCTAAATGCTCAAAGATGTTCAATGGAGTTTCTAACTTCTGTCTTTGAGCAGTGGTACGGGTATTTATACCCTCCACCAACCAAAACTAGCCGTTTGGAATAAATTCCAGAAAAATCAGGGCGAGCGGAACTACCGCCGGCCAATGGCCGGTAGTTCCGCTCCACCTCTGGCGCGGCAGAACGGCTATGTCAGAAGCTCTGTACTAGCCATTAGAAAGTCAGTGTGGTACTACCACCGTTATAAAATACGGTACTACCGCTCTGTGGTAGTTTCGGGAAATCGGCGCGGTACTACCACTTGGGCCGGAGCCCAACTTGGCGCTTTCTGTAAAAAAAGGCTCTGCTCTAGCCTCCGAAGCTTCTGGGCTCCGGAAGTACCGCTCCGTACAGTGGAACTACCGCTTCCAACGGTAGTTTCGGCGTTAAAATCACCGGTACTTCCGATCCTGCAAAACTTAAACCTCACCCGGAGGGTGCTCTCTGGAAAAAAAGGCTCCGCTCGGAATTCAGAGTTTCCGAGTGCCGGTAGTTCCGTTTTTGCCTACGGAACTTCTGCTCTGCGGTAGTTCCGACGTTAAAGACTGTGATACTACAGCTATTCCAGACAGAGCACTGATTTGGCTTTTAAAACAGATTTTTAATGAATGCATGATCCTAGTTTGATCCAAATGGCACAATAATTTTGCTATCAAACTACTTGCTATGATCACTCTTTATGGTACGATTTTTAGCCTATAATCCGGTCTTCCACTTTTCTCTTTAAACCGGTAAAAGTGAAAAGGGATCCTATTCTAAGTATATCTTTGTCTTGAGCCATTTTAGGTCTTCACATTGATCCTTAGCATGCATCTTGTCAACCACTTATGGACTTAACCTTTAAACACTCATTAAACACGTTAGTCTCATATTCGCATAAATTCATTAATTACCAATACCATTTTTTAGGGGCCTAGATGTTTTTAATCTCCCCCTTTTTGGTAATTGATGACAACACAAGTTTTATGTGGGAAATAATGTTTTGAATATACCACTTATTTGATCAACTAGTCGTATATTCTATTGTGACTTTAAATGAGAATAATTCTTGCAATAAAGTTTTATTGTAGCCTTTAGTGAATTATCTCCTTTTTAAAGTCAAGATGAGGAGAAGCTCCCTCTAAACATGTGCATATTTAAAAAGATAATAGAAACATCACATAAGGGACAAGATGCATGTGACAGAAAGATATCATATCATAAGAATAAACGATCATTAAGCATAAAAGTAATTACATCCAAGCATCCATAAGCAAGACATTGTTCATTACATCCAAATAGATACATAAATAAAGACTTTTAGCCCAAAAGCCCATCCTAGCCCATCTTCTTCTCAACTTCTCCCTCTTTGGCATCAAATACTGAAAAGGGCTACTCCTGAGGTACCGGAGGAGAAGGATCACGTCGGCGGTGGCGAGTGTAGCGAAGAGGCGAAGGAGATTGAGACAGGGACTGCTCGATGGCTGTAAGCCTCCCATCAAAAGAGTCCATCCAAGAGAAAAGGGATCCTATTCTAAGTATACCTTTGTCTTGAACTATTTTGGGTCTTCACATTGATCCTTAGCATGCATCTTGTCAACCACTTATGTACTTAACCTTTAAACACTCATTAAACACGTTAGTCTCATACTCACATAAATTAATTAATTACCAAAATTATTTTTAGGGGCCCAGATGCTTTCAACGGTGAAGCACATCTTCAGGTACCTTCGAGTTACTCTAGACTATGGTATCAGATACTCTTCTGCTTCCTGTTTTTCCCTTATAGCCTACTCTAGTGTAGACTTTGCTGGCTGTAGGATAGATAGGAAGAGCACCTCTAGCACTTAAAATTTATTGGCACTTCTCTTGTTTCTTGGTTTTCTTGGAAGCAGTCCAATGTTGCACAGTCGACCGTAGAGGCCGAGTATGTTGCAGTCGCTAGTTGCTGTAGTCTGGTGCTTTGGATGGTTTCGACCTTGCGGGACTTGGGTTAACAATAGATAGTGTTTCTCTCTCTTCTATAATAACACTTTTGCCATTAACATTGCCAAGAATCCAGTGCAACATTTCAGGACTAAGCATATAGATATTAGACATCATTTCCTCAGAGGCCATGTGGAGTAGAGTGATATAGTGCTTCACTTTGTGGAGAATGACCACCAGTTAGTTGATATCTTTACCAAGCCTTTAGATAGCTTGAGATTCATGACCTTGCGAGAAGAGCTTGGGGTGGTCTCCTTATGGCTTAATCCGAGAGGGAGCATTGTGTACTTTCTGTATTATATTGTTTATATGCTTCTTTTTTATCTTATGTATGTAACATAATTCTCAGGGCGAAAATGAGAGGTCTGTCCGAAACGTTTGGTTAACAAGCCTCATGGGAACTGGCATCAGCTCTCATGTACATCACGACAACCCAGCTCATGATCGGTTCATCTTCTGTGCGCTCGGCGCCCAATCGCCATGTATACATGGCCTACACTACAATTTCTACGAGATTCTGTGCATTGTGAGTTGTGACGATTTGTCCTTACACCGTAACGAAGGGACCATATCTATCACCAGACCAGAACAAGTCCAACATAGTGGCTGGAATGATACTATCGATCGAGAGGCACCTCTGGTGGGGTGGGATGGTGGACTTGTAAGTGTATAACTCTTATTTACTAGAATTTAAATGATAGTGTTCACCTATTATGCATATATAAAATAGTGCTCATCTATTATGTATATATAAATATGTTTCAGTAGAAATTTTTTAAGATCATAGATTTATTTTTATCCTTCTTCTATTTAGACATATGCTAAAGAAGCACAATTACACGTTGTGTACATGCATTTGTCTTCCTTGTAACCGAGAGAAAAACAATGGTATCGATCGAACAGCTGCTCTTGCTGGCCGGGGTCCTATCCACAACAAACCGGGATAACCAAATTAGGCATGCAGTTCGTGACGATCATCTCTCTGATCATTTCTTCTTCCACTTCCATAATTGAGAAGATGCACAGAGCTCTTTCGCGTATTATTCTTAGGAAAATGTTGATTCTCTCCGAGCACTGTAAATTAGTAATTAAGACATACTCGTCCACCCTCGTCTCTATGGGGCTGTTTGGTTACCTGCATACGGGTAGCTCGCACCCGCGCATGCAGTAAGATGGTGTTTGGTTGCCTGCATGGAGGAGAGAGCCTGCACGAGTGGATGCAAAAAATCAACTAGAGTCAGGCTGAGGAGAAACGTGGCTGAGGAGCTTCCCTCCTCAGCCTGGCCACGCTCATGCAACTGCATGAGCACATGCAGACAACCAAATAGCCCCATAGCTGTTTCACATAAAGGAATTAAAGTGGGCATCCACGGGTTAATAATAATACGTTTTCAATGGCGGAGTGACTTGTGATCAACGAACCAAAGATAGCCTCGGCTAACATACTACTACTCCACATGGTTGGTATACTCCCCATATTACTCCGGGGGGGTTCGCGCGAGGAGAGGGCGGCCACGTCGCCCCTGCGCGCGCTCGCGCCGGCGCGTGGCCGCCGAATCTTCGTACGGTCGGGAGACCGGTTTTCCCTGTATTTTTTTGAAATTACGTAAAGGTCCTTGATCACATGTGCCCTCGATTTTTTAAAAAAACTCCTCACGAATTATCGCCTCTTTTATTTCGGTACACACGGTGGCTGGCGCAACGTGTCGCCACGCCTATGAGGCTAGTAAGTAATATGCAGCGTAAAGTCGTGTCCCAACAAATCAAAGTGTTCAGAAAGACAAAAACAGTTCTTCTAAAGCCTTTTTTCCTCCTTGAAAAAAAGAGATCTCTTCTAATAAAGCTTTGGAAGCACGGAAATATCCACAATGGATTTGTACCGTCGACTCGGAATGACGCGGACACACGAAAGCACTTGTTCCATCGTGCCTGACAAGTGGAAAAGTCGACAGGACCATCGGAATTTGGAGCATTCTACATGCGAGAACAAGTTGCCAATCGCCGAACCGATGGGCTGCGCCCTTGAGATCAGGAAGAATCCACGAAGCATTACACCGGGACACGCAATACATGGAAGCTAGAAAACGTAAGGACCAAAGCGTAAAGCTCGAAAAGCACAAAGGTTTTCTCCGCGAAAAAGCTGAGGAGGATTTAGAGTGGAGTGTAAAATGGCGAGAGCTCGGGGGGTCGGAGCGTGAGAAGCGGTAACTCGAGATCGATTCCCCCGTTCGGGAGTGCGAGTTTCTCGTGCTGGGCGCGACGTGAGGAATCGGCGACGCGACGCTCCCACCTACCCCACGCGCCGCGCGGTCTCTCTCTCTCTCTGCCCTCGGAGAGGAACAAATCCTGCGGTCCAGCACGCAGATTCCATTCGCCTCCCCCCATCTATATATGGCCGCGCACCTCCAGATCCCTCCTATCCTCCTCGAGTGCTTGTTCTTCTTGGCTTCCGGCCGCGGCATCTTCGCGAAGATTTGGGACCTGAGGGAGAGAGAGGTGGCGTGAGAGTGTTTTTTGGTGGTGGTGGTGTTTGTGTGCATGGGGCTGGACGTGGGGGAGATCGGGATGGGCCTGGGCTTGGGGCTGGACCTGAAGCTCTTCGCCGCGCGGAGCGCCTTTCGGATGGCGGCGGCGGCGAAGGAGGCGCCGGTGGTGGACGCTTGCATCAGGAACCTCGAGGAGGAGCGCCGCAAGATCGAGGTGTTCAGGCGCGAGCTGCCGCTCTGCGTGCGCCTACTCGCCGACGGTGAGGCCTCTTGATTAAATTTTTTTGTTTAATTTCCGATTGATTTGTGTGTTTTTTTTCTCTTTTTGCGGGGTGATTGCTGTATTCTGATGCGGTCGGTGGCGTTGTTGTATGGTGCAGTGATCGAGGTGATGAAGGAGGAGGCGGGGAAGAGGAGGGGAGGCGGAGACGCGGAGGACGGCGACAAGAGGAAATGGATGAGCACGGCGCAGCTCTGGGTGGACAGCAGCGGCAGCGACGCCGATTCGGAGGTGAATCATCCGTGCTTCTCATCGTCGTGCTGCCTTGTTTTCGTTTTGATTTCTATCGTAGTTTGATTTGTATTTCTTTGAAGATATACTGTGTTAATCTGTTAGGATCAAAAAAGATTTGATTTTTATTGAAACTGGTCTACGTTCACAATTTCAGAAGGAGCGAGAGAGTGAGAGCACCTCGCCGGAGTCGAACTTGCGCGGTGGCGCGCCAGTGCGGTTGCGGGCCGTCGGCTGCGGTGCCTCGGCGCCGGCGCCTGCGCCGGCGCCACCGTATTTCAGGAGGGAGGACAAGGTTGCCTGTACAGTGGGGCTACCTGGTCTGCCGCTGATGTCTCCGGCTGTCAAAAGGCCGCTTTCTCCCGTTACCGCCGGTGAAGAGCACCGGCATGTTGTCACTTCAAGATTCGCCGCCACCATGCCACCGTCAGGCCCGGGACTTCGCTTGCAGACTCAGACTCAGCAGCAGCAGCAGCCGAGGAAGACGAGGCGGTGCTGGTCGCCGGAGCTTCACCGGCAGTTTGTTGCCGCCTTGAGCCAACTCGGCGGCCCCCAAGGTACATACACGAGACACGACTGGTCATTTCACGCTCCTCCAAACCATTAGCCATGAGGTGGTGGTAGCAAAAACATGCAAAGATAATTGAAGTCCTCACAAAGTTGTTTCATCATAATTGCAGTTGCTACTCCAAAGCAAATCAGGGAGGTGATGAAGGTGGATGGGCTCACCAACGACGAAGTGAAAAGCCATCTCCAGGTGAGCAATTCTCCAATTTTCTTGAACAATTCCTACTTCCAAATGCTCTACATATATAGTTTGGAGACTAACTTGGATCATGTCATTTGCATATTATCAGAAGTACCGGCTGCACAACCGAAGGTCGCCTGGCGCCGCTCCGACGAGCCATCCGGGCGTACTGTTGGGTGATCTCTGGGTTCCTCAGGAGCAAAGCAGCTCTCAGTCCGGGTCCCCTCAGGGACCCTTTCAGTTCTCCGGCTCAGGGGTGGCCGTCTCCATAGCCACCGTCGGCGACAGCTGTGAGGAAGATGACAAGTCGGAAGGCTATAGCCGGAAATGATTGGAAGGTTTGCGATTGCGAAAGATCGCCTGATAGAGGCATAGATAGCTTCGCGGCTTGCGCATCGATGGCAATAACGGGTTCAGAATATCTGAGTTGTAGTGTAGGCCATGTATACATGGCGATTGAGTGAGCGCCGAGCGCTCAGAAGATGAACCGATCGTGAGCTGGGTTGTGGTGATGTACATGAGAAGAGAGCTGATATCAGTTCCCATGAGGCTTGTTAACCAAACGTTTCGGGCAGACCACCAATTTTCGCCCTGAGAATTATAGCTCCGTTCTTTTTGCCTTTCTAGCTGGCTTTTCGCTTTATCTTCTTTCAGCAATCACTATTTATTTGATTAATAAATCGTAGCTAAAAATTAAAAGTCGCAGTCCAAAAGAATATGGTCATATCTCTACTATTTAAAAGAAAGAGTTGATGATGGTGATTTATCACAGTGGTTCATCTCCCATCACTTCTCCACTTAAAATGGCACATCGATAGGTGGGACCTTCCCCCACTTGACGCCTCTCCCCCTTGCCCTCAAACCCAGATCCCACATACCATTGCAAATCTCATCGCCAATCTCTGGATCTAGCCGCCAAACCTTGCCTCCATCGTCGCCTCCCTCCACACCGCTGCCTTGCCCCTCCCTTCCCACCCACACCGCCTTCCCCTCTCCCCTGCCTACTCCTCCTCCATCGTCACTCCGCCGCCTCGCCCCATTCCTTCCTACCCCCGTTTGCTTGCTCCTCCTCTGTGCCACTCTATCGCCTCACCCCTCCCTTCCCACCTTGTCTGCTCCCGCCTCCCCTCCGCTGCCTTGGACCTTTCCCCTGCAACCTGTGCCCCCAAACTCGATCCTGCGGAGCTCGGGCGCGTGCGATAATGGCAGCTCGGTGGGTGGAGAGAAAGAAGGGTGGAAGAAAGATACGACAGGTGGGTCCCACATGTCGGTGAGTGAGAGAGGATAAGAGGGAAGAGACGAGCAGCCGACAATTGCCATGTGGCGAAGGAATAGAATCCAGTCGTCGGATGGAAATGAGGGGGGGTTAGGAAGAAGGGCACAGCTGAGATTAGATCGGTGGTGATGGATTTAATCCAGGCGAGACTCGTGTCAGCTCAAGATGAATCCAAGATTAAAATTTCCTTTTTGATTTTGAAAAAACTAGGAGGCCTCCAAAAACACTTAGAAAATAGAAAACAAAGTTCTAAACATTCATAACAATTCACAAAAATTTATGAGTATATTTTGGACTTCGGAAAAAAATTTCCAACTTAAAGTTGGTCTTTAAGTTTTTACAAAAGTACTTTTTAGCTTTGCAATTGATTTTAAAACTCTAGAAAATCACAAAAAAATCTAGATAAAAGCCAATGCTTTAAAATAATTAATTTAAAATAGGATTTTACCAAAATTCAACATACCCTTTTTTAATAATATTTTTATGTTTTTAATTGAATTACTTCTAAGAAAAATCTTTTTTAAAAAGTTGAAAATAGGTAAATAAAATCTCCAAAATTCAAGCAACCACAGTACACTTGTTTTTATTTTAAATTAAATTAATTTATTATTTCTTTTTACTGAAAATTTTGAAATAAACAACTGGGCTGTTACACCGAGTCGGAAAGTTGGGGATAGAACGAGCGCGCCACAGCTTCGTCTCGCTGCCACCTTCGTCAACCCTAAGTTCGAATGGTGGGGGACATGCCATGTGCATAAGGATTCATCTTGCCACTGACTTTGTCAACGCGAAGCTCGAAGGGTGAGGGACAGGCCACACGGGCATGGATGCATCTTGTCGTCGACTTCATTGACGCCAAGTCTGATGGGTGGAGAACAGACCATGTGTGCAAGGCTTTAACCCGCTATCGACTTCATTGACGCCAAGTCTAAAGGGTAGGTATAGACTGCGCGCACAAGGCTTTAACCCGTCGATGACTTCATCGGCGCCAAGTCTAAAGGGTGGGGACAGAGCGTGCGTGCCGCAACTTTGTCTCACCGCTGACTTCGTCGACCCCAAGTTTGAATGGTGCTAGATGGAGTATGTGTGCGCAAGTCTTCGCTGCCAGCTTCGCGACTTCGTCCAACCATCTCGTGGTTGTAGACGCTTCGTCCGATCACTTTGTGGTCGTAAACGCTTAGTCCGACCGCCTCACTGTTGATACTTCATTCGACCACCTCATTGTCGTAGACACTTCATCCGACTACTTCGCGGTTGACACTTTGTTTGACAACCTTGTGGTCGTAGATGCTTTGCTTAAGTTCGAAGTGTGTAAGGCGAACTGTGTGCGTCAAGTCTTCATCACGCCACCAACTTCATCGATGCCAAGTCTGAAGGGTGGGGATGGAGTGTGTGTGTGTGTGTGTGTGTTACAGCTTCGTCTCACCACTGCCTTCATCGACCTTGAGTTTGAAGGGTGGGGGATGGACCACATGCATCAAAAATTTGTCTCGCTGCCAACTTCGTCGATGCCATGTTTGAAGGGTGGGGACAGAGCGCATGTGCCGTAGCTTCGTCTTCTCTATCAACATTGAGACTTCGTCTGACCAACTCGTGATCGTAGACGCTTCATCCGACCACTCCACGGTCTTGACTTCATCCGACCACTTTGTGGTCATAGACGCTTAGTCCAACTACCTCGCGGTCGAGACTTCGTCTGACCACTTCATAGTCGTAGACGCTTAGTCCGACCGCCTTGCGGTCGAGACTTTGTCAGACCACCTCATGGTCGTAGATGCTTTGTCCAAGTCTGAAGTGTGTGGGATGGACCACGCACGTCAAGGCTTCGTTGTGCCACTGACTTCGTCGATGCCAAGTTCGATGGGTAGGGACGGAGAGCACACACTGCATCTTCGTCTTGCTGTCACATTCGTTGACGTCAAGTCTGAAGGTTGGAGGGCGGACCACACGTGCCACAGCTTTGTCTCACCGCCGACTTCGTTGACGCCAAGTCTGAAGGGTGTGGGATGGAGCGCGCACATGCAAGTCTTTGCCACCAACTTTGAGACTTAGTTCAACCACCTCGTGGTCATAGACGCTTCGTCCGACGGCCTCGTTGACGTAGACGCTTAGTCCAATTGCCTCATAGTCGAGACTTCGTCCGACCACCTTGTGGTCATAGATACTTTGTCCAACCACCTCGTGGTCGTAGATGATTTGTCTAACCACCTCATGGTCGTAGACACTTCGTCTAACCGCCTCGCGGTCGAGACTTCGTCTGACCACCTCGTGGTCGCAGACACTTTGTCCAAGTCTAAAGTATGTGAGATAAATCGCGCACACCAAGACTTCGTCGTGCCACTGACTTCATTGACGCCAAGTCCGAAGGGTGGGGACGAAGCGCGCGTCACGTAGCTTCGTCTTGCCACCATCTTTGTCGACCCCGAGTCCAAATGGTGGGGGATTGGCCACATGCGCAAGGATTCGTTTTGCCACCGACTTCGTCGACAAGAAGTCCAAAGGGTGGGGGACAGGCCACGCGCACAAGGATTTGTCTCACTGCCGACTTCATCGATGCCAAGTCTGAAGGGTGGAGGATGGACCACGCGCAAGGCTTCGACCCACCGTCGACTTTGTCGATGCCAAGTTCGAAGGGTGGGGACGGAGCGCGTGCGCCGCAGTTTCATCTCGCCCCCGACTTCGTCGATCCCGAGTCTGAAGGGTGGGGGACGGGATTGTCTGACCACATCATGATCATAGATGCTTCATTTGACTACCTCGCGGTCTGGACTGTTTGACCGCATTGCCTTCGTGACTTCGGCTGACTACCTTGCGGTCGACACCTCGTCCGACCACCTCGTGGTCGTCGACACGTCCGACCAACTCGCATTCAAGACTTGTCGCCCTCATAGGCATCGCCTCGGAGAGACGACCCTGATCACGGGACTTCGTCACCCTCCTCGTTGGCATCGCCTCGGAGGGGCGGTCTCACCCACAGATCCACCTTAAAAGCATGACCTCGACGGGGTGCCTTCAGCTGTGTCATGGGACTTTGCAGACCTCGTAGGCATTGCCTCGGAATATTGACCCGACCTACGATTCTGCCCGCATGTTCTGCCCATGTCGGGAATACGACCTCGGCGACACGGTCGTAGCCTCGACGTCGGACTTCCTTGCACACACCTACATGGTGCCCAAGACCGAGTGACACGAAAGAACCCTACGCCAGGAGTTTTACAGCATCCACATCCCCAGAGGCTGGAGGTACTAATTGAATCAGCTCGCTCATCGGGACCTTCGTACTTGGTGGCGAGGGATGGGGGGACTGGGATAGTTGGTCACGTCAACTCGCCTATCGGGACCTCCACACTTGCTGTCGAGGGAATCTATTGTAGGAGTGGCCCAAACCCCCGTTACTGGGCCTTGCAATTAGCCCAATATGTAATAGGCCCAATAGTATAGAGGAATGTACCAATATACCCACGCCTTTTGTAATTATCAAAGAGGTCCATTCTATCCCATTCATATATATAAACCCTAAGAGGGGTATGAGAAGGGGGATCCACTCATTTTATACACGAGCTCTCTCTCTCTCTCTCCTGTCTCTAGTTAGTCCTCTTCTATACTATTTGGTCAGTAGTCACAACAAGAACATTTCAGATTTTATCTTTACTAATTTTCTTTGGTTAAGTATCTGTGGTTGGTATATCTAATGCTTATAGATTTTATCCCTGGCTTTGCTATAAAAAGAATAATTCAGATATACTGTTTGCATTATGCTGCTTACAAAGCAGTCAATACCAGTATACCACTGGTCATTGTTTGATTTAATGATTTTCTTTTTGAAGTGGGATCTGGAGAATTTCTAGCCTGCTACTATATTAGGAAATCCAAACTACAGAATGGAGTGCATCAAGGGACAGAAACGAAGAAGAGTGCAAAAGAGGATAAACAAAAAGAAGGATCATAAGCACCATGTTACACTTTCGGATTATTTTAGGGAGAACTGAACCCAATAATTAGCCCTCTATTAGGTAAGAGTTCCTCGGTTCACTCAAAAGCTACGAGTGCAATATGCTCACACTTTCCTCGGCTTTCATTATAGTTCGAGAGTTGTGCTGTACTTCTAAAGCATTTTGGTCTTTTACATATATTTTTAGATCTTCTCAAACTGGCACTGCAGCACTGGTTTTAACTTTTGAGTAATTCATGTAATGTCAAACTGAAAATGATACCGTGCTACAGCTAGGGAGGGTTTGTTTCATGCATCTCCTTTGCTGGTTTGATGCTCGATAGTTTGGTTTGGTATAGTGTGGGCTTGCAGCAGCATGCTTGCATTATGAGAGGGATCAAAAGGAGTATGAGAGCAGTGGACTGGTTGATGGGAACAAGTGATGCCCATTGTTCATTGCAAAACTGTAGTTAACATGATTGATTCACCGAGCTATTGTTGGTGCCATCAAACTATTGACCAAGACGTGCATTGCATGTGTGCATTTACTAGTGTAGAATCGTTATGGCAAGAGAGGGGAGAGTGAATAGTGTCTTCAATTTTTTTTTCTAATTATTCATTAATTCTTTACTTCAATAGCTTTGAGAAGTTATGAAGATCAAGAACAAAAAATTCATAAAAATATCGGTGATACAATAATTTCAGCCCTATGGACAGTGTAAAAACAATACTATTTTAAATCCAAAATAAATGAAACTTTTGGTCCGTAGATTTAAAAGACTCAAAACTTGAACCAAGTCTAGATCATAACCTTAATAACCTATCTCAACAAAAAATCTTGAAAGAATTTAAGAGAACTGAGATCTTTTAGTTCGTGAATCTTTGCTGCAACCAAATTAGATTAAAACTTAAAATTGAGCTAACTCTCAAACCAAAGTTTTAAATCACTTGAAATTTTATATGAGCCTTCTCTAAGATGCTAAAAACCTATTCCAATCAATGATTAAGAAAATCGTTACTAAAGTTCTGACCTTTTTTCCGTTTGAAGAAATATTGCACTAAAAATGAGTCAAAAACCAAAAATGGTGAATATGACTTACTCATGAGTGAATGATGGCAAAGATGGCTTTAGATGTATTCCCGCATATTGCAGCAAGCTAGAACACCAAAGAAATTGAGGTAGAAACGGTTACATCAAGAAATCACTTGGAAAGGCCAAAAAGAGTAAAATCCGAGTTTCTTAATGAACTTATCATGTAAGTGTTTAGATGGGTGGAGATTGATTTTTAGAGATTATCTCTATCTCTTACATATTCTTAGCACAGCGAGATCAAAAAGGGGAGATAGAAGGAAAAATAACGAAACCAAGAGCAAATCAATCAACACAAGAGATATTCATAGAGATGAACAAAGATTGATATATTGATACTTAAGGATAAAGGTTTGACAACCACTCCATCTAGAAGACAAGAGAGCATACCATAACACTCAACTTCTCTCAAATCCTAACCCTAGAACTCATGAACACTTTGTCTCAAGAGAAGATGGTCGGATAGTTAATTACCAAGTCTCTATCCCAACTCGTTAAATAGATGGGCTAGCCAATCTCATTTAACCCTTAGTAGATACTATCCACTTAGCACATATGGGGAAACCCGATAACCCCACACACACACGGGTTTTAACTCACACACTACACTTAGCACGCTTTTTAAAGCGCATAAGTCGCTAAGTTCTTAGCCTTCATCCAACTTAATCTTCTTAGTTTCTCCTTGACCTAAACCGCTCTCCCAAGCGCCGCGATTTTACTCCAAGGTAGTTTCTGGTATTTTAGTTAAACTACCAAAATACCCTTTCTTGACCCGATCATCTCCTTTCATTGCAAGCATCATCATGCTTTGCCACGTGTAGGTGCATTACTGGTTTGCCATGCATCGACAAGTCTCTCCTATTTTGATTCCACTGAAGCACGTCTCACTTGGACCGACCAAGCCACATGGTGCAACTCGTCGCTTGAACTTCCCTTTAATATTTCCTACTTTCCTTGTGTCATGCTTCAGCTCAGCCATCTCACACGGCATTCTTGATCATTTTAGGCATCGGCTCATCCATGAGTGTAGTCCTAATCCTCGCTATTGACCATGGTTGACTCCAAGCAATTATGCAATCAAAAAACAAAGAAATTATTTTCGGGCGCAAGTTCTTCATAACTTGACCTATATTAGAAATAACATGTCTAATACAATATATAACCACTAACCTAGGTTATCAAATCATCATACGACTCAATTTTTCCGAAATTATCCATTTTCTGCAAACTGTTTAGAAAAGTTCTAAATTCTAAATTTTTACTCTTTCAAAATGACAATGATTTATCAGAACAAAACCATAAACCTTCTCATATGGTCCTTCAACTAGTGACAAAA
This sequence comes from Dendrocalamus sinicus, assembly GCA_036346575.1. Taxonomy (NCBI): domain Eukaryota; kingdom Viridiplantae; phylum Streptophyta; class Magnoliopsida; order Poales; family Poaceae; genus Dendrocalamus; species Dendrocalamus sinicus. The sequence goes on from CM070648.1 coordinate 5,178,635, forward strand.
AGGTGCTTATCAATTAGGTCTACAAATGACAAATGCATGTAACATCAAGTCATCAACTGTGTCAATTACCACACGTAAAAGATCATGTTCTTTTGAGTTATGGCTAATGATTTTTGACATACGATTTTAGACTCAAAAAACTATTTAGAGAAGCGCAAAGCCAAAGCCACAAAAAAAAGGCAAAAAGGGGGGGTGGGCAGAAACTGATGCCATAACTAACCCCGTTATAGCAGAGAAATTTCGATATTTGACACTGAATACATGCGCTCTCAACTTTTAACCCCCAATTTGCACGCCTTTGAAAATTTAACCTTATCACTGCGAATTCTTTTGATTCAAGGGATTCTCCTCATTTTCTCTCATTTTCTATTTTGACACTTGTCACTGCGAAAATAAAGAGAATCCCTTGAATCAAAAGAATTCGCAGTGACAGGGTTAAATTTCCAAAGGCGTGCGAATTGAGGGTTAAAAATTGAGAGGCACACATATTCAGTGTCAAATATCGAAATTTCTCGTTATAGCACTACCATAATTCTGGCATGAACAAGCAACCGGCCCTGCATGATCTTATTCCATTGTTGGCGAGAATCCACAGTGGATGGATCCGGATGGTTGTTGGTTAGATCAGATACGCTTTCCGGGTGATGAACGGAGGCCGGCCGTCCGCGCGGGGCCCAGCCACGCGTACGCCGTCGGGGCGCTCGGATGTGGAGGGTGACGCGGCCAACACTCACCGCCTCCCCAACACGGAATCGATTCGCCGCATCTCATAACGTACGTACGCGCGCTTACCGAGTCACAGTGCGACACATACGCGCACTATTTTGACCTTGTATGCTATCTAATATTTGCACTGTCTCAAGCCGTTTACCATGCATTTGTGACACGAAAGTACCATTTATCCTTGTGTTGTCATACTTGAACCTTACTCTTTCCTCTCTTTTTTCACCTAGTAGTAAAGTGAAAACCACACGTCCAATCGTTAGTTTATTTTTCAGTCCATCATTCTCTTTGAGAAAGAGGTGTATACTTTTTCACTCGATCTGCCCATGGTACCTTCGGAACAATTTCTCTTACCTGACATGTTACGGCCGGATGACCTCTTTCACCAAGTAAACTCCTGTTTTTTGCACTGACTTCCACTGTTCGAGATAGGGAATCGATCGATCGTGCACCAACTAGGACGCTTTATCTGGTGGATAAGTTCGGCACGATTGTTTCATGACCGGACAGCCAGATCCCATTTCCACCGTGTAGCTAGTTAATCTCCTGTGCTCCTATGGTACTCACCAAGCAGGCAAGCAGTGTGTGAATTTTTTGTACGGATAATCCATTTTTTATTCGAAAATACATAAATATATCCGTGATAAATTTTTTTACAAAAATAGTCTCCAGTCGCCCCCCCATTGGGCGACTTCTTCCTTTCGCCCAACCGGCAAGCGACACAATATCTGTCGCTGGTTCTTGGAGCGACTGCAAGTAGTCGCTTTACTATTGGGCGACTTCCATGCAGTCGCCCAATGGATGGGCGACTTATAACGCAGTCGCCCAATGGAAGGGCGACTTTACTCACTCCCCGTGATTTTGTAGAGTTTGTCAATTTTGTAGTTTTAAACTGGAAAAAAATATGGTGTAGTTGTAATAAAAGGTTATGTTTATTGTATGTTGTACGTGCATTAAAAATTGTGAGAAATTTTTTAAGAACAATTGGTATAGAACGTTTGATATATACATTGGTAAGTGATATTTTTATGTTACTAAGAATTAGTGTACGAAGAAAACTGGTATGTTAATTATTGTTACATGATTTGCTATCTGAATCATTGAATGCGAACACACGAGATAATAACCTTATGTGAATTGAAATAAACTTCATAATACTGATTGGGAGTAACATGCGCTTACGTTTTATTACATGCATAACATATAGCATGATATACGACTAACCCACCCAACTGCTCGTACCACCTACTGTGTGGACCGGGGCCACTTTCCTCGCCACATTTTGTCTACTGGGTGTAGCGTGGTTGTTTCCCCTTTTTGTCGCACCTTGAAGATGGCTCCGCTGCATCCTTCTTCCTATCACTCTTGGACTTGAGGGCTGCCTCACGAGCTTGAAGCTCTTCCTCCTGACGCTTGATGGCTGCTTCACGCAGACTTAGCTGCTCCCGCCTCATGTCCGGCCAAGGAACGCTCTCCTCAGGGTCTTCTTGAAGTTTTCGTATCGCCTTTATAATACCGGCGTGGCGATCATGGATTACGCACACACCAGACCGGGTGCCTACAACTCCAGTCTTCACATGTCTTAGAAACCACGGCCGGCTCTCATAATTCTCACTCTCCACAAATGCAATAGCGGGCAATATTTGATTATTACCGTCAACGCCTATGGCCGTCGGGAGCGCCCTTTGTATTTGCTGTCAAGAAGGTCCCATCTACGAGATCATCGGCGGTATGCGCTTGAATGCTTCAATGCTAGCACCAAATGCAAACAATGCTCTCGCAACACTGCAAATCTGGTGGACTTACGGACGGCTTCGTGCGGCGATGTACGTGCGGGTTCCTTTGTTGCAACACCTTAAGCATACGAGGAAGGTTGTCGTACGCCGCCTCGAAAGTGCCAAAACGTTTTTCCAACGCCTTTTGCTTGGCACGCCACGCCTTCGCGTAGCTAATCTTATACTTGAATTTATTCTCAATAGCTAGCACAATATGTGTTGCGCAACATCTTTTTCTCCACTATCTCCCGTACATCGAATTGGCTATAAATCCGACGTCGAGTTTCGATGCCTCGCCAAGACAGTGTTCGAATGCGAGTGCGGCTCCACCTTGGACACAATCCAGTGAGTGTCATACTTGGGTCTACGGGCGTGCACCCTCCAAGGACAACCAGGCTGCTCGCACTTCACAGTGTACTGCTCCTGGCTTGATTTGACGACGCGAAATGTCCGTTGCATTGAAAGGGCCCAAAGCTTGATGGCATCCTGCGGCGCTTCCTTGTCGACAAACACAGCATGCACCGAACCTCTGTCTCATGATACTCCCATGGTGATTCATGCTCATCATATGCGAAACACCCTCCGCATTAAACCGGTTCCATTCTGGGGATAGGAACTTCTTCATCATCGGAATTGTCCTCCTCATCGTCCTCTACAGCTTGCTCTTCATCCCATGCCCTCTGGTCATCGATTCCATCTGCGCACGATATACTCATTATACTCTCCTTCATCGCCTTGCCCGTTCCTCTCTGGAGCTTGGCGGTGTAACTCTCCTCCATATACCGCATCGGCTTGCGATTCCCCTGTATAGCTTGACGGCTGTAACTCTCCTCCATGTACCGCATTGCCTTCATCATGAGCAACTTCATCAGCTCCGCCATCGTGCTGCCGCCCGAGCCGCTAGCACCTCCCGAAGCATAGCGGACGCACGAGTTTTGCATTGCTTGTAGTGAGCACGGTTGCACAAGCGAGACACACTCGTATCCACGGCGCGCACCCTTGCACAAAGCCCTTCCACGGCGAGCGCACCAATGTCTTCAACTCCCATCGATGTCAGTGGGAGACCGGCTCCAAAGCCCTTGCACAACGACGCTGCACACCTCGGGGTCCAATGAAAAACTCTGGGTCAGCCAATGCTGCACATCTGTCATTGGAGCATTCTCGTCATCCGGAAGTACGAGAGTGACTTGCGGAAAATCGCTCAAATCCACACCATTCGGACCTTCACGAATCATTCCAGCACCATAATACACTCTCAATGTAGTACTGGCCATTAATGATGTACGCCTACATGTATGATTGAAATTTACGACATGTCAAATATCATCGTTCAACACTAAACTAAACTTTCTATACTAAAAAGAGTAGTAAAATTTCTATACTACAAAATGTTCCATACTACAAAATGTTCCATACTACAAAATGTATACTACATCTACAATTTGTACTAACACTAATATTTCATCTAAATAATAGTGTAAATACAACCTAATTAACGAAAATACCTGGATCCAAATCGATGGAATAGCTTGGACTCCTTCCTCCTTCACCTCCTCCTTCTCTTCTCCCCTCCCCTCCTTTTCTTCCCCTCCTTCTCTTCTCCTCTTCTTTTCTTCCCCTTCCTCCTCTCTTCTTCTTCTCTCGGCTCTGCTGCAGAATGGGAAATGTGGTTGTTTGGCGAGAATGAGGGTAGTGGGCGCGATCGGTGGATATCCATTGCGATCGCCCTACTAGTTGAGCGATCCCGAAATTGCGATCATTTATGCGGTTGAGCGATCGCAATTTCGTCGCTCAACGGTAGGCGATGCGGTATCGCCCAACGGTTCGACATTCCCTTTGTGTCGCTTGCCGGTTGGGCGAAAGGAAGAAGTCGCCCAATGGGGGGGGCGACTGGAGACTATTTTTGTAAAAAATTTTGTCGCGGGTATATTTATGTATTTTCAAATAAAAAATGGATTATCCGTACAAAAAATTCAGCAGTGTGTTATGGTTGGCTAAGGATAAAGGTCCATGTCGCTCTTTGAGGCCGAGGCCTCAGGAGGGGATTGGGACACACACATCCGTCGTACCATGCCCCCTTACCCAAACCGTAGAACGTGGATTACAGACTACTCACTCCTACCAGATGGAAGATATGTCATGTCTGAATTGTGACCAGTCGAAAACTTGCATGAACGTCATAACGTGTAAAAATGGTAGATAGCTAATAGTTTTAGAGGGGGGAAATTCACATAAGGTATATTAATAACGGAAGTTCTAAAAATATGTGGAATAAAAGTTTTTGTGAAATCAGTCAAATTCCTTATCTTACGATGTGCATGGAGATTTATGCTCCGGCCGACAAGTTCGTCTTCTCCGATGATGGCAACAGTGGGTTAGGACGGGTCCATAGATTAAAGCTAGGATTTGCCTGGTCAATAGTTTGGGTTAATCGAGACCCGGATTTAGAGGGAGGCCGGGGTTGCGGTGGACCAATGGTAGGTGGCAGGGCGGTGGTGGCACTACCAGCCACGAGCTTGGGGAGGACGGTGGAGGTCGGCAGGGACAATAAGAACTAGAAAATATTAGGAGGCGGTGGCAGATCTAGTAGCAGTAGTGATGGAGGCGATGGAAGAAAGCGGCGGTGGTAAAGGCGAGCGGCAACGGCGCGAGGGGAGAATGAGTCGGTAGCGACAAGGGTGGGGATCGTCGGAGGGCACCGCCTGTGAGGCAGTGGGACGGTGGTGCACGAGATGGCATCGGGAGAGACTGATGACCGCACAGGAGGTGGGGATTGATCAGGACTAAGGAGGGAGCGATCCAGGTGGGGATGTAGAGGTTGGGAGGGGTGCAGGCCATTGGATCTAGATCCAATGACTCAAAAAACGACCGATTTAAGAGAAAATCATGTAGTTGTTAAATAGACAGATCCTATTAATAATACTTGAAGAACAATACTTTTAACATGAGTATCTTTATATAGTTTTTAAAAAATGAGTACTTTGAGTTTTATGCACCACCCGAACTCCCAATCCATTCCGATTTCTTAGAAAAAACATATAAAAATGAAGTTCCTGTTAAATAAACTAGATCACATTACTAATGAACGATAACACAAGAATGAAGAATTTAGAGGAGCACACACAAAATAGTCTCGACAGTCTCTCAACTTCATCACTCTTTCCTGTAGCCATGGATGTGTATCTTACAATATCTTACGAAATATGGCGGCGCTCAAAGTGGCTTACAACTTTGGCTGGGGGCTTAAGCTGTGGGCTTAAAAACTAAAAAAAATTAGAAACTAAAACTGTTTAGAATGGGACATAGTGGCCTAGTGGGGAGAGGTCCCTTTTCATGCAAAGTAAGGACTAAAGTAATTCACTGGAACTCTGAGTTGGAGTAGCAAACTAGAACTCTGAACCAAGGATCAGTCAAGTGTCCACGTACTATAGTCATATAACAGTTCTCCTCGTCTTTTAGTTAAATTTTAGTAAACAATGATTATGGAATCACAAAAAGTAATAAGTGCCTGTTTATGTTGGATTCTGCATCTAGTTTTTGTTTGAAGAAGCAAATATAAACAAGGTTTTTCAAAGTGGTTTCCCTACTCTTGTTGCTTCCATCTCACTTCAGGTATAAGGCAAAGGTCACGGACGTATCGCACACCATATTCCTCTCTCTCCCGTCTCGCACGCGTTTATCTTCCTCATTTCCTTACCGCTCGCCCCTTCTTCTAAAAACCTCTTTTTCAGATACTACTATTTATTTTTAGTCAACTATATCAGCTGCAGCTTATATGAATAAGCTCAAAGTAGACCAAAAAAACAATTAAACAACGCAGGCAACTCTTGAACACAGTACTTGAATCTTCAATGGGCTATTGAAAATTTGAAGCCAGAGCTCAGATACCACACTAAAATGTCATGCGATAACCAATTCATCGATAAAGTATAACGCGATGACGAAAGATGATATAGAAAACCATGATCCATTAATTGTGGGTTTTCGATGCCGGCCCCAGCCAAGAGAGAATCCAAAACAAGTTTTCCCCCATCTTCACAACGTTGGACTCTAAAGCAAAGAAAAGGTGAGCACTTTGGATGTGCGGGCTGAGGAATCTCTCATTTTTCATGCCACCACCTCAAAGAAGGCAGGCAGGTGATAGGACAGGAAAGGTCCCCAGAACTGCAGAATATGGACTCTGCCCAAAAGAGATAGCATTATTAGCGCTGAATGGGATTCCTTGATTGGCTAATTGCTCTTTACTTGTCCTCCCAAATTGCATGAATAGCATTTGATGACTTTTGTGTGATTGCTTCCTGGCACTGGCAAGGCTAGCTCGGTCCATTTGCTAACTATGCTGGGGCGGTGGGGCCTCTCAGCCCCACAGAATGGGAGCGGCTCAGGTGCAGGGCGCCCAGATACGCGACACGTGACAAAAAATAAAAAATACTTAAAATCCACAAAAATAAAAAATACTTAATTTTTTAAAAAGTATTTTTGGATACTTAGAAAATATTTTTTAAGTACTTAAAAATATTTTTATTAAAAAGTATATTTTAAGTACTTAAAAAACACTTTTTAATAAAAATATTTTTTAAGTACTTAAAAAATACTTTTTTTATTTATTTTTTGCTATGTGTCGCGAATCTAGCTGCCTTGCTGCCACGTGTCGCGCATCTAGACGCCCTGCACATAGCTATGTGTATGGGGCCCCTGCACTTGATGAGCTGCTCCCCCACAGAATGGCCTCATCTTTTTTAGGGATACAAGAAAAACGAACACAACTCACGCCAGTGGTAGAGCTAGCAAATAGATATAGGGGGAGCCAGACAAATATGATGACTTTTTCATGGTATGCACTTTAATAGAAAATATAGAGACCGAGTGCAATGCGACAAAATATTTTCCAATTATATGTGTGGTAAATATTGATAACATAACAATTATAATTGCACGATCGAAAAAAACAAAATATAAATGAATACGACATAGAGAAACTAACTTTTTCACTTTAGTCGTACTCAGTGCGACTTCATTGCATAGAAATCATCTATAATTGTATCTGTTGTGAATCCTATTACAATCTCCTTCTCAATATAGGTTATCAAGCAATCTCATAGAAATCCATCTTCCATTTTATTTTGAAGCCTTGTCTTGACAAGTTTCATTGAAAAATGCATGTTCTGTTGTTGCAGTTGAAACCGGTAGAGTAAGAACAAGTTGAATCAACCTGCCAAGGGAAAATGGATTAATGCTTGATGTATATATATACACTCGCACACATATGTCATATAGTGGTCAAAGAAAAGAGTTCAGAAATGAGAATGATATATAACCTATCAATCAAATAATAAGTGCCATTTGCTCTCTTCTAGATTCATCTCTTGCTTCATCAACAAGCAAGCAAAACTTTGCATCATCAATTTCATTACGAGTTGCAGTTTGCACATTAGAAGCCATAACATGCAAAATTTCCTTTTGAATTGTGGGTGGGGTATATTTAGCATTCAGTGGAGCATTACCTAGTACAACAGCACTGACCTCCTCATTGTATGAAGCTAGCAGTTTTACCATTTCAAGAAAATTACCTTGGTTCTTTGAATCAGGACCTTCATCATGTCCTCTAAAAGGGCAAGCTTGGAATGCTAACCATCTTATTGCATCGTTGGCTTTATTCTATTCAACCACCTCGCTAGCAGCTGCGTACCTATCAGCCATGTCGAATAGCTCAATGATTGTTCTTGGAGGGTTCATTGCGATGTCCTCCATAAACTGTCAACCCCATGAATAGAATTACAAACCTGGTTGAACCTTTTAATCTACTACGAAAGAGTTTCAATGGGTTCTTACCAGATTTGATTGAGATCATCTTCTTTACTAGGGCAGTTGTAATTCCCTTAGAAATTTGCGATCGGTAGGTTGGAGAGTTGCTCCCAAGTGTAAATTGATCCGATCGGTTGGTTGAGCAACCAAGACTAGACAGATCCTTCGAGGACTGTGGGCAAGTAGTTTGCCACTACATTATAATCACCACTAGCAATCCTGATGGCGATAGTGTAAATTTGGAGAAATTCTAATGGATTTTGAGTTTCATTGAATTCGCTAGATTTGTTAGTCAAAACTTGTCCAACCAGCGTACTACTTGAAGGTCTACCGAGAATGCCCAACAGTTTGTGATTGAGTCATGGGCTCATGGTGCCTTCCTTGGAAAGGAGCTAGATTGTAGTTAGTTGGAGACCGGTTCCTCCATAATCATATTGGGGAACTAGTGCTCCAACCTGGTCATGGACACTTACATGGTGTCTTCGACCGACTGTTTGGTTCAGGTGATGCCACGGATCACATGATCCGAGTGTTCATTCCTCATGATGAGGGGCAGGAGTGGCTTCATGGAAGAGTTGTCTGCACTTATGACTCCCTTGTCGGAATCTTTGAGGAGGTCTAGAGCTAGATGTCGAATGGTTTCTAGCCCGACCACACTAGCTTCTACTGAGGGAGGAATACTCGAACGAAGTCAGCATATGACTCTATGAGTTCATTTGTTCTCTGTACATTTTTTGTACACCGCATGGTTTGCTGAAGGATCTCTGACATTTGTCCTGCAACCTGAGCATATCCCAGAGTTTTTACCAGAGTAGGATCTAGATTATTTAAAATATCATAGACTCGTTGTAAGTTCTAAATTGTTATCGAAGGTTTTGAAAGGTGAGAGGTGCACAATGACTTGAGTTTCCCTGTGAGGCCCTCGCTTGTCCCGTTCGATCTGTCACACATGGTGGGATAAAGCAGGTGGATTAGTTGATTGATGTCCACCAGTTCCGTTGCCTCTGCTGTCTCGAGGTGATGCATGAGCATTTGCACCATTTTGACCAACAGGTCCTGGCGGGTTCTGTCATGAAAAATTGTACACGGCATCTTGATCGATATCACTGATTGTGTTAACTTCGTGACTCTAGCACGAATCTCCCGATGAGCTCCTGTTGAAACTAAGAGAGAGCCTTCCATCGCTTCAGCAAGGAGCCTCCACGATAGGGAACAGTTGAAAATTACCACCTCTGATGGGTTTTGTTGTGGACTCAGGCTGATCTGGTGGATTGTCGATCGGATGCTGAGCGTTATCATCTTCACCTGGCTTTCTGTTTGTGATAACTTCATCGACACCGCGACCAGGTATCGGTCGACTCCTACAGTATGTAGGAGCCATCAACAAATAGCGGTCGCTCATGACTGTATCGAGAGTACACTGACCCTCGGATTGCAATGTTGAACTTTTGTCGTTGTTTTTGCCGGTTGGAAGCACGAGTTTGTAGATGCACTTGGGCATTCTGATTTGGTTAGAACAACTGATTCCTCTAGGAGTACCACTAATGGGGCAGCTAATCTTCTTTCATATGGTCGATCTCATTGGTTTCAGTGAGCGACATGCCTAGGATGGAAGAGGATGATGACAACGTATCATGTTCCATAGCGTGGATGCATACGTCCATGTCAAGGTCGGCATAGTCCACCAAATCGAACCAGCTCTCCTCATCATATGTCCCTGCCATGATCGCATGAGCGATAATAACAGGGAAAAGAGAAGGATGAGTCACCTTCTTCTCCACGGTCGATGCCAGCTGTTAACGATTTAGTCGCTGATCTTACGAAATAATATAAGAAAAATGGCTAAAATCCTTAGAAGCGAACAGTGATACTCTTTATTACTATGAACTAATTACAGAATGCCTTTAACAAGGCATGAGACTAGCCAAAGTTACACTGAATTGAATGAGATATGAATTATGTTCATCGTCCAACCTTAAATACCAACGAAGAGACGTTAGCTATCTACCGGGGAGGTCGCCTTATGAAAGCAGCGTGTCTGGTCGAAGAGGTAGTTATTGTCAGAGAGAGAACACCTAATCGTCGGTTGTTGTCAGTAGGAGACGAACATGGACAACAACCATATAGTAGTTGTTGTCAGAGACTTAGGGCCGAAGCATCGTGTTTTTTTGGAGCGAATTAGGCACGTGTTCCAATATCGCACAGAAGGAATATTCTGGAATCGGATCCAGAGACCAGTTCATAGACTCTCCGAGCAATCATCCGGTCAAGCAATATGCACAGTGTCTCTCCGATCAGGGTACTCGGAAAGCAACTTCTAGAGATTTACGACCACATAGTCCCTTAGCCTTATTATATATTAAAACTATATTTAAAGATTTATTGAACCCTCGTAAAACACTTTCACTTTTGCATGAGTTAAGTAAGCCAGCAAAGGCCGTGAAATCTCCACAATGCACACCACCCCAGCACATCGATCGAGCTGTGATTTATGATTTATTCATGTCTACTTGCCTAAAGATGTTTGCTTTGGAGAGCTGAGTGTAGCTCGAGCAGCGACACTCCTGGTCCACCCGCGGTTGAGTCGGCTCGACATGCACTCTCACCTAAATAATTTTCGAATACATATGTGTATGAGTGTTTAGTGAGACAGTGTGTTTCTGTGCTATGGAGATATCTAGGACTTTGTTTAATTTTCTAGTATGTGTAAGTGACACGCATACATATGTGTGTGAAGTGTGTATAGGTTATGTGCGTATCTATTTTATACCCATGAAAAAAAATGTTTGCTTTGACCTCCCCTCCTTCCAGTCTGGTCCCATTTTTTTTCATCCCCTCTTTTGCGCTAGTTGGCGCAAACTCACCAAGAAAAAGGCACTTACAGTTACATGAATCGAGCCCATTGACACGCGCGCGCACTCTCTCACTTGTTGTCAAAATATGTTACTACATCGTATTCAGTTAGGTCATTTTGGAATGCGGGATTTTAAGTCGTTTCAAAGGATTTGAGAATCACATAATATTCCAAACAGTAGTTGAGACTTTGAGTAACTGAACAAGTTTGAAAACTATTTTCCTCCAAAAGAGTAACAGTACTACTCCCTTCCATTTTTTACTTGATTTTTTTATTTTTTACGGTTTTCAATATATAACTTTGACAACAATTTTTTATAACTTTACACTAAGATATGTTAATAAAATTATAATATTATGAAAGTATTTTTAATGATAAATCTAATGATATAATATTTGTGTAGCCAATATAGATAGTTTTAAATCTATTGGTAGTTAAACTTTATAAAGTTTAAGTGTACAGATTCTAGAAAGTCAAGTAAAAAAGAATAGAAGATATGGATTTTAAAAAGTCAAGTAAAAAAATAGAAAGAGAATAATATACACTGTTTCTATCTTAGGGCCTGTTTGTTTCAGCTTCTGGCAGCTGCAGCTACTCGCAGAATCTGCAGCTCCCCAAACACAGAATCCAGAAAATGAATTAGTAGCCAGAAGTTGGGGTTATCCAGCTTCTCTAGATTCTAACTAGCTGGATACTTATCAGCTACTTCTCATAATCTACAGCTAAAATAAACAGGCTCTTAGTCTTCCTTAGGACCGAAAAGAAACGATCCCGCGGCGAGATGATTAGCGGAGCAGAAACTTTGAGAATCTGGAAATATTTGAGGCCGTCGTTAACTTTATTTTACCCGGGGAAAAAAGCTAGTGATCAATCGAGCAAATCGGAGGCCATCTATGCGACAGGGACAGGTGCACGGGTCACACGGCACTCGGCACCAATCTTTGGCAATCTCTTCACCAGATCTTTCTTTTTCCCCGCAAATACGATTCACGCTCAGCTCGGCACGGTTGGAATCTGGCCCCAATCTTTAGCGATGTGGACGCCAACTTGAATACATGCGTTCGCAACAGCGACTCGACTGAGACGTCGCGACACTTCGCTGCCTCTGCTCCTCGCATTCTCAGGTAGTATCAACTAGCTGCGTAAGCGCTGCAACACGCTACGCTAGCTACCGTGTCGATCGAAGCAAAAGAGATGATAATTCACGGGAGTTTTTTAAAAAAATCGAGGATGCATGCGTAATTTCGGAAAAATCAAAGGTCTTTTTCGCAAAAAACCGAGGACCTATAAGACCCTATACGTAACTAAAAGAGAACCCGTACGTAATTTTATAAAACCGCAGGGTGCTATCTAACAAAATATACGCAATTTCGATGAAGTGAATGGTGCTTTCCGAAAAAATCTGATAAGGATCTTTTTGCGAGAACAGAGGATCTTTATGTAATTTTGAAAAACACAGGGACTTTTTCGCATAAAAGCTGATATGGCCGCGATGAGGAGTTGGGAAGTCCCCCGGTTATAATATAGGTATTATTTTCACATAGGAAACTTGGCACTGCTCACTAGCAAACGTGCTGGGGCTGCTGTGATTTAACAGGTGGACACTACACATTATCTTCAGTTTATGGTACCTCAGTATGAACAATCCTTTTTTTCCCGAAGAAATAGTAGCACCTATCGATGGATGAATCTGTAGGAAAAGGTAAATTTGGAGAAACCATGGAGATTTTGGTTTGCAACTAATCCTTGTGCATGGCCATACGCTTGCACAACGGGCACGAGGATGCTTCAGTTCCATCCAGGGACCCCACTTCACATGGAGGGATCCCTGCAGCCACCACCTGACGGCGACAACGGCCCAAGACGACAATGCATAATGCCACAATCCAACAGGTAAATCAGAATCGACTCGAACCTGAATCCTGATCAGATTCACATATTGTGCTTGTGCATCAGCCCATCCATTGACCGGAAATTCCCAGATTCTGATTACACTATCATGGATGAAGCAATGATGCCCAACCACAAAGCCGAAAACGAAGCACTTGCTGTTGCATTTCTCATGTAATCTATTGTGCCACAAGATATACAGCTGCTCCTTAGGTGAAGGTGAACCACAAACCTGTGGCCTCCCCAACCAAATGAAGGAACAGCTTATAGTACAACAGTGCAAATATACAGAAAAAGCGGCTGCATTACTGCTGCAAACTCGATCCATATCACGAGCTAAAGAAGTGGAAGATTCACTGCAAAGTGGAAACCCCAATTCACAACCCCTGCAATCTCTCCAGCGCCATAAGCACTAAATTCAGCAGACAAGCAATCTTATCCTCACCCCACAGCATAATGACGACCATAGCTCAGCAAGAATGCACAAAAGGTCATAACGCATAATCTTATGTCCCTACATGTTTTTGGAGAGAAATGGTTAGTCAACAGTTGCAAACTTCGTTAAGACATTGATGAACCTACTATTGAAAACGGGAGAAAGTGCCACACACGATTCCCACAAGTTAAAATTCCACATTTCTCATAGCTCCTAAACTGTTACATGATTACACATTGTGTAAAACAAAATCACTCATCCTTTTGGGTTCAGCAGATCTGGATGGTGCAGGTCACTACTTTGCCTTGGTAAAATGGGGAGCAAGCAGCTTTGAAACCGTGAAGCCAGTGAATGATTCAACTTGGAATAGATCCTTCAACTTCTCATCACAGATTATTTTCCTCCGGTCAGAAGGATCCTTCCACCACAATAATAGAGGAAAGCAATTAAGTTTGATGTAGCATATTGCTACAATTAAAGGGGGTCAGTACAAGATAGGAAAGTGTAGTACTAAACATTAGTTCTGCTCTTCCTTTCTATTCCATATGACCAATTTCAATATTTGTACACTCCAAAGAATTAACAGGCGCATGTGAATACATAAAACAAATGCCTGAGTTTTCTTTATGGAATATTTCAGGCCCAGATTGGTCCATCTCGATCAATGCTTTCATTTTCTCAAAATAGTTCGCCAATAGAAGAGTGTAACTCTAGGGCTTTTGTAATCGATTGAATGAGGTGATGAAAATATGTCTGAAACTACATAACCATAATAATGATTCGGCTAGAAAAGCTATTGATTGAAAGTCTATATTCTTGAGGCAGGTTAACTGTGGCAACTAGTAACTGCAAAATAGTGGCAGTACTACAGCACCCTAATGATTTGTCTATTTGAAAGACAAGTAAAAGCACATGGCAGATCTAAAAAGGGCAGCACCCTAACGATTTGTCTATTTGAAAGACAAGTAAAAGCGCATGGCAGATCTAAAAAGGGAAACATTTTTGTAGTCTAGACCAACCATGCAACGCAGTTATCTGAGTTTGTACACTATTTCATAGGATGTGTTAATAGGCCTGATACTGTAGGAGTAGGATAGCATTGCAGTCAACCATAAATGGCATATATCTCATATTGTCAGGTAGACTTGGACATCAGCTGAGGTAGCTTGTAAGTCGTAAGCGCTGCCATGTGAGTAAGAATACAGTAGAATCAATATGGTACTCATAAGTGATCCAGATGATAGTCAATCCAGACCAGACATGTGTAGTACTAAACAATTGTCAGCCTTAGCAGGGCAATGCCATTCATTGGTTACATAACAAAATTTCTTCAGCTCATATGCTACTGACCATCGTATGATCATGATGGATCCAAAAGCTATAGGTTAGACTACCTTTATATAGCAGTTATTCCAAATAAAAACCACAAGACAATTATAACTACACAACGCATGGGTACAAATGTACAATACAAACACAGTAGATCAGATTTTATGCACATTCAAACATGGAAATAAGCCTTAAGATGCGCAACAAAATTTCCTGCATGCACAACTACAGATGCCATTCTATCAATCAGTAGCTAAGGCACTAAGCATTTCAAATTGACATCCATGGAAGGAATATTTACCTGCAAGTTATTCTCTTTTATATAGTCCCACATCCTCTTCACAACATCAGATCGTGATAACATACTCTCACCAGTGCCGATGAATTTTACTAAATCATCCGAAAGTTGAAGGGGCACAAGCAAACCTGATCCAGACCCAGAAGAGCCACCTTTTTGCTTCTTTACTGGAAAGGACATTTCAACGACAGCCATATAAGAACAGTAACTCATGGTTGTAGGAAGATAAGTAAATATTTAAAACCTTCATTTCTGCCTCTCTTGTGAGGTTTCTCTTTGGGTGTTGATCTCTCAGGGGAGACAGGACCTGACAAATCATAGATAAATAAGTACTTTGGAGCTAGATTTGGTGGAGAGTGGTTAAGTAGAGATAGGTTAGCCATAACAATCGGCAAAGGAATCTAAATATTGAGGCATTGAACCAGCTCCATCCCTCTTGTTCAAACATGTTAAATGGCAGAGGGCCTAGCCTAGGTAACAAGCACAAGTTGGTTAAGAAATAAGCCAACATAAAAAACAATTTTCCAATGAACAGACAGTCATACATGCCAAAATAAACTACAGTTAGGGAATGGGTATGTGACTATTAATGGATACATTCTTATACGCGACAACATAAGCCAAATAAGAAAACCCGAAACAAGTAAACAGGGTAAGTCATTCAGTCTTTCTTGAACTTAGTATGTTTGACCAAGCTAGTAGCTAAGAAAATTGGTGTGCCATAGCTAAGTGACAAAAATTCACATGGATACAAAAGTAGCAATGATGTGTAGATCATATGCACACACTGAACAAACAGTACAGACCCCCAACCCATGTGGTTCCATGACAAAATGTTCAACACAAAGTAAGCCAGCAGAATATGTCTAGGAGAAGCACTAAGGTCACAGTGAGCATTACAGTGAATATAATTATTTATTGCCGGACATGTAAGATAGTTCCTTTCTCTAGGGCACTGGAACTCAGAATCTATATTTTTATGTTACTCTGAACTGAGATGAAAAGGCATGCCAGTAGCTGTAACGCTCTTACATCACAGCGACAACAAGAGTTGGTCTTATAAGAAAGATGCAAAAGATACCTGGCCTTCCGTCTTCTCACATAAGACAAAGCTAAAAAATTATGGGCATAAATAAAAGGTTCAACTGACCTATTGGCATAAGCCACAAGCGCCCAAAGGACATTTTCCCGGCTGATATGTAAGGCCTAAGGCCTCTTAAAGAAACTGAGTTTTTGAATGTCGTAACATATATTTTGATAAATATTTTCTAACCTATCTCAGGTACTTATTGGACTCCCAAGCAAGAAGTCCGACAGAGTGGCTCATTGAAGAAGCATAATCTAGGTCAAGCGCAAAACCTAACTCCAATTAATAAAATTCAGCTTTCATTAGATCTTGTTTTTAAATGTGAACCTCCATATTCGCCATTATTTTCCATGCCTTGTCTGATGGTTTTTCTTACTGCAATTTTTCTTTGTTCACTGCCTTTCACCATTCCACAGCAAGAAGCTCTATAAGCTCCATGCTCGGAGGGCAACAGTCTTACTACAGCGCTGACTTGCAATTGTATGCTCTAGTGCAGTCAGCAGTGATCAAAACATTTTTGCAGGTAAAACATATAAAAGAACACCAAAACAGGAACAACCTAATGGAGAGTTAAATTTAGCACAAAACGGCAAACACTATGTTTTTCTATTTTCAGTTTGAGTTAGCACGCTTTTTTTTTGTAGCAGGCAAGGCGCCGGAGTATTGTACCACATGAACAAAATTATACTGAATATTATGCAGTTACAAGAAGTCCAATCACATTGTGTGCACACATTTCGTGTGTGTGTGTGTGTGTGAGAGAGAGAGAGGGAGAGAGAGACCCTCAGAATTCAATGGCCAGATATGCTTGGTTAAAGCTTTATTCATTTGGAACATATCAATGGAATTGACATTGAAGATCTTCTTCAATCTCTCATCACATAAAATCTTCCTCCTATTGTTTTGGTCTTGCAAATTATTTTCTCGGATATATGCCCAAAGCTTCTTGACAACCTGAAAGTACATAATCACAACATGAAGACAAGACAAACTTCATGATAAATCCTTTTCGTGACCAACTAGTCTTATCATTCATCTGATGAAACATTTAAAAATGACCATAATTAGGAAGTGGTGTTACCTCTGTCCTGGCTAACTCAGAGGCACCAACAAACTCTTGAAGTGTCAGGGAAAGGCTGCATAATTTGGTAAAGCCACCACCCCTTCTCTTCCCATCATTATTAGCTTTATCAGATCTACCAACATTGATAAAAAAAAAGCCTGTTGAGTATGATGTGACCATTCAGAAAGAACAAGCATTATCAATAAGAGAAGTTGTGCACACGGTAACAGAGCTATTAAACCCATTTAATAGCTCAAACATGCCTCAACAAAAATTGCATAAATATGTCTGCAATGGTGATAAGTCGTAGAAGTTGTGCACACGGTAACAGAGCTATTAAACCCATTCAATGGCTCAGACATGCCTCAACAAAAATTGCATAAATATGTCTGCAATGGTGATAAGTCGTTTGCTGCTCAATCTCATGAGCCACGCAGGACAACAGTTTTAAAGTAACTACAAGCACAACAGAAAGGGCAATAGCATGTGCTAAGTGTCAGCAACACTTTCAGAAAGGAAAAAAAGGCCC
Organism: Dendrocalamus sinicus; assembly: GCA_036346575.1. Lineage (NCBI taxonomy): Eukaryota > Viridiplantae > Streptophyta > Magnoliopsida > Poales > Poaceae > Dendrocalamus > Dendrocalamus sinicus. The sequence continues at coordinate 5,196,424 of CM070648.1, forward strand.
AAGAACAGTTCCTCTATAATAAACCCAATAGTATTAGAACTACACTAATCTGCCAGATAGTAACAGTACCAAGTGATTACAGCTACCATCTTCCCGCATATGTAAGCACAGCTGCACCAGTATTCCATTATTGTCTCCACAATATTTCATTCTAATTGGAATAACAGAACTACCGAACCTGGGTGTAGCCTTTAATTCATTGTAGTAAAACCATGTTCTCACAGGAACCAAAGTGAATGGTCCATAACTCTTAACATCTTTCCAGACATCCAAGCAGTGAGCAACAACTGAAATAGGACACAGAAATACCCAGCTTACTAACCCAAAACTTGAGCGGTAATACACCCTGACTATTCTAAGACAAAATATAGCCAACAATAAGGAAAAATAAAAGTATATTACCCCCAACTCCCAATGTACAATAGCACTAAATCCATCCAGGAATTTTACTCTACCTACACAAATGTAAGTGGCCTATCCACCACCGCATTTGATCAACTGAACTGAGTACCAAATATAGAACATGCAGACACCGGATAACAGAACAACTAATAATTGGGTATTTGGGTTGTTGGATGAGCTACACTATCGAGTACACAAATATGTTGCTTTTCCACATGTTTAGATGTTAGACTGGTAGCATATGGTTCATATCCTAATCAGAGCCCAAAAAGAACATGCAACCACAAAATCGCCAAACCATTCAAATGCAAATAAAAGAACCTGCATTGTCAAGACCTTATAGGAGAGAATAAACTACAAAGTGCACCAAGGATGCAGCTAATTTTATAGGGACGTCCCAGACTTCCTCGGAGGGTGCAATGCTGAGGAGTAAAATCACTGCAGCATCTCCACTGACTGGGGATATAATGCTAGCAGTTAGCAACTAACAAGCCTAGAATATTCAATCAATTTTAGCACAAATAAGCATCATAACCTTCAGTGCATGAAACATCAAAACCCCATGAAAGGTGAGAAGCGCAATGATAATTACAGCAGAATATTGTATTATCATCACCAAAAGTTGCAGCTATTGCCCTACAAGACTCGCGGGTACATCAACCTTCCACAAATCTAAGCATTAGACCATCCTAACTACATCATGCAACCTCAAAACCACCAAAATACAACAAATGCATCCACCGAAGGTTCCATGCTCACAACAATTGGACAAAACTAACCCACTTAAAGCACAAAAACTAGCATCCTTCCCAAACTATAACAGAAACAAGCACAAAAGGATACTGACAGTAACCACAGCAAGAAGAGGAGAAACCACCAATGAAATCAGTAAACGCCGCAAAATCAGCACGATATCACCAAAAGATACTTGAGCAAATTACGCTAAAAACATCACAAACGAACCAACTCTGTGCAAGTGGAAACAAGCAATACCAAATGCAAGCAAAACCTTACCAATACCTCACTAATTGGTCCAAAATCACACCATCAGGATGAATCAGCCGCCATTTTCCCCACGAGATAGCAGCTTCACAGTAATAACCTAAACACGGCGAGGGGTGCAACCCCAAAACCCTCCAAAAAAGAGGAACGCGGAACGAAACCCTCCCCACTACTGTTCGCATAAAAAAAATCACACGCCAAATGCACAGAGTCGCTACATTTCCTGGCAAAACGACGAAACAACGCATCCAAAAAAACCCTAGCGGAAGCAGCAAATGCAGCGAGAGAGACAGAGAGCAAAAGCCCCTCACCGCCGCTTCTTCCGGCCGCTACTACTATCATCATCCTCCTCGTCCTCGTCTTCCTCCTCCTCATCCTCCTCGCCCTCCTCCTCTTCCCCCTCGCCCTCCTCCCCGCCACTACCCTCTCCTCCCCCGACCTCCGCCCCCTCCTCCGTCTCGTCCGGTTCCGGCTCCTCCTCCTTGGGCACGTCCGCCTCCTCCGGCTCGTCCTTGGCGGCGACCTCGGAGAGGAAGAGGTCGACCTGCTCGCGGATGAAGACCTTCTTGTGGGAGAGGTCGACGCCGAAGTCCTCCTCGAGGCGGCGGCGCAGGGCGGCTGTGGTCGTGGTGGTGAGGTCCGACGACCGCAGCACCTCCCGCAGCCGCTCTACCAGCTCCGAGTCCGACGCCATCGCCGCCCGGTCGGTTTGGGTCTCGCCTCTGGGGGAGCGTAGCGGCCGTGGCGCACGGGTGGGGTGGAGGGGTTCGCTACTTTGCTTGGTTTGGTTTGGTTTGGTTGGGCTGAAATGTGGTTTTTCTGGGGGCGTCTGGCCCAATACACCGTCACGTGTTTTCAGAGGTTTTTGCATACTTTTTTCACTCCTCTTGCCATTGCGAATTTGCGATGCTGTGATAATTGCTGGTGTCTAGTGCAAAGGTGATGCGGCGAGTGACTTCTATCCGTTTGGGTTTGCAATTCACGTTATGGACTTTCATGTGAGGCTTGCCTTGCTGTTTATCCTGTTAATCCTTCGATAATACATGCGCTGAGAAAAAGTATACCGCAAGTAACCGCTACGCTGACTTTTTATATAAGAGTTGATGCATATTTTGAATAGCAATCCAGATTGTCAACAAAACAAAACTAGATCCCGCTTCAACTGGTTTACGGCTTAAATTTCTGGCTGTGACTTTTGGCTAAAATTTTATTATAGCAGCTGTTAACTTTTTTTAAGAAAAAAATAAAAAGTTATATCACCACAGATAATACAAAGGAATAACAGAAAAAAGCAAAAAACCAAAAATCTAAAAGCAAAAATAAACCGAAATTAAAAGCCGATATATTCTAAATGGATTATAGCTTAAATAAGCCATAATAAACCCACACTACAGTACCGAATCTAAGGGTGGAAATCAAGCCACCTATGTTTTGATATGCTCACAACGTACCTCGTATCTCTCTCAAGTCTCAAAGTAGCTTAAAAGGGAAAAAATCCACAAAATTATTCAATACGAAACATGCCTTTTACACAACATAGAAATTAATATATTTGTTTATGAACCAGTGGCCAACTAGCCACAAACTAGACAAAGGAGCCAACTACAAAAGGGTACAAATGTAAACCACAAGAAGAGACTGTGACAACAAAAGTATAGGAAAGGAAGGAGGGTAGGAAAAAACCGAAAAGAAGAACGGAACGGGAGCTGTGTACAGCGTACGTGACGTTGAATCGGAGACAATTGACTCGCTGGACTTCTTCCCCAAGCCGCGTGGCCCCCGATAGGCCGAACCCGAAAAGAAAGGCAGCGAACCAACTCCCGAGAAGCGGAGCGAGGGGGAGAGAGAGAAAATATTGCCCAAATGGCGGGGGTCGTCGTCTCCACCGATCCCCTCTCCCCTCCTCCATACCCCACGACGCCATAACCACTATGATCACTAGGGTTTCGTGATCCCCTTAAGCCCCCGCCCCTCCCCTTCCCGATGCGTTGGTGGAAGCGCTCCGTCCCCCCTTCCCCCTCCGCTTCCTCCGCCTCCACGCCCGCGTCCCCCGCACGCGCCTCCACCTCCCGCGTCGGCGCCGCTAACCCCCGCCGCGATGGTGGCAGCCTGGGCGGGTGGAGCGACCCCCAGCCGCGGCTCACCAGGCAGCGGCGGCTACGCCACGTCGACGACATCGAGGTCGGGGTCTCCGCGCTCGGGCTGGACGCCTCGCCCGCCGCCGCGTCCTCCTCGTACCCCGCGAGGAGGGAGGCCGCTTGTTTGCGGATCGCGACCGCGAGCTCGACGCCGATCTCAAGGTCGCCGAGCGACATGGAGGTGGCGCCGCTGAGGTCGGCGTCGTCGCCCGTGCCGCTGCCGCTGCCCGATAAGGGGGACTCGCCGTTCCGCTGGTCTGGGAGGCCTCTGCCGTCGCCGGGGCTGGTCGACGGGGACTGTAACGGGTTGGCCGTGGAGTCCTTGGGGGTTGCGGAGACTGGAAGCGAGAGGGCGTCGACGTTGCCGAGGTGATGGATTTGTGTGTGTGTGCGCGCGCGCGCGCGTGTGCGTGCGTGTTACTAGTTTATAAGCTTCCTGTCTTCGCTGTCCAAGTTCGTGTAAACTGCGCAAAGTTATTAGTTTGGTTTTAAATCAACGAGAGATTAGGGTGTTATCAAGGAGGTCACTCGTTGATTTAGAATTTCCGAGTGAATTTGGGGTTACCAACAATCTGGACATCTAAGAAGGCACAACACTATCTAATACTCATATTGTGACACTAGTGGGATTTCAAACACTTAGGAGTTGGAGGCAGAAGGAAGAACATTTTGCAGTGGATGAGAACAGTTTAGGTGAAAAATGAAATGTCCAGGTATTTAGAGGTTAGAGACCAGGGAGGATATCCTTTGCTGCAGAATATATTTATTTTGACAATATGAAGTTAGCAGGGATTAGGGCTTCCAGACATACATAGTTGCACTCTACCAAGATATTTTTGGGCTTTCTGTGAACTTATTATCTTATGGACAGCTCGGAGATCATGATATGTTAGCAGAATTAGGATGATATTTCACAAAGTCATTGTGCTTTTGGACAATAACATTTCTATTGAGTCGATATGTGATATTATAGTTATTGATTTGTACATATATAGTATTCCATAACATTTGCACATAAAGATGATTGTTTAAGCTCCTTGTCAATTTATTAGATCTTGACAAGATAAAAAGTTGGCTAGGATTGGGATTTTAATTGATGAGTGACTGAGGCTGTTTGATTTGGTTGAACTAGATTTCGATGAAGCAGCTAAGCTGAAGTAAAGAAGATTCAACTAGTCCGTGAATCTGTTATGACTGTGGTTTCCTTAATGAAATTGGGGACTCACCATTAGTATAAAAAATCAACTGGTCCGTGAATTGTTAAACAAAAATACTGTTGACATATTTCAGACTACAGTATTGTTACTGCAACTAATGAAAAATTCCAATACTGCACCTCAATATTCTTGGGCATCCTCTTCCCTGTTTTCTCTTTCAATCTGTGAACTTTCCATGACACACTGATTAGATAAATTCCATTTTCCAAAAATGTTTCATGTTCCCTGGAAATGTACTGTAATTCCGCATTACTAGTGATTCTGATGTTGTGATGTATATGATTATAGAGTGATGCCCAAAACTGTGCAGAAGATCCCCGAGCACAATGACTTATGGTCAAATGGCAAAAACAGGACTACCTATGGTCAACGGAGAAAGGCATTTAAAGAGAAATTCCAGGATAAGAGCTCAGCTGAAGCTTTGAACTTCAGATTGGATATTCCTGCATATAGTGCTCCAAGCAGTGGGTTTTCAAGCCCTGTGCAGAGTCCTCGAAGATTGAGTAATGTAGACTTCTCATCTACCGGAATCTCCATCCAAGCAACCAATGTATGGTCAGCACAGTCAGTCTGGTCTTCTGATCTATTGGGATCTTCACCTCCTTGTGCCTCACCTGACAAAATTGTGGGTGGTAAGGAGCGATCCCCTCACTCCAGTCCATTGAGAAGTCCTGTTCTAAGACCAAGAAACCCAAGTGCACCTCCATCACCAATGCATCCAAAGTTGTTTCCAGAGAACCATGTTTCTCGCCCAGAGGGCAATGGGAGTGCCAGTTTTCACCCATTACCTCTCCCTCCTGCTTCGATAAGCCCAAAGCAAACAAATTTTAGCCACCAGTCAGTTCCAAAAGTTGAGATGCCCTCGATGGCTGGTCAGTGGCGAAAAGGAAAACTCATTGGCAGTGGCACATTTGGATGTGTATATGAAGCCACCAATAGGTATGTCAATACATGTTATCATTATGATCGTTGCTTATCTTAAATTCTGAACATTATTCCCTGGCATCAACATACAGGCACACTGGAGCTCTTTGTGCCATGAAAGAGGTCAACATAATTCCCGATGATGCTAAATCAGCTGAGTCTCTGAAGCAATTGGATCAGGTTTGGTCATACTTATGTTACCGTATTACCTTTTCAAGGACATAGATGTTGTTTATTCTGCAGTAATGGGAATCATTACATTCTTGTTCTATGTGTTTGTTTCCCATAAAAAACTGTTGTCCTCTCTTGTCTAGGATTAAGTAACACGTTTTGCTTATGCTTGTATTCGATGTGCCTTCCTTTTGTACTGCCTATGGACCTACTAGACAATATACTTCACAATTTATATCAATTTCTTAGCATACTCTAGTATATCATTTTTCTTGGAACCTGGTTGAATAATGTTATTGTAAGTCTGTAACTGTACTTCAGTACTTTCTTCTTCTATCTAAAGATTGTGCAAATGTTGCACTTGCTCTTGTTGACCGGTTATCACCTTTGTTTCAGGAAATAAAATTTCTTAGTCAATTTAAGCATGAAAACATAGTGCAGTACTACGGCAGTGAAACTGTAAGTTCTCCTTTGCCACATCGAGGGAATTTGATGTGCTAATTATCAATGCTATTTAATGATCATATGGATACATTGCAGATTGAAGATCGATTCTACATATACCTGGAATATGTTCATCCTGGCTCAATTAATAAGTATGTTAATCAACATTGTGGAGCAATGACAGAATCAGTCATCCGCAACTTCACCCGCCATATTCTTAAGGGTCTTACTTTCTTACATGGCCAAAAAATTATGCATAGGTAACGTTTATTGTTCCTTGTTTCAATTTTGGGCTTAGCTCTGTTTCTTAAATTTCTGAACCTAACCTTTTTTGTTCAGCTCTTTTAGATTATCTCTTATTATTGTCATGTAGAGATTGGCATATTGCTGTTCCCCTTCTTGCCATTTGTATTTATTCTTTATTCCCTTCATTGCGTTTTCTTAACCTTCTTGTACAGCTGTATCTACATTCTTCTAAGGGCTGGTTCTGAACCTGCTCTTGTCTGTTAGCAAGTATAGTAGAGCGCAGTTTATGATAGTCCTTTGTTTGGGTATCTGTGCCATTCTTTGTTTCTACTCTAGTGTGTTTGCCAGTTGCCACACAGTCTTTTTGTTGGGCCCTACTTTTGCTAATGTTCTATTTTATAAAGTTCCTTTTGTTATTTTGTTCTGATTTCACACTGCATGATGCTGAAAATGTACACATGTATGTAGATTTAATTATTATAACTCTTGCAGAGATATCAAAGGAGCAAATTTGCTCGTTGATGTCAATGGTGTAGTCAAATTGGCTGACTTTGGAATGGCTAAGCATGTGAGTTCCACTTGGTGCCGTGGCCTATAATTTTCTTCTAGCACTATTACATACAATTATTCAGTAGTCATTACTACTGAATTTTTTTTGTTAAGAGTTAAGCTTATCGATGCCACCTTCGAGATGATAATAGTATGTCCATCCATTTTTTGGTGCACTTCGAGAATGGTAGACTCTAACACAAGCAATTGATTGTCTCTCTAATTGTAGATGGCATTATGAGAACCAGAGAATTATGTGCGCCATAAGCTTTGAGCATAAATCTTTGATATTTGATATGAGTACTTAGTAAAATATTTTGCACGTTTTTGGCTGGCTACTTTATTTCAGAGAGAACTGGTTTGATGTGCCAATGCCACTAATAATCTAATATCATTTGCAACAATTTTGATATTCCCTACTTCTATTTTTAATACATACTTTCAGAGGGCAACTTTTGATCAGTATAGAATTTAGTTTGTTTAGTGGACTTATACAGTTTTAGGTTTTCCTTATTTGGTACCTTTCTAATTTATTTTCTTTTCACTGTTTTTCTTCTTTTCAGTTGAGTACTGCAGCTCCTAATCTTTCCTTAAAGGGAACACCATATTGGATGGCTCCTGAGGTGCGACCTGGTTATTCTTCATATTAAAAAAAAAACTCGACCTGCGGGGGGGAAGAATCCCCCCGGGCATTGCTTAAGAAGAAGGTCTTCTCACGCAGACCAAGAAAACCCCCGAACCCCTGCTCCACCCTTACACAGCGGCACCATCGCCCGACCTTGTGAGACTACCAGCGGATCCTTTGGATCAACGACTGGCGGGCCTTAGACCCGTGCTTTGGTGTGGTAGCAAAGAGGATTTTTTCCCCAAGCCTGAAATTCGCTCCCATCGGGAGTCGAACCCAGACTGGGGTACTACTGTGCCTCTAACCATTGGGCTAGAGACCCTTTCGCGTTATTCTTCATATTGATTCCATCATTTCCTTTTTCCCTCGTTTTGATTGCAATAAGGTTTTTGTTCTATTTGCAAATGCTTAATCTTTTTGTATACATTATTCGTAATAGCAACCATAACAGGCATCATAAATTATTGTTGTATGGAGAATAGTTGCCTTTGTTATTCTAATTTGTTTCTGCCAGCCAAAGTAAAATGCATCATGGCTTCCTTTTGATTCCATGCATTAAATTCGCCGCATTGCAGTTTCAGATGACTCAGGGAAACTATATTATTTGAAGCTTACTCTTGATATGAGAATGCCCCCATTATGTTATATAAAGCATAGTTATTAAAACCGGACCGGCCATTGAACCGCCCAAGACACCAGGTCATCGGTCCAACCGCCAGTTTAACAGTTGGACCACCGGTTTGCTATTTATTAATTTTTTATTACTTGGGCACTATTTTTATTCTGAAAATATGTGAGTGTTGAAATTCTTGAGCAACTGCATACTTTATCCAACGTATTTACAAAGAAACAGTCTCTCACAACTAATTCATCATATGCGCCTACATTGCTCCAGCCCTTTTATGCCTCTCCAGGTTCTCTTTAAACCATAACCAATCCATTGTGATCTAGATCAGAGGCTGTTTGAAAAAAAAAAAAGAGGGTAAGAAGCAGATCGAGAGAGGGATTTGCTTGACCATACTCGACGCTAGTTGGTGGCTGCGGATTGGGTGATGATGCCCTTCACTTAGGTCCATCCGTCCATGGGTACATGCCTTCATGGCAACGCATGAGCTCAAGCTTTCTGGGAGTGTGGATGGAGTAGAGGAGACTTAGGAGAGAAGGCATCCATTGAAAAGGACACAAGAATGGGAGTGTGGTGGCTGGTGTGGAGAGGCGGGAGAGCCCTAGGAAGGATCGCCACTTCATGCGCAAGAGCTGGGCCAACTGGGTCGGGCCAGCCCAGCCGCCTGTCCACCTTTATTTCATCCGTCAGTTGCCTTTATTTTTCCCTCGACAAGAGCCAGCCGGTTCAATCAAAACTGTCCTGGTTCACCGGTTCTGCAGAAAACCAGCTAGTTCGCCTAGTTTTTTCCGGTCCAATTGCATGAATGGTCTTTGAAGCAAACTGAACCGCTGAGCTGTTGAGCCAAAAGGGGTCAGGACCACATCCACACTCAAGCTTTTTCAGAGCTAGTTGGAGCTGGAGCCACTTAAGCCATCTTGGGGCCTTCAATGGTTCATAAATTTCACAATTTTTTACCATTTGAGATTTAAATTGCATTGGTGTAATGTTAATCACGATTTTCAAGAAGAGATGCTGTAGCTACCACCCAAATGTTCTTGTGGTTCCAAGTTTATGGCATTATTCTTCGCATTTGGAGCTGGAGTTGCATGCCTCTGGTTTTTCCTATTGTATAAACTGGAGCAGTAAGTTGGCCAAAAAGGCCTTAAGTTGTCAGCAGGAATAAGAATCTTTGTAGCCCAACCAGACTCCTCCAAAGTTTCTTCTTAATTTGTGCTGGTAATGTTATGGAGTTGAGTGGGAGTGGGAGCTTTTGATGTTCTCACTTCATTCTATGACGCTAAGAGCTGATTTCGCTAACATTGACCATTCAATCTGCCTAAGGAGGAAAAAGACCATGTCTATATATTTCGATCATGTGACGATATGCTCAATGGATGTTTATCTCCCTTATTTTCTGGGAAGAAGTCCAATTTACCCCCTCAATTTATGCCCTAAGTCTGATTTACACCATCAACTACAAAATAGTTCACTTTTCATTCCCCAACTAGCGAAACCAATGCAAATTGCCCTAGAGCTAGTTTCATTGGAAGTTTTTGCCATGTGGCCAGGTTTTGTATTGATGTGGCATCATAGTTAGCATCTTCCTTCTCTTGTTCTCTTTCTTCTCCTTGCCAAAATTCGGCGAGCCTGAGCTCAGTCGCTGGTGAGCTAACCATTGCTACACGAGTGCCCCAAGCCTACAACCGCCGACTGTTGCTACTGCTCCTCATCGTCCTCTTCTTTTCCTCCCCCATCAACTGGCAGAACCAATGGCCCAGCGACCGGCATGCCCCGATTTGGATCCAACAGGCAGAGGAGATGGCTCAACAACTAGTGACCTTGGCCTCTCTGTCAGCAAGTTGGAAAGGCAAAGCAGCCAGCCCAACAACCGACACACCTGGATCTAGATCCAGCGGGCAAACAGAGGCAGCCCAATGGGGGGGATAAGAATGAGGGGATGGTGGGGCTGGTGTGTGTGGAGGTGGAGAGGAGGCGGCGGTGTTGCAGGAGGTGATTGCGGTGGCCCAGGACTCAGCTACGACGTTGCGGGCAGAGGTCTAAATTGCGCTCCGCTATTTCACCTACTTCTCCAACTCCCTCGCCTCTTCCTCCAGGTCAGCAACAACTCTGCCGCCACTTCTTTCTCCCAAAGCTGCTTCACCGCCTCATCAAGCCCCTGTTCACCAGAGTCGCCGCCACCGCCATCCATGGCAGCCGTTGACCCCAAATCCTCTCTCTGCATTGAAATGAGGAAGAAGACCCTTTAGGGGTTGACCTATGAGCCCATCCACTCTAGTTATCTGGTGATTCAGCTATACATGCACACATGGAAGCCATGCCATCAAAACTTGAAACACGTAGATGCCAACTCAGTCAAAACCGGAGTGGTTTTGGGTGAAGGGGGTGATTTGCGCTGGTTTTGCTAGTTGGGGGTGGAAAGTGAACGATTTTGTAGTTGAGGGTGTAAATCAGACTAGAGACATAAGTTGAGGAGGGTAAAGTAGACTTCTTCCTCTTTTTTAACCTAGATTGGATTTTGTGATGACCTTTTGTAACTATGTACCCTAAATTTAATAGCTCTGGTTTGCAATCTTGCTGTGGTTGTGAACTCATTTAGTTTGAATGGGTTGTTTAGAAATTATACTGTAAAACCACCCTTGTTATCATTAGGCATGCCCAAAAAAGTTTGTTTAAGCAAACTTGGGATTTAGATTTACAAATTATTTGTTTTTGGCTTATTTCCAAATAGAATTGCAACTTGTTGCTATATGGCATAGTCACACTTGCACATTTTGTTTTGCAGGTTGTTCAGGCAACACTTGTCAAAGATGTAGGCTATGATCTTGCTGTTGATATATGGAGCCTCGGTTGCACAATCATAGAGATGTTCACAGGCAAGCCTCCATGGAGTGGTCTTGAAGGGGTAAATATTTGGAACCTTTCCCCAATTTATAGCAAACTAACATGTGGTTTATGAGTTGGATTTATATAATTAGGGTGGCTTGCCTTTCATTACTTATGTTTGTCTAATGAATGATGATAAATTGTCCAATTTGGCATCTTGGCCTAATTAAAATTGTGAATGGGAAAGCAATGTATTTCAATATTTGGGTACTTCATGTCCCTGGATTCTAAAGCATGAAATCGGCTTCTTTTTCTTTGTGGTGCAAGTGCAACAGGCTGCTGCAATGTTTAAGGTGTTGCGTCAAGACCCATCAATTCCAGATAATTTATCCCCAGAAGGCAAGGATTTTCTGAGATGCTGTTTCAAGAGAAACCCAGCTGAGAGACCAACAGCAAGCCAGTTGCTAGAACATCCATTCATCCAAAATTCAAATCACTACAACCAGCACGGTTCTATACATTCCTTTCGAGGAATTAAATCCCCAGTAAGCCATGCGCATGCCCACACGATGTATCCTGAGTTTCACGCTTCATCCATGTGTTAATTTTGCTGGTCAATGGCAGGATGCTGGACTCTGTGGAAGAGAGAAAAAATCCTGGAAGAGCGACTCATGTATTAGAGGGAAGCATACAAATACAATTGGGTGAGTACTTTATTGACCTTCTCTGTTTGTATGCTCATGTTTGACCTGTTGATGAAAGGTTTGCATCTTGACCCTGTCAATTCTTTTTTTTTTAATTTTCGTACCAGTGAAACAAGCAGCGCTAGATCTTCCGATTCACTGGCTTATCGTTTGACAGCCCTACCCAACTTGGAAACTCATAGCTTGTCCCCTCCGCCGATGAGTTTTAAGTCCAGTCCTGGCTCTGCAGCTCGTACAGCAAACAATATGCATTTTTCAATTGCATACCCTCAGCCTAGTCCATTGCCGAAACCTAACGGAAAGGAGGCAATAAATTTGTTCTCATATTGAAGCATGGCACGCCGTGTAGGTGGGCAAACACACACGACATCTGTCCAAAAACCACAAACACTGTCGTGAGGCGGGTTGTCAGGCTGTTGGATGCGAAGCCATCCCTAACTTCTGACCCTGTACTGCCAGTCATCATGGTTGACAATTTACTGGGCCTCGAAAAGTACCGTCCATGTAAAGGACATCACCATGGTATGACCGCAACGGGATATGAGGGAGTTTTGTGAAGCCTGTAATGTTTATTTTCTAGGGAAATGAGGGTGTTTCCTGTGCAACATATTATTTAGGATTAGCTGTAGGTAAGACTAATGGTCCTAATTGTTGCCAGCATATAGGACATTAGGGTTGTAGTTGTAGCCTGTGTTGTTGATGATGATGTGTAATCATTGTTGAATTGTTTTTTCGGCCAAGTAATAATGCACGTGAATTGGCAAAAGGAGATGATGTATACAGTGGGTGCTTTGTGAGTTCAAAACTTTAAATGTATGATTTATTTATTTTTGGAAAAGTTCATTTCGCATCCTGAATTGTTGCGATTTGCGAAAGCCTGAATTTCAATCCTCAACTACAAAACCAGATGGTTGCGTGGAACTGTTCACTTTAACGTGGCGCTTGCGTGAAAGTGGTTTTCGACATGCAAGATGGTTTTAGTCTACATGGCAACTGGTTAAAAAAAAATATTCTCCCATTTAGTTTCTTCTTCCTCCCCTTCTGACTATCACTAGAAATCTCTCTCCCCTCTTCTCTGTTCCTGTGTTCTAAGCCTAGCATTGGCCACCACCTTCCCAGATCTCTCTCTCCACCTCACCCTCCATCTCGCTCTGCTCTATTTCATCCCCAAAATCTGATGCACTGAACACCCCCACACTGTCAACCGGGAAGAGTATGAATGTTGAGAGTGGATAGAAACTCCTGGAACAGGGATGTCGGCAACGCTTTTGTGAATATGTCAGCATACTGAGAACTTGAGGGCATGTGGAGAACCCAGACTTCCCCAAGGGCAATATGTTCACAAACGGAGTGTAGATCGATTTCTACATGTTTGGCACGCTCATGTTGCACCGGGTTAGTCGAAAGATGGACGACACTAACATTATCACAATAAACAACAGTGGTGTGCCGGAGATGATGGTGGAGTTCAAGGAGGAGTTTATGAAGCCAGCAAGCTTCAGCAACAGTATTGGCAATGCCACGGTACTCAGCCTCGGCACAAGAGTGAGAAACCATGTTTTGGCGCTTGGTAAACCACGAAATGAGATTGTCACCGAGGAAGAGACAGTAACTAGAGGTGGACTTATGGGTGTAAGGACAACTGGCCTAGTCGGCATTAGAGTTAGCGACAAGATCACTCGATGAAGAACAAGTAAGATAGAGGCCAAAGGCAAGAGTGCCCTTAAGGTACCAATTATACGCTTGAGCAAATTGAAATGCGACACACAAGGATTATGCATGTGGAGGCAAACCTGCTAGATAGTGTGAGTGAGGTCGAGCCGAGTAAATGTAAGATAATGCAAGGCATTGGCCAAGCTGCAGTAGAGAGTAGGGTTGGCGATGGGCTCGCCAACAGAGGCAGGAAATTTGCTCTGAGTTTCAAGTGGAGTAGAGCAAGGATTACACAAGTCCATGTTGGCACAATTGAGGATTTCAATGGCATATTGTTGTTGGGAGAGAAACATGCCATGTTTGTCTCGGCATATAGAAATGCAAGGAAATAGTGGAGGGCACCCATATCAGACATGGCAAATTCACGCTAAAGTGAATGAATGATTTGTTGAAGAAGGTGGCTACTAGAAGCTGTAAGAATGATGTCGTCAGCATATAACAACAAGTAGGTTGTGTTTGTTCCATTGTGGGAGATGAAAAGAGAGGGGTCGGAGCTGGATGTGAAATGGCTAAACTAGGCGCAGGGTGCTTGTTTGAGACCGTAGAGTGATTTGTTGAGCCAACAAACGTGGGAAGGTTTATCCAGATTAACAAAGCTAGGTGGTTGTTGGCAATAGACGGCCTCAGCCAATGTGCCATGAAGGAAGGAATTTTCACATTGAGCTAATTGATAGGCCAATTGTTGCAAAGAGCGAGAGAGAGAACTGTCCGTATGGTGGTCTGCTCAATGACTGGACTAAAAGTCTCATCATAGTCGATACCCGGTTGTTGAGAGAAACCACGGACAACCCATCGGGCTTTGTAGTGATCAATGGACCCATATGGCTTATGCTTGTGGAAAAAAAATCTACTTGCCGGAAATGATGTTTGCACGAGATGGAGGAGGGCCAAGGTCCCACACCCGGTTGGAACAAAGAGCATTGAACTCCTCAATCATGGCAACACGCCAACAGGGATCATTGAGTGCTTCTCTGTAAGTTTTCGGCAAGGGGAAAATGGTATCAGAAATAGTGACTTGGAGATCAAAATGTTGTGTTTGGTGTGTAAATACCATGTTTGCTACAGATCAACATGGGGTGAGTGTTGCTGGATGGAAGAGCCGACACATGAGCTTGGTCGGCTGGAGGCGTTATAATGGAGCTAGGTGACGCAGCAGTGGATGCTACTAGCGTAGCATGGGGTGCTGAAGTGGGTGCTGCTGGCATATGGGCAGGGACAGTAGATGCTGGCGCTGGTGTATCAACAGGGGGAGTGGAAACCGACGCAACAGGAGCATGCACATCAGCGAGGATAAGTGGGGGAGGTATCCATGGCATCAAGAAAGTTGTAGGAGGAGGGAGAGATGGAATGCCGATGGGCAAAGGAAAATGGTGCTCATCAAAGATGACATTATGAGACAATATGATACGATTTGTGGATAGACCAAGACAACGATAGCCTTTGTGATGGGAAAGATATCCAAGGAATACGCATTTTGTGGAATGCGAGGTGAGTTTATGAGGAGCGGTGGCTGATAAGTTAGGGTAGCAACGGCATCTAAAAACACGAAGGTGAGAATAATGCGGTGGGGAACTGTATATAGCTTGATGAGGTGTGAGAAAGTTGAGAGTTTTGGTGGGGAGATTAAGGAGGTGGGTGGCGGTGTGTAAGGCTTCGGCCCAAAAGAAGGCGGGCAAGTGAGCCTGAAACAAAAGAGAGCGGATGATGTTGGTGGTGGTGCGAAGGATGCGTTCGACCTTACCATCTTGTTGGGATGTGTAAGGGCAGAACATGCGGAGATGAATGCCACAATCTAGGAAATAAGAGTTGCATGATTGTCAAATTCACGACCATTGTCACATTAAAATGACTTGATGGTGGAGTCGAACTGAGTTTGAACAAAGGAGCAAAAATGAGATAGGGTGGAGAAGGTATCCAATTTGAGTTTGAGAGAAAATGTCCATAAGTAATGAGTACAATCATCAAGACAAACGAGATAGTATTGTAAATCAGATACACTGGGAATAGGAGATGTCCATAAATCATAGTGAATGAGTTCAAAAGCTTTATTAGACCTAGAATTTGAACAGGAAAAAGGAAGTCGCACATGACGTCCAAGCTGGCATGCATGGAACATCAGAACAAATGCCATATTTTTATTACACGAGATAAAAGATGATGAAGCTAATCGGGCGAGAGCTTGATGATTGAGGTTCCCTAGTCGACGATGCCATAGAGTTTTGGTTGACGGAGGGGAAGCAGCAGTAAAAGCTTGTACCGACAGTGGTTGGAGAGGGTAGAGGCTTCCAGAGCTATTGCATATGAGAATCACGGTTTTGGTGTGGAGATCCTTCACAGAAAGGCCAAACGGGTCAAATTCAACAGAACAATGATTATCTATGGTGAATTGACAAACAAAGATAATATTTTTTTAATTATTTGTGGAGAGACTAGGACATTGTTTAGATGGAGAGATTGCTAGTGCGATGAAAGGGAGGTACAATCAGTAGATGTGATGGGAAGGCGAGTGCCATCGCTGACAACTACTGTCCGCGAAGTAGTAGAAGAGAGAGGTAGGGAATGGGAGAGATTACCAGAGTTGGACGTGAGGTGTGCAGACGCGCTGGAGTCCATGTACCATTCGCCGGTGGCGAGTGGACGAAGCATCATGGTGTTCATGATATGAACAAGAGATACTTGGTCCCAAGACGGTGTAAAGGAGCCTGCTGGAGTAGTGCTGCCACTAGAAACGAGCGGCGGGGGCACGCACGATAGGCCAGGAGGAGCAACGAAGGGCACCGTGAATCATGCCTTGGGCGCCGTTGCCGATGACCATCACCTGGTGAGGGGCGCCAATGCCTGGGCAACGTTGGCCGAGGATGCCAGCACTGCCGCCGTGGGAGCTAGGCCACATCTGGCAGGGCCGGCCCTGGGCCTAGGCAGCAAGGGCGACCGCCTAAGGCCCACGAAAACTTGGGGCCCTAGCCCATGTATGTTAGTATGTATACGTCGACAATGAGTACTTTGCATTTTGCATTTTGTATTTTGTGACGTACTGTCTAATGGTTAATGTATTGAACTTTACCTTTTACAATTGATATAAAATGTATTGTTACATATTTATATTAGAATGAAGGGTCTCACTTTTATCATGTCCTAGGGCCTCCAAGATGACAGGAACGGCCCTGACATCTGGAAGGTCCCATTCCATGGGTTCAAGGCAGGCGAAAGTTGTTGAAGCTGTCATTTTTATCGTTGTTATGACAACTACCACGACGATTGTCGTAGCTTTTGTCGTTTCCTTTTTATTTCCAAGGAGGGGGAAAAGAAGAGGATGAAGGACTCTTGTTGGTTTGGGTGGGCGTAACAAGGACAGTGGCGGCATTAGGCTTGGTGAGTTTTTGGTCTGATTCCTCAAGAAGCAAGAGGGAAAGGGCTTGTAGAGAGTTTAGATGGGAAGGGATTTTGGGTTTTGATTATGGAAGACATGTGGCGGAAGTTTTTGTTGAGACCCCAAAGTAGGGTGAGAGCGAGAGTGTCGTCAGAGACCTTTTGATCAATATCGGCGAGGCTGTTGGCATAGGCCTTTAGCTTTTGGCAGTATGTCATGATGAACATATCACCTTGTGTCAAGTTACGAAACTCGGCTTCCAAGGTCAGAGCTCGTGCCTTCTTATTGTCACGAAAGAGATCCACGATGCTCTTCCAGACAGTGCGCGCCGAGGTGTCAACGGTGAGAATGATCCCCAAGATCTCCTCAGAGATGGAAGCATAGATCAATGATAGAATGACGAAGTCGTTTGTTTTCCAGTCCGTGTCGTTTGGTGGGCGTGCGGTGTCGTCGATGTGCTTCTTGGCGCCGTACTTGCCTACTAGCACCAGGAAGAGTTGATGCCACCGAGAATAGTTTGATGGGTGAAGTTCAAGAGAAAAGGGAATAAAAGCCTTCACGTTTGTGACGTTAATGGCCAGGGAGGGGGAGGATTTGGAGGCATCGCAGCCATTGATAGCAGTCGACAGGGGACGATGCTGGGAAAGGGCGTTAGGTGGTGGTGTCACTCGTCGGAAGAAATGAGCACCAGGTGCAAAAGCGAAAAAGGTTTAGAAGTAGAAGTGCTCTTATACTATGAAAGCGTTTAGACTCACGCGATGATTTTATTCATCATACATCAGGTGTATATATAGTACGGAGGTTACAACCGAAAAGTAGAAAGTTGATTCTATCTATAGAAACAACGGAAGTGCTAGAGTGCAGTCGACTGTTTTTTATACCCCAAGCAGTCGATCTGTCAGCCGTCCTTTTGCTTTAGGATTTGCGTCTCGGGATGAAGCGGAGGAGCGCGCCGCGCGCGACACTTCCGGGTTGCGGTTGTCACCCGAACAAAGGTTTTACTCGTCAAGGACTAGAAAGTCTAACATAAGCTAGCATGGGGGTTCGTGAAACCGCTTGTATCAGAAAAATGCTACCACCGTTACCGAACAAAGGTTTTACTCGTCAAGGACTAGAAATTATTGCAGCTGGACTGCAATAAGCTCGTTTCTCGATCATGTAAATTGAATACGTAAACTCGTATTAATATCTTTTTCAATATCAAACTCGATCTTAGAAAGTTAGTTGTGTTTTGTTTTATTAAACTTCTCAAACTGTTTTGTTTGCTTTTTGAACTTTTTAGTACCATAGCTTTAATATAGAGTACTACCACATCCCAATGCAGAGTATATATACAATGTTTGAATGCTATGTTTGTTTAATTTTTCCAATATGTTTTTTTTAATTTTTTCAAGATGTTTTGTTTGGTTAAATTTCCCAAGATGTTTTGTTTGCTTAAATTTCCTAAAATATTTTGTTTGGTTTGAATGCTATGTTTGATTAAAATAAAGCCCAAAAAGAATGAAATCGATAAAAAGCCCAAAATCGATTCGTTAAGACATTGCGAGCCCGATAAGGTGCAACACACTTCGATGGTAGCTAGCGGCGCACAAATCAGAGGTGCTCCAATTTGATCATACGCTGCAAAATTCGATCAAAACCAAAAAATCAATCGAAAAATGTATAGACAGTCCCAACAAAAAAAGACAATGAAAGACAAAAAAAATTGCTATGTTTTCTTTTATTGTTGTTTTTTGGGTCTCATGCGTTGTATGGGCCCTTTGGAAGGATGTAGATTATTTTCGGCCTGTTGTTCCTCGAAGACAATGAAAGCCCAATCAGAGAAAGGCCATCCAGAGAAAATAAAAGCCCGTAAAAACGCAGCCCGTGAAAAAAAATTCCTCGACCCGTTGACGTATGCAGCCCGTTAAGCCTATCGGGTCCTTTTTGTTTTTTTAATTGTGCTAATACGGAAGATGAGTTACGTGGGATTTTCATTCTACGGTGCCAAATCTGACTGATTTACTAAAAAAAATCAATCGAATAACAAATAGACACTCCCTAGAAACAAATGCTATCTTTAGCAAGGAGATTAATCAGGCTAAACTATCCATAGTTAGTTTACAACAAATCTTGTGAGGAGATAATAGCGCCGGTGACTTCGGGAGATAGCGCCGGTTAGTAGTGCTGCGTTGGATATACTTTTAACAAAGGGTATTAGACTCCTCACAGATGCTTGCGTTATGATGATGTGGTGGCAAATAAGATGTACAAACACTAACGTTCGCATTAGACATCCGGACGGTAGCCTGTAGCCACTTCGAAAAGTTTCAGCATCCTGGCAATCTGGAACCAACCAAAACCTTTGCAGTTCAGTTATACAGGTAGGTAGGTAGGTAGGTGCTTTATCAAGCATCATCAATTACTATATGGGTATCACCAGCCACAGCCCAGCCGGGCAACCACCGTTCAGATTCGCGGCGTCGTGGTCGCTCGTGGGGCACCCAGCACGGCCTGGCGACGCGACGCAACGCTACGTCGCTCGTACGTACGCACGCACGCACGCAAGCGCGACCGGCACGGCGGCCACTGGCCAGCGCCCAACCATAAACCACCGAGGCACGGCACGGCACGGCACGGGAGGCGAGTGGTTAGGCTCGCCACTCCCCTATCTAATCACCATATAATTAGGCCTACTCGCGTCCGTACCAGCGCGACGATGGGGTAGCACAAGGAACACGTGGGGATAAGGGACGGGCACGCATATGCATATGCTCGGGGGAAAAGAAAGGACGGGGACGTGTCGCTTGCCCGGTTGGCGCGGGGGACGCACCGGCTGCCCACCCTTCCTCAACCCCGCGTGCTGCCTTTGCGGAAAAATCCGCCCGCGAACGGAGCCAGCGGAGGGGAACGACTCTGCACGCAGCCCAATCAGGGGCAGGCAACAGGGGCGGCCGGACGCCGCCTGCCTGCCTGCCTGCCCAACTCCTGCTTCGTACGTGGGCGTTGCGTTTGACGGTCTGGGATCGTCTGTGGGCAGTGATGCTAAGTCAAATGTGAGTGGGGAAGCGACGTGCTAGTGGGCTGCAAACATGACGCATCCAGTGACAGGAGAGTTTTGCATCGTACCAAGGGTGTAATAAGATAAGGTTTCGATGTGTCATGTTGACATGTCAATGCATAATAGTATGATACTAGTCATGGTGGGTGAGTAGCAAGTGGTGCCATATTACCTAGTTGTCATGTTTCTTTCTTTCTTCCGTCCTTTCTTTTTTTTTAAAGAAAAACATGTTGAAAGAAAATAAACACGAATAGGTTACTAAAAAAACATAGAATAGGTTGATTGTCTTCGCTTCTTACGCTTTGGTATGTGAACTCACAACTGTCAGTCTTCAAAAAAAAAAAAACTTAAGCGGTGCACCGCTAGCTCGGTCAAGCTGAGTACCAGTGCTAAACGATCGATGCGACGGTGACCTACCAACCAGCTGCTGCAGAAGATTCAACTTTGCCGAGGCCAATCTCAGCCGTCGGAAGCTCGTTGACCCGAAGGTGACCAGTCCGTTGGAATCTTCCATGCACGCACTTCCGGCCCCCATCCGATTGCCCGGTCTGACTTGCTATCGGGTTGAAACCGTCTGCCGAGAGCACGAGGCGAAAGACCATTTCGGTACCGTCTAACGCATGTGCTAAAATGCTTTGCAGCCTTGCAACACTATTACCCCTTTGACCCAATGTCGTTTCGCACTGTCAGTGACGATTTGATTTTTGTAGTGAGAAAATGAGATAATTTGATCTTATTAAAGTCCTAAACAAGATAATTAAATTGAAGAAACATAGCAGTCAAATTATGTACACTGATTTATAATTATATGGAGTTGGTTTAAGCAAAGTAAGATTAGGTTAGTGTAAAATAAAATTCTTTTTGGTCCATCCTAGTGTAAAATAAAAGTATATGTTAATCTTGGCAAACAAGAAATAAACAATAAGTTACCTGGTACAAAGTATAATTTTAAAATTAGATAACCTAAAATCATGATCTTAGTCGTCAATCAATGTGAGAATTGATTATGCCCGTTGAACTAGTATATCGAGAATGGCAACATTGGCTTCCCGGGATCTAGCTGAAAAAAACCTTACCCGATCGTGGAATCAAAAGTTCATTTCAGTGCGTCAATTCTCTCACTTTTAAGGTGCTTCCTGTTTGATATAATGATATACATCCCTCTACACTAAAGCTAAACAGTTGGACGTATTGTTAAAATTGCTTAAACTCGCCCGTTGCCAACCTAGCTCGGTGGCAAACAGGAGAGAGGTGTGACTACCGGGTCGGGCCGGCTCTGCACCACTCCACCAGGTTTCCCATCCGCAACCGACGACGACCGCTTCCCGGAGTCCCCACCACAGCGCAGCCGCCTCAGTCCTCACTCTTCGGCCCCCATACACACGCTCCTACCACACTAGAGTACTAGACTAGCTCCACTCAACTTGCGCTTCCCCTCCCGCTCTCCCCGTGTCTTCCCCTCCACGTTGACCACGACCTTTTCGTTGCTACCTCGCCTCCTCCACCCACTCAAGTGGCCCAACGCCACCACTCCTTCGCCGCCACTCCACCGGCTCCCACCCGCTGCCACCCCGTCCCCACATGTCACCCTCCCGCACCGCACCGCGTGCGCGCCCACGCCGCAGCCACCTCGCGCGCTTCCCCCACCTACGACGCAACTTCCCACGCCTCGTCGGTCCTCAAACACTCGCACGCAGTCGCGCACGCCTCTTCCCCCCGCCGCTTTAAAACCACCGCACCTCACTCCCCCACCAGTCCACCACTACTCACACAACACGGCGCCACACCAAGAGCGAGACACCAAAGCAACCACAGCCACCGCAGACGCAGAGAAGAGGTCGCACGCAAGAACGCGTCCGTCTCCTGCTTAGCCATGTCGACCGCGTCCATGGAAGTGCTCCACGCCGCCGTGTTCACGGAGCAGGATCACGAGGAGGAGGAGGCGGTTGTGACGACGAGCGGCGAGGAGGGCGGCCACCTGCCGCAGGGGTGGGCGAAGAGGAAGCGCTCGCGCCGCAGCCAGCGGTCTGAGGAGGAGAACCTCGCGCTCTGCCTCCTCATGCTCGCGCGCGGTGGCCACCACCGCGTCCAGGCGCCGCCGCCTCCTGCGGCGCAGGCCGCCGAGTTCAAGTGCTCCGTCTGCGGAAAGTCGTTCGGCTCCTACCAGGCGCTCGGCGGCCACAAGACGAGCCACCGGGTCAAGCAGCCGGCTCCCGCCGCCGCTCCCCTCGTGGCCCCCACCCCCGTCTCCGCCTCCCTGCCGCCCGCCGCCGACGACCGTGAGCCGGCCACGTCATCCACCGCCGCGTCCTCCGACGGCGCGACGAGCAGAGTCCACAAGTGCTCCATCTGCCTCAAGGAGTTCCCGACCGGGCAGGCGCTCGGGGGGCACAAGAGGAAGCACTACGACGGAGGCCTGGGTGGGGCCGCCTCGTCAACCGAGCTTCTGGCCACGGTGGCAGCCGAGTCCGAGGTGGGGAGCTCCGCCGCCCGGGCGTTCGACCTGAACCTCCCGGCCGTGCCGGAGTTCGTGTGGCGGCCGTGCGCCAAGGGCAAGAAGATGTGGGAGGACGAGGAGGAAGTGCAGAGCCCCCTCGCCTTCAAGAAGCCTCGACTTCTAACCGCGTGAACAGCTGCAGATCTGATCCATCAGAAGTTTTTGGTCCAGTGGTGAAGTTAAGTTCAGCACTATTCGTTCATTCGTTTGGTGACGCTATTGTTTGATTTGTTCCTTCTCTTGTACAGAGAGGGTGAATGATACAGTCGTACGTATAGGTAGTTCATACTTCATACATACTGTTGTAACATTGGAGGAGTACTTGTTATCTTTTTTCACATGTTCTATTGTATCCATCAGTATATTGTAGTTCATACATACTCATACAGAGATTGATCATGAACAAGTACGCTGTAACATAAACATAAATGGATTTGGAGATTATGGAATTGAAAACCCTTCAATTTGCTGTCCTTTTTTATTTTCAATTCTTGCTTTAGTAGCTTTATCAATGGATGTTCTGGCACTTCAATTCCCTTGCTTACATTGTAAGAAAAGAAACGGAAATCTCTGCTTGGGTTCACAACACGGAAGCAGAGAAGTGTACTCACCGTGCGCAGAACGAGCCGCCTAGCCAGACCTACTAGACGTATTCGGTGACGGGAATCTCGATTAATTATGCGCGCTCAAGTGGCTGCGGATTTAGGCTTAAACATTGTTTGTAAAAATACAATGGTGTTTTTTATTTGTTTCTTTAATTAAATGATCCAGAAAAAACTAAACAACTGTTGCAGTGTAATTTTAACCAAAAGCTAACATTTCTATCATGTAAATCAGTAAATCATGCGAGTAAAAGATTTGAATCGTTACTACTAGACACGTAGTGCAGCGGAAGAATAGTTGAACCAGTCCGGTTCAACGTAGTGTGTGTCGATGTAGTAAAATAGTTGATTGTCTATGAGAAGTAATCAATCTTTACGAGCCAACTGTCTCCTCGTGATCGTCCTAATCAGCGCCGCAGTCGCAGCAACGCCTCTACTGAAAGGGTTTAGGGATAGAATGTCGTACGCCAATGTGTTAGCATCAGTGCGCACAGCAAGGGTTTTGAGAGGTGACGGCTAGAATTTCAATAGGTGTGTCTCGAGATTTTCTGTGATGCACCCTAAGCTCACTTCTCTCTTAATATATAGTCTCTAATCAAATTCTTATATGATACGATTATATATCGTATCTAACTCAAAGTCTATCATCTGGACTCGTATTGTTTCAATCCGTTAAGTGTGTAAGCCTATAGGTTCATGTATATTTGGTTGTAACTCGGAAACATCTTTTGATCAGTGTCCCTAACAAGATATATCGACCCTCAAATATATGCAAAGATCAATTTGGATGAATCTTGTGCAATATGATCTGCAGCAAAGTTTTAGTCATTCACGATCATTTTATAACTCCTTATAATCAGATCGTATCTGATTACAACTAATTTGTATCCTCATATGACCAGTTCACAGACTAGTCTATGATATGTCTGACCAAGTCACGACCAGTCAGTATACTCATACGATCAGTTTGTATCCAATCGGACCTATTGACCTGTTTGTGTATTCTCATTTTGCCTCACGATATCTGATCGAACTCCAGGTGATGGAGATTTAGTGATGGATAACTTTATGTGGTTGACTTTTCGACCACTCATGACATAGCCGTGGATATCTCTCCTGTTATGAAGAAGGGGCAAATCTTATATCCAACCAAGTCATATTCCCCTACATATTTCATAGCATACCTTAAGCTACTTTTATAACTATATTGTTACAGAGTAGTGTTTGGCAACCTCTAAATGTATTATTACATATGTAGAAAACTATATTGATGTCAAGTATAAGGATTATACATCATAACAGTGAAACGAGATCCAACATAATATTTTTTTACCATGTGCCATATTATTTGATTTGATATTCACATATCTATAATCAGTGAAACGAGATCATCAATTAATACATGTACTAGTCTATAAATCACTAGCGTCCCGATCATTGATATTCGATCAGAGATCTTTTTAGAATGACATCATGCAACAAATAAAAGGCTTTCCCAATAAATCACATACTTGCTAAATATTTACAAATAATAATTCATTCAAGAAATATAATTACATTTATTAAAAGATCATAAATATGAAAATAATATAATTATCTTTATAATTATGTTTAGGACATATCACCATACGCCGGTTTGCTGCTTCGGGAATGTCGATCGACGGCGCCCACTGGCCGTGGGGTGGAAAGGGCGACAGCGACGTCTGGCCGCCGGGGTTGATATGTTTACGCCGACCTGCTTGTTGGATCACTTTCGACGCAACAGCTCCGCGGCCACTACAGTACCGGGCACCGGCCGGCCGCATGGTTGGAAGGAAATTTAGCACCTCGCGCCATGATGTTTCCGCCCACTTACGCGCCGATTAATGTGCGTTTGCTTGCTCGCGCATGGGCGTTGAAGCGTCGACGATGGGAGGATGCTCGGCATGTTTCACATGGCGATGTCCTGTGGCGCGTGCGCGTCGTGCGAGACCCGCCACCGGTCCGCGACGGTGCACACGTCTTTGGAGTTCGGCGTGTTCTAGATAGGTTTGCACCTCCGCCGGTTCCGGCTCCAGTTTCGGTTGGGTTTGGCCTCTTGAATATTGGGTTGACTGACGCCATGTTTGCTTCAGCTGAACAGGTAAGTCTGCCACGACGGAATGGAATCCGTGCAGCTACAAGACACCCATTCAACCCCGGGCCGGTGCGTCGCTTCGGCCGCGCGTCCAACAGCCTGGGCTGTGGGCCTTGCTGGTGCTAACGTGGGCTGTGTCGTGCGTCAATCACATGGACTGGGCCTTTTGCAACTCCCATCGAGGCCGCGCCTGCTTCCCTCCGCATGGGCCGCGCGAGATCGCCTCGGCCTTTGCCGCCTCATGGCCCGCGCGGTTCTCACGTCAGGCCGAGATTTTCCATTGCCGGCCTCGAGTCCAGATCGGGTTGGTTCCCCTCTGAAATTACATGGACCGCAAAGATATTCCTATGTAGGCCGCGGGTGCAGAACGACTTGCCCTCCTCTGAAATATGGGCCCGTTCTTTTGAGTTTCGATCGATTGCTTTTGGTTGTGATTGTTACGCTTGATGAATAATACCAACCGATAAAAGTTGAAACAAAAACGGACTGAAAAGCTGAGAAGGACTAGGATATTAGCATTCAATTACGCTGCCGTGATGGACTGCCATTCCTTAAGTTTTGTTCTTGACATGGTAAATAGGTATAAAACTACTACCTATGTGGCTCGGGTGGGTGAGGCTTACCACCTTACCAGCACGCTCAGCTCATGTGACATCAGGTCTGAAAACGAAACAGCATACTCCAGATGGGCCGGTCTTTTAGTACAGAAAAAATGGACCAGTCTTTTATTCTAGGGGCAATGTGGTACATTACACCTAGGAGTATCTAAGTAGTAACTCATGCTGGAGTACTTTAGCACAACACAAGGGCAATCGAGAAGCCAGCATGGACAGCTACTCTAAATCATTAGGATCTCTGAAAGGAAGAAGCAATTAGTTTGTTTTGTCATAAATGGGCTAGTTAGGCTCAAATGGCAGACAGGTGAGGACCACGAGTTGCAAGTGGGGGACACAAGATGGGCAATAATCACGTAGTAGTTCTAGACCTATTTGTGGGTCCAGTTATCATCTTAAAATATTACATCTGTTCTTTTAAGTTACAGTTTATAGTTACGAATTATAGTTTTTTGCTTCTAGTGTGAGTATTCGTACGAACAAATCAAAAGTCGATAAATCATTTCCAAAAATCTATCTCGATAAACTGTTTCAAAACAATAGCGAAGAAACCATCATATTTATTTATTCTATTAAAATTATAAATTATAAGTTATAAGATAATATAAACTGAAAACAACATGCACAACTCTTTACAACGTGCACAACTGTTCTGTGATTTCCCTTTTGTCTGGTACAAGAATGATCCCACAAGCACCATCATCCACACTTGGCAGACAGCTCCTGATCAAGGTCAACAGGTAGGCTGCCTTGCTGGCACCAGAAGAATGGGAAGGGGGGCAAAAAAACACGAGATGCACAATTTCACATGGCTCAAGCAGTCGGTGACGGAGAGGCAGTGCTAAAACGTGGAAAATAAAGGGCTCGTCTTGGGTCTTGCTTATTTCGTCTTAAATTTTTAGATTTTAACTTAATTTTTACTATTTCTAAATTTTATCTTTTTTTTCTAATATTTTAGTTTTTTGAACTTTTTTGCCTGTTTTTTCATATTAGTTTGTATTGTCTATAATGGGTTAACTTGTTTTTTTTCATTTTTAATTTTTTAAATTTATTTACGCCAAATAAGTCACTCTCAGCTACAGTATAAATTCAGTTATAAGCCAGATTATTTTAGCCCAACCGAGCGGCCTCGCTAAAAGTCGTGGCTTTTTCGCTAAAAGTCGTGGCTTTTTTATGTGTATTTTAGTTGTAATGTATTGTAGCGACTGTTAGTTTTTTAAATCAAAAAGAGAATAAATAAAAAAAATTAGTAAACACCATTATATCTTTTGGAACAATACAAATGAATAATGAAAAAAACGAAAAGCCAAAAAGCTAAAAAAAGCCAAAATTAAGAAGTCCAAAAGCTAAAATCGTTTGGAGTAGAGCTAAAGTTGCAAGAGCTGGAGGTAAACAATAGCGGTTTTAGAAGACTCTGTTCTTCTATGGTGTATTTTGTAACGTCAAAATTTAATCCTAGCTAGCGATTTTATAAACGTACATCTTCTAGTGATTTTGTTACTGGGAAGTATTCTTTTTTAGAAGTCCCTCGCAAAAAGTATTCTTTTTAGAAGATTTTGTTCTTGTTTTATTAATGTGAAAATCCAAATCTACTTGATAGTTCCACATTATTGAGCGGTGTGTGGATTCAGTCTAATTTGCTATCTTCTATAGTGATATTGGTTGCGATTGTGACGTCCAAAGGCAAATTTCACATCGATAGACTTGATGTAATTTATCTTGTAGGGAATCATGCAGCAGCAATTTTGTTCTTATATTTCGTTTCACGAGATTTTGTTCGTGGACTTTTTAACGTCAAAATCCCATCCTACTTCATAGCTTCGCGTTGATGGGCACGGCATATTGACGCCAGTTATCTTCTAGAACTAGTGATTTTGCAGAATAAACATTTTATTCTTCGATCTTGGGACGTGTTTTTTTCTTAGAACTTGTGAGATTGAATTCAGTCCTTGACATTTTTTCACATCAACTGGCATCCTGGTTTTTCACGCAGTGTGATTTTAAGATAAAACAACATTACTGCGCTGGAAATGGACTCTAGCGAATAATGCAGTGCATTTGAAGGAGCACATGATCCTAACAAGATCTTCATCTCGTACGTTGTTGAGGCAGAAGATGGCACATGGGCTTATGATACCAATAGTAAGTTAATGAAACATTTATGATACCAATAGTAAGTTAATGAAACACTACTGATCACAGAACTGTTGCATAAGGTCATGTGGTCGGCCCTGTGCTGGTATCCTCGTCCAAATCAGGATCCAAAAAGATCGGTTGGTAAGGCAGGATATAGTTAACTGGGTAACAGTTACCAGAGGATATACATGATGCAGAATTGCAGAGTAATTCTGATCCTCTACCCTGCTTGCAAATTTGCAATGCTTCATGCCAGCCGCATCTCTCTAACTTTGTCCTTGCTCCTCAGCTGTCTCAGCATCTGCAAACACCAGACAGAATGAAAGACTGATTGGACTTGGAATACGGAAATTTCACCGTCCATAGAACTGTCAGGAACTTCGACCGATCAATACGTCTAAGCTCATCCATGATCACACAAGAAATTAAAAAATACAAAGTAAGAACACAAAAATTTTGCGCTGCTGAAAAATTGGTCAGCTTTATTCTTGCTATATTAGATTGCTATTTAAAGGAAATCCTAATCTAACTCTGGTGGTTAAGCCACCCTTATTATGCTCACCTCCTGCACGATTCCACGGATCCAGGCTATGTCGCATACGACGCTAACAAACCGGAAAAACCGCTCTCACGTGGACTGAGTACGCGTCGAGTGTTTACGACTGCTACAGTGATCTTTCGAACACGACGACTACGACTGCTACAGTGATCTTTTAACCACGACCACTACGACTGTTACAGCGATCTTTCGACCTTGACCACTACATCTGCTACAGTGTATCTATGACTCACGACCATAATGCTACAGTACTCTTACGAGTACGACTTACGACTATGATCACTTTGATTGACTCTTCAACCACAATGAGCGAGCTAGATTATTCAACATTCACCCCCTAATCCTTGCTTCGTTCACCTGTGATCTCGATGATGCCAATCTTTGTGCGTTGGTCCTGGAACTTGATGCACCCGAGCGGATTCGTGAGAATATCCGCGAGCTGCTCCTCTATGCGGGTATGCTCAAGGATAACTTTCCGTCCATCAACACACTCCCAGATGAAGTGAAAGCGTGTGTTGATGTGCTTGCTCTAGTCGTATAAGATAGGATTCCTGGTTAAAGCAATATCGAACTTGTTGTCCACCATCAATACTGGCACGCTGGGATCCAAGCAGAGAAGTTCGCCCATCAGCTGAGCGAGCCAGATGCCTTGACATGCCGTGGTTGTCACGGCGATGTACTCCGCCTCATAGGACGATAGCGCCACCACCCTCTGCTTTTGCGACTGCCAGGCAATGGGGTTGCCTCTGAGGAAGAAAAGCACTCTAGTGGTGCTTCTACGGTTGTCGACATCACCAGCTATGTCACTGTCACTAAATCCCAACAGCAGCGGCCGACAATCTTTCTTCCTTGCGTAGTGGACTCTATGGTTGTGCGTTTTGATGATGTAACATAGTATGTGCTTGAACGCGACTAGGTGGTCTTCATCCGGTTCCTCCATGAACCGGCTTGTGTAGCCCACCGCATAGGCTATGTCCGGCCGCGTATTCACCAAATACCGGAGACTGCCAATGATACTCTGGTACTGAATGGCAATTACCGACGGACAGGAGCTCAACTTGCTCAGCTTCAAGCGAGCTTCCATCGACGCTTGACAACTGTTGTAGTCCTCCATACCGCTCTTCTCTTGCACCTTGAGTACATAGGCCGATTGGCACAAGGAGATGCCACTTGGCCCTTGGCTCACTTTGATGCCGAGATAGTAGGAGGGCAACCCAAGATTGCTCATCTGAAACATCTTCTTCATCTCGGCCTTGAACGCGCGAATGTCGATGAATTCAGTGCCGATGATGATCAGGTCATCGACATACACTCCGCGATCAGCCAATGCTCGACATCTCTGAGTGTGTACACAGCATCCTCGAAGATGCTCTTGTAAAATCCCAATGATGAGAGGTTGGCATCGAGCCGTCGCAGACTTGCTCCACATGATCAATCCATGCTAGCCCTCGTACCATGTCGCGCTGTGTGAGCTTGCACAAAGGCTGAAAATTCAGATGACCATACCTTGCATGCCACTGCCACGCCACCTCTGAGCTCCTTGCCGACAAGCACACCGGCTGCACAGTCTTGAGTCGGAGTGGGTACAATCAGCTGGGTGAGTGCCTGACTTTTGCCAGCAGATCCTGTTGCTCATCGTATATCCTCAGGATCCCACCGTCAATAAGCACTCGACAGTCTGTCTCATCAAGCTGCCTGATGTTGATGAGGTTGGTGGTGAGCCATGGAATATACTACATACCCGTAAGGGTGCGATGTTCCTTGGATTTGCACATGAAAGGATCGTCCTGCGCTCCTCGATGTTGATGACGAAGCCATTGCCAAACTTCATGGTGCTGACCACCTTGGAGCTCAGCTCGAAGAAAAGCTAGCATGACCCAGTCATGTGGTTGGTTGCACCAGTGTTGAGGTACCAAAGCCCGTCGTTGTGTGCCTCCTCCTAATCAAGTTGTGCGAAGACCTTTGCCTTGACTAGTCGAACCTGTCTACATTGTGGCGATGAGGATGAGTGGTCAAAGCCATGGTCGAAAGAGCAGCCGACGCAGTGGTCGAAGCCACGGTCGAAGGAGTAGTCGAAGCTATGGTCGAAGCCACGGTCGAAGGAGTAGTCGAAGCCATGGTCGAAGGAGCAGTTAGAGCCGTGGTCAAAGGTGCAGTCGAAGCAGTGATCGAAGCCACAGTCGAAGTTACCGTCAATGGTTGTAGAGACAGTGGCTTGCCGTGTCGAGGACTCGAGGATGGTGACGACCCTGGCCATCAGGAGTGTGGCCTCATCATCATATATATCAAATATATATACCTACCAAATACAAAATATTTCATTAAAAATTTAGATATTCAGTTAAGTAGCCATGAACTTCATTAGGTTCGCCCCTCATGTCATCACGAGTTACATCACGGCACTGCTTGTGGTAGGCGATAGACCTCGTTTTTCCGAGGTGCGTCCATGCAAAAGGCAAGGTCTCCTTGAGTTTGAAGTTTGAACAGAGCTCGCCGTTTCAGTAGATCATACAAACATTTACAGTACATTTCTACAAACACCATTAATTGGGCTGTGACTAGCTATGGTGAATTCGAATGATTAGGTCAAAACGCCGGACGTAAATACAGCGTCCTCGAATCTGCATGACACGGCGACGCCGGTGTAAATTCAGAGGCGGCTGTGTCGGCAGATCGTAACTGCCGTTCACGCTGGACGGCTACAGTGTCGTGAAAGTCTTTAACATGCACGATGCATGTCGCGATATGATGGTGGCTAGTAGCATCCATGGAGAGGAGCTCACAGTGCTCATAGCGGATTAATAGCCTTCGTTTCCTCGTCTTTTTTGTTGGAATTTTCTTGGAACAAATTGGATCAACACACAATTGACGGCGACGCGACCGTCGTCTCTATGTGGCGCACAGCAGATAGCTCCTGATAAATCCGAGTTCTGTTTCACGCTGCTGTCGCAAATAGTTTGCGCATTCACGTCTGCTACTCAAGTCAATTCATCGTGACCCGGCCGGGGAAGTCCTGCAGCTGTAGTTGCCATGCCATGACCGAAAATTGTCAAAACTCGTGAGATGTTGAAACTTCTTGTTCATGTCGGGAACAATC
Source organism: Dendrocalamus sinicus (assembly GCA_036346575.1). Lineage (NCBI taxonomy): Eukaryota > Viridiplantae > Streptophyta > Magnoliopsida > Poales > Poaceae > Dendrocalamus > Dendrocalamus sinicus. The sequence goes on from CM070648.1 coordinate 5,228,041, forward strand.
GAGCGTGCGTGCACCGAAGAGCACATGCTGAGCATGCAAGAAGAGACTTCGTGCGATTTGGCCTGCACTAGCACTTGGCTTTATTGAGAAACTTGTGCTCGATGAGGGTTAAGTAATACTTAATAAATAGATTTAATATCAACAGCAAATGTCAGATAGAGATAGTTTCTTCGAGTACCTTTAGTCTGGAAGAATATGCTTAGGGCAAGCAGAGCATCAACAACCCCTTGGTCGAAAGGGTCTATAACCAGACATACGGACCCTATCCTCCAACTGGATACTAAATCCACTATAATTAACTATATGTGGTAGTCAAAAGGGAACATCGCCAAACCCCGAAAGTCGTTTCTCTAACCAGACAGAGGCAGTTATGCCACCACCAACATCTCTATGTCCAAATGGGGAACTAGAACCCTTAGATGGTGAGGACCCAAGCGGCCAGAACCAGCATTCACCCCCAAGGGCTCCACCCGCTTCGCGGCTACCACCTCTGAGCACTCTTGCCCACTCGTCGGAACACACTTCTCCAGGTCTTCGCCGTCACCAAGTAACTGCAACCTTGCAGTTTCAGCACCGTCGTTGCGTGCGGGGTAGGGATGGCAACAGGGCTGAGGCATGGGCTCTCTAACTTGAAGCAACTCAAATAGAACTAACAGAGCTCTTTGAGAAGAAGTAGAGCAGCATATAGGCATGGGGCAACAGCCATGGCTAGGGTTGGGTGGCCAAGGGAGGTAGGGGAAAGGCCAAAATGAAATCCGGGGTGTTGGGGAAGGGATGGCCAAGGCGGCACCGGCCAGTGTGGCCCATGGTGGTGGTGGCATGGGTTGGCAAGGGAAATGAGGCATGGGCAGAGAATGTAGAGAAGTAAGGTGAGCATGGACACGACCTCAACCTAAGGAAAGCGATGGTATAATAGGTTTGGCTGGAGGATGGCTGGATTGGGCTAGCCACATTGATCTCCATGGAAACCAAGAGGTGCTCTAGTATGGGTCTTCCTCAAAGATGCATTGGACAAACGGATTATGAAATACATAGAGTAGATTATGGTGATCGTGCAGCAACAAAGAATTAGGTTTTGGCTCACTGGAGGCGATGTATCGATGATAGAGGATGTAGTACATAGGTTTTGGAAAAAACTTGATTTTTGTCAAACGGCTGCATGAAAATCAAATTAACTTCACATGAAGGTGCAAGATACTGAGGAACACGAAGTGATGTAAAAGAAATTTGAAGTTAGAGTGACAAACAATTTCGAGAATGAATGGCTCTCAGTGATGGCTGTGTTCTAGGATTTCAGAAGGCTTGGAGAAGATTGGAAAGGGTTGAGGGAGGTCACAGGGTCATATACAAGGGCTCGAAAGAGATGCAAATGGACTCCAATTCTTAGGATTCACTTTTAAGTCGGTTTTGGAATGGATAAGATAAAAGGCAAACAGATAAATAAATCACAAAGAGATTAAAAGGAATTGATTCCTTGTGGGATTTGGAGCAACTTTCATTTTGGCATGACATTGAGATAATGCTCGGATGGAGATTTGGCTTGGGAGGCAAGCCCATGTGCCATGCCCTGTTTCAACCGACTTGTGCTCAATTTGCTCTGTTCGGGAATATGAATAGTGTTCAGTGAACAGTAGCTACATGAAGAGAGAGGAAGACAAAGAAAGGAAAAAAAGAAAAGAAAATGTAGGCTAAGAAAAATAGGTTGGACCTAGAAAAATAGAACAAGCATTTTTCTGGACATTCAGTTTTTTTTTGGAGATTTGAATTTGAAATTTTGGATTCAAATTGGAATGTTGAGATTTCCTTCCTGAAGTATACATAAAATTTAAATAAAATCCTGATACTTTTAAATAATTAATTTGGAATTAAAAATTTAAAAACAATAAATTTTCGGGATGTTACAAGACTCCAGCCAATTGGATTGTGCTGATGCCATTTTTCTTCGGATCTGAGTTCCGTCTATAGCTTTTTTGTGTGGGAAGTTGAGATTTGGGAGCCGACAGAGGATATGAGAGCTCAAGGATGATGAAGCGATTGGGGAAAGTAAAGCCCTAATCCTTACCTCGACTCCTATTTATCTACACTTGCCCACAAGAAGAAGTCGAGGAAAGACCAACAGTTGGTATTTTCTTGAGAACCGTTCCCAATGGGTTAAAGTGGCAAGATCATTCGCCTTCTATTTTTGTTCGCACAGTAATAACTCTCATAAATTTTACAACTAAGTCAGACTTCAGTTAAGAGATATAATAGTCAAAAGGTTTTCCTCCAACCAGTATTTTTGAGAGTTTTCTCAAGTAAGCCATTTTTACTTGAAGTTGGGAGTAGATGATGAGGATTAAGCAATACTTAATAAATATACTTAATGTCCACATTAGTTATTGAATACATAATTGCTTCAATAGTTCCTTCTAGTAGCCTAGTCGGGAAGAATATGCTCGAGACAAGTTGAGTATCAACCATCCCCTGGTCGGAAGGTCCATAATCAGATCTGCGGACCCTATCCTCTGACTGGGAACTAAATCCACTACAATTAACGATGTACAATAGTCAAACAGAAACATGCAACCTTATCTCTCTGACATAACCACACATTTCCAACATTTGTCTCCGACAATAACAGCTCGACAATCATGAGTAGACAGAGGTCTCACTGACAATAACAAGCAACCACATGGGGGATTCACAAACCGATGAGGTGCCTCCTTGCAAGCTACAACTATCACCCCTTCAACGCTTTATGAGGAGTGCCAGGAGATAGAGGATAGATACATACGGAGCGTAAGATAGACACATACTTTTCTGTAGCCATCACCTTTTACAAGACACATAGGAAGTAGAGTTATTATTATCTCGAGAGAAGATCTGAACCTGTCTAAAGCACCATATCTCTTACTACGTGATCTCAAGTGTCGTGTCCTCACATTTACATCATAAGATCGGTGGTAATTCACAAACAGTCTAAATCCTGATCAATTAGCAATGATATATCACATTTCCCTAGAAAAAAGAGACATTTGAATGCAATACGATGTATCACACTCTCAATCCCTCTATCCTGTGGAGGTCTACCAAATAAAATGTCATAATATTTTTCTTTTTGTGAGAATTTTTAGCACATTCATTTTTTTTACCACTTGCAAACCACTTGTCATCGGCCTTTTATTATGTACTATATTATGATTCTTAAGATATATGTATATACAAATCAAATTCCTCACCTTATTTTATTTTTCTTGAATTAGCACATTTTTGGAATTTTAATAAAACCAAAATTTCTATTTTTACTTAGTTTGGAATTTAGTAACAATTGCTAATTTTCTCTGATTTTTATTCTAAATTTGCATTTTTAATTGTACTTCTTGCTAGTTTTTTATTTTACTTTTAGGTTGTAATTTGTACACAAATCTAGCTGCTAATTTTTATTTCAAATTTTTGTTATTTTTTATTGTACTTGACATGGACTATTTCTTTTAATCTAAATTTTATTTTTGTTTTGTTTCAAATTTTAGTTTTAGGCAAGGTTGTTAGGATCGCGATACCAGGTAGGATCATTTTTCATCTGATGGGATCAGATCGTAGAATCACGATTCTATCAAAATTTTAAAGGTGTATTTATTTTATATAAAAATTGAATTATATTTATAAATATGCAAGTCTATAGTAGATTGTTTGAATTTAATTATGTAATTTGAGTACAGTCATTCATGTTATATTGAATTAAGATTGATTTTTGAAACTTATTCAATTATTTTTAATAACTAATAATCTAAAAATACAATATGTTAAAAATAATATTTTTTTTTACCTTAGAACAACATGTAAACAACGAAACAAAACAAATTAAACTAGTGCAACTTAAACTAGCAAAAGGTAATATCAAAATTTATATGTTCATATAGTTTGTTGTCAGGATCATGATCCGATTGTGATCCTACTCAATCCTAAGGATTCTGCGAGTAGGATCACGATCCCACTATAATACTACCTGATTTCAATCCATATTGCGATCCATATCATTTAGCTCCGACAGGATCGTAGGATCGTACGATACTGACAACCTTGGTTTTTGGTTAAAATTCATATATAAATCGAACAGGTAATTTTCATCTATTCTTTATTATGAGTTTCACTTTGTAGGTGTTTTAATTTGGAGTTCATATGAAAATCAAATTGCTAATTTTATTTTATTTCTCATTTTGAATTTCTGTTAATTTTATTTTTTTAATTAATTTTGAATTCCGGATTTAGATTAGAATCATATGCAAATCTAATTGCTAATTTTTTATATAATTTTATTCCAAATTTATGCTATGTAGGGTGTTTTAATTTGGAGTTTGTATCAAATTAATTTTCTAATTTCCTTTTATTTTTGAGTTTCAGCTTTATGTTAGAATTCGTATACAAATCCATTTGGTAATTTTCATCTAATTTTTATTTCGAATTTCAGCTATGTATGGGTTTTGGGAAAATCTAATTGCTAATTTTCTTTTATTTTTGCTCCAAATTTATGTAATTTTTCATTGTATTTGACATAGACTTTTTTCTTTGAATCTATGATGTCATAACCCAAGTCTGCTAGTTGGATGGTCAGATATTTTCTTTAAATAAAAACATGCAATGGATGCTACAGTTCAACTCAGTTAGTGTCCACCAAATTGACTTGCCAGATGTTTTTGATTTTTGTGATAATTTCTAGCATATTTTTCTCTTAGCTACTCTAAAGATATGTCATCGAATTTTAGTATATAATAGATAGCTTCTTATACGATATATGATACATGTACAAGTAGTACCAATTGCAGCATGGTACGGGACCAATCATTTCAAAGGAACCTTTGCCAGCAATGATTTACCGATTTACTATTGAGATGATAATTTCAAGCAGCAATGATTTTCAAACCAAACTGAGCCAGACTTACTGAAATTTCTCAAATTAATATCTACCAAAAAGAAAATTTTAACCCCCAAGTGGAACACAATCAGAAAGCAAAATCTCATTGCAAGTTTGCAACCCACTGTGATCTATATCCCAGGCCTACCCCGCATAGCGTTGCTCTTGTATGTGCTCTACCTACTGACCAAATCATTATCTGCATCCATCTCGCCTTACCTTCGAATCCTCCATCGATCTCAAATGGGACCTTTGCAGCCAACGGGTTACACGTCAACCACCCAGCGACAGCCACAGATTCGGCACCGAATAAGAGCCCACCGAGAAATAGAAAGAGATTATTCTTTTAGACTGTAATTTATTAATTTAATGTATAGTGATTAAATAATCTAATGGATAAGAGATTGATCGAGGGAAATTAAAAATCAGAAGTCGCTGAAAATAATAATAATAAAGACCAGAAACGCGCCGCAAAGAATCCCAAAGACGGCACGCAGCAGTATCTGAAGTGGCGAAGGCAGCGCAGACCAGAGAGCTATATCGTCCCGATCCCAGTTCCCAACAAAAGGGGCAAATCTAGGTAGCCAAGGGAACTTTCTAGTAGCGAGCTGCGTTGGCTGCAAAGGCCACCAAACAAAAGAAGACCAACTCCTGCTCAAAAGGGCTTTATATATCCTGTTCTACAGTTTTTTTTAATGTATTATAACGGTAAAAGCTCTCTATCGACGGTTAATTTTTAATAAATAAAAATTAAAAAATTAAAAACATCGTTACATCTTCTAAGATAATACAAAAAATAAAAAAGCTAAAAGCCTAAAAAACAGAAATTTAGAATCCAGCAAAGTTGAAACCCTTCACAGCAGGCCGTAAAAAACAAAGCAGGTTTCCACTCTGTACGCTCCAATAACGACGGGTTACAATTAAGCAGCTCCCATTTGGGATCCATCAGAGATCGAACTGAGCAGAGGTAAAGAGCAACTGTATTCACATCTGCAAGTAGCCCAGATGAAATAGGAATTACGCCGAAATGTACCACATGTTTGGAGCGCGGAGAGTTCGGGAGGGGACGCCGCTCTGGGAAGGAACCGGCCGTCGGACGCGAGGTCGGACGGACGGCGAAAAAACCCTGAAGGCCCTGAAGGATTAAGGGAAAAATGGAAGCTAAAACTCTCTTGGGTCGATGAAGATGGAGCGCCCGGGCGGCGCCTTGGTCCAGTCGCCGAGCGGCCCGTGGGTGTAGCCGTCCGCGAGGCGTTTCATGCACCAGAGGTCCTCGGCGCCGAGGCGCGCCCAGTGCGGCACCCCGGCGCGGACCGGCTCGCAGGCGCCGACCTCGGTGGCCACCACGCCGCAGCCGCCGCTGCGGGCCAGGTTGTGCGCGTGGCGGCACAGCGCGCGGACGAGCCGCGGGGCGCCCGGGCCGGAGCCGCCAAGGCCGTAGAGGAAGTAGAGTCCGAACGGCGCAAACAGGTTGGGGATGGAGGGGATCTTGAGCCACGGCGCCGCGCGGTCCACCAGCCGCGTCGCGCCCGCAGCGGCGCGCATCAGGCGCGGCGCGCCGCGCACCTCGAGGCGGAAGGCGTCCATGCAGTTCCACACGCTCAGCACCGCCCACGACGCCGGCGGCGCGGCTAGGAACGCCTCGACCCCGTCCCACCTCGTCCCCGCCGGCACGGCCAGGAACGTCCCGAGCGACAGGGCGTTGGACAGCACGGCGTCGATGTCTTCCGGGAAGAACTCTACGGTGGCGAAGTGCCGGCGGTAGAGCAGCTCGGCGTCGCGCGGCTTGAGGCGCACGATGGCCGCGCTGCGCGAGGTCTCGAGGGTGTGGCCGAACACCGGGTGCACGAGCACGGACGGCGTGCGGAACTTCGAGTAGCCGCAGCGGCTGGTGAAGAGCCGCACCGACGCCTCGTTGTCTTGCTCCGTCGCCATGTACGAGTACTCCGCCCCCTTCTGCCGGAACCACTCCTCCAACCTCTCCACGAGCTTCTTCCCCACACCCTTCCTCCTGCACATTATCCTCAAAAGTTACGAACTTTTTTCTTCTTTTCTCCTCCAAAAGCAACAGCGTAAACTGGAAATGCCATCTAGTGGTAGCACGTTTCCTGACGGATTTGTAGTTGTACGTACCGGTGGCTGGGTGAGACGCGGAGGCCGAGGATGTAACCGACCTTGGCGTAGATGGGGTCCTTGGCCTGGGTGCAGCCGGAGACGACGGACTTGACGCATCCGCGGACAAGGCCGATGATCTCCGAGCCGTCAACGCCGCCACCGCCGCCGCTGCCGGTTGTTGTTGTCTCTGCGACCTTCCGTATCCGTGCGGTTGAAACATGCATTTCGGGCAATTCATTAGTTAGTTTTCGTGCCGGGACCCACGCCGAAACGAAACGCAAGGATACGACCGGAAAGCGCAAGAAGGCAACACAAGGGGGAGGGAGGGGGCCGGGGGGTGGAGCCAGCACATCTGGCTGGGTGCAGCAACCGAACCAGTCACCACGCACGCACGTACCAGCATGAGGTAGGCCGGCGAGTTGCGAATGCGGCAGAGCGGGTCGCCGAGGAGGTCCGTGAAGAGGCACATCTTGGCGCCGCCGCAGGTGGACCCCACCTCGCACTCCCGCTCCACCAACTCCACGCCGCCGCGGTCGCGCTCGCCGTCGTACTCCCGCACCGCCACCGCCGCCTCCTGCACCTCCATCTCAACCATCTCTCACTTTCTTGGCAGATAAGAGGAAAGACGGATAGATGGCCAGACACCACGATCAAGAGAGAGAGCGAGCAAATAGCCGAATACCAACAACAAAGACAAGGAGAGGAGCTGGGTGCTTGGTGCTTGATATAGCTAGAGGCCGGGCCAGGAAGCGAGGCGAGGGGAGGGAGGCCGCAAGTATGAATCACGTGAGATGGGAGAGGGGGGAAGCGACGGTGTTCTTTCGCGTGCCTGCCTCCTCCACAATTACTACCCCACGCGCGCGCCGGCGCAGACAGAAATTGCAGCAAAGCTGGGCTAGCTAGCTAGCAAGCGCGCGGCCGCCCACCCCACCCGAGAGCCAGCGCAGTAAGCACTAGCGGACGATACGATATCCCCACTCCCCAGTGCAGTAACTAGCTACCATATGTGCGCTCCTCCATCTAGGACGCGATTGCGTCTGCGTGCTCTGGCCGCCGATTCAGAGGCTAGTAGCAAGCCGGCCGGCCGCTGGCTTCTTCAATTTTTGGAGGCGACGAGTTTGAAGGAGCTAGTAGGCAATAAAGGCTCTGGAGCTTGGAGCTTTGCAGCAAGGAAGAAGACTAGGATCGGAGCACACACTACAGGGTGCTATAAGCTCTGCGTATTGGTATGGATGGATGTGGTGTAGCGATCTGGCCACAAAGAGGGGAAGCGGGAGTGTGGCTGGCCCCTGCTCTGCCTGCTAGCTACCTGCTGTGTGAGGGCCGCGCGGATGCTATTTATACCTGATTTTTTTTACCCTGAACCTCGGAGTGGGGGCCACAAGGGGAAGGTCTTGGTGGGCCATACGCTCCCCAGGATAGCTTCTTCAGTCCTACCTTGTTTTCTAGGGTAATGTTATTACAACATTGATTTGGGCTCCGTTCTAATTAAATTTTAAAAGCTATTTTTTATAGTATTTAGTTTTTAAATAGGGTTTTTAAGCATAGTCTATTTATCATTATAGTACGTATTACTTTCACTTCATTTATATCAATCAAAATTGTACGCAAATATCTCTATAATCTTTTCTAAAAACTATTATTATTTATAACATAAATACAAAAGCCTGTATGAACAGACCTTTGATTCAATTCTTAGACGCAAATATGTCTATGTTCGATTTTGTTCATTGCGATGTAATGCGCAACCGAGTCGAACCGCCACACAGAATGTTTACTACTGCATATTTATCTCGGAAGATATGGCGTCACGTTAAAAAAAATAACTAGTGGATTAGATTTTTTTTTGTTAAAAGCATTTTTTAGAAAAAGGAGAGCAATCCAAAATAGAGTTTTGGATTTATCTAACATTCCACTTCATTTCTTCTTGAAAATAATTACTTCATTTCTTTTTTGCGGGTTTCTTTGGCTTTGTTACAGGGATACTTATCTGTAAAAGTTTTTTTTTACACAGGTAACTGTCGGTGTTTTAATACCGATCTTACGTATGATTTATTCGGATTCGGAGAAAACTCTTATCACTAAAATCTGGTAATGCAGAGGGAAAACACAAGAATTTTTATACAGGTTCGGGTCTTCTCTTGATATAATAATAGCCCTACGTCCTGTGTTGCTATTGCTCAGAGAGGAAAATTACAAAGTGTGTAATAAGAAATGTCTTGCACTATCTCTTGCTTGGATCCACCTCTTCCCTTCTTCTCCGACGTAATCCTTTATATAGTTGACCAAATGACGGTAGCTGTTTTGCGCAAAAAGACATCTCATCGATTTAGGAGATAACCACCCAACGGAAAATACTGTCAGAGAAACATGGAGGTGGTTCGCCATACAACGGTTGTTGTCAGAGGGAAATCGTGTGTGGTTTTTAGAGATAAACACACGTTTTAACCATCTTGTCAGGCGACTCTACGAGGCACTAGATAGGCTATTCGTAGGAAAGTCTACGACCAGGTCGTAGGATATCTTACGAGTACATGGTCATAGAAAGTCTTACGATCAAGGAGTAGTCGCAGCAAGACTTATGACTATGTGGTCGTGGGGAGACTTATGACCAATGAGTAGTTACAGTAAGACTTACCACTATGTGATCATAGAGAAACTAAGACTTACGACTATATGGTCATAGATAGACTTACGACCAAGGAGTAGTCAAGGTAGAACTTACGACTATATGGTCGTAGAGAGACTTGCGATCAAGGAGTAGTCGCAGTAGGACTTACGACTATGTGGTCGTAGAGAGACTTACGACCAAGGAGTAGTCGCAATAGGACTTACGACTATGTGGTCGTAGATAGACTTACGACCAAGGAGTAGTCGCAATAGGACTTACGACTATGTGGTCATAGAGAGACTTATGACCAAGGAGTAGTCGCAGTAGGACTTATGACTATGTGGTCATAGAAAGACTTATGACTAAGAGGTAGTCACAATAGGACTTACGACTATGTAGTCGTAGAGAGACTTACATCCAAGGAGTAGTCGCAGTAGGAGAATTACAAGATTATTATATCCTCGTCATCTAAGCCCCAACATCAAGTGAAAGTAACTTACTTGATAAAGAGAAGTCGTAAATGAAAAATGGTCAAAGCAAGGCCTTCTCAACCATTATCGACTAGGAAATAGGGTAATTTCACTTGAGTTGAGAAGACAGACAAACATTAGACAGAGGAATTGTAATAGATTTCCATCGAACTGTCTGTCGAATCAGTTCTCAAGACAACTGTTCGGTTCCAAGATAACCGTTTGATTCTCGAGATGAGTAACCGACACGTAAAGTTATAAAACTTACCAGGGGATAATTTGTAGTTTCCTTCTTTCCCCATCCGTTCCAACCTGCTCGAACTTTCTGCTGCCGACCAATTCTTCCTCTTCTCCCGATCTCGCCCAAATCCGTTCCAATCACACGAGAAAATGATGAAACTTTCATCTACCTGGTCTGTGTTGGAGATGGACAATGGCAAATTGAAGGCTCTAGAGGTTGCTGAGAGGATCCCACTGTGGTGATTTGTTAGATGGATTGAAGCTGCTAGGCAGCATTGGCTATCGGGCAGATCGAAGAAATTATGGTGTTTCAGGCCTACTGTGAGTGTGGTCTTCGTCTCTCTGCTACCCCTTCCTCATGGTCGTGCTCGAGTATTTCAAGGTCGAATCGGTGAACTTGGTTCCCAATTCAATCACGATGCTCAGCGTCTTCGTGTATCTGTGCGAGGTGTATCTGTGTATCCTGCCAGATCTGGAGCTCTTTTGGTGTTACTACGAAATAAGCCAGCAAACTGGGATCGCTGGGAGCTATGGTCAAAAGCTCCACATGGGAAGACAGAGCTTTACATCCCCATGTTCACTTGGTCCTCATGGCCGAGTTGGAAGAAGAAGTGGTTTTACTGGGAGACGACGAGTGAAGACAGCCTTTTTTTGTGGGGAAGGCCGCAGAGAAGAACAACGTTTGGAATTCGGCTCCCAAAGACCTTATGAGAATAGCCCCCTACATCTAGCCATCAAAGAGCTGAGGGACAAGGGGCTCATGGGCTGGCATGTGGTGAAAGACTTCATCACGCGTCACATCAACCCCTTGAAACAACGAGCACATCTTATGTGGATGTACTCGGGAATCTCGGACCCAACCAAAGACTACGATAACGGTAAGTGATACTCAAAATCATGTTCGCAATAAGATTTTTTAGTACTATTTATCGATTATCATGTCTGAATGAACATATCTCGAGTTAGAAGAAATCAACTCCCGAGTTAATGTTGTATGCGAGAAGGCTCCATCGCTTGAGGTGGAGGCTTCTCGTATTCTGGTGGCCATATCTGCCGAAGAGAAAGAAAGCGCCTAAAGGTAATTGAAGAACTGATTTTGTCTTCAGGCTTACATAGTCGTAGGGAGTGACTGTATTCAGGCTTTCATAGCCGTAGGGAGTGACTAAGTAACATTTTGCATAAACTAATGTCAAGACGTCTAAGGAATCGAATTGATGGTTGTTGAAGAAGTAGAGAAAGCTAAGGCTTCTTCGGCCAAGAGACGTCGATTGGCTAAGACAGTCGATAAGGACAAGGGGAGCACAAGTATTGTTGTCCCCCTTGCCGTTCTTCCCTCAGCTGCTCCGAGCGCTTCTATTCAATAGTTCATTGCAGACATGAGTACCGCAAGTGAAATAGGGGTGGTCGTTCTGGAGCAACCGACTCCTAAGATTAAGTTACTCTTCTATTATGATGCTGAAACTCATTTAGTAAGTGCATCTCATGCTTTATCAAGCGACGCAAAAAGGAAAATTGGAAGAATTTGACATCGTTTGTGAAGAAGACTATAGCGACAGCTGATCCTATGATCAAAAAGGAGGCTGCTCTGGTGGTCGAAACTAGCACCGACCATCAGGAGGGGCAGGTGGGAGAAGGAGCAGAAGCTCTTGCTCTAGACCTTCGATCAGATGTGGTCGAAGGTGCACAGGACTTTCGACCAGACATGGTCAAAGAAGTCCTCAATTATTCATGACCAAATGTAGTCGAAGAGAAGAAGTCGAAGAAACCACTCTCTGGAATGGTTTCTTCTAAATTCACACTTAAGGTTATTTTAACAGCCCAACTTTTTATTAAAATGAAAATAAATAAATAAATAAATTAAAATAAAATTTAAATTTAAATAAGTATTTTTGTTGCCTAAATTTTAAATTTCGATTTGATCTGAATTTCTGTTTTTGAAAAAGCTGGATTTGAAAAGTATTTTAAGTAAAACCTGAAAATATTAGTAAGTAAAAGGATATTTTGATTTTCTATAAAAATCCTAATTTAAATTAATTATTGGGATTTATTTGGCTCCTGTTTGCTTTCCTAGTTTTTCTGGAGTTTAAAAGTGTATTTTGGAAATTAAAAAGTATTTCAAATATAAAAATATATTACAACATTAAGTTGAAAATATTTTATCTAAGTCCAAAACTATCCAGAAACTTCTATGAATTTTTTTGGAATTTTTTGGAATTTATTTCATATTTTTCTGAGCTTTATTGAATTTCCCTCCGGACGACGCGTGGACAGCCCAGATCTGCCCACGTCGCCGCTCGGATCCCGCCTTCCCCTCTCCCTCGCCCGCCACCTGGCCGGCCCAGATTGCGCCACGCCGCCCCCTGGGCCCATCTGGCCCGTCCGCCCGCCTCTTTTCTCGGCCGTTGGATCTTCATCGCCGCCACCCGTGCCTCCCTCTCCCTCTCTCTCTCTGCGCGCGGGGCCCACCTGTCAGGCGCGTCTTCCCCCGCGTGGCCCCTTCTTCCTCCTCTCACGCAGCCGCCCATAACGATCACTGCCGCCATTTCCGCCGCCTCCCCACTCGCCCGGATTCCCTTCCCTGCTCCCTCCTTCTCCTCGACCAACCCCGCCATCCCCGCGCCCGAATCCCCCATTCTCGTGCCCCGCCCCTCCCCTAATTTCGCCGCTACTGCCGCCCCCGCGCCATCTCTGGCGACAAATCCGCGCCGCCCCCGCACCCCTCCGCCCCTATAAATACCTCCCCCGGCCTCCCCTCACTCCGCACCACCTCCTCCTCCATCTCCCACGCCCTCCCGGCCGCTCCATCGCCGCCGCACCGAGAGCCGCCCGCCGCCGCCTCTGCCCACTCACCACCACCTCGCCGCCGCCGCCCCGTAAGCCGCGCCCACCTCGGCCCGCCTGTCGAGCTCGCTCCCCATGCGCCCGGCCGGCTGCCTCGTCAGCTCGATTGCGCTTGCGTGGCAGCCGACGTGGTGCCACGCCAGCGCCGCGTCGGCTCCCCTACCCCGTCGGCGCCACGTGCGCACCCGACCTCTCCCGTGCCACCTCAGCGCCTCTTGTGGTCCGTGGACCCGGTCCATAGACCAGGGCCCACTATTAGCCGGCCCACCTCCTGTCTGACGTCAGCGTGGCATCATAAATCTCTTTTCCCGTTGAAAAATAAATCAGCAGAAATTAAATTCCCTGCTGATGCAATAACTCAGATTTTCCTTTAGGAAAATAATTCCAATAATTCTAATTTTCTATTTTCTCTCTTTTCAAACTTTCCGGAGCCCGTCCTCCTTCGTCCTAACTCCGATTTAGCCCATTCAAATTTCTAAATTCATCAAAAATTCCCCTATATCCATTTCTAGTCTCAATTCAAAAATTTGAAGTCAATTTGAATTTATTTTGAATTTATTTGAATTTAGTGGGTTATTTTCACGTGTAGACTTCGACGATTCGGGAGATTTCTTCGACGAAGATTCACACCAAATTGAAGAGCAAGGCAAGTCACACCCCTTGATCATGTTGATCCCAGTTTGCAAATAAAATTATGTTGATTTAAACTATATTGCATGCATATGTTTATTCAATTATTTCAATTCCTATTTTAAACGTAGTTAATTCCCAGTTGTTATTGACACCTTTGACCTTGTGTAACCTTATACCTTGTCACCCTAGAATCAAACTCTAGTTAGTACGCTAGTATTGGCTAGAGAATTTTTAAATCAAATGCTTAGATATAATCTTAGTTTTGGGATACCTTTTTACATAAAATGATAAACTTTTGAGAGGTATTCTTGACTTCGGAGAGTCAAGAAGGATGATAAAATATTTTGAAACAAAATATAAAACCTGGTTTAGACTTAGGCTAATAGTTAGTTGGTGGGTGCAGGCATGCCCTGTTGGTCGGAGCCGCAGGGTTGACTGTCGTGCACAGGGGTATGTGGTTGGGCCTGAGTCAATTAAGGACCGGGCTGTGAGCTACTGTTGTAAAGCCCTAACGTAATACCACAAGGCTGGTATGGGACAGCCCTGGCTGAATAATTTGCGGGTCCCAACCTGAGTCATTTCGTAGGTTGAAAATGAGCGCGGCGTAGGCCACGAGAAGTCTCACTCGGCTCAAGAGAGGGTCTCGGTCTGGTGGATTCCTTACTGGGGTGAAACCTTAGAGCTGGCATGGCCAGGTTGAAGGCTTTGCATTGTAAAGGCCTTGTCGTGATCTCCTCGCCGCACACCTAAGGAAGTGTGTAACTCGCGTGGCAAAACAGGATGATCATATCTTGTGGGTAAAGCTGTACAACCTCTGCAGAGTGTATAATCTATCCTGGATAGCCATGCCCACGGTCATGGGCATGCTGAGTAAAAATTTTCATGGATTAGACTTTGCTTTTCAAAAATGATTTTCAGAAACCTTGTGGATGGATGGAATCCATGAGAGATGAAAACCTTGCGGATGGATGGAATCCGTGAGAGAGTTGCGCAGTGGAAGCGGGTGGGTGGATGGAATCCATACGTGAACTTTGGGAAAGATGGTCCGGGTGGGATGCCCATGGATAGGTTGGTGTTTGGTCGGAGCCTGCACTGACGGTAATATTTACGAATACAAGTATTGTTTTATTTACTGTATTAAATTCAGCATTTTCAATCTAGTTATTGTATTTCTTTAAATGTTGTTTTATGCAAACTAACCCTATAAGTCTTCCTTTGTTGCCTTTATCATTATGTTGCATTTCTCCGTGTGACTTGCGGAGTACAAGTTTGTACTCACCTTGCTATCTCCACGCAGAGGAAGACGACTTCGACTACGGTGAAGACCAGAACGAGTAGGCCACGTTTTGCAGTTGTTTGCCTGTGGGCAGGCTTGGGCTTCGTCTTTTCAGCTTTGCTTCCGCAGTTTCTTTTGCAATTATATTTGCCAATGTGCGATGATGTAAACGATGGCCATAAGGCCGTACTCTTTAAGTTTAATAATGTCATTTGATTGATATTTATCTTTGTTGTTCACTGTGTGCACTAGCTGATCCAGACCTAGTGCGATTTACACAGAGGATCCAGGAGTTGTTGCTCCGGGTTCCGACAGAGATGGTATCAGAGCCTTAATGACTCCAAGACGTGACCGTAGGTAGAATAGATTGGTCAGACCATAAGGCCGTACTCTTTAAGTTTAATAAATGTCATTTGCTTGATATTTATCTTTGTTGTTCACTGTGTGCACTAGCTGATCCTGGACTAGTGCGACTTACACAGAGCATCCAGGAGTTGTTGCTCCGGGTTTCGACAGTTATGATGCCAAGGTATGAAAATACAAGTATAAATATTGCATTTTGCCTTTATGTCTCATTGAACGCTGACTCATTTTTCATAATTCTAGCTTGGCCTCTCCACTGCCTAAGGAAGCTTCCGCCGAGATGCCCCTGGTGGCTCTGCTCGTGATCGAAGACACAGCGAAGAAGGTAGTCGAGGGAACGACCATCGTAGCAACAAAGGTTGCTACCAAAGCTGCAAAGACTAAGGCCATAGAAGTGGTCGTAGCAAAAGGAATACAAATGGTAGAGGAAAGGGTAGAAGTACTTGATCGAGGGATTGGAAATCCTTTCGATCGCTGCATTGAAGGGGAGGTCATCGAGGATGTTCCTCTTCATTTTTGAGAAGGTACGGTTGGAGAAGAAGAACAACCTAACTTCTTCTCTGCATTTTTTTAACCCAGCTTTTGTAGAGTGATCTTCTTCTGATTGAGCTCCGATCCAAGTCCCACACCACAAAGACCTTCCTGACAAAGGGAATATTTTCACGACAAGCATCTCGAAAAGGTGTGTTGGAGAATGGTCGAACAACTTAATCAGCTTGAAGATTCTCGATTAGTTCTCGCTACGTTTGCACATAGGAGCACGAATGTAAGTATTAAGCACTTGAACATTCGCACTTGTTTCTCACTATCCTTCTTTGATTAGAGAGTGCTAAAAGACATGGCTACTGTGGCTGAATACCACAGACAGCTTACGCTTCTTCGACAAGAGAATGTCGATCTCTCCAAGAAGGTAGCAGCATCGTAAGTTACTAGCTTAGGTAGTCGAACTCTGTTTCGACCATTTGTCCAGCATTTCATGTCTGCTTTTAATACTTGTTGGTCTAAGCTTGACACAGAATTTTTGGATGCTGCGATCGACAACAAGAAAGTTGATTCGCAAAGGTTAAAGATGGAGAATGTTGACTTATCAATAAACCTTGTGAAGGCTAACTCTGCAGTCAAGACTTTACATGAAAATAAACAGTGAGTTCTGAAACTTAAGACTATTCATTTATATATCTTTCTTGCTTTCCTTTAATCTTTTTCCCTTAGCAGAAAAAGAGGTAAAGTTATGCTGATAACTCTATTCTAGCCCTGACTATTTATTTAGTTTATGTGAATAAACAAAGCAAATAGTATAGAGTAAAATATGTAGAGAGCGGAGTGGTTTATTTGACCATCGTTATCGAATTTGATGACATGTACTGGTAGCAAAGAGGAAGAACAAGTCGATGCTACAAAGTTCCTTCTAGTGGGCAGTACCATAGAAAAGAAAGGCTTCAACTAGGTGATGCTGCTTCCTTTCGACCAGGTGAATGAAATCGAAGATAAATGATGCAATGATAAAACATTTGGATTCCCTTCTCGTATATTCATTCAACATTTTCCAAGACAACTCAACCGTTTTATGCTGATAGCAAGAGTTAGGAACGGGTCAACGCTAGGAAGCTCCTTCTAGTGGGCAGAACCACATGCAGAGATGAGAGACTTTGACTAGTGGTGTCCTCTTCTGCGACTAGTTAAACAAATTAGATGTGCTTGAAGTGGTCGAACAAACATAAAAGAAGCTTTACTGAACATACAAAAATAAAGATTTGAAAAAACTAAAAACTTTGTTGAAAAAGATAGAAATGTTTACAAGTAAAATTTGTATAATTGGTCGATATTCCAAGAGTTTGAGAGAATCTAGCCATCTTCCACAGTAAGTCATACAGAGCCTGGGCACGTGACTTCGACCACGATATAAGGACCTTCCCACTTGGGGGGAAAGCTTGTTCCAATTAAACTAGAATTGGATTTTCTTCAATACCAAGTCATCTACAACAAGACTACAAGGCTAGACCTTACAATCGTAGTACTTAAGCATGGCTTGTTGATAGACTGCTGATCGGATTAAGGGTTGATCCCTCTTCTCTTTGAGCATGTTGATGCCATCCGCTCGAAGCCACTCCTAGTTGGAGTCGTTGAAGTTCTTGACCCTCGTCGACCGGATCTTTTGTTTTGAAGGAAGCATGGTTTCGGTTTCAAAAACTAGGAAAATAGTGTTTCTCTTGTCGCCCGACTAGGAGTCGCGTGAATTGCCCATAATATAGAAGGTAATTCTTGTACCTAAGCCTCTGTGCGCTTTACGAGCTGATCTTAGACTCGGGTCTTAATTCCTCATATTATTTTGCCATTCAAGCGCTCAACAGCCTGATCACTTTGAGGATAGGCGACCGAAGCAAAACATAGTTTGGTACCTAATTCATCGCAAAATTCTTGAAATTTCACGCTCAAAAATTGCTTACCATTGTCTGTAATTATTCGACTTAGGACTCCAAATCGAGTAATTGTGCTTCTCATCATGAACCTTTTGCAGCCTCTGTTGTTATCCCAGTCACAGGTTTGGCTTCGATCTATTTTGTGAACGTATCAATAACCACGAAGAGGAATTCGAAACCCCCTAGTTCCCTTGGGAACGACCTTAGGATGTCAATACCCTAGGTCACAAAAAGCCAAAATAGAGGAATTGTTTGGAGAACCTGAGTTGGTTGGTGTATTTACTGGCCATGTAACTGGCATTGTACACATTTCTTAACCAGATCCTTGGCATCATTAAGGGCTGTTGGCTAGTAGAAACCTTGTCGAATGGTTTTACCGACCAACGTTCTGTAGGAAGCATGCGCTCCACAGATATCCCATGAATGTCGATAAGGAGTTGTACCCACTCTTTCTATGATATACATCGCATGAGAACCCCTTGCATATTTTGTTTATAGAGTACACCCTTGACCAAAGTATACATTCTGGCCTTGTAGGATAGACGATTTGCTTCGAGATCATTATTGGGTATTGAACCCTTCTAAAGGTAGTTGTAGATATGAGCCATCCACGTCTCTACGTAATCTAGAGATGCTGTCTCCGGTGATTCGACTAGAGACGGATTTTGGAGTTGCTCCAAGAAGACTCCTGGTTGTACTTATGAGTGGGAAGAAGCTATTCAAGCTAACTAGTTTGCAAAAAAGTTACCATTCCAAGGGATATACTATAATTCGAAACCAAAAAATGCTTCTCGAGCTTCTGGACTTCCGACAAGTACTGAGACATGGTCAGACTCAAGCATTGATACTCTTTGCCGACCTGATTCACGACTAGTTGAGAGTCTCCTCTCACGAGTAGTTGATGAATCCCGAGCACTTTAGCAGCTTGTATGCCAATCAACAAGCCTTCATACTCAGTCACGTTATTAGTGGTTGGAAAGAGTAGTTTAATGACATACTTTAAGGTCTCTCCCTTGACCAAGGAGTAGTCACAGTAAGACTTACAACTATATGGCCGTAGAGATATTTACGACCAAGGAGTAGTCGCAGTAGGACTTACGACTATATGGTCATAGAGAGACTTACGACCAAGAAGTAGTCGCAGTAGAACTTAAAACTATGTAGTCGTAGATAGACTTACGACCAAATAGTAGTTACAGTAGGACTTATGACTATGTGATTGTAGATAGACTTACGACAAAGTAGTAGTTACAGTAGGACTTACGACTATGTGGTCGTAGAGAGATTTACGACCAAGGATTAGTCATAGTAAGAGTTACGACTATGTGATTGTAGGCAGACTTACAACCAAGGAGTAGTCGTAGTAGGACTTATGATTAATAATTAGAGGATTATTATATCCTCGGTAACGTATTAGCTTTTGTTGATGGCTTATGGCTAAAAATGTATAGTAGTGGCTGCACAATGTGGCTTTTAGAAAGTGGGGCAAGCGGTGGAAAAAGGTAAGTGAGAGATGTGTGCGTGTGACTGAAGCAAAAGGAGTGGAGTACGTGATACACCTGTGACCCCATGCCTTATCTTCGGAGTAAGACAGTAGCAAGAGGAGTGGAGAAACCACTTTGAGAAATTAGATATTCATATTGACTTTTGGTTTTTTTTCCTAAAAAGAAGCCAAAAACAGAAGACAATACGGACAATGCTTATCCAATGGGGAAACTATTTGAATAGGCTTAGTTTAAAACTTTTCAATGCAACAAAGGTCTGGCAAAGTACGTTTAATTGCGGTGTAATACATAGCGGAGTCAAGCACATGTAATATTTACTATATCTCGAACGGTATGATTTTTACACACATTATTATTATTTTGAAGTGGCAATCTTAAGCACATTGTTAAATAATTCCTTATCGAATAGATAAAAAAGTAGTTTGCTGGGACCTTTTCTTTTCAAAATGGGAAGTGATGCGAACGGGGTTTTGGATGTATCTAACATTCGACTTTAATTAGCACCTGTTTGAAAAAAGTTTTTGGCAGTTTCAGGCTTAAAACACATGACCTGTCACGCATATCTTGCGTCATTCCAGTAGGAGCATTTCAATTTTGTTGGCAACCTGTTTGTTGTCGTAGATATTTTGATTACTCTTGCTAAAGATGAAGTGCTCGGGATGTATCCACGGAAAAATCATCAATGTTCTTAATGTTGTCGTTGTCGCTTGATTCAGCAGAGAGGATATTTCGACAATCAAACAAGGAGTTAGAACGAAGTTTAACAAACTGACATATTATGTCTTTTTCAGCAGGTCTGTTTTGCAAACTGAACACTTTACAGGCTATATTGTCCATCCTTGCTTGTGTTATCTCCAACACATCTATGTGGCACCCACCCCAAAAAAAAACAACAACAAAATTACAAAGAAGGCTTAAGTGCCTTTCAGGTGAGGATTTTGTGAATATAAAACCTTTTACCTTTTATAAAGATGCTTTGTGAACATAGGGCCTGTTTGGTTGGAGGCCTCACAGGCAAATGCCTGCCAGGCAACACATTCTGACCCCAGGCATTCAAAATCGAACGCGTGGGATGCATGCCTGGCCCAGGCAACTTTTTTCAGCCTCCAACCAAACAGGCCCATAAAGCTGTGCAAAAACACAGTTGAACAGAACCCGTAAACTCTGAGTATAAGCTCCTTGAAAAAGAGCCCCCCAAAAAAATCTAATCTTCAGTTGTTCTGCAAACAATTAGTCACAACGACTCTACATGCTTGTTTCAAAAAAAACTCGACATGCTGGAGGACACTGGTCGCATGGCAAGTCCATGTGGCCTCTGCAGAATAACATTTGTGGGTGCCACGTAACCAAGTGTGTCCCTGGGTGAAAAGAAAACACCCTTCCTACGGCATCTCCAATAAAACCATATCAGATATTTCTTAATTATATTAAATAATTAAAATCATATATAAAAGAGAGAGGATGTGAGAAGAGATAATGTGCTATCTGTTATGCACAGAGGTGGAGGTAGTGCCCAGCGAGCTTGGACGGTTGCTCGGGCTCGCTAGCACCGAGCAATGGGTGGAACAGTGAATCAGTGATTAGGCGCGGCATCTGCATAGCCCCAAGGGGCGAGTTCCCAGGCACTGCCCC
The DNA here is from genome assembly GCA_036346575.1 of Dendrocalamus sinicus. NCBI lineage: Eukaryota > Viridiplantae > Streptophyta > Magnoliopsida > Poales > Poaceae > Dendrocalamus > Dendrocalamus sinicus. The sequence goes on from CM070648.1 coordinate 5,249,038, forward strand.
TAGGCGACAAGTGACTTGAGCGCTGCTGGACCATCAATCATCATGGGCAGATCACACACAACTAAGGGCCTGTTTGGATTGCGTAGAACTAATTATTAGTTCACTAGTTTGTGTACTAAAAATTAGGTGACTAAACTTTAGGTGACTAAAAATTAGTCAAGTGCTGTTTGGATACATGGACTAAAAGGTGGTGACTTTCATGGGCAAAGACATTTATACCCCTATATTTGTTAGTGTGTTCCATGTGGAGTAGTGGAGAAAGGGTAGCGGGGGTATTTTCGTCTTTTGCTGTTTGGTACCACCTTTTAGTCCACATTTGCCAACTAATGAACTAATAACTAGTTGGGGATGAACTAAAAATTAGTTCAGGTATTAGTTCACCTGTTTGGATGGACTAGACCTAAACTTTAGGTGACTAAAAATTAGTCAAGGGATCCAAATATGGCCTAAGTCTAAGTGGGGCATTGGTGAATTGTTGGGCCGTTAGGCACTCAAGTTGGGGCAAGATGTGAATTTGCATACTGGCATTCCATGGTCCATCACTCCATCTGACTATTTGAGTGACTGAGTCTACATCAGTCCATCCCATTGACCCATTCTCGTCCCCAGTCTCAAAGTGGCTGAACTGCCAAAGCCAGAAGCTCCTGAACGGGGAGTCTCCCCAGGGCGGACCTAGGACTAAAATTGAGTGGGGGCATGCTGCTACGCGTAGCTGAGAAGGCACTGCCGGCCTGTCGTCCTGCCAGCTGCCGCACTGGGCCACTGGGGGCCTGCTGAGTTGTGGACTGGGGGCCTATATAGATTATATCCAGGAGGTATACGTAATTAACAAAATTGAGTGGGGGCCAAGGCCCCCACTGCTCCCCTAACCCTAATCTTATATTCTCATTCCCCATTTCCCAATCCGACAGTTTGGCAAGCGGCAAGCTAAGCCCTGTCTCAGATCCGGTAGCAAGAGCAGCTGAGCAGGCCAACAGGGTGGGCGCTGGGTGGACGAGGCGGGTCGCCGGGCGACGAGCAGTTGGGCGGACGGGGCGGCAAGGGGTGCAGCGCGCACGGGCAGGCCGACACTCGGCCGGTTAGGCCACTCGGTAGGTTGAAGTCTGAAGATAGAAAAGTATTTGTAATTTATCTATTTGTTTGTGACAGTGAATGATATTTCATATTTGTGAATTTGCCTGTGAATGATATTTGTGATTCTCAATTTGTGAATGAGAATGACACGCGACAGAATGAGTGAATTAGCGAGTGATTTTTATGAATGTTTGAAATTGTGAATCAGTGAATTTGTCAAGCACTCACTCATGAAGTCAGTAGTTGATATGTACGTGACAGATAATCTTTGATCTGGTTGCAAAGAAGTTGATCAACCTCGATCACACCAAGTCAAGAGAAATAAGAAAGAACTTTCCAAAGTTCTTCTAGGGGATTGTCTCCCCGATATATTTTCCAGGGACATCGGTTTACCGATGCATGCAAGTATGTTACTGTACAAGTAGCTTGATTAAGATCAATTCATTCACTTTATGAAATACCTACTCTCTGGGTAGGATCGAAAATGGCAACAGAGGAGGTGAATAGTGCCTTCAAAATTTTGGCCCCAAGTATTCACCAACCCTTCACTTTAATAGCTATAAAGCCATGAATATTAGGATGGAATGCCAACACCAAAACTAGAGAAACAAGAACTTGAACATTCTAAAAAATCATCAAAAAAAGGACTATCGCTATAGTAACTGTGGTACTACCACTGCTATAGTAAAATTAGGGTGAATAGTGATTTTAGTACGATTTTAAAAACAAAATTGATGGAACTTTTGATCCGTAGATTCAATGATATAAAAATTTATAGAGATCTTTTCTAGGATATTAGAAACCTATTCCAACAAACAATCGTGAAAATCATGGTCAAAATTGAGACCTTTTTAGTTTGAAAGAAAGTTGCACCGAAACCGAGGAAAAGCCAAAAACGGTGAATACAACTTGCTCGTAGGTAGATGATGGTCAAAATGGCTTTTGATGTATTCCCATATGTCACAGCAAACTAAAACACCAAAGAACACTACCCAAAAACCTTCAGATCAACAAAATCACTAGAAGGATCGAAAACATGCAAAAACCAGGTTTCTTGATGAACTTGCTACCAGAGTGCCTAGATGGGTGGAGATTGATTTTTAGAGATTATCTCTATCTCTTACATGTTCTTGGTACAACAAGATTAAGAAGATGGAAGAGGAGAGATCAAAACCAATCAAATCAAGAGTAAATCAATCAAAACAAGAGATAAACATAGAGATGATCAAAGATTGATATATTGCCACTTTAGGAGGTAGGTTTTACAACCACTTCACCTTAGAGGACATAGAGCACACTAAGTACTCCACTCTCAAACCCTAACCCTAAACAAGAGAGCACATGAGAGAGGGGTTAAATGGGTTAACCACATGTTTTATAGGTAGGCTAACCAGGCATCTCTAACATTTAGTAGATACTATCTACTTAGTATAATGGGGGGACCCGTTAACCTCACAAACACGGGTTTTACTTACATATTTTATTTATACACGTTTTTCAAAGTGCAAAAGCTCGAATTCATTAAATCCTTAGCTTTGATCAATCTTGATCAAACCAACTCCACCTTGACCTAAATCGCTTTTCCAAGTGTCACACATGCACCGCAATTTTGATCCAAGGTAGTTTTCGGTATTTTGGTCAAACTACCAAAATACCCTTTGTTGACCCGATCATCACCATCCATTGCAAGTAATCGCCATGCTTGCCATATGTAGGTGCACCACTAGCTTACCACGTATCACCAAATCTCTTCTGTCCTGGTTCCACCGAACTATGGCTCACTTGGACGTCCAAGCCATATGATGCAATCTAGCTGTTTGAACTCGACTTCAATATTTTTCACCTTCTCGTGCAATGCTTGAGCTCACCGTCTTACTCGATATTCTCGATCGCTCTAGGCATCAATCCTCCATGAGCATAGCCCCAACCCTCACCATTGACCATGATTGACTCTAATCGACCATGCACATCCAAAGACAAAGAAATTGTTTCTGGCCACAAGTTCTTCACAGTTGGACGCACATTAGCTAAAACATACATCATGCAATATATATCCACTGACCTTGATCAAGCCAACTCAATCCATGACTCAATTTCCCATAACTCTGTTTTTCTGCAAAATCCGGTAGTACAATACGCAACATGCTGGTAATACCGCATTGCGGTACTACTGCTCCCTAAATCGGTGCTACCGCATATTCGCACCTCGTACCGGACCTCTCTAGAAATTAGCTATCGCCAACTAGAAATCGGAATTACCATTTTACGGTATGACGCGCTCTCACTGCGGTACTACTGCACTGCAGTATGACCACTGACACAACAGCGGTATTACTGATTTCCGTGAAAAATTTAGAAACAGATCCAAACAAAGTGTGATGTTTGCAAAATCACTTAACCACTTCACAAAATTTGCAATAGTTCATCACAACATTATTCTAGATCTTTTCACGTGGTCGTTCACTCTAAATATTATTTAGGACCCTGAACTTAAACAAGTTATGGTGGTTCTGTCACTGATGCTTTTGCTCACAGGGAAGGAGAGGTGTGCAAAAGACACTGACTAATCTACTGAAACAGAGGCTAAGTGCATCTGGGAAAAAATACGGCGACCTTGTTGACCTACTTGCTGAAGAGCTAGGCAGTGAAAAGCCAGTAATAGATGAGAATTTTGCTGTAGACGCACTTGCTGCGCTCTTATTTATCAGCTTTGCAACTCTATCAGCGACCCTCACAGTAGCTTTTAAGTTTCCCACTAACAATCCTAATGTTATCGAAGCACTCAAGGTTTGTCGTTCTACGTACATATGAATAGATCTCTTTGGGAAAAGATAGGCGCAAATATTAAAATTGGTGAACACTTTAATTAAATCCTGAAAAAAATTGCATCCTTCTGAAGAAACGAGAGGGTGTGAATTCTGGGTTCACATGGGGGAGTACAAGCCTTGACATTCACTACTCAGGTGATTTGACCTTAATCTGTACGACTGTTTTTCAACATTATTACAGTGATGATTTTGATGCTATTTTTTTTAACTCAATTGAGTTTGTTTTACCTGAAGGTTATGAATGAGATTACTCGAATTAGCAACGTCGCACCTGGAATTTTCAGAAAAACTCTTAACACATTTCTGGTACGTTGTTTTCTATTATCTATTTCTCTTTAATATGAATATATTATAATGTTATACAGTACACTAATCTACATATCTATATTTTATAAAATCTCTTCTGGATTTATGATTAGACTTTTGTTTACACTCACGAAGCTTTCATAATGTCGTACTGAGATACTTGTTATCGTATCTTGCTTTCTTTTTATTTATGGACATTCAAATGTGTGCTCAATTTTAAAATTATTGCGGTTGTCAAGTTTCCATATGTCATGTGTATATGGACTTATTCGCGCTTAGTAGCTATAGCCTATACTTGGGCTTGTGCCACACCGATGTTCCCACAAAATCTTAGCTCCGCCACTACTTATGTAAGAGACAACTTGAGCCCGCAAAATAATGTAAATAGTGAGAGGGTGTGAGGCAAGAAATTATGATAAAAACAGTATAAAATAGTTAGAGCAATGATTTACTGCTGGAGAAATTGTCTTTAGCGCTATCTTTAGGTGAGGTAGAAGTCTTACAATCTAGAGCATCTTTAGTGTATTGAACCGATGTCAATTTAAAGTCATGCCACATAAGTATTTCAGGAACTAAACTTGTTTTTTTAATATATTGAACCAATTTTTACTAATAACTGAGACCCACATTACATTAAAAAATCACAAAATAATAATACTCTCTTAACCGCACTCTCTTCTGTTTAGTTATTTAATGCTCATATAAATTTTTTAATGTTTTGAATTGACTAGAGTCCAGTTTAATGTATTTTTATTGAAATCGATCCTTCTAATATATTGAATTGATTCAATAACTTCTTTTTTATTTAAATCGGCTAAAATGTAATATTGAAGATGGTCTTAACAGAAAAACTATTTCACATGTTTATCAACCGGGAGAAAAGAACTGTGAAACAGAGCATGGCGTGGGGCCACGTGGTGCAATACGAGCAGCCGGTTCAGGGATTGGAGCTAGCGGAGGGGAGTAGATATTACTACTAGATAGGGCGCGCCGTAAACAGCAGGAGTGGAGCGGCATGATGGCGCCGTCATTCTCATCGGCCATTCCTCTCTGCACCGTCGCCGTTACAATTCAATGCGTGACATGATGGACTCGCAGAAACTAATTATTAGAGCATGCACAATACAGACGCTTAGAGAGATAATTAGTAATAAAAAATTGATTTTTCTTGTCACATAAGATAGATAAGGTGCTTATTTTAAAACATCGATGCTTAAATAAACACCAGTGCTTAGCAGGTGGTTATGTGTATAACTATATCTAATTAATAGATAATATAGTATCTAAGTACCCATAGAAGAGATGCTTGCATCGGAGGAAATAACTTTTACATAGGTGTTTAATGATGTGACTATATAATATTCTCTTTCTTTAAGCATTCATATATAAGCATCTTGCATTATACATGCTCTTAACCTTCTAATCAACTGCACCACCGCAACATTCTATAATTTTCTAAAAATAAACATGGCCCCCTGGTATCCTTTATACCACTCCCACGTTACACAGTATAAGTCCGACAGTATACTGTAAAGTATATTATTTAAAATAATATTTAATAAAATTAAATCGTATTTGTCTTTAGTTAAAAGACTAGTATTATATCTATCTAATAAGAAAAACTATGATTTAATTTATCAAATATTACTTAAATAATATGTTTTCTAGATATATGTGCTAGACTTTTGACGCTAATACTGTGACGTCCATGCGAAGTGGCCATTAGCATCAGCACCTAGCAGCCACCGACGGTATACTGATGAAAGCAAAATCGTTTTACAGGGATGCTACGAGAACATTGAATGGAGCAGAGCCTTTTGGTTTTTTTTTTTTTTTTGCAAACGTTAGTGTGGATTTAACCACTAATGGCTTTGTATCTATATGGACTTATGGAGGGCATTGCTCGGTTTAGACAGGCTCCTTTCTTGAACGAGACATGACAGTGATTGATACTGGATATCGGTATAACCTCATAAATTTCTATTCTGTCTATTCATATGATGGAACTCCTCTGACTTGGGATGCTGTGTGTGGCGCCACGGATTGCTAGCTCCTGGTGCAATTGGACTTCCAAAGTCCTGTAGCAACAAGCTTGGTATAATGGTATTATTATCGTTTGGCCATGTAGGGACGGCTTACATGACGATCGACATTATCTTAAACTTATGGCAAATACCTTCTCAAACCGTCATATCCTACGGTATCGTTGGTATGTATAGAGGTAGGCACTACGGTTTGTTGGCATTTCCCATTTTACTTTGTAGAGGGGAGGTGCTTTCCCTTTTTAGGTGCTCCTCATTTGGTCTGAAAAGGGATTTATAATTAAAATTTTATTGTAACAAGTTAAAATTACACTATAACTGATGATGAATTATTGACATAATTAAATTAAAAAATAGAAAAAAAAATAGATTATCTCACCACGAATAATGCAAATGAATATAGAAAAAAAGAACCACCAAAAAAGCTGAAAAAACTAAAAAAATATAAAATTTAGAAATAGTAAAAAAGTCAGAAACTAGAAACACAGGTGGAAATAAACAGGCCCTAATGGTTATGTGCGAGGCGTTTGGCTGATGACAATCATTGCCGTCTCTTTCGCTCACTCCTACACGTAAGCTTTTGCGATCTCTCGAAAAGGGAGGTCCAGTTTCGATTTGGATCTGTGGATAGGAAGAGAGCAGGGTCACTGGTAGCTAGATTGGAGAATTTTTTTCACCTTGTCCTGTCTCAGCTTTTCGTCTGAACCACCTTAGTTTGATGTTTGCAAGGCAAATGCTACATTCAAATATCTTTGACGTACGATGTTTCTTGTTTGCAGAAAATATCTGTGATGTTTGGAGTATAATTAATGCTGAATTGCTACATCGATGGACGAATGTGTTAATGCAACAATTTCTCTTCTCTCAGTTGGTTTTTTCATGTAATCATCAACTGGATGATTTGTTTGCAAAAATCATCCAAATTCTAGACCGTTAGATCCGATATACATCACAAAAAAAACGAAATGTCTAGTTGCAAGGAATCCAATTCTTTATTCAACTATGTTTCTTCTTTAACACAGAGTAGTCTAGCATGTTTCTTAAAAGCCGAAGAAACTAATATGTGAGATACCTGAAATACTACTTAATTTCATTGAAGGTGAACGTTCAGTATTCTTTGAGTGAATTTATTTGATAATTGTACTTGGAATATAATTGACCTATTTAATTCAAATGACGGAAGAGTTTTTCAAGAAAATGTTCCATATCTAACTAAGAATAAGTTTGTTTGTCTCCATTCAACGTCCATGCATGTCCTACCTCAATAAAGAAAGAGGCGTACGTTATTAACTCTTTAATCTAAAAACATGGAACTTTCTTGCTCTTGTTTATTTTCGTTTCTTTAAAGCTACGAATTGGTTCTTAGTTTTCCAGTAAAATCAGCTTCTTTAAATGAAGTTTATTTTGTAGTGGTCACAGGAAAACTTCTTCTAACTACAACGTGTGGCAACATGTGTCATTACTATAAGATAACAACACTAGTCAATAAATTATTATTCGATAAAATATTGTTTCGTCAAATAATAAGCCCATCAAAATATTGCAACAAAACAATAATTAGTGACTATATCATAATATTACAATAACATTGCTACACAGGGCTTAAGTTTTTAACAAGACTAAAGAGTAGCTTGTGTATTACAACATTAATAGAAATAATACTAGTCCAACTAATAATTATACATATGCTAGGAATAATATATAACATCGTAATATTATACCGTGAGTGTCGTACACGAGCTTCTAGTAACTCTCTACTTATCCCATGTCTCGTATACGACATCCATCTTATACGCGTCGTACTCAGGATCAACTCCCTCCCACTCGGCATGACATTCCTTTGGATAGACATCCTCCACACCAAGTGGAATCCTGGGTTGGTTAACCTCTAAACAAGAGAGAATAATAACAAGGGTGAGTACAAGGTACTCAGCAAGCATTCATAGCAAAAATGTAATTTTATGATCATGCATTAACACCCCAATGAATCCCATCTCACCTCATATCATTACAAAAAAATAAATATTTGTATGTTGATAAAGAATTTCAGATTATTAATTTAAAATTTTACTGATCACTCATACAACAAGATAGAACTCCCATTTCATTCCTGTAGCCTCCAATCCAAAAGACAAATGTGAATTCACGGTTTATATAGCACTGCGCAAGCTTATACCACTTTACCCATGCTACTCTGATTTTCATTGCGAATGGATTTTGCATTTCCTTACATGCGATGCCCAAATCAAAGTAAATAATGTTTCCTTCTATTTCAGTATATTATACCTCCACCTGACTATTCATAGTCGATGCAACCCCTATTCACCTCTCACTTCTACACACTGCCCCCTCGCTGGCTCTCACCTCTACCTCTCCACCTATGGCTCAACCAGTCTTGCCGGCCATCACCGTCCTTAGGGTCGTCGCTCCAGCCTTTCACCGGTTGGATCCGTTTTGACGACGGTGGTTCCAGATCTGGTCACGGGGACCCAGCTCCCTTACTAAATCTCTCTTTATTTTCCCGATTTATTTTTTCCATCTTAGTTTTCTTCTATTTGCATTTTCGATTTGATATTTATTTCAATTTGTTCCTTGTTAATGGTGGGAGTTTGTACTCAAAGTGGGCATGCCATGGTGGGGTTTGGGACCTCCACTGCGCCGGGGAGCATACTAAGGTTGCCAGGTGCACATGGGTGGCATATTGCGAGCAAGGTGAGTACCACTCTGGTTCTCCTTCTATAATACCTTATTCTCCCTTGGTCCCCCCTTGTTCCACTGGTCTATTCTATATGTGTGGATGCTACTGCTCTAGTGTAGTCCATGTGTATGTGAGATTGCATTTGCGTGTGGTCCTACGATGGTGATTCCAAGGATTGGAATGGAATGTAGGGGGTACCTTGGGTTGACGTTGTCAGCTCGATTTGGGTGGAACTGGGGTTCTGATCTTCCCTTCTGGCGTGCGTGTGGTTCTACATCCCTTCTCCGCTTCTTGTGGTTCCTGGTCTCCAAGTCCTTCCACACGGCCTTCTCCTAGCTCCGTCCTTCCTCTTCACTGCCTTACCCCTCTTCTGGGTTGGCTGCCTTCCTCTGGTCTGGCGGTTAGCGCTGTAACTGTGGGTGAATACTGGTCTCTCTCTCTCTCCCGATCTCTCACTTGGTCTTATCTCCTTTTACCATTGCGTCGCGTGAGCTGTGCGGTGGGAGCTTTTACTGCATCAGCGTGTGCTCTGGTACTTCAGTACCCATTTTTACTAGGTTGGCTAGTAGTGTAAAAAGGAGTTTGGAAATGATTTGGGTTTGTTTCTAATGCTTTATGGTGAAACCTTACGGCTGTGAGAGGTGCCAACTGGCTCCGAACAGTTTGGTATCTTGATGAGCGAATTGCTCATTATATTATTCTACATAGGGTTTTGACGGTAATTTTGGCTTTGTTCATTTGGTTTATTTGGTCTTTTTTGTACCGGTTATTGGTTCTTCCGACGGGTATTAAATACCAATTACTTTAGCTCGTGCCCAAAACTAAAGGTCTCAAAGAATCTGATCAATTGTAATTGTATACATTATATTCATTTGTATGTATGCACATGAATGTATAATTAGTGAACTTAGTGATATGTTTGCGGGTTGTATGAAATTTGTATTTATGAGCTTAGTGTCATATCTCAGAGAAATGATGTTTGTGATTGTATCTTTTTACTTAATTGATCCTTTGCTTCGATTTGGACTGTTGCATATTTTAAGAGAATGAATTGTTTTGTAATTTTTTCATTAATTATGTAGTTAATTTAGTGTTTAATTCTCGAAGGTAGCAGCTAAGACTAACTAAGGAATGTAGGGGGATTCACAACGGTATAATTCAATTAACACAAGCTATGGAAAACTTCAATAACACAAGCTATGGAAAACAATAACACAACAAACTTCAATTTGGCAGGTATAGCTAGAGTATCCTACAAGACTAGGGCATCGAATGAAATCGTGTGAAATCCCCGGTTGTTCGAAAGACTTCCAACCGTCTTAGACTCTTGGTTGTAGCGAATCTAGCAAATTAAGTAGTTAAACTGACCGTCGAAGCTATGCTCATAGCTCTCTCATAAGCAGCCAAAGGACAAGATCAAGACAGCCACCTCAATCAGTTCAATCCGCATCGCTAGATTCTGCTTAATTGTTTGTTTTATCAGACTCCCCAGAAAACCATTAGTAAGTTACCAGACATGAGGGCGGGAACGGCCATCGTTGTCGTGCTGGAAATGGAGTCACTGGCCCCTCCAGAAAGCTCACATGGACCATATGAGCACTTCTTCCTCCAAGAATTAATCCCAATATTAAAAGGGGCTTAAGCGTTCATGCCCTCGTTTTCAAGCGAAATGGTGATTTTACCCTCATTTTTTAAACTTTGTGATTTTACCTCTGTGTTTTTGAACTGAAGGGAGAGTCTGCCCCTATTCCGTTAAAGCCAGTTAACGGTGTTAACTTTTGCACGAATAGACAAGTTTGCCCATGTGATTTTACCCCTGTTTTGTTAGAGAACTTTGTGATTTTACCCCTATTTTCGAAATTGAAGTTTTGACATATTTGGTAGGGATATTGCCAACAGAATTAGACACAAATTTATGCATTCATTTTATTAATATAAATCTGGACAAAATTTGTCAAATTTTGCAAAATTTGGACAACATTTATGCCAAAATTCAAAGAAACACAATTTTTTATCACACAACTTGCATGTAAACATCAAGAGATTACGGATAACCAAGATATATCATGCCATACATGTACATGTCACATTAATGTCTAGATGACAGGATCACCAACTTCTTCTGGTTCATCTTCACTATGTAAATGAGATTGTAGAGTCTTGCGGGGAACTACCACCTCAACAGCCAAGTCATCTGCGCCCCTTGTCTCAAGCTTTTGAAAAAATTCAGGGTTTAATTCCCTGTTAGTTAGTGTAGGTCTTTTTTTGAAGAGAACTGCTGCTTTTTCAGCTATGCTACTGCCTTTCGCTTTCTCATTGTTGCTAGGCGAATCAGGGGAGGAATCTTTCAAAATTCTGATTTTCCACTTGACCTTTTGAGTCCAAACTTCCTTCACTATCACTGGTTCCTTATTTTTACCATCTGCTGCATGCAAATTGTTTTAGGATAAGTACAAAGTTACACCTAACTAATATCGGACACTTGTTAAACAAAAGAACGATTCATACCATTTGTATCTTCTCCTGTTAACTTTTTCCACAACTGCATCGCATCAACCATGCTATCTCCGATGTGCCTTACCGGAAAAAATTGACAGGAACAACTTAGCACAGCACAATGCATATAACTTGTGGTCATCTGAAAAGGATCCATCGAAGATGAAACAGCAACCGATCCTTCAGTTTAGATTGAGTATTGAATTTTTTTGTTACCTTATCAAAACGGCAAGCCTCAAGAGCTGCTATTGTTGGAGCTGTTCCATCTCCTATCAAGTGTCCTGAATGGGTGGCCAGGACACTACCAAATTTGTAGTAAGGACCAAACTAATGCAATAACCTCCAATGGCTCAAACAGCCAATGAGCGATAGAATAGGCAGAGAGAGAGAGAGAGAGTCTTCAACTCTCCCAGTTAATACATGAATCAATGTTTACACATCATATCTCTATGAACAGGTAAAAGAGGTTATATCTCATAGTCCTTGCTGGAATAAAAAAGAATAAAAAGCTACTAGAAACAGCCGCGGTAGGTTAGCTAAGCTCCTATTTAAACCTTGTAATCACAACTCAATTATACATTCCATTGTTCATGGGGTCAAACAACAAGTAAAAGTAAACACATTCTTTATGCCCTGTGACAGGATATCAAATGCTAAATCTCCCACCTTCACACCCTCTATCAAAAGCTCAAAAGCACATTGTAACAGCTATTTTTTTGAATCCGAACCCTGGTCCCATACTCTCAATGGTAATTCACCAAACACTTGGCCTGCACACCAAAACCTACCAGTGTTTCCATCCCTACAGTTGTCAGTGAGATATACAGGCCGCATCCAAAACTACAATTATGATTAAACTAATTACGGCAGCAGCAGCACCAAACAACACTTACTCCAAAATAAGCCCTACCCACAGGCCACAATCTAGGATAGCATTCCTACTTCAGACTTATAAACTACATGTCCATAAAAAATCAAGGACTACCAATCTACCACAAATTTCTATCACCTAGCATTCGTTATGTCGATCCATCGAACACATAGCATGCACGAACAAATTTACAGAGCCAGACCCTACCTGTACTAAGCTTCCGATGACACTGAGCAGTGCCCCCCTTTGCCTGCACTCCCTGCCCACCAAGCAATTTGCAAATCCTCGGACAAAGCTTACCAAACATCCCCACCACCCCAGGTCCAGGCCCCGCCCCCTCCACCGTCTTCGCTAGACAGGCGGCCGCCCCGCCCTGCACCGCCTTGCTCTGCTCCCCCATCACCTCGAACAGCGGCTTCACGAACAGCGCGACGGTCGCATTGCCCGCCTCAGCAGCGCACGAAGCACCCAGAGGCCGGAGGTACACAGCCGCGAGCTGCCCCGCGGCGTCGCGGCACTTGTCTCGCACGGACGTGTCGGAGGCCTGGGTGCCGCACCGCGCGCCCGCCTCTGCAGCTCGCCGCGCCCTCGCCTCTGCAAACCCTAGCCATTTCGCGTGGGGGAGGCCAAACCTGAGAGACCGAGCGAGCTGGGCGTGGGCGTGGGTGGGAGCTGAAAGGATAAGGTAAGGTAAGGGTATTCTTGTCTTTTCGCGTGGTGTTTCTTTCTTTTTTACCATTTAATCCTCCAGTCTTAACGGTGTCACAAAACAGGGGTAAACGGAGTCTTCATTTCAAAATCGCGAGGGCAAAATCACAAAGTTAAAAAAGTAGGGGTAAAATCACATTTACAATCGATAACAGGGGCAGAAACACCAAATTCCCATATTAAAAACACAAGCATCAGGCGCCAGTAGGCAGCCAGGGAAGCAGGCCCGCACTAATCCAGAATTAGTGATGTTAGACCATATGGTGATCATGAATTCATTTATGATAAATAAATGATATTTGGTTTTATTGAAATTTGCATTCATAAAAGTTTGGATCGATACGCTTCTGTGATTGAGTTTTCAGGATGGAAAAATGACCACTACAGATTTTGACCACGGACGAAAGTCTGATCGGCCTTATAATGGATGGTCCGATCGGCAGGCCCGAACGATAGATTTCAACCATGGCTAGGTTCGACCACGATAAGGCAACTACTACAAATTTCGATCACATTCGACTTTGACCACGTCAGACTTCGACCACGTCCGACTTCAACCTCGGCTGACTTCGACCACGTTTGGCTTCGACCATGGCAGGTAATTGTAGATTTTAATCTCAAATAATGAACCGATCGTAAGCAACATTTAACCGATCGTAAGCGATAGTGAACCGATCTTAGCTATAGTGAACCGGTAGTAGGTTGTAAGGTCATAAGCTACAGTAACTGGTCAATGGTCGTAGCTACAATACTTTTCATGGTTGTAGCTATAGTACCTGGTCGGTACTCGATAGTTGTGGACTTTACTGGTCGATACTCGATAGTCGTTAACTTTACTAGTCGTATTCGTTAGTCGTAGATTTTCTGGTCAGTAGTCATAGATATACTAGTCAGTGGTTTTAGACTTTGTAATCGGTAGTCGTAGACTTTACGGTCAAAAGTTGAAAACTTTATGATCAATTGCCATAGGCTTCACGATCTGTACTCGTAGACTTCATGGTCGATACGAATGTTTTAACTCTTGCTATCTTCAAGTACTTCGAGTACTTGTGTTAGGCCAGCGGTAGGACTGGCTGGCGGTCATCTGTGAATAGTGTTCAGATGAATGGTACTCGTAGTTGGAAGGACTCGATACTCGGTAGCGGTTGTCGGTGATACTCAGAACTTGGTGATCGATGATACAATGATTGGTTGGTGGTCATAATCATAGTGATCGGAACATAGTAGTTGGTACTCGATGGTTCTGGTCAGTAGTGATGCTTGATGTGCCCGAGTGTTTTGAGAAAAGTGATGGTAATACCCGAATACTTGTTGTTTTCAAGTACTTGTTGAGGTAGCAGTCGTATTGAGTGCTATAAGGCTAAATTCTGGATAGCGATGAGATTTATGGTCATGGATGACCTGTTTGGTGTTGTTAGTTGGTTAAGGTTGTAGTTATACGTGTGTGTGCTGATGACGATCAAGTTTGGAAGAACTTGTGCCGGAAAAACGTTTCTTTGGTCTTTGCATGTGCAGGTGAGCATAGAAACGGTCATGATCGGTGACGAGGAGGACCGGGATTAGGATGGGGAGATCCGAGGTCTAGACGTTTGAGGATATCATGCGAGGTGGTTGGACTAATACTGGAGCATGTGGAGATCAAATGAGGTGATGCATGGAGAAGCTATAGGCGATGTTTTACTGGATACTTCGACACGAAAGTTGATGAGGCGTGATAAAGATACGGGAGTTGTGATTCTAGAGGCTTCGTCACGTGTTGTGTTAGGAGTTATGGATGGAGTCTATAACTGAGAAGATTGAGAGTTTGGATAAAACCTATATTTGGAAAAAGTTTTAGGTCCCTTAATTTGAGAAAGAGATAGGATTTCATGTTTGTGTTTAAGACAAATACGGTTTAGGGCATTAGCATATAAAAACAGGTAGAGGCTAAGGGGTTTAGTGTGGTTTTCGAGGAAGCTTTTTGTGTTAGGGTTTTTAGGGGTGTTTGTGAAGGCGCTTTGTAAATCTACGGAAATCCAGCAAAAAAGAATATCTTGAATCAATCTGGTATGTGTTGAAGATTTTTGGTGGCAATCGTTGCAGCGGAAGCGTTCAACTACGTGTAAAAGTGATCGAGAGGCTCTATTTCTGGATTGACGTTTTCAAGTACGCTCAATGTGGCCAAAGATTAGAGCTATGCGATCTGGCGAGCGGCTGAGCGTTGAGTAGTCGATCGAGCTGTCAAAATCTTCGTCGACTACTTAAAGATTTCAGGAAGCGAAGATAATCATTCACCCTCTCTAATTATGTCATAGATCCTACAAGTGCCTTGCTAACCTCGTGGCTTAGGGGATTAGCCTGGTCCAAATCCACATTAATTGACTGGTAATGACTAGTGGTACTGCGATCGAAAGATGTATGCGAGCTTTGCTCCACAGTGCTAGCTAGCTAATGGTATGGAGAAGTGGGCAAAGCTAGGTTACCTTTTAAGTGGCTCGAGGCGTGCAGGGATTTGGTTAATCGAGCGGTACTGAATATTGGGTCGCAGCAAATCAAGTACTGCCCCCAAATGTCATGGACCATCGCCAACGCCGCACTTGTCTAGGTAGCTCTCATCATGCATCGAGACCATCGATCGAAATTGACCCGGGAGCTGATCGAATCCGTTCCGATAGATCGCCACAAGCCAGACCCTTTTCGTATTAACTGAAACGCAAAGTTGATGGCACCCATACCTTCTGGGCTTGGTCGGTCGGAATCAGCACACACTGGTCAGTGTCATTTACGCGTTTCTTTAGACATTCAATGTTATGTCTTAGCCGACTTAGATGAGTAGAGAAGACATTAAATCGATTTAATATATTGAAGAGTTCGATTTTAACAACAACAAAAATATAGAACAGAACTCTACTTAAGAGCCGATTTAAAGTATTAAATAATTCATATGAGTATTAAATAATTATATAGAAGATAGTGCAGTTGAGAGATGATATTATTATTTTGCGGTATTTTAATGTAACGTGGGTTTCAGTTATTAATAGGAATCGATTCAATATATTAAAGAAAAATAAGTTTAAGTTTCTAAAATATTCACATGGCATAATTTTAAATCGATATGCGAAAGCAAAAGGTAGTGGCTGATAAAAGTGACTTATAGAAGTTGGGACATTCGTATTGGCTTTTGCTTCTGGAAATTGAAGCCAATATGAACATGCCTATACGATGGATTAAACTTTTAACAAGTTTTCATGTGAAAATAAGGAAGCCAAAGCTAGTAGTTTGCTATATTTCTACTTGGAGAATCCAAATTGATAATATCCTCACAATTCACATGTAAATGAGCAAACTAGTAGATGGCATATTTCCATTTATTGGTACAGAAATTAGATGCAAAACAATAGATTGCTATAATACACTATGGTTTCTTCGGAAAATTGATGCAACAACTTGGGTCATCTAAACTGTTTGGGTAAAGGGTAAAGGCAGTTTGCAAATTAGCCTCCAATTGGTGTGGAATAGATCATGCAAATGCTTTCATCATCGGATAGATGCTGTTATTTGCAGTAGATGAATCTAGGGTTGAACTATGGGCATATTTCTTATTTGGCCACTATTGTCACTGTTTTTGTTATACATATGGTTGCTACCGTCCATCTTTTATTTGTGTGTGAGGAAATCTCTATTAAATCATTGTACTTATTTACCATTAAGTGCTGCATTTACAAGTTGAATAACACGGGTCTGAAGAAAGCTCTAGATGGTAGAGCAAACAAGGATGAAGAAGATGCAAAGGGAAGAAGGGCCTTACATTTTGCATGTGGCTATGGTGAGGTATATGGATCTGCTGCACTTTTTAAAGCTGAAATGAATGATGCACCCCAGATAAACGTGAATTGTTCCTTCATACTCTGCTAGACCTCCATGTTTTGTGGTATCTTGTTCTTCCATACATCATTGTAGGTTGACATTTTAGGAGTTCATCAGTAGGTCCTGGGTTGATCGGCAGCAAGAGGCTAAAATTGTTAAAAAATTATACAATCAAGTACGTTGTTGCAAGAGGCTGCATATAAAATTTTGTAATTTTTAGAGCTCATTTGCTATATTTAAAATTTTGAACATTACATGGCAATTGTACGAATTTTTGAGCAACATTCACAGTAGATAAAATTGCCAAAAATTTTACAGTCAAGTATGTTGTGTCAAGAGGTTGCACATACATTTTTGTAATTTTCTGAGCACATTTGCTATATTTAAAAATTAAAACAAATAGTATGCAAAAAATTAAGGTGGGTAATTAAGCTGGTTTAATTACCTGTCGTCTGCCAATGGGGCGGTAGGCTGCTGTCGTTTGGTGGTGGGGTGGTGGCAGCCTGCCGTCGGTGGTACGCCCACACGTCAGCCTTGTAGCATAGCCACTCGGTCACCGAACGGTAAAAACACTATTTTTATAAATACATATGTATACTACTATTTTCATAAATACATATACAAACAGTGTTATATATACCAAACTTCGGCCAAGGCCGCATGTCGGGGTAGTGTTGGGGCTTTACGGTGGGAGGAGTGACACCGGGGAGTTCCAATGCCCCTCAGGCAAGTACGACGGATGCCAGCAGCGTGCCAATCTTTGTCTCCATCATGCGATCGGGCGGACATGTGAGCGCGCAGCATCCCTTTCCTAGCCTCTAGCCTAGTGTGTCTCTCTCTCAAGTGGATGTTTGGTAGATTTCTTTTTATTGTGATTTATGTTTTTTAAGTATTAGTGTAAGTATTTATATAAATGAATCGAATATCGATATACTGACTTAAAAAACTGTTTCAATAAGTTATTTCAAAACAACGATAAAGAAATTACTCTATTTATTTATTTATAAGAAAAGTTATAAGACATGCTGCTTAATTTCTGTGTAGGCGAGGGACCACGAGGCACGGGACGCGTGGATCGCCACGCGCACCGTGCAGGAGGGCATAGGTCGGTGGTGGTAATCAAGTTGTATACTACAGGCTTACCGGGCTTGCCGTTACTGTTGGTAATTAGACAATGCCTATATATATTGAAGCATTGCCGCCGGACGTTTAGTACTGGCAAACACCAATCTCCTTGATTCTATATCATGGTATCAGAGCTTTGAGCGATCTCAACTATGCTGTCTGTTGACACCGCCATGCTTTCATCCTCTGCGCCTACTTTAGTTTCTTCCACGCCCACACCAACACCGATCAGCCATGCCATCAGCATTAGGGTTGGCAATGAGAAACTATTTGCTTTGGAAAACACAACTTCTTGCTTATCTGAGGAGCTTCAATCTCCTTGGGTATGTCGACGAAACCTGCCAGGCGCCACCTCAGATGATCACGGCGTCAATGGACCAAGGTGCTAGTTAGGTCTTCAATCCAGCCTATCTGATTTGGTATAACCAAGATCAGATTGTACTCAGTGGGATCTTTTCCTCGCTGACAGAAGAGATCATGGCCCATGTCATATTCTTGACAACCTCATGCGAAGCCTGGGCAGCTCTGGAATGGATGTTTGCATCACGTTCGCGCCCATGTGGTACAAATCCGCATACAACTTGCCAATTCGAAGAAGAAAGATCTCTCCACATCTGATTACTTTAGGAAGATGAAGAATCTCACCAACACACTTGCTGCAGTTGGCATGCCCTTGAGAGAAAATGAAGTTGTCTCCTACATCCTTGTTGGCCTCAGATCAGACTTTGACCAATTGGTCACCTCTCTTACTACGAGAATAGAAGATATAACCCTTGATGATGTTTATGCTTATCTAATGAGTTTTGAGCATAGAATAGAATAGAATGGCTTCAACCTGTAGTTGAACCTTGGAAGATTATATCCATTGGCTAATTTTGCTGGACATGGCTCTGGTCGTGGCAACCATCAGAACCAAGGTGGCCGAGGGCGTGGTCGCGGTGATCATCATTATCAAAACAACCATGGCGGCTCCTCTAGACAAGGAGGACGAGAAGGAGGGCCTCATCCATTCTGCCAAGTCTGCGGGAAAACGGGTCACGCGACAATTAAGTGCTGGCACCATTTTGATCACTCCTATCAATCAGTGGAAGTTTATACTGTAGCTACAGCAGGAATCACGCCCTCATAATAAGTTGATCCCAGTTGGTATATCAATTTTGGTGCAATTGATCACATCACAAGTGACAGTGGTCGCCTGACGATGAAGGAAAAATACTTCGGAACAGATCACGTCCAAGTTGGTTGTGGTACAGGTTTGCACATATCTAATACTGGTCATTGCTCTATTAATACTGCTGCTCATCCTTTAGCTCTTAAAAAGGTTCTCCATATCCCACAAATTTCAAAAAAAATCCCATATCTGTTCATAAATTCACTCAAAATAACAATTTTTTCCTTGAATTTCATCAAACAACCAAACCAGCTATTCTATCTATAGCACATGTAATCTTAACAGTAACTGAGAAGAGGGGCTTTAGACTTGCATGATCAAAGTGAGGTCAGGTGCAAGGACTCGGACGAATTGAAGTATATCGATATTTTTCTTTCCTAAAAAATATATAGATAGAAGTGAAAAAAAATAGAAGGTAGAAGTAAAATTTCAAGGATAAGTCGTATTCACCTTAGAACCAGTTAAAGGGGGAAAAAAGAGAGGAAAAATTTATGCGGAAAAAATCAGAAGGATAATGAGAAGACATCACGAGGGGCTCAGCTGTGGGTTCAAAAGCCTGACCCTGACTCATGATTTTTCACCTGAAAAGAGCTGGACTGCTCTCTGACAATCTCAACTTCAGGCATACACCAGCCCAAGAGAAATGGGTGGTTTCACACATACACCCTGGCCCAAGAGAATGGGTGGTTTTACGGTATTCAAGACCATTTCGACAAGCGCATTGGCAGCGGACAGAGACAGACTCGAGCCCAAACTCTTCGCTGTGGCATCTGAAGAAAGCCAGGTTTCTCTCCCTGTAAAGTTGAAACAGCATGTGACAAAAGTATTCTGTTCGCAGTTCAGAAGTTTACTTTGACAAGTCGCGTAGTCCCTCCCTTGTCGGACACGATGAACAATGACTTGGAACGAACAAACAAGGTGACCAGAAGAGTCTCCTGATTCCCGGTGAAACCGTATGCGAAAAAGTATTATGTTCGCGGAACATGGGGGCAGAGCAGCTCAGACTTCAGATGTTTACCTTTTGAGTTTTGACGGGTCGTATTGTTTTTGTCCAGTCGTACACAATGAGCAACGGCTGGGACCCAACTGGAATGCCCTGCATTATCTTCTGATATGCAGGAGGCGGTTTACTTGCTTTCTAGACCTTTCAAATTAGGTTCATAAGGTGTCATGACAGCTTGAAAATTGACAGTAGCGCAGGGATATCTGGTGCTTGCACAGCCAAACAGAACACAGCGTGGATCATCCCAAACCATAACCATACGCAAACATCATTGGCCAAGGCAACCATCGGCATCACAGGACACGACCCAAAAACGACGTACACTGACGCCACGGCTACCGGTGTACGTACAAGCCCACTGGTGAGATGAATTATTATTGACAAAAAAACTTAGCAATCAAACAGAGTCAGCAGAGAAATAAAGAACTGATTCGCATTCAAGTGGTGTGACAATTACATGCCGGTCAAGGCGTTATTCGATTATTCTGGATAAACCATGCACCCTATTTTTGAAAATCAAATACTTTCTTTCTCTACATATTTGACATGCAGTTTCAAAAATTGTCAAATATGTTCCTTGTGCAACACTGAATCACAATTGAGCATTTGCCCTGCTGCTTTCAGTGCTTCTAAGTGGATCGAAATAGGGATGAGCCTGCACACAGCAAAGAGATGCATTTAGCGTCAAGCAATTTGGAAATTATATATGCCGTACTGATCCGGCAACTTGGTTCTAGAATGTTGGAGAACGAGAGATACCATGGCTTCCTTTGCTGTCGGCCTTTCCTGGTGATCGTAGCGGAGCAGCCTGTCTACCAAATCGATAGCCTATATAGGTAGAAACATGTCAAAAATACATCAAATGAGGAGAAATGGACTAGGTGATAGAAAGGCAACGTGAGTCACCTCAGGGTTTGCTAGGTGTCTGTTCCCCGAGCGGACAAACTTTAACCAAGGCTTTCTACTATGACTGCAGCCAAAAATATTCAGTTAGATCTACGAAAACATTTGTTTCAAGATTATCCAAAGCAATGCACGACCTTCCAACAAGCATTTCAAGCTGTGGGTCAAGCTGAAGACCGTATTTTTCGAGGTAGCTGTAGAAATCTTCTGTTCCAAGAACCTAAAACGCAGCAGCATGAATTGCACACATCACTCGCAATAAGCAGTATGTAGTTATATCCGTAGTTTTATTCTACGAAATGCACTGCAGAAAGCATTGATTTTTCGAACAAGAGATGCAAACATCATAATTTATGTAGCTGTTAAGTCATTAGACTCATTACTACCAAATGTTAAATGTTCTTCAACTATTTCTTGCAAATGCAACAGCAGTGGACCAAGAGGAGACTATTCAATCAAAATGGCTTGTTAACAATTCAAACTAGTACATACTATAACTGTGATTTTTGGCGTGTAACGAACCTGACACCTAGCAAGCCTGAAGTATAATATTCCTAATGCACAAAATCATTTCATTTAAACTTTTATAATACTTGAGTAAAGGGCAGTCAGAAATAATTGGACAGTAAGTTGCCACTTTAAGAAGCTTCGGACGTACCTTGGTTATTTTGACTAATTGGTCATAGTTATCCTGACCATTAAAGAAAGGGTCCACCTGGAATATCTGTTAAGAGTATCACAGATTCATAGTGCACATCAATAAAGGTACGTCAACAAAGGTAATTGACTGATCCTAGCTTGTCCCTTACCATTGCTGCAAACATGCAACCAAGGCTCCACAAATCCAACGAGTAATCATAATCTAACAAATCCACAAGGAGTTCAGGGCCCTTATAACATCTGTCAATAGCACAGGATGCGGTAAGCCATGGGTGATAAGTACTGGATAATATGAACTGAAGGGGAGCAGGTAGAGATGAATGAAAATTGTTAAGAGATATTGGTACACTACACATTAATTTATTCTCTATACATGTGAACAATGCCTATAATCTACTGTCAATTTCAGTCACTGCATGGCTCTATCCTAGGGAGAAGGTGATTTCAAAATTTTCATGAATAAACAAAAGAAATAAAACAGATCCAACATAAGGGCACTCTAAAATCTAGTTATGGCTCACAAGTCTGCTAAAGGAATATATAGGGGAAGGCAAACGAACCAATAAAATTATCAAAATTTCATGATAGGTAACCTCTAACATGCATGCATGGACTAAAAAATATTAACTGAACAAGTCCAAGAACATTCTACTGGAACTAACCTTGAAGCAACTCTCACATTATATTCCATCTTGGGATGATAGAACTCCGCGAGACCCCAATCAATAAGACGAAGCTGGCGTTTCTCATGATCAATCATGACATTGTGAGGTTTGACGTCCCGGTGCATGATACCTCGTGAATGACAATAATCTAGTGCCTACACAAAAACCTGGAAAAGTTAAAGACCATCAAACTGAATGTAGCCTAATCTCAAAAGGAATCATAAGGAAAGTGAGACTGTGAACAACAAAATTAACACCCCTATCATGATATCATCAAGAAAAAAAGAATCTATTTGCCAGGGTTTAGTTTGGCACAAATAGGTCACTGAACAAACAATATGTGAAAAGGTCAACCTTCATACCTCATAACATCAGATTTATTTACTGGTATGATGATTGCCCAAATAAATCAAGCAGCTAATTTCATTTTTCCCAAACATACCATCATGAGAGACATGATATCAAATTCTCACTTGATATATATCATGGTTTGAAAATACGTATAAAGGGTATATGTATTTTTGCCTCTTCTAGATTCTGTTTAGGGTTGGTATGCTGCTCTGTGGGATCAGGTCATGATTGCGAATATTTGTCATATCTAGCGAATTTTTGAGTGATTCTAAACGTACCAGAACATTTGGTATCAGAACCACTCACCATAGCTTCCAATGCTGAATTGTCTCCCTTGGACATGTTGATATCCTTACTAGCAACGAGAAAATGTAGATGTTTTGTTCAGCTAAGTAGCACCGATACTCCGTTGAACTGCCGTTCCCGTACTCAATACATACTCGATACGGCGAGACGTATCGATACGTGGCGATACGGTATCAGCGGAGTATCAGTGAATTTCTGCCGAAAGGAAAATGAAAATAACCCCAATACGTTTCCGATACTCGACGATACGTTTTGGCCCATTCCCATTCCACTTGTCTCGGCCCAACAAGACACAGACAGCCCACTCCCACACCTAGTACTCCAGTTTCCCGAGCCCTAATCGCAGTCGGCCGCACATTCGCATCACGTCGCTCCTGGCTCACCGTCGTGCACCACCGCCACTCCTGCCGCACCCTCTCCTCTCCTGTCTCCTTCCAACGCCTCGCCGCCAGGTCTGCCGCCTACCCAACCCCCTCCACCTCCTCCACATCCACCTGCTCCAGCTCCGTCAACCCGACGCAGCTCCCCCCTGCACTCTGCAACATCGTGGGGCTCTTCCAATCTGCCCCCGACGCGCGCACCCGCTACAAGCAGCTCCTTGCCTACACCACCCGGAGGTCGCCACACCGGCACCGCTCCCACCGCTTGGAGGTCACCACACTAATGCCGCCTGGAGATCCTGCATTTCCCACCGCCCCTCGCCCTAGGTTTGCTGAATTTGTCAACAAGACTTCCTCTGGTCTATCCTGTTTACACACATCTCTCTCATAAACTAATAACATTGTTTTTCTCCAGGTTTCCACAACACAATCTGCCAACTTTTAAAGTTGCTCAGTCAGGCTGCTTGAAAAGGTTCAGATTGGTGAAGAAATTTCTTTGATCAGGTTGGCTGATGAGTGATGACTAAATTTCTCTCAAGAGTCCTTGTTTCTTACTGTTTTACTTAGACTTTCCCTTTTATAGTTGTTGTAGCTAATTTGTTTATTCACTATTTGGAAGAAAGGTGAAGGTTCCATGGCCGGTTTCAGAGAGAGAAGCTCTTCTACGCTACTTTGAATTGGAGTATCTTAAATAAGATCTTGTCCTTGTAATAATGAAAACTGTGTGTAGGTTGAATTTTTCGGCTATAGATTCTTTTTTTAAGAACATCTGCCTACAGCCTTGATAGTTTGTGTCCTAGTTTATTCATTTACTGATCATTGACTTGTTTGCAGATATCAGATTTGGATAATATAAATATACAGACACATGGATTTACTAAGGATGGAATTCCTGAAGCTGGTAACACAATTCAGATAGATTTAGTTGGAGGCTTTGTCTTGCAAAGGATTAAAAAGGAAAGAAGCGTTTTCAAGTAAAGCATCTGATACTGTTTTGCATTTCAATAGTTATTAGAGAGCACCAAATTTCATTTTAGATCACTCATCCACAATTATAGGTACCAAATCAGTGATTTTGTGAATCAAGGAAGTGACTCTTTCTTAAAAGAGTGTTAATTTTTTGGTGAAAATGGGAGAGTTCCATTAAGTCTTTTCTTATTGACATGTATCTTTATGAGTTATGACTTCAGAAATATACTTCTACAGTTCTACTATATTTTTAAACCAAATCCCTTTTTATACTGTTATTCAATATTTTTTTAGCTTTAATAAATATACTGCTACTCTCTTTTTTAACCAAATCCTCCATTCAGGGCAATAGCTAATGTGGATATTAAGCTAGAATTTGTTCCACCATGGTTGATCAACTTCATATCAAGGCAGCTAATTGGCAGCAGGCATAAGTTATATCAGAAGGTTAGTGGCATACTACCTCGATTTCAGACCTTAATGCACATTTGATGTTAGTGAGGATAACAATTTGCATATTTCAACTATGGTCTCTACATGGATTTCTTTGTACCACAATGTGGAGTGGGTGAACCATGACACGAGAGAAATACAGCACGATAGTTTATGTTGAATCAGATTCTGAAAAGCGATAGTTTGTCACCAAAAAGAATCGAAGACCATAATTTACTTACATTCAACTATTTGGGAAGATGAATCTAATGTTTGGTTTCTTAATCTGGATTAATTCCACAGATCTCAGGAGAAATTCCTGGAGCTTCCCCTGATCATTTGATGTCCCCTGTTGGGACTTGGGAACATTGGCAAGCTGGAAAATGAAGCAAGACAAAGGGTGCATCTACTGACTAATAAGTAATAACCCAGGTGAGTCATACTCATACAACAAGGCTATTCTGTTTTATTTAGCAAATGTTTAGGGATTCTGCTCAAATATAGTGCTTCCTAAATTGCTAGTGCCATGCTACTTTTGCTAGTACTTCTGCAGTACCACCAATAACTGCTAGTAGCCTCTCGGCCCCTCCACATTTTTAAAATTTTTAAGTACATATACACTTGTCGTATCGATGTATCCTTGTTTTTGCAAAATATTGCATCGTAGTATCGTCATATCCGCATCGCCGTACCTGTATCGCGTATCAGGGCATCCTAGTTGTTCAGTATGTTGTATCCATATCGTTGGCCAGTTAAGTTTATATTGCAAATTTTCACCAAAAGATTTGTGTGGCAGAAGTCTGTCAAATCCATACTACATATCATTTAATCACTAATCCCTCCTGTCAGGCTATTGGTATATCAAGTGTAAGGCTCTCTTTACAGACATAATACTGTTGAGTGATCGCACACCCAAATTGTAAGCATAAGCACACACTACGGAATGAACTTTTCAGAAAATAGGTACAGTAATATTGCAGGTCATGTGCAGAAGTCCATATTTGCCTGATTTAATGCAGTTCAAACTTTGCCATTGACTTCATTGATCCAAATTCATTACAATTTACAATTACAAGTTATGGCTCCATTAGTCATGCTACACACACACAGTCAACTCTCTATCAACCCATGAAACAGAAAAGGTATCTAAGAACTAACTCTGGTACCATGATATGCCCAAAATTAATAAATTATCAGCACAAAGAGTATAAATCAACTTAGTTATTAGTCACATGCAACTCTTCAAACTCCTAAGATCTACTATGATGTTTGAGAAAAATGTACGCAGGGAATTATACTCTGATGGCAAAATGTTAAAAAAAAACTTCTTAGAATCAAACATATCAAGATACTTGCAACAGAATTATTTTTTCGAAAATTAAGAACAAAACAAATGCACTGTGAACAAGATGGCAGTAATAACACATCAGTATTATCATATAGAAAGGGCGTGGTACGGATTCTTGCCTTTAATAATTCATAAATGTAGTATCTGATATCATAATCCGATAGTCTGGGGTAGAGCAGTTTGAAGTCAGTGTTGTTGACGTATTCAAAGATCAGGCTAGGCGTCTTCGATTCATCATCTCTGACAACATCAAACAGCTTTACAATATTCGGACCACCATATAAGTTTTGAAGTATCTTTATTTCCCTCTTTATCTGCATCATCATAAGGTTTGCTAAGACACATGAGTTACAGTAAAATATTGAATGATAACAGCTCTATGCAATTAAGCAAATACATAAAACGAGCACATCAACATAAAGTGTGCCTCAATGAAATGTACTTGGTCCTAAAATTCAGAAGAGGCATATGTCAGCACATTCTTAGCGAGTAAGGTAGTAAGCCAATTTCATTCAAAGGAAGAAATTCTCATTTGGGAGTAAGCGGTAGAGCATAACGTTCCAATATTCACAGTTGCATGGACAAACCCCAGTTAAATATCGTTAAGATTTAAAACTGAAGGAACAACAAACCACCAGTGCCCATCCTCCTAGCGCCAGCGACAGCACCAGCACCGAGGCTGCCCCTCGCACCCCCGCTCCATCTTCCTTCTCCTTCCTTCCTCTCCTCCTCCTCCTCCTCCTCTCCTCTCCTTCCTCTCAAAAATTTCCAAATCTGTTTGCCCCCAAACCTCTACAGATCCTTTTAGGTGCTCCTCCGTGCCTTCCCTCTAGCCCCTACCTTCGGTGGCTTGGATCTGATGGTGGTCAGCGTTGACGGCCAATGGTGCCCTCACAGCTGAAACGCACCCACCACCGGGTCAATGGGGTTGCTCAGTGCTCATCCACCTCCCTCCCCTTCGTCTCCAAGCTAAATCGTCCGACCCGAGGCTGGGTTAGCGAGATTCCCCGGATCCACTCTCCATCCCTTCGGATCAGCTCGATCTCCTTCGGTAGCCGTATCATCTCACTCCCCCACAAGCGTTGAAGGAGCAGCAACCAACGGCCTCAACAGCCTGCAGCGTGGTAGAAGGCCACAGGTAGAATAGCCACGACATGCGATGTTAGTGCGTGGACGGGCCACGACAACAGCCATCAAGCAGAGGTCAACCAGTTGTTCCTCGTGGCAGAGGGCCACAGGCCGGCCGGTGAGTAACCTTGTGCGTGCAGCCTGCTCAGATCACGCGATGGCATGTGCTTGTCAAGAACTGTCATGAACCGGGATAAACACCACCAAGAAGATGGCCGGATGGCGTCGGCGTAGAACGAGAGGGAGAGAGACTAGAGATTTAGACGAAGAGAGGCTTTGATATTACTCTGCTTGATTACAATAGCATGTGGTAGCCTCCTTATATAGATGGCTCCCCTAACAGATGGAATCTAATCCCAATCCTACCTCTAATAATATGGAAACTCATATCATATCTCTAACTCTATCTCTAACACAAGGAAACTAATCTCTAACTCAATCTCTAATTCCTAATAATAACCCGACTGGGCCTTGGGTCCAAAGCCCACACCCCTGACACTACACCCCTCTCGGACATGCAGCTCGTCCTCGAGCTGCTAGGCGGCGGTCATGGGATCAACGGAAGACCTCCGACGCCGATGGAGAAAACGAACGGTGGAGCCAGGCGGCGAAGGCGGCCCGCGACCGGTGGCCAGCGGAGTGGCCGACTGCAGCGACCGCTCTGGCGGATGCGGCCGGCAGCGGCAGATCTGGAGCGATGGTCGCCGGGTTCGGCGACGGCGAGCGGCCGCGGCGGCGGCGGCGGTGGCTCGGCGGCAGAACCAGCGCGCGCGGGCGGAGACCCTCCGGCGGCGGCGGCGGCGGAGGAGACGGCCGCAACGCGAGAAGGCCGAGCGGCTACGCCATCTCGCACGCGCGCAGCACGGGATCGCGAACCCACTCGCCGGTCCGATCCGCTTGCTCTCTCTCTCGCCGACCGCCACACTCCTCTGTCCGACCGCGGAGTAATCTTCTTCCCGTTCTTCAACACGGCTCGGTGACGCGCCCTCGCCGTGGTTGGTGATCTCGGCGACGGGGCAAGGACAACCCGTTCCTCGTCGCTAACGGTAGATAGATCGACGTCGACCATCGGATGCGATCGGGGTGCGGAGGAAGTTTCTTTGGAGGAGGCTTCGTCGGGATCGCGAAGCTTCAATCTCTTTCTTTTCTGTGATTTCTCCCCCACCTCCTGTTGTATCATGTTGCGCCTCGCGCACTTGTTGTTTCGCCTTCTCCCGCTCCTTCAAGTGCTTCTCGAAGACGGCATGCATGTTAAGGAGGAAGTCCACCCACTTTTTGTCGGTGCTGGCCGCCTTATCAGCGCTAGCTTTTATTATGGCCATTGACTCAGCGAGAGGACGAATCGCAGGAACCATGGTAGCAGAAGTCGTGGGAAGGGATCGACTGCTCTGATACCAAGTTGTCATGAACCGGGATAAACACCACCAAGAAGATGGCCGGATGGCGTCGGCGTAGAACGAGAGGGAGAGAGACTAGAGATTTAGACGAAGAGAGGCTTTGATATTACTCTGCTTGATTACAATAGCATGCGGTAGCCTCCTTATATAGATGACTCCCCCTAACAGATGGAATCTAATCCCAATCCTACCTCTAATAATATGGAAACTCATATCATATCTCTAACTCTATCTCTAACACAAGGAAACTAATCTCTAACTCAATCTCTAATTCCTAATAATAACCCGACTGGGCCTTGGGCCCAAGGCCCACACCCCTGACAAGAACAGTGTAGACAACAACCACGGCAAGCAAGCACAAGCTACTCAGTAAGCCTTCCTCTTCCAGCTCAAACCAGCAATCGACTAGCTTTCGCAAAATTGGCCGGTTCAAAAATGTCATGGCAGCCTTCCTCGTCAATCACGTCGCTTGGGTCTCTTCAGCAAGGCACTCCAACGTTCCTCTTCTCTGCAGGAAGATCCACTGGCTCTCCTTCCTTTCTGTCCAGTGTATGGTCCTCCCACGTTCCCCTCTAGAGCTCTACCTTGCCTCAGTGACACAAGGGATTGGATGTTGGGGCAGTGTGGCATAGTGGTGATGGCGGCTGGCAACAGGGTGATGGACGGCGGTGAAGGCTATGTCAGTTCATCATGAGTCCGTGTCAAAGAGATACTTCCAAGATACAACAGGTAGTTCAAGGCTGTGACCTTGGTCATGGCGAAGTGAAGGCCAATGAACTCTCAGCTTGAAGCTGGTGCTCAACGGCCAAGTTTCAAATTTTGAAATTTGACTTTGGCAGCGACATTTCTGGAGTATCCACTGCACCTTTTCCCTTTGTCTTGTGCTCTTTCTTTCCTTCACTCGTAAGCCCTAGTATTTGGGTGAGTTGTAATCCCTTTGTAATCTCCTTCTGAATCTCCTTGTGTAAGCCCTGTGTGCCAGGGCATTTATATTCCGTGGATTGTGCCACTTATGTTTAATGAAAATGTTTCAGGTGGGTAAATATGTTCAACAAGCAAGGTAAAACAACAGCACCGTGGAGCTACAATATCCCACACGCCCACGACCGACTAAAGTAATAACCCAAACCACATTGCCCAACACTCCTGTGCATCCTGGATGCATCTATAGTAGAAGGAACCAGCCAACTAGACAATCATCAAACCTAACACAAATAGCTGAGATTAGTAGCCATTCGTACGAAGTTAAATTCGCACCATCCAACTCAAAATTCCACTACACCGCACTCACTGCATTTTCAGACTTAAGATTCCAACAATAGCAAATTACGCAATCACTAGAAACGCAACAAGCACAGCAACCAAGCGTTGCAAACGTAAATCCCTACCTTCTTCTTCTTCACGGGCTTGAGAATCTTAATGACACACCTCTCGACGCTCCCAGACCGGAAGCCCTCGAACACCTCGCTGTACTTCCCCTTCCCCAGCTTCCGCATCACCCCGTACCCATCCTGCTCCCTGCACGCACGCACAGGCGTTCAACCACATTACAGCACAAACCCTAGCCCCAGATCTGGAGGTTCTGGATGAGCTCCTTCACTCCCTACCCCCACTGGATGTCGAGCGATTCGTAGTCCCAGTACTCCTTGGGCCGCTGGGAATTGGCGTCGGCGTAGACGCGGGCCACAGAGGCGGTGCCCCCGAGGTGCCGCGTGGCGCGGCCGATGCGCGGCGGCATGGGGAGCGGAGCCTCGGCGGCTGTGGCCGCCGCGGCTGACGCGGCGGCGTAGACGGCGGGAGTCTGGCGGCGGCGGTGCTGAGCGTGGCGAGCGGCCGCGGTGGAGAGGGGGCGGTGCGGCATGGCGGCGGCGGCGAGGGGGAGGAGGCGGCCGCGCAGGGCGCACCAGGCCATGTAATGTACGGCGCGTGGGGGTGGACCGTGGATCGGGGTCGCTTCGGCGCACGACTAGGAGAGCCGGGAGGCCATCGAGCTGGCGCGCCGCACCCCGCACCCGAACGGCACGGGAGTGAGCCTGTCTCGGCCGTTATCCGGAAAAATCTCCGATTCGCGTCGTGCCGGCGCGTGCGGCTCTATGCTTATTTATAGCTGCAGCTTGTAATTTTTAACTGTAATTTGTGATTTTTAGACTATTTATATAAGAGATTACAGGGTAATAGAAATCTACGTGCGATTTTTACCGATATAAATGAAGTCAGTAAAGTATGTACTACAATTAACTAGTAGACCCTATCTTAAAAAAATACTCTGTTTAAAAGTTAATTACTATAGAAAAAGCTAAAAGGCATATTTTAGAAGCTGAAATGAGCAGAGCCAGAGTTCGGCGCAACTGTGTGTGGCACTCGCGCAATTCAGTGATTGGATAGCGCGCCGCGGGGCGCGGTTGGGTTGTGACGTCGTGTTGGACCGTTGGCCCAGCCCACAATGCCCAGGCGGGCAATTTGGTCCAACATGAGGCGCTTCCCTTACCTCGGAGCTCGCGAGCACCCTGTTTATAACGAGAACATCCGTTGCAGGTGACGGACAAATGCATCACGTACTCTCAGGGGCGGAGGGCCCGATAGGGCTAGCTATGGCCCAAGCCATACCTCAATTTTTTTTTTGCAATGGACCCCCATATACCCCTCTATACAATAGCCCAATAACATAAACCCAAACCCTAGTCTCTCTCCTCAGTCCTCAAATTTTTTCCCCGAGACTCGAGAGCGCGCGGCGCGGACGGAGGAACGGGGCTCGGGAGCGCGCGCGGCGGCGAGTGGCGGAGGCGGCGGCCCGCGGCGGCGGGACTTCGCCGAGCCGCTCGGGTCTCGGAGGCGGCGGCGGCCGGCGGCGTGCGGGCGGACTCGGAGGCCGGAGGCGGCGGGCGGCGGCGGGCGGGAGGCGGCGGCGACGGCACCGGCAGCGGGCGGGACTCGCCGCCACTCAGCGTCGAGAGCGGCGGCCGGCCGCGCGGCAAGGGCGGCGGGACTCGGCCAGCCACTCGGGAGGCGGAGGCGGGCGCGCGCGGAGGCGGAGGCGGCGAGCCACTCGGGAGGCGGTCGCCGCAGCCAGCAGAGCGCAGAGGCGCAGGCGCAGAGGGCCTGAGGGCCAAAGGCAGATATTTGTGAAATGTGAATGGATTTGTGATGTGAATGGATTTGTGATTTGTGAATTTTGGTATTAGGCTAAAATAAATTTGTGATTTGTGAATTTTGATTTGAGGCTTGAGCAATGGATAGAAGGGGAAAAGGAAAATCACAGAGAGGTGAGGCATATATTAGGAGTGTCATTGATATTTGATAATTGATATGCAGTTTCCATTTGTCAATTTACATATTGCAAATTCATAGGTCAATTTATTAGCATTTTGTGAGGCAAACAATATTCCCATACCAAATATGGAAGATGCAGTACCAAGATTTGGCCGTTCAAGAAAAGGAGGGAGAAACAATATCACTCAAGATCATTACTTCCGTGTTGATACCTTCTATGCTGCTATAGATGCTATTACCAACGAGTTGGATCATCGCTTTAACGAGGTATCTTCAGAATTGCTTGTTTGCTTTTCTTGTCTTGATCCAAGAGATTATTTCTCTAAGTTTGATGTGGATAAGCTTGCTCGGCTTACGAAAATTTATTATGAGGATTTTTCCTTTGATGACCGCAAGGCTATAAAAGATCAACTAAAGACATTTATTATTCATGTAAGAAGGTTTGATGAGTTTAAAGTTTGTCACGATCTTGCAAGTCTAGCCAAAAAACTAGTTGAACTCGAGGGGCATATTGTATTTCCACTTGTCTATCGTCTCATTGAGTTGGCATTGCTACTACCGGTGGCGACGGCATCGGTTGAAAGGGCTTTCAAGAATGAAGATTATCAAGACCGAATTGCGCAACAAGATGTCCGATGGATGGCTTAATGATTTGATGGTGTGCTACATTGAAAGGGAGATATTTAAAGGACTTGATCTTGAAAAAATTAAAAAGATGTTTCAGAAAAAGAAAGATAGGCAGATGCAATTGCCTAAGTCTCCTAGACGCAATTAACAAGATTAATATTGGTATTTCTCATTTGATTCCACTTGTCTCTTTTGTGTTGTCTATACTATACATAACAATATTAACTATGTTTGCTCTTTCTTTGGCAGATTATTTTCATTACTATGCTCTACAAGATTATATGTTAAATTGATGATATATTATTGTGATTCTTCAATTTTTGGAGGTACTTTTCAATGTCTTGCAGTATTAAATATCTTTGCACTTGGATTATTGTTGATAGGTCTGATTAGTATTATAGCTTGAATGGTATTGCTTTCGATCCGCCCCACCTTATTTTTTTTCCGTCCTCCGCCACTGCGTACTCTTATATGTTGCTCATATTGTATATATGTATCTCTATCATTTTTATACTATTTTATACCCTCTTTTTAAGTCACGTCAGCCACTACTGTGTGAGATCTTTTAGGTTACAGTTTATGGCTTTTGATTTTTAAATTCTAACTATTTGCGAAGAGATTACAAAGAGAAAGACAGTCACGTATGATTTTAACTGATACAGCTAAAGTTGGTACTAGAGACGGAGGCAAGGGGGATGCGCAGGGGCCTGGCCCTCCTCAATATTTCTGTTTCCCTTGATTAGCTATTAAGTATTTTATTAATTATCTTATAAAGTATTCATTTAGCCTCCCGTGAGTGAGCAAAGTTCGTTTTTGGTTAAATTATTGACATCTATGATTTTCTCAGTATGCATAGAGCCAAATTTAAATTAATAAAAATATAAATTTCTTTTGTATTGTTATATTATATTTTTATATGATTGTCACTTTCTTGGCCATATGTGACCGCCAGCTTAACAAGTACTCGAAAACAACAAGTACTCATAAATTACTATCGCTCCGCTCAAAACACTCGAGAATAACTAGCATCGCTACCAACCACAGACCCATCGAGTCCCAATTGCTATGGCTAAAACACCAAATCAACTACTGATCTCTAACCATTCGCTGCACCATTGATCACCAAGTACCACACAGACTATCATCCACAAATACGGATCACATACCACAAGTCTCTAACAACTAATTACTGACCACGATCATGAAAGCCACGACTATCAAGTACCACCATCTTCCGAGTACCGAATCCTTCTAGTATTGTTCACCGATAACCACCAGCCAGTCATACTGCTGGCCTAACATGAGTACTCAAAGATAGCAAGAGTTAAAGCACCCGTACTGACTATGAAATATGCGAGTACAGACCGTGAAGCCTACAACAACCGATCACGAAGTCTTCGACTTCCGACTGCAAAGTCTACGACTATCAATCACAAAATCTTTGACTATCGAGTACCAAAAAAGTCTACGACTATCGAGTACTGACCAGTAAAGTCTACGGCTATGGAGTACTGACCAGTAAAGTCTACGGTTATTGAGTACCGACCAGTAAAGTCAACGACTGTCGAGTACCGACCAATAAGGTCGATGATCACCGAGTACCGACCAGTAAAATCTATGAATATCAAGTATCGACTAGTAAAGTCCACGACTAACGAGTACCGACCAGTAAAGTCAACGACTATCAAGTACCGACCAGTAAAGTCCATGACTATCAAGTATCGATTAGTAAAGTCTATGACTATCGATTGGTTACTGTAGCTACGACCATAGACAAGATATTGTAGCTACAACCATTGAAAAGTATTGTAACTACAACTAGTTCGCTGGTCGAGATCGAAGCTTACCGATTACCTAGCGTGGTCATTCTACCGTGGTTGAAAAAGCCGTAGTCGAAGGCTGTCGTGGTCGAAGCTAGACGTGGTCGTAGTCGGATATGGTCGAAGGCTGACATGGTTAAAGTCTGTCGTGGTCGAAGTCGGACGTAATACTATGGTTGAAATATCGTGATCGAAGAATGACGAGATCGGATTGCCGTGGTCGAAGTTTGACGTGGTTGAAATATGGACGTGATTAAAGTCGGACGTAGTCGAAGTCTACCGAGAGTGGTCGAAGCCAGTTGTAGTCGAAAAGCTGTGGTCGCCATGCATGAGCGACTGCCGTGATCGAAATACGGATGTGGTCAAAGACGGCTGCCCTGATAACTCAAATACAAAAGCAAATCGACTAGAACTTCTAAAACACAAATTCTAATAAAACCTAAGTGGCAATTATTTATCATCAATAAACCCACCACCACCACATAGTCTAGCAGTGTGACACATTTAAAATTGGCTGCAGCTTGTTTCCTGACCCAAGTGGGACCCGGGTGCACTTAAGATACTTGGCACTGCTCCGTGATTTTGATGCCTCAGGAGAGATGGCCTGCGGGGCTGCTGTTCTTCCTCACCTCTACAGAGAATTTGGAAAGCCCAGCATGAAGGCCAAGGCTAACTGCTGTGCCTTTCTCACTCTTCTTCAGGTAGTATATGTCTCCACATGCAGAACTTTCACTTTCATTTAATACAGGAACTAATGTTAAACCCATACATATTGCAGATATGGGCATGGGATCATATCCAGATAGGCCGTCCTGAACGATTGGAGAATAAGGCTCTAACCAACTAGCGTCTAGCAGCCCCTTGGATGCAGGTTCTTTTGAGCTCAGACTGTTTTTTAAACACTTTTCTTTTATTTCAATTTATTATCCCTAAAATGAACTGTTGGGATTTTTATATGGCTTTCAATATTCATTGTGATTATTGCCTGTTTAACTCAATGTGAAATTGTTCATATTATTAATGTATGTGGTAGGGAATAATTTGATATGAAATTTAATTCGAGGAATTAATACTCGAGGTGCTGAGAACTGCTATGCTGAAATATGGTAGACATATTTATTGAGATCGAGTCTACTGGAATTTAATTGTATGTATATGTTTAATCCAGGTACGGCACAGGACGAAATAGCTGGATTTGTTTTGCAGGATCGGCTCAGCAGACTGTTGACCCATATGATCAGATTGGAACTAATCTTGTAGATAATATGATCATAGCACATGACTCATATATGTATGCTAGGGATTAATATATTTTGGACCTATAGAAAGTCTCATGGTGTCCTGTAAATAGGTAGGTCATTTTGTAACACCTGGAAGTTGAGTCTATAAATAGGTCTCTACCTCTAGTCTCATATGGAACTGTGAGCGGTACCATGAATAAGACAGAGGAATAGAGAAATTTCTATCAAATCAGTTTAGGGTTTAAAGAAAACCCAACGTGAACACCATCCCATAACTAAATGGAATGTACCCTTCAAGAAGCGTCAAAATGTCCGGTCCATGGACCATGAGTTTTATAGCCATATATCGGGTTATCAGGTATGACTTTCATAACTACAGAAAAAATATATTTCTTCTGTCACATGCACGTTAGAGCAAGTATAATAGTATAGTCAATTAGTGGCTATAACACTTGCCCACTTCATCTATAGTCTTCAAAAAAATAGTTCATACAATAAGGTAGCTATTACAATAACTATTTGGCCCCACGTGTAAGAGAGTGAAATGTACATTTTTACGTGCTATAGCTAGCTATAATTTAGTAGCCAGCTTCCTTCTCTCTCTTCTTTTCTCTCTCTGCCACATAAGATTTTGTTGATATTATATTTGCTATAGTCTGCTGACTAAGTCTTATTGTACCTACTCTTACAAGAAGCACACTGCTATTGATGTATCTTTGGATGTTCTCTAGACCACATGGGACCCATACACACCAAGTCTGATTGGTGGGCTGCCTGCGCTATGCACATTTGGATCTGCAGTTTGTCGATCGAGGACTCCATTAATCCGCTTCCAAATAGTGGAAATGCATTTGCGTGATCGCGTCTTACTACAATTTGGAATGATGCAGCACGTTCCAAACCCAGTTGAGGCAGTTGAACATGTTACAATGTAGGGTAAAGCTGATGAGATTGGTCTTCCAGACCTAGTTGATCAGGCTCCGCTCATTTCAGTTTCAGCTTTTGACTTTTGACTTATTTTCACTATTTATAAATTTCATCTTTTTCTAAATTTTTTTTATTTTTTTAGCTTTTTTGCTAGTTCTTTTTCCTGTATTCGTTTGCGTTGTCCGTGATGAGCTAGCATATTTTTTATTTTTAAATTTTTAGATTTAATTACGCCAAATAAGCTACCTTCAGCTACAGTGCAATTTCAGCCATCAGCCATAGTTTTTCAACCCAACCGAACATGGTTCTGTCAACTTCACTGCAGGTTGTGCAAATTGTTGTTCCACTGTTCCTAAACGATTCGCAGTGACCAATGGCAACCCGTTACTGTTCATAAAAAGCCCAAAAGCATATTATACCCATTTTAACCCCTTGAAGCCTATTCTCAACTCCGTTTAGTCTAAATAGACTCTAATAAAACTCTAGCCAATTCAAATATTGTTTTGAACATAAGCCTAATACTATTCAGGCCCATTATTATTCACAAAAATCCGTTTAACATAAATATATCTATTTTGACTATCTCGAACCTATCTAACTCATTTTCAACTCTGCTCAGTCAAATCAAGCATAGTTTAAACCCTATTCGACAAAACCCATTTTCTTTATGTCTTTTTTGGTTATCTTATTGCATTTTGTTCCCAGCTTGCACTCAGCAAAGCAGAAACTTATTTGTATTCGTTTTCCCACGTTAGTGATCGGACTCAGTAAATTGGTCAATAAGAGAACTACAGAAGCAATTGAAGTAATCAAAAACAAACCTGAAATCTATAGAGAAAAGATCAAAAACATCAGGAAAGGAGGCAAGTCCTTATAATTGATCATGTTGATCCTAGTTTGCAAATGCAATACTTTGTTTTCAAATATAAGTGCATGCTTGCCATTATTGTTTATACAGATTGCCAAGCTACACCATACAGTTGATACTTTGTATTTCCTTATTTGATAATACCTTTCCTTTGTCACCACAAGACATGATATGATATTGACAAATTGGCTTCACACAAAAGAGACATAATGGCATTCTTTGATTAAGTCTTGCATATAAAATAATAGTCATATAAATGCATTCTGGTATATGAACTTGTTGAGTGCTTAGTGTACTCAATCTTACTTATTTTCATCAAAATAGATGCCAGGAGAATAAAGAATGCTTTAAGTTTACGTGTTAAGATTACGACCATACTCAAGCGTTTCTGTGGAA
The DNA here is from genome assembly GCA_036346575.1 of Dendrocalamus sinicus. Taxonomy (NCBI): domain Eukaryota; kingdom Viridiplantae; phylum Streptophyta; class Magnoliopsida; order Poales; family Poaceae; genus Dendrocalamus; species Dendrocalamus sinicus. The sequence continues at coordinate 5,286,894 of CM070648.1, forward strand.
AATTTTCTTAGATTCTTCTAAATGTAAGTTAAATTTTAGGTTTGGACGTCTGTAAAGTTGATAAAGTTGACTGTAAGATCATATTTTAATCATGTTAACCCTTTTTAAATGTTTATGAGCAGATTTGATACTCGTTCTATTCGTAACTGAACTTTTGAGCTGTTACGGGATATACGACGACCCTTTTTCTAAAAATGGGGCTGTTGCAGTTCTTTTATTGTGAGCACATCGGATGCGGGGTGTTTATTGATATGATGTGCAGTTGTACACAGCCAACAGGTAAGCGTGTGTTTGGTTGCCCGAATATGGACGGCTGGATCCCGGTTCCACCGTATTGTGCGCAAAATTCAGATGTTTGGTTGGATGGATGTACTGTGCAAGCCTGGATCCGCCCATCCCGCATACGGTCCGGATCCGGGACCGGGAGTGAAGCTCATTTCCACCGAAGCTGTCGGTCCAGGACGGAGGGAGTCGGGCAAAGCGGGCTAGGGTTACCTCTCAGCGCTCCCCTCACGATATCTGCTCTTCTGCGCGTCCTCGCGTCGGCGATCCGGCAGCGGTGATCTCCTCTCCCTCCTCGGATCCGCGAAGTCGCCGGGAGGCGGCGGCGACGCGGCGAGGTCGCCGGAGGCGGTGGCGCGGCTCGTGGGGCGTCACGCGGGTTCCCCTCCGGATCGGGCCCTAGGCCACGGATCCGTCCGTGGTTCACCGTGCGGAGCGAGAGCGGCAAGCGGGCGGCGGCGGCACTGCGCGCGCGAAGATGGCCAGCGCGGCGGCGCATCGCCGCTGGAACCGGTGGCGCGTGGGAAGTCGGTCGGGAGCAACACCGAGGAGGCGGAGTCGCCGCGTTGGAGCCGGGACCGGTGGGAGGCGCGAGAAAAGGGAGACGGGGAAGGAGATGAAGCGGCTTCGGCCGAAGGCAGCAAGAAAAAAGAGAGCAAGGCGGAGGGATCCGGCCGAGGGGGATTTTTCTCTCGCGGGCCACGCCGACGCCTCTCTCGCTGGGATTCGGCCGAATGTTTTTGAGTGTGTGTGCGTGGGAAGGCCATTCCTTCCTTCACAGAATCAGACACAAGTTGGAATTTTGATACTAGTAGTAGGACTTCTTTTCACGATCACATGCTGAGGCCTCAGATCCCTCGATCACGGGCTGCGGTTAATTGCATTTTTTGTCATGCAGTGGGTCTGGTTCAAAGAGGAAGAGAGGCCTGATCAGTGATGAGAAAGTAGTTGTCTTCAATGGCATGATTGCTGCAGTGAAGGACTTGGGAGCTGCTATCAGGGAGTCTGCACATGCTGAGGCACACCCAGGGGTCTACAATGCTGTGATGACACTCCCTGGGTTCACTCCAGATGCCCTACTGTCTGCTCTTGGTTGGCTCTATGAACACAAGTCACCAAGCATTGGTTTTATGCAGATGAGTGACGAACATCGTCGTATGTGGATGAATCATTGGATTGAGAAGCACTACTTCAATGAGTAGGCTATTTCTCACTGACCACTAACCTTTTGCCTAATTAGTTGGTGGTTGATGGATAATCCTCCCCCTACAGTCCCTAACTATTTATGTAAGATGAAACTATGGACATCTGTTGTGTGATGTGTGCATGGTGCATACCTTTTGTAATTATGTAGGGCTTAATTACTGCATGTGGACTGATGTGCTGATGGTGTCTTCAAGGCACACCTTTTGTAATTATGTAGGGGCTACTTGCTTGAAGTGTAAGCTAAGATATATGACTATGCTTATGCTTCTTTATTATGAGAAATATAGATCTTTATGTACTCTGTCTTTGGAGTGTTCATTTTATTAATGTCTTTTGATTTAGAGTAAAGTTGCAAATATTTAGTCAAAACATGTGTTCATACCAAATAATTGCATGTCGCATTTTTCCCCTGATATACAACATCATATTGTCAAATACGTTCTTTTCAGAAGTTAAAAATTAATATGTCATCTCAGTAAATAAATTACTATTAGGAATAACTTAGTTTGTGCAAAAACTGAAAAAAACATGTGAAGGGGTAACCACACCACCTCTCACATTCGAGGTCACTATACCCCACTATACACCAACCAAACACCTTCTCACCATCAGATCCGCTCATACACCTCATATACAGACCTACCAATCACAGACTCATTCACTGTATCCACAGATACATCGAACCAAACACTCTTCTTTTTCAAAATACGGCCCTCCTCATCCAGCTTCCCCTCATCCAGGATATACGATCCCACTACCCAAAAGCAACCAAACACACCCTAATCTGTCCACGCTATATACTACCAAGTGCGGGAATATCTAAAGTGAGATTTGAGTTAAGACGGTCAGATTTATTCCCTCTGTAATATTATCCTCTTCAACTTACAGGAATCAAATATGCAATGTCCAGTATAAGAATTTGGCACTTTCGCACTGCTGCTGAGCTATACCAGATTCTTTCACAAAACTCAAAGATGTACTATTTAGTCGGTTCTTGTGCATAATTTTATTTTCCTTGCGGAAACCATGCTCTTATTTATGTTCCAAAAAAACAAGGAAACCTTCTCTCTCTTTTGAATTTTTACAACAAAAAAAAAAACCATTTGCAAGTGGGGAAGTTTGTCAAAACCCACTTGTATCCTAAAGTTCGTCAAAAATCTACCTGCAATCTATGTGGTTACAAATCTCACCTCAACCATCCTAAAAGACCAATTAACTCGATGAAGCTCCAAAAAAATCAAGAACTGCTAACCAAAGGTTACGTCGAAGTCTACCTAGACGATGAGAATCCTCCCGCACAGCCGCAACATCGGCGATCGTCTCTTATTGTTCTTTTTTCTTGTTCCTGTGTTCTTGTGTGGTGCTTTAATCTCCCGTGCTCGGCCTGTGTGCTCTACCCTGTGTGGTACGTCTTCTTTGTTCGTAGATTACAAGACTGCTTTACTTGGATTACCACATAAGTGCCATGTGAGTGCTGCAACATGTAAATTGGCCCTTGGGGTGGATTTTAAATCGCATTGAACTTACAGCCACAAGTGGAATTTTTTTTTACAAACTTCGAGATACATACACGGGTTTTTGACAACTCCCCACTTAGATGGGTTTTTGCAAAAATACTTTGTTTTACACTCAGCTCAATTGTCCTTCTACTGTCTTGGTTTCATTTTCACATCATACATACAGACACCGGATTGCCTTTTTCTTTTCCCCTCCCACAGATCCTACCTGCAACATCAAGGTCCTTCTACCTAGGTTTTGGCTTTTTGACTTACTGCTTTAGTAACTAACTTTTAAACGATGCGTTTTTTAAGACGAGATCTACAGATATATTTAGTAAACACTGTACTGAGTTCGACTATACCGGCCAAAATCATATATAACTTTTTCTCTCTGCGTACTGTCTCTCACGAATAGCTAAAATTTAAAAATCATAAGACAAGAGCTAAAGAGTCTAAAAGAATCCATCGAGAGTCAGTGCATGAGCAACCCCTCCATGTTTTCCAGATTTATTGCACGGAGATGCTGTAGCAAGATCAAGAGGCACAATGATTTCTATCCCTGGTGGAACAGTCGAGCTGGTAGCACGGCTGCCGAGTGCCTCAGTGTCGGTTGTGCTGTGCTCTTCTCCATCAGTCGACGCCGTCGTTGGCCGGCACACACAGGCGTCGCGTCGTCATGGTCCCTGTGCTGGCCACGGTGAAGCTTCCTCATGTGACCGTTCGTACGTGCCCAACGGCATGGGAGATCTCAGCCGGGCACGGCATGAAGCGCTGCGATGGCTGCCCCCTTCGTACCCGTGAGCGCAGTAAAGTGCACCATTTATGTTGCTCTGAAACGTTGTTTTCTCTCTCAAAGAATCGCTGTTATCTCTCGCGTTTGGAGCTGGTGCTACATGATTAGTACCATATCCACCAAGTGTAACATCCATATCCACTCTCCAGCCACCATTTTGCCATAGCATGACTGCACTTCGCTGGCCTCCCAGTATTCCACGGGGGAAAAGAAATGAATAGCGTCAACCTAGAGTACAACCAGGTAGGTTGACAATAATCTGTCTTCTTTCAAGGCAGAGAAGAAAATTAATGTTGTACCACCAAAAGATATATTGCATTGCCATGGCGCGTAGAAGGCCATCTGACGAACAAAAAAGAACCCAATCTAACTAGTCAGTATTAGATCTAATGCTCATCTAGAGCCAACAAAACAAAAGAAAACTACAGCTATGTACACGTTGCACTTCATCTGTTCTGCATAGGCTTAGCATAGCTCGATTCAGCAATCAGAACCTAGCGAACCACAACCGCGACAAGAGCACTGGAACTTGATTAGATTGTATCAACGGACCAAGATAGCTTCTTCAGAAGGGTCGGATCGCTCAGTGGGCACCCAGCAAGCCATCAGATGATCAGATTTGCAACTACACCTACACTCTTCGGTTAGTGAGTTAAAGAGTAGCCTGAACTAGGAATGCATGAACCTCCTGTGAGTTGTCTGTACTCGTTGGCCTTGTAGGCTACAGTATCTGACCTGTTTCATCATAATTGAGAAGTACAAATCAGAAGTATTAATATATGCTTCTGGATGGGAAATGAACCCGAGCAGATTGTACTACTTACGTGCATTGATGCAAGCGTGGACAGCAATTCTCTGGACTGCTCCATCAGAGTGCGTTCTTGTGTGGCGATTTTGGCGAGGTCAGACACCAAAATACTTGTCCCAGATAACTGCAGAATGGCAGATGATTTCAGGCAAACAAAATAATATATGCAGCATCTCAGAACATATACATAAGCTGTATGCCTCTCAGAAGCTGTTATATGCTATCCAGTTCTTATGAAAGCCTCCAAGCATGCTTAAACGTACATGAAACAATTTGCAAGAGGGTGTATTTTTTTGCGTAGCCATGGCAAAGTTTACTAATAAGATGTTTGGAAATGTGAAATGACTTGATTCTGTAACATCACCAATTTAACCCTGCTACAAAGTATGACAGAGACAAACACACACTTATCCTAGAGCTAGACCCTCAAGAAGAGAGAAAATTATATAAGAAATCTCATATGCTTCAGAAGCTTGAGAAGGTTGTCAAAGCCATCTGATCTGGGAAATGATTGCCAAGCATCAGCCTAATCAACATGAACAGTTGACAACTTGACACTTGATATGCAAATCCAACAATCCATTCCAGATCAGACAACTTGGGATTTGTAAAACCTTATTATGCTTCATAAGAGATAAGGCTCCCTGGACACTTTCTAATATATCAGGACAGGAAATCATAAGGCGCCCGTAGAGTGCCAGTTATGTCATGTAGGTACCACGGTCATTAATGTGAGGAAATGTAATGGTAGACAAGCAACTAGTAACAAGGAAAAAAGGAATAAGAAGGCACTTCGAAGTAAAGAGCACCTTGGCCAGTAAAGTACATATTGAACTTCCTAATGTCTGCATGATATCAACTGCAGAGCCAACAGCATTTTTCACATCTTGAATACCAGCCTGCAAATTACACAGGAGTAAAGAACGATCTGTAATTTGATCCACGCAAGAGAAACATGTAAAGAAGTAAGCAAAATGATGCAATATTTCCAACCTTTGCTCTATCAGTAACAGGAAGGCACAGAATGGTGGCAGTTAGAGCTTCCACAATTCCAGATAAAGAATCTGCATAATCCCTCTCTAATAAAGACCATTCCTCCAGATACGCCATCTGTATCAATCAAATTCTATAAGATTTTCCAAAACAAGACAAATGTGAGAAATATACTTCAAAGCTATTACTATGTGACCTTAGCCAACCTGATTCCAGCACTGATCTAACTAGCTGGTACCTCTACCAGGTCATGTTATGACCTGCTAATAGTGCTGGACTGCTGGTTGTTAAGTAGTATAATCCTGTACATTTTTGTCTAATGTCCCACTACAGGGGCTACATGCTAATCTTGTCACCCTTTTTACTTTACAGTTATGCATAAGAAAGGGCCATGTATGATATATTGAACAGAGGAAATAAGTATCAAAATGGCCCAGACTGCTATTAACAGGTCCTACCATAATATGAATGAAAAGGCCCCATGCGGGCACTTGCACAAACATAGGAAAATCTGTGTTCAAATGGTCCTGCTTACAGCTAGCAGGTCCTACAGTTCTTTCAGAGACTTCTTTTCCTGTTGGCAAAAGATTCTCTTGCTAACAATGTCTGGAACCAAATGTGCAGGATGCTTCAAGATAATTGGATGAATTATCAGAAATCGTGACAACTAAAATGAACTTTAAAAAATTGACTATGTGAAGTTGTGAAAGCAGCAGTAAACCTATGTGCATAGAAGAAACCAAATAAATGGTTCTTACCTGTCCCTTTAGAACTGTCATGAGTTTCCAATTGTTTCGGAATAATTGTAGCTGAAACCTTTTAAGAGCAACAGATTTGCGCATGCCTAGGGTAGTAATCCATGCATCACATAAGTATTTCTGATAAAAAGGGAAAGAAAGAAAGGTTAGCAGATAAAGAAGAAATAAGGCAAAATTAATCTAGTCAAAATTAATCCTTTTGTCTAGGTGTAGTTCATCGAAAATAGCTACTTGGCACCTTCAATTAAGCACTAAGATAATAAAAGTGACAGCCACAGACTTTCGTTATGTCATGTACAGATGAACAATTCAAGATTCAGTCCAATATCATCACTTTCAGCATGCAATATGATACTTCTTAAGCAGATACAATAACAACAACAATGCATTTTGTCCCAAACAAGTTAGGGTGAGCTAAGAATGAAATCTCCTCAAGGTCAAAGAAACGATAGCCTTATAATAAAACCTACAAGGCAAAACCCTAAACCTGCATCCTGCCATCTGAGGAGAGAGCCTAAAACACTGCCCCTAAATCTTCTTATATCATGGTTCCGATACGTAGATCGCTAACTTCTATGCGCTCCTATACAAAGCTAATCCTTTAGATACATTCCAATCCCTCAAGTTTTTTTAACTGCTTCCTCTCACGTCAGTCTTGATCAACCTCTATCTCTCCTTACGATGTCCAAACCATCTCAAACGATGTTAGACAAACTTCTCTTCAATTGGTGCTACCCCTACCCTATCACGTATATCATCATTGCGGATTCAATCCTGCCTTGTGTGACTACAGATCCATTGCTTGCAGCATCTCCACTACACTCATCTTCTGTGTATGTTGTCTTTTAATCGCCCAGCATTCTGCTCTATATAGCATTGCAGGTCTAATCTCCGTCCTAAATAACTTATCTTTTAACATTTGGGTGACTTTTTTTGTCACACTGGACACCCGATACTTAATGTCATTTCACCCACCCCGCTCTTATCCTGTGGCTCATATCTTCATTAATCTCGCCATCACATTGTAGCATCGATCCCAAATATCGAAAAGTGTCCTTCCTAGGCACTACTTGTCCATCCAGACTAACATCTCCGTCATCTGCCCTGATACCGCTAAAATCACATCTCATATATTCAGTTTTAGATGTGATTTCAGCAGTGCCTAAAAGGTATGTCAAAGCTTTTCCAGTTCTTTCATTTGTCTTTCCACTGTCCTATATTTTTGGTGCTACAACTATTCTTCACTTGAAAAAAAGAGCTGATGAGATGCTTGACATCCAATTGATAGTTACTCATACATTGCCTGGTTTGTCTTTATAAACTTCTATAAATACGAAGATGTAGCACATAATTCATAATAAGCTATAGCATGAAACTTGAAAGACATAAGGGAGTTACAATCAATATTACAAGGAATTGCTTCTGCAAGAATCAAAAGACAAGCATGAGCGAACACCCTCTGTGTGTAGCCACCAGCCCACCACAGACTGGAGACCCTTCTCCTCAGATTAAATCAATTGCATCTTACACCAATTATAAGTGAAACTAGATTGAAATGAATCAGGTAACTCTAAAATCTACAGCCATGTATACACGCAACTCTTCCATATGCATGTTATCATATATACAGATGAATTTTCAAATGTGTGTGTTTGCTTATAGAGGAAGAGGCTGCTTCACAAATTATAGTAGTAAGCCAATAGTATGTTAAAACTTCATATTGATTCGTCTTAGATTTGAAACTTGGTATACCCAATAATTCATTATTTAGTCAACAACCAGAGAAACTCACCTCTGCAGTCAACTTCTGTGCAGCAAGTGCAGCATCAGCCTGAGCATTTACACACTGCCATTGCAAATGTCGATTGCATAAAATTCTCAATAGGTGCTCCCTATCAACCTTACTACCCCCAAGCCATCTCCTCCTCACTTCACCATCTAACCCATAACCAGATAAGCTTCTTCCCTGATGATCCCCAGGCGAAGCGCTCAAACCCACAGAGCTCCTCACCCGGGATGGACTTGACATTCTCCTCAATGAATTCCCCACAAGCTTACTTGGTGAAGACTGCCTAATTGGCCTATTCAGTGGAGAAGAAACAAAGCCATTCAACAACAATTTCTTGTCCAGCGCTGTCCTGGGAGATGACATAAGCCCAGAGTTATGCGTCAAGAATTGTGTGCCTGGGTCTGCAAACCGATGCGACCTGCTGCCTGTGGCATCTTGCAAGAACCGTGCAGGCACACTCATCCCCTTTGACGACGGGTGTGCTCTGTGAGTAATGCCAATGTTGGCGTCTTGGGACCCAGAATTGCTCCCTGATGACACGCTCTCTGTGTCCGATGACATCAAGTAATCCCCACCATCAAACGAGGTCCGCCGCACCCCCTCCTCAAACACCATCGACTGCTGCAGCGACCTGACAGAAGGCAGAACAGCGGAGCCCCTCTTGTCCAAAGAACAGTCCAAGCTCTTGGTAAGCGGATTCCCCTCGAACCCGTGTGCCACCCTCGCCGACATTGGCCACCTCTGGTGGCCAAGGCCCCCTTCAAACCCCTTCCCCCTGTCCGGCATTGTACCCACACCAGGCCGCCTCCTCTCAGGCGTGGTGGACGCCGCCGCTGCCGGCGGCCGCCGCGCCGGCGAAGGTGAGGTGGCCGGCTTCGCCTTGCTGGTCTCCAGGAAGTAGGACCGGCCCTGGAAGGCCACGGAGAGGCTCCTTGTGGTGGTGGTAGCCCCATTGGGCCCCGCGGCCTCGCCGACGGCGGCATTGCCCGCCGGACGCGACCGGTCGACGGATACGGACCGCCTCGGGAGCGGTGAGGCGAAACGGCGGGAGGGCGTGGAAGCCGAGGTCGAGGTCGAGTTGGAGGACGACGAGGTGGTCGTGGAAGTCGAGGTGGAGGTCGAGGTGGACTTCGAAGAGGGGGCAAGGAGGTAGCGGGAGGAGACGGCCTTGGCCTTGGGCTTGCCGCCGCCCCTGGCGTCGGCATTGGCGCCGTTGTTGGCGTTGGTGGATTTGGACGGGGAGAGCGCGGAGGCGGCGCGGCGGCGGTGCGGGGACGGCGTCGGGTTCAGCCGGGGCGCAGCCGCCGCTGCCCCGGCGGCCACCATGGCTGCAGATCTCGCGAAATCTCGGGGCGGTTTTGGCCTGGGGTTTGGCGTTTCAAGATGGGAGGAGCGGGCAAGAGGGAGAGCAGCCGAGCCGCTTCGGGTAGTGGGAGTGTGTCAGACTGAAGTGAAACAGGTAGAAGGGTAAAAAGGGAAAAGCGAGGGGGCCGGGGGGAGGTGGGGGTGGGGACGGAATAAAGCGTGGCGTGGCGTGGCGGTGGTGGGGCGGATGTAACGGCGGCAGCAGGGTGGGAGCCATGCCGCTAACCGTTCCGTAACCTCGCTTCCGTCCCCAGCTGCTTTTCTTCCTTCGGCTTCCATTTTACGGCCATGGCCATGTTCATTGATTCTTACTTCTAATTTCTATTTATAAAGTCTAAAAGCTTTTAGTTTTTTAAACAGTTTATCCATTTCTCTCACTATCGTCGTGCTCTAGAGATAAAATAAGGGGACATAAATGCATCATCCACCAACTCCTCTCGCTCCCATCATGCGCACACATCTCTCATCACTTTTTGCACGTTCGTTCTTTTTTTAAAAAACTATTTCTTTCAAATATTATTATTTATTTTTAACTAAAAACTATAAATTATAAATAAAAATCATCAGTAAAAATCATTATGTCCATCTTTCCATCCGAAAGTACTCTACCCTTTCTAGTACAAACACTGGGATTGACAATGGCTTTTTCAGTACGCAGCGCCACAGGCATGGATGATGCAGTGGTTCCTCCACAAAATTATTAGTTTTTTTCATATCTATTACATGCTCCTTTTGTTTCATTGTAACCGTCCCACGAGCAGCTGCCATGTAAGTTTTTATGTTAACTTTCATATACTTAAACTTGCAATACATTGAAATGATACTTCTGTATATTATTTAGTTTTAAGTTATTTACCTGTTATTGATGAATCTAACTTTCGCTCTTCCCTTGAATTATAAACCGCATTTGAAGCTGTTGCAAAAACAACATTCAAATGTCAAAAATCAAGGCATAACAGGCAGCTGCTATGCCGATGTCTGTTAAGGTTTCCTCTACTTAAACTTGCAAGGCAGTAATCATAACAAATATGCATATTTCTTTTTAGGTTCCCTTGAGCTATTTCTTCATTTTTTTTATCATTTCTTTAGCTCTATCCTCATTTTTTATGGCTAATTTAAGTTCTCTTGAGCTTCTTTCTATAGAGAATATATATTTACATATAACAATATTATTTATCCTAAATGATAATTTTTAGAGAGATTTTCAATAGTAGTTTAGCAAAATTTAAATATAAAACTTGAAAACTTTCTTCTAAGGAAAACCAACATATAATAATTGTTAGAGATTAAGCAGTTTTAGCATTATTTCATATTAATTTTAGATATAAGCAATAACAGTAAAACATATGACCAGTAAGAAATAAATGACATGAATAAAATATCTCTTGAGACTGACATAGCATTCAAGTAATTTAAACAAAACAATATGCTTATCTAATCAAGACAGTGGGCAATTTAAGTGTGCATAGCACACATGTTATTTAGTGTAAATTTACTCCCAGCAGAGGAGTTACTCAAGTTCTCAACTTGGCCTTCTCAACTTTAGTTAATATATCAACAATCTAAGTGACAATCCTTTTATATTTTGCTAGTTTGTCAATCTAAACATTACTTCAGAGTAATGACTTGGTCAATTTCATGTTCTAATCAAAACATATAGCAGAAATGAACTGCTGCAATATTAATCTATTGTCGACAATATTCAGTACAGAGACAAAATGTACTATGGCTGAATCAACAGACTTCAAGCTAAGACTAGAACAAAACAACAAAGAATATGCACTAACTCGAAATATAATCAACAAACCAAACTAGCAGAATATCTCGAAACTGTCACTATGATTTCAAATATGACTAGTTTCCTCATCGAGCAATCTCAAAAGCCCACAATCTATTATGCAAAGTATTCCCAATGCTGGTAATTATCACATATTTCAAAGAATATTAAATAAAGATATCACACTAACACAACAAATATATGTATAATAGGAATTAAGAATGTAAAGAACAGTTTACTAGCGGTGGCAATCTAAGCCACCGAGATGACAGTAAGGGCAGGACTCATCACGAGGACGATGTCCTAGAAAACCAATCACATATGTATGCCTAGATATCGCCAGAGAGGTTAATGGAGATACAATGCCCAATTTCACAAATCAATACTTACCAAATCGTGAAGTTCAAATGCAAGTGTTGCCACACAAAGCCAACATAATATCTAATCGGATGAAGCAACTCGACCACGACAAATCGATCATTGCAGGTCGATCACGACCGATTGACTACGATAGGTCGACCACGACAGATTGACCATGATTGACTGACCACAGTAAATCGATCATGGCAAATCGACTACGGCTGGATGACCACAGCAGAACGACCATGGCTAGATGACCGCAACTGAACGATAAAAAACCAATGCCGACTACACCACAAAGAATCACTAGAGCCTCGCCCGCGTAGAAATCACCAAGACTCCAGTAAGTTCGCTGAAGCAAACCGCATAGGAAATAAGAAAAGATCGTCGCCACTTGCTCTTAGATTTTAGTATGTTTTGTTGATTGCTCTCTATTGTCGTTGCTTAAAAGCTTTCCTATGGCTCGCTTTTAAAGAGAAGATAGGGAAGATCTGAAATAAGAGGAGAGGGGACACGGTGCCGCACCAGCCGCCGGATCAAGTCCAGCGCAAGAATAGGAGAGCACGATATGACCCCTTCTCTTGGTTAATCAGTCAACCGATCACATCCCCCTCCCTCATATCTCTTACAGGTGGGCCCCACATCAGGATTTCTTTAATCCAGAAATGAGGGAAATTCCTATATTGCCCAACAATAACAACGTCCTTGTGGTGTTGGAGTGCATTTTAAGTTCACATCTCATCGAAAAATTCTTAGCTCCGCTACTGCCAACGTGATGTGACTTTTCTCCTAATGCTTGTATAATTAAGGTCTTATTGTTTTCAGCTTTTCAGCCAGTTTTTAGTTTTAATTTCTTTCAACAATCATACTTTATTAGATTAATAAGCTGCAGCTAAAAACTATACCCAAAAGAAACCTAAAAAACTCATGTGGCTGGCTTGAGTTTGTCTACGATATATAATCGTAGCATGTAGAGAGTAGAAACGACGCAGGGAAACGGTCTAACACTATCATTTCCCAACGTGAGGAAGAAAAAAAAAGGGATTTCGATCGAGGCTTTAAACAAGTGCGTACAGAGGGAAATGTGCTCCTCCCCCTTAGTTTATGCTCTGCGTGATTGGCCTCATCCCACGCAGCAACCTAGGAAATTGAAGTTTTAATATTTGGATAGATACTAGGGCATATGTTTTTTATGGTTGTAGCTTATGGTTTTTGCTTGTAGCTTATGATTTTTATGTTGTTCGTGAGAGAGAATATGGAGTAATAGAAACTCATATACGATTTTAGGTGATATAAATAAAGTTACTACTGTGTGTACTATAATCAACTTGTATACCCTATTTTATAAAACACTTCGTTTAAAAGCTAGTTTCTGTAGCAAAAATCAAAAACCGCTTTTAGAAACCACATATTACAGACCCTAGTCTATCCAACCTCGCCAGTCGGCACAACACTTCGGCCCTGATCAACTCGGCTTCAGCTTCTGGCTTCAGACTTATTTTTCACTATTCATAAGTTTCGTCTTTTTCTGAACTTTTGGCTTTTTGTTGAGCTTTTTTGCCGGTTCTTTTTTTCCCGTATTTATTTGTATTATACGTAATGGGCTAACATATTTTTTTATATATTTTTAAATTTTTTTAAATTTAATTATACTAAATAAGCCTCTGTCAGCTACAATACTTTTTTCAACCAGCTACAGTGTTTTCAGCCATAAGCTATGAGCTTTTCAGCCGAACCGATCACCACCTTCAAAGATTCATCTTGATGTTTGCTCCTGCTGAAACTAGGTTTATGCTAGCATTACAAGTCATTGCTACGAGTACAAAACAATTGATTTCACAAAATTATTATCAACACTCACTGAGTAGGTTCTGCTAGAAGGTACAATTCAAGAGAGTGAGTGATGAAAAAAGAATTGGATGTACACCCATATACCAACAAACTTCAAAGTATGGTGCCTTCAAATCGGACGTATTTCTTGTCATGAGTCACAGCAGGAGAAAAGCGTGCATCAACAGTGGATTTGTTGGTGAATGGACCGGTCGGAACAGATCACGGTACGTGACAAGAGCTACGGCCGGATGCAGGTGTCCAGCAGCATGCGTGTGTGCAGATGCGGGCAGGTCCCCCTCCGTGTAATAATCCAGGAAGAATAATTGAATATGCCTGCTCCTCTAGTAGTACCACTGTAGAAGCCCTACATTATTCTTAAATCATTAATTAATTGTGTCCGAGGGAAGCTTGGTTAATTAATCTGTTAATGCATGTTTAGTCTGTTTTTGTTGTATTTAAGACTCAACTCGGTCAGATTATGGCGGGTTCTTTTAGGCTTAAAGTTGGTTTATGTTTACACTATCTACAGTAACTATGATTTGAATGGTACATTTTTTCAAAACAGAGTCAATAGAAAAATTGTAGTAAAAAGTGTACCGAGTTCAGCTGTACCGGCCAAAATCGTATACTACTATTTTTCTTTGAGTGTTATCTTTCACGAACAGTCAGAATGCAAAAAATTAAATACCACTTCAAAATACTCACAAAATACCAGTTCCCCTCGTTTCCCATTTTAATTCGTTTAGAGCCTTTTTTTCCCCCACACGAACTGTCATTTTTGCCCTTGGTTCTCACCTGGCTACGCATGACATGGTCTGACCTAACCACCCCCGACCGAGCATCCTTTTCCCCCATTGTGGCAAGTCCCCATCGTGACTAAGCTAAGACCATGTATGAGGAAATGCACAGGAGGCGGTTTTTTGGTACTACAACAAGGATTTGAATGAGAACCGAAAGATTGAAAATAATTTTGACATGCTAGGGGCCTTCAGATGTACTGGAGAACCAGGATATTGACTTTTATTGTTGAGTTCAAAATCAAGGTAGGTTAGGAGAAAAGTTGGCCACTCCAACTGGCCTCCTCTCCTGCTGCGGCTTTTGTCCGTTGGCTGAAATTACACTGTAGCGGCGGTTAACTTTTTCTAAGTCATTCAATTAAAAAATAAATAAAAAATGAGAAAAAAAATACAAACACCGTTATATCTCTACGGACAATACAAAGAAAAACTGAGAAAAACAAAAGCAAAAAAACCAAAAACAAAAAAGACCAAAATTAAAAACTTACGTGTTTCAAGTGACTTCTGACTTAGAAAACCGAAAATAAAAAAAATCAGAAACCGAAACCGTTTATAGTGCGACCGAAAGCCCCTACTTCTGTTAAGTGAAGAAAGGCTAAACCTGCATCTTCCTCAATTCAGTCAGTATAGACGCCATTCAACCACCTGTGAGGGAGCTATTGTCTTCAAGACCATCTATCAGGCATCTAGTGTGGTCACAACAATCTGGCAACCGCGACCTAAAGCACAAGATAGCACTGACATCCAGCCAGGTGAAAACCAAGGGCAAAAATGACATTTCTCACGAGCAAAAAGGCTTCAAACAAAATAAAACAGGGAATGAGGAGAAATGGTATTTTGTGGATCTGAACATCTTTGAAATGGTATTCACTAAAGAATTTTTTTTAAAGTAGCGTTTCAGTGGTTACCAATCTTTAGAGTGGTATTTATCTTTGTTTACTTCCCTTGTCCTTTCCTTACAGCTTAGTATTCTTTCAACATTTGCAGCCTTACATAGTTAGTACTAAAAAGAACATGTAATTGTAGAGCTTGTTTGGGCACCATTGCTAGGTAAGGTAGAGAGTACTCGAGCTATCAGTAGTTCGGCACCCCGTGCGACCAATCACGGATCAAATGTAAGGGTTCTTAACCACCCAATCTAGCCAAGCCACCAAAGGTCCAGAAGTACTCTAGATCAACGTCAAGTCGAAATCTAGGGGGAATAGTACTGGAGTAACTGCTTTGCCAGAGACAACAGGTTATGATATAAGCGTATTATGATCCCGCTCTACTTCTATTTTCACCATCGTTGATCAGAAGTTCAGAACTGATACTTTTATTGATCCATCAGTTTCACAAATCTTCGGTTTGTCTTGGGCGGCAGTAGATTCCACTTGCTGGTGGAGTGTTTGTTTATGAACTTTTGGAACTGATTAAATTCAGATAATTAATCAGCCCCCAGAAAGCGATTAATGCTAACAACAGTACTTTATGCAAAAGAAAAAGAAAGAATGAAATGAATGAACAACAACGAAAACTAAGGTAGATATACAATCACGAAACATGAAACACTGTACACTGTACGCGTGCACGCACGCCTCGACAATTAATGCCCGGACGATCAAACAACCGGTATGTGAATACTCCTATACGTGAATATCAGACCACGCATGCTATATTGCCGTGTCCTCTGTACTATCCGGGCTAGCTTGCTATCCAGATGCCTCGTTGGTGGAGCTAAAAATAATTTCACTAGAGGTGCACACTTTATGCATAAGTTTTATACAATAATTTGATAATAAAAAAGACTAGACAATGATATACATAATGGATTAATAATAGAGAAAGACTAGAAATCGGTATACCGGGCCGTGCGATCCACGGGATAGGATCTAACTGTTGAATCCAAGTGTTGCAGCGACTTCAAAAACTGTCCGTGAGGTGGAGATGTGCTTAGAGCTAAGGCAAGAGTTAGCGACGGCATCATGGGCGAACTCGGTAGCGAGCTACCAGCAAGTAGACATGGCGGCGAGGTGGACAACGTGTGTAAGGTTAAGGAGGCTGACTAGAGGGGTGAATAGGCGCATTTGAAATTTCTTTGGCTAAAACTGAGTTTTAGATACAGAAGTGTAAATTAAATCGGTTTTGCTCAACTAATGCCTAAATCTTCTAGTTTCAACTAAGTGCAACAATAAGCTACAACTAGGTCAAGATTTGCACTCTTATAGTGAAACACCTCAAATTCACTAGTGGTAGCTCTTTTCTCCTTCGAATGAATAAGCTTCAACCTTCACAACACGTCGGACCTTCTTACAAGTTTCTTGAGAAAATCACCAGACTACGACGCCTCCACGCCATCTAGGAGTCGGTAACCTCCAAGAGTAATAATCTAAGCTCCTTGCTTTACTCTCACCAAGTGCAACATATGCACAATTGGATACCCAATCCACCTCTAGAGACAACATATGCAACTAGAGATATCTCTCTTTGCTTATAAGGTGAACACATACACAATTGAGACAAGAAACTCACACTAGCTCAAGAAAATGAAATGGGATTTATCAACCTCCCTCCCAACCGGACATGGTGGGTATTTATAGTCCACACACACAAAACTAGCCATTGAAATAGGATTTTAGCAAAATTAGACTAAACCGGTCTGACCGCCAACACATGGCCGGTCGAACCAGCCCCTACTACAACGGTTAGAAAACTAGTTATTCCAGACTAGGTCTAAGAAAAGAAGGAATATACTCCCTGGTCACTGCTGGTTCTCAAGTTTTTTGGGTGTGTCGATGCATACTAGGCACTTCATCTGCCTTCGCCCATGAGATGCCTATCTCTGTTATGAGGTACTAGTAGTAAGCAGTCTTGTCGGTGAATTACCACTGATCTTATGAACTATATGTGAGGAACATGACACTCGAGATCACACAAGAAGAGACATGGTATTTTAGACTGGTTTAGGCCTTCTCCAGAGAGAATAATAACCCTATTTTCTATCTTCTTGCATTGCTAGATATTACAATGGGTGAACAAGGCTATGGCTACAAAAAAAATATGCCACTATCTTGTGCTCTGTATGTGTTTGTGCATCTTCCATCTCGTGGTCTACTCATTATAAAGCATCGAAGGGATGACAATTATAGCATGCAACGAGGTGTCTCGTCAATTTGTGATAGTAAGACTTCTGTCCACGCATGATTGTCAGGCGATTATTGTTAGTGACAAAGGTTGGATATGTGTGGTTATATTAGAGAGATAATGGTACACATCCCCTTTTAACTACAGCACATGGTTGATTGTGGTGGATTTAATCCCCAGTCGGAGGATAGGGTCCACATGTCTGCTTACAGACCCTTCCAACCAGGGGGTGGTTGATACTAGGCTTAGCCCAAGCATATTCTCCTCGACCCCGGGGGGGGCACTCGAAGGATCCATTGAACGATTCTCTATTCAACAATTATTGTGAATATTAAGTCTATTTATTAAGGATTATTTAATCTTCCATTGAACAATTCTCTATTCGACGGTTATTGTGAATATTAAGTCTATTTATTAAGGATTATTTAATCTTTATCATCTAGCCTCCCAATTTCATGTAAAAATGGCTTACTTGAGAAAGCCTTGAAAAATTGGTAAGAGAAAAACCTTCCATCTAGTATATTAGTTGACCGAAGTCGGCCTTAGTCTAGGGAGTTATTTTAGCTTGAGTTGTAAATTTTATTGGAGTTATTACCGTGCAAACGGAAAAAGAAGGTGAACTTGTCCTTGGGCTTACTGGACTGCTTCTCTTTTTTCTTGTCCTTGCCATGTAACTCTTTGGGAATTTTATCATCATGGTCAACCGTCCGATTTCATTCGACTATTTCTACTGCAGTCATTTATCGATCGGCCATCTCAAAGAGTTCAATGACAGTGGTCGGAGTCTTAAGGGTAATATCCTTCGTAAACCTCCAATTCCTTACTCCCTGCTTAAAGGATCGAATGACAGATGAATCAAAAACTTATGGGATTATGTTTCAAACCTAAGTGAAGTGCTAGATGAACTAACGTAGTGTTTTATGCTGCTCCTATCACATGCGATGCCGGTCATCTTCTTTTTCAGGGTGGGGGTAGGTGCCCTAGAAGTTGGCTAGAAGGTGATCACAAAGATGTTGTCAGGAGTAGATCGACCTGGGTGGTTGGTTTAGCAACCATGACCGAGTGAACCCTTCAAGCACAGTTGGAAGGTAGTTGGCCATCGCATGTTCGTCTCCTCCTACTGCTCAGATTGCACCCGACTGGGTAGTCTGGCCTGGGCCTCAATTCTTCTTCTTCTAACAGTTTTAGGATCATCTACATCCGTATCTGATGGAACATCCTTAGGTGGAGTGTAGTCAACTTTAGGATGTCAGGGATGCTCACAAACATTGAGGTCTTTGTTGTGGTCGGAGGTGTCCTAGCCATCCTCACTAGCCCTCGGAGGGGGTGGAGTGTGCGCAGCATCCTAAAAGCCTCCACACGGAATGTTATTGAGATCATCACGGATGATGAAGACCCCTTGCGATTGCTCATGGTTGTGTTCTCGGAACTCAAGGAGTAGTCAAAAGACAGCGCCTTACCGCTCGGAGCAAACCCTGCTAGGAAGGGGAATTCTATATTATAACCATCTCCAGCCACTTCATTAGTGGGTTGATGTGAATCCTCTGCATGTAGGGTGGAATGTGGAGCACTATCGACCCACACACAGCATCGGTTCTGATAACTGTAGGGGTTGCTATTACCAAGTGATGGCAAAGACTCGAAGAAGTGTGTTCGAGGACTTTGCACAGAAGGTCTGCCATTGACTGGTAGGCATGAGTGCTTAGAGGCGATGGCCTTGAAGCGGGTGGAGCCCTCAGAGGGCAAATGTTGGTTCTGGCCACTTGGGCCCTTGCCCTCTTGGGGTTTTGGCTCCTTGTCTGGATGTAGCGATGCTGGTCATGGCTTAACTGCCTCCACCTGGCGGGAGAAATGATTTCTAGAGCCTAACAACACGTCTCAGGAATAGATATTCTCCTCTAATGAGAAGACACTCTACTCCAGTTTGTCAAAGCTGGCATGCATGCCAATCCCTGCATAATCCATGAGGTTGAACCAGTTCTCCTTGTTCCATTTATTTGCCATGAATGTATGAAGGGCCGATGGGAACTAGAACTTCACCACTGTCTCCCCATGGTCGACGCCAGTTGTTGTGAATTACTACCGATCTTACAAAGTAAATATGAGACACATGGCACTCGGGATCACGCAAGAAGAGACAATGTATTTTAGACAGGTTCATGCTTTCTACGAAGAGAATAATAACCCTACTTTCTGTGTTCTTGTATTGCTAGAGTTTACAATAGGGTGCATAAAACTATGTCTACGAAAAATATGCGGCTATCTTACGCTCCGTATGCGTTTGTGTGTCTTCCATCTCTTGGCTCAACTCCTTATAAAGCGTCAAAGGGGTGGTAGTTGTAGCCCGCATGTGGTCATCAGTTATTGTCAGCGAGAGTTCTGCCTATACACGATCGTCGAGTGGTTATTGTCAGTGACAGATGTTGGATACATATGGTTATGTTAGAGAGATAAGAACGCACATCCCCTTTTAACTACCGCATGTGGTTGATTGCAGTGAATTTTATCTCCAGTTGAAGAATATAATCCACATATCGGATTATAGACCTTCCAACCAGGGAGGTGGTCGATACTTGTCGGAGCATGTTCTCCCCGACTAGGGGTTCTCCAAGGACCATCAAAACTATTCTATGTAAGATAGTTATTATGGACATATAGTTATTGTAGACATTAAGTCTATTTACTAACAATTATTTAATTCTGTCCGGTCTCCCTTCGTTCACGTAACAAATTTAGGCCCTGATCAATTTGGCTTGAGTTTTTGGCTTCTGGCTTATTTTGCACTATTCATAAATTTCGTCTTTTTCTGAAATTTTGGTTTTTTGTTGAGTTTTTTTGCCGGTTCTTTTTTTTCCGTATTCGTTTGTATTATACGTAATGGGCTAATATATTTTTTATATTTTTAAATTTTTTTAAATTTAATTATGGTAAATAAGTCTCTGTCAGCTACAGTGCATTTTTCAGCCATAAACCACGAGCTTTTCAGCCGAACCCATCACCACCTTAAAGAGAGCCCAAAGTGAACTGGGACGCGCCTGAGGCCTCTACATGAGTTGTGATCCATGTGAGGTACGACATTAGCTCTGACCGGCCGTTTTCCCTGCGACGTACGTACACTCTCCAGTGCTTTCCGTCAAACCGCTTTTTTCGTTAAGTTGGGCCCTGGGTGCGTGATACGCACTGCCCTCCGTCTCCTTTACGGCTTTGTCCGATCGAACTTCGCCGATCCGCTTCGAATCCGCACGGCAGGGCGAGCCGGCTACCGTCGCGGCCCTGGATGCCGGCATGCTCGTGCGCGCGTCAGAAAAGCCACGAGGCGCAGGCGCGGAGTGTACGGTTGGCGCACGCGGTGGGTTCAATCGCGCGACCCGTTGGTTTCAACCCGTTTTCGTAAGGTAGAAATCAGAAGCTCAAATTAAAATAAGTGGGGGCGTTACTCATGCCTGATATGGCTTGACCAACATTTTTCAGAATTCAGGAAGAAGGGAAATGACCGTCAGTCGATTCCAAGTTTCCAACCCACGACGTAATATTTTTCCCGCTAGTTTCTTCTTTTGCTTGTACCAGCGGCTGCGCATGATTATAAGCTACACACCAAACGCACACACGACTAGCGCACGAGCTGTCGACGTGACCTAGGACAAGTTAAGCTTAGAATATGTTTACATGTAACGCATCTAACCTACCTAGAGTTCACTAACCCTACTGAAAATGTCAAGCTATCATATCTGCATCCTATTCATTGGTGGTTGATCGATCGATCGATCTCCTCATCCTGCCAAGAGTCAAATGAAGCTGTCAAAATGTCAAATCAAGTCCTTAGCCATGCACCGTGAACTAACCTACACCTTTCTTCGTTAAGAAGGAAGCTCACATCACTCTGGAAGATCACCTGTTTGTGCATGTCATAATTACTGAGGCTTTCCCGTCCAGTTTGTAGCCGAAGCAATGCATCAATCAATCCATATAAGGCTGTAACGGTTTCAACTTTCAAATGCTATCGCGATCAGGATGCCCCAGTTTTCCTTGATGCCGTTGTTTAGCCTTTTCAGGGTTGAAAGCAAGACGCACCAACGCCCACAGCTGTTTTTGTTCCATTGACGGGACGTCGATTTTTATGGATTACTTATCGTTATGAGGGAAGAAACCTTTCTGGAACCGTAATATCCAAAGAAAAGCAACTTAGAGAAAAGCAACTTATTGTGTTACTCGTACTCTGGTACGTAGCACGTTTGGATGTGGCGCATTGGCACTGAGTCGCACTGATGATAGTTGAGAAGAAGAAGAAGAAGAAGAGCAGATTATAAGCGCTTTTTTTCAGCTTTTAAAAAACTATTTTTAACTTTTCTACAGTAACTAGGTTTCGAACGAAGAGCCTTTTAGGACGGAGTTTATAAGTTGATTATAGTACTCATTGTAATGACTATTTATTATTGGCCAAAATCGCACATGAGTTTTTTTATTACTCTGTACTCTTTTCCATGAACATCTTAAAAGCCATAAGCCGAAGTAAAAAAAGAATAAGCCCTATTTGGGCTATTTGGACAACATGATGGCTGCTTGGGCTGTGTATCTATGGGCCTATTGTGAATTGGGCCTCATGTGTAAACTAAAGTAAGGCACTTTGCAACCTGGACCAGCTACTGCGGGAGTTGACACCCAATTCCTTTATGTGGTCTCGGCAACAATTTACAAAGGTCGTCCTAGGGAGGCCCAAGTTATTTAGTGCCAGACCAACTTGCGCATATATTTCTAGCTCTGGTACTTGCAGACTAGCGTCAACCATGCATACGCGATACTGCCCATATCCCATCGGGGCTCTAGTCTGCGCCACATTTCACACCCAAAAATTCCATTCAAAATCAGCAAGAAGAAAAACTTATGAACGTTTAAAATGTCCCTTCATTTGTTACTACCATATGCATCCATGTGCACCTTCATGTTGTATTTTTTTTTGGGGGGATGGAGTATCTCAACACCGGCTGTATTTCGCATGCCTTCGAACCCTTTTGGAACTTCAGAATTCAACCGAAAACATAACGATTACTCAAACTCGTTCGCAAAGTTTCCATATTTCAAACCGGAACTAGGAGATCCTGTGTTTTGTTTCAGCTTCTGACGAAGAACAGAACCGGGGTCAGATATTCGCTCACGGATTGCTCGATGGAAAAAGGTTGAGGACGAAAAAAATATTCAGAACTATACTTTCTCCATTTTTGTTTACTTGGCACCATTGACTTGAACCTGTCAAACTTTGTTATTTTCAACCAATAATTATTTTCCAAATATTTAGTTTGATCGTATTAAAATAATACTTTTAGATTTATAATAAAAAATACTTTCATAGCATTATACTTTTATGACATTTTATAAATGTATTAGTGTAAAATTGACAGTCAATGTTTAACCTTGGAGACCGTAAAAAGCCAATAATATTAAGTATTTATAAACGGGTTAGTATGTTTCTTCTCGGATCCCAATCATATGCCAAAAGTTAAACCTGGCAGATCAACAAAAATGCCAAAAGAAGAGAGACTGCAGAGAAAGTTGAAGTGGCCTTGGAATCACCTCAGACTGACTCAATCGACGGCAGTAGGCGCATCCAAGGTTGTCAGGATCATGATCCTAGATAGGATCATTTCTTATTTAATGAGATCGGATGTAGAATCACGATTCTACCATATATATATATATATATATATATATATATATATATATATATATATATATATATATATATATATATATATATATATATATATATATATATATATATATATCTAAATATGCAAGTTTGTAGTATATTTTTTGAATTTAATTTTATAATTTGAGTGCACTTATTAATGTTATATTGATTTAAGGTTGATTTTTAAATTTATTTAATTATTTTTAATAAACTAACAATCTAAAAATGCAATATGTCAACGATAATACCTTTTTTTTTTACCTTAGAACAATATGTAAACAACAAAACAAATTAAATTAAATTAGTGCAACTTAAACTAACAATATGTAAATATCAAATTCTATATGCTAATATAAGGTGTGTTCTTTTAGGCTGATGGCTTATGGCTTAAATATTTGAATTCAGACTATTCGCGAGAAGTAGTACGCATAGGAAAATAGACACATATGATTTTGATCGATATAGTTGAACTCAATAAATTTTTTACTACAATCTTGCTATTGATCTTGCTTTAAAAAACGTACCATTTAAAAACTAATTATTGTAGACAGTATAAGCATAAACCAGCTGAAAGTCGAAAAGATCAGCGATAGTTTGTTATCAGGATTACGATCCCGCTGTGATACTACCTGGTCCTAACGATTTTATGAGTATGATTATGATCCCACTACGATTCTACTTGATTTTAGTCTATATTATAATTTGTATTATCTATTTTTGGTAGAATGGTAGATTATATAATACTGCCATACGTATGGCCATGCGGACAACCTTGGCCGCACCTCAAATCTGCACGCGCCTTTACCGCCGCCGTTTCCCTTCCTTGGCCCACCAAACGTACACCCGTTCCTCGCTGACACTCACTCCTCGGCAGCACCCTCCATCCGTCCACGACTCGTTGTACACCCGGTCCTCCCCCTCCGTTCGCCTCTCCTCCCGATCGCGCAGCGCCGACGAAACCCTAACGAGAAATCCTCCCGAAATTTCCCCACCAATTCGCAGCGCCAAGTAAGTACCACTCCCGCCCTACTCTTCATCGCCCCCATTTGTTCAGTATCCAACTGCTCTTGCGTTCTTAGGGTTCCGACTGCGGCGAGCGCGAGGCCGCATTCCAGTAGAGGAGGAAGATGGCGACCTGCCGCAAGCTGGCGCGCGTTGACGTTGCCGAGCTGAAGCAGCGGCTGGTGAAGCGCCTCGGCCGGCAGAAGGCCAACAAGTGCTTCTTGCACCTCACCAGGCTTCTGAATCTGAAGCTGACCAAGATGGAGTTCGACATGTTGTGCTATGCCACCATTGGGAGGGAGAACATTGCGCTGCACAACTCCTTCATCAGGGGGATCATAAGCAATGCGCTGGCTGGGGTGCCCCCGCCTAGCCGGCAGGCAGCGACGGGGCAGTCGGGGACGACCACTGCCCCGAGCGGGCAGTGCGGGTGTGTCGCGCTGCTGAAGGTGGGGAACGTCGGGGCAGTGGTGGATTCAGGCGATGGTGAGTTGGAGAGGAAGCGGGCGGTGGTCGGGGAGGTGTTGTCTGTGGAGGACGGGGAGGAGGTGGAGCAGGTGAGGTCTGCCCCATGTGTTCAGAGCCAAAGTCCGATCACGGCGCCATTGGGAGTTTCAATAGCGACGAACAGTGATGTGAGGATGTGGTGGTTTGATGATCCAATGGTTTCATGTTATGGTTCTGGCCATCTGCTGGATACTGGTTCTTTGTGCAAGGGTTTGCGGCAGCGGTTGCGGAATGATGGCATTGGTGTGACAATGCAGGGTGTTGATGCTTTGAATAATGGGTTAGATGAGTTTTTGCGGAGGTTGATAAAACCATGCATGGATCTGTCGAGGGTAAGATCCAGTGGTAGAAGAATTAGCAAAGGCAATGAAATGAATGACTTGCAACGACCCAGTCATGATAATTGTACAACACTGCAGGATTTTGCAGTAGTTGTGCAAGCTGATCCACATTTGCTTGGGAAAAATTGGCCTACACAGATGGAAAAGATACACACATTGTCATTTGGAGAATGACGGCCCTGTTCTGATTGATGAACATTTCAAAAAGGGATGTGGTTCGTTGGAAAATATTATCAGTGAAGTACATGAAGTGGTGAACCAGCAGGGCTACAAAATCTGAGGTTTGCATTATGCACAAGCAAGAAATCCCAAGGTGCAACAAGTGCCCAATGGGAGCTTTGATGGACAATGTAGAATAAATTCTTTCTTGGAAATTGAAGACAACTAACATAAAGTGGAGAATTGATAGGGTCGATTGATGTCCTGGTTCAAACTAAGCAATTCGTCAATAAATACACCTACAATGCTCAGCATGAAACACATGTTCGGATGGTACTTCTAGGGATTCTTTGTGATGTTTTAATAGAGCATTTTTTTCCTTAATGTGAATTGGATTGAAATCATTTTTCGCAGTGATCATAAGGGTTATACCTTCATTGCTCCTGTACATTGTATTCATATTATCAACTACTGCTTGCAATTGGGGTACAAGTTCTTACCCTTTTGAATAAATATATAAGCTTTATTTACTCATGGACTTACAAATATATGGCTCAAATGTAACATCTTTTTAACTCGCGTGAATGTGACTGAATTACAGTTTATGTTGCCAGAAATTTATGGTACATGTGGTTTCAATTGAATCGGTTTTGCACTATTATAATTTTCGGTTGATCCCAGTGTTCCTGTTACTTGAATTTTGTATACTTTGTGCCAGTATAATATCAAACAGTATTCTTTTGTGTACCAAAGGAAATTTCACTAAATAGTCTAGGCACATGGGTTTGTTGGATATTCATATTATGCTATGATGATATTCATTCTTTGCTGACTTGATAATTGATAAATCTTGGTCCAAGCATCCATAAGCTGTTAAAAAATTATTTGAATAGTTTTATGGTAACATCACCTGCAGTAAGGATGCTTTACATTACAACTGTGGAATTCTATTTTGTGGTAGCTACTCTTTAATGTGAATTTTCACCGCTGCAGTGATTGAAGGACTTCTCAGTTCTTTCAGTAATGTACGTCTCAGTGGAATAATTCTCATATTGACTCCAACGTAATAATGTTGTCCCTCTAAAGAATGGTAATGCTAATGTGCTGGTTTTCATCTTTTGTTGACCTTTTATTTTTGCTGGACACGTGGTTGAACTAGTTATCCTTGAACCAACTCAACTGTATTGAATGATTCACATCAAGCAGAACTGAGGCTATATCGGCTTGACTTGAATTTGATGAAAGCATGGTGTCATTGGTGGAACTTCTCGGTATGAGAAATGCAGTAAATACACTACGATTTAATGATTTGCTATGCCTGCAACAAATGTTTATTTGTGTCAGTTGAAGTTCTCTTTTGTCATAGAGATATGCCGCCCCCTCAAAACAGGAAAATTGCTTGGAATCACTATCTGCAAATGAGGCGTTTGGTTGACCAAAGTTGCTTGGCTGACCCCAAGTTGCTACTGTCTCAGAAGTCATGTGATTGATGGTAGATATTGTATGAACTCTGATGGCTATTAGAAACCATTTTCTCTAGTTCTCATGCTCCTATAATATTTTTCAGGTTCATAATTTGCATCGTGTCTTGAAACACATTTACAATTGAATGGGATTCAGTCAGATCCAATTATATCATTTTTTTCTGTTTCTGTACCTGTTACTGGCACCAACTGCTTGATTGCTCAATTTTGTGATGTACTTTGCTCCCTCTTGAACATCATCGGAGGCAAACAAGGAGTCAAAAAGTCAACAAGTTCTAGTCTACTTATATTTCATTATTATACAAGCACCAGAAGTTACCCCCGCTGTGTGTTTATGGAGTGGAGCAATTTTGTGGATTTTCCGTTACTAGTCTTACATAAAAACTCCCATGAAACTCCTCCATATGCTGATCTCAGCGATAGGTGAGATGTGGATTTCGAACCTTGAAGGCTGAGGCAACTAGTCAGTTACTGTTTGTATTTTTTTTTTGCAGAAATTTTCTTTCACTTGCATACCAGCTCGATTTCCATTGGATCCAGACAACCTTTAGCTCCGCGGATTTGTCGCAAACCAGCGTTAGCTGAAGTTGCTGTCGCTCCGAAGTAAGAAACACCTGTGCGTTCTGCACTGGTTGAGCCTTGACTGCTCGAGTAAAAAAATCGGTACGTGCTTTGCTCATCTTCGCACGCTCATTCTGATCATTCCAGTTGTACTTTAGCTGATATATTTCCGGGTACAACTGTATCCTCTCGTCAACGACCTTAATAAGGGAGAAACTCGAGCACAAAAGCAGGAGGATGATGGGAAATCTTTCAGTCACTTCAAACCTATTGAAGAGAATTTTCACTGGCACAAACCAAAACCAAAAGCTTTTTTGAGAGTTGATTTTATATATTTTTATAGTGATTTACATAACTTTTAAAACAGAATTTAATGGTGGATAGTGATTACTTAACCCTTTGTGTACTTTAATATTAGCTCCATTCGTGTTTGAGTAAAAATACAAAAACACTACTCCAGCTTTTTTTTCATGTTATTTTTTACATCTCGATCAACTCGCCGATACTCTCTCTCTCTCTACACTCAATCCAACCTCCGCACATGTACCATCCGTTTCTCGCCCCTCCTCGCCGGGACAATCGGTCTCCAAACTTCGCCGGGACAGCCACGAATCAAGAACAAGAAGAGCTAGTTCATTCGAAGCTCGTCGAGAACCGAATCCAAGCTCTAGATAAAGGCACGAGACCAGAAAGCTTTGACTATGATCTTTCTCTAGCAGGAAGATCGAGCCGGTAGAAATGTTCTTTGTGCCGTTCGTTTTCCAGTCTCAGCCGCTTAGAACGCGCAGCAGTAGGAGACGAACCTGCTCCACGCCGCCTTCCTCTTCCTGGCGCCCGCGGCAGCCGCGGCGGCCTCCTTCTCCGCCAAGGGCACCGGAGCGTCCGTCTTCCTCAGCATCTCCCACATGACGTGCACGTCGCGGTACTCGCACGTCCTCACCTCCTTCCTCAGCTTCCTCAACCCTGCAGCGCAAGTCAACCGATCCATCAGAAACAAATCCATAGTTTTCATTTTCCAGCAACGCCGCCCCCGCCGGCACGAAAGAAGGCAACGACCGAGGAGCTCAAGTGGTGAACGTACCAGTGGTTCGCCGGAGGCCGAGGCGAGCGGCGATGCCGAGCCAGACCCTCTTCACCGGCACTGCAGCTCGGTCCATGCACAGCTTGCCCTCTCAATCGCTTTCCTGGCCTCCCACCTCCCTCTCTCTCTCTCTCTCTCTCTCTCTCTCTCTCTCTCTCTCGGAACTGTGCTTCCTTGGCTTCTCCTCTCTTCGGAAGTATCACTCTCATTGGGCAAACTCCTCCCGCCCGCTGCCTCGGTGCAACAGAGAAGCAAAGCCCAGACGGAAGAACCTAACGCGCCTGTTTTGTTTGCCGCCTGCCCGGTCGCGGCTGGTTTTGGTTCGTGGCCGCGAGCTTTTATAGCCGGAGCTAGCGAGCGGCACGGGAGTCGGGTGGGGGACAAGGAGAGGCGCGCGTGCGATGTAAGAAACTTTTCGGCCGCGGCGGCGGCCCTGTGTCTGTGTGTGTGTGTTTTTGCTGCGCCTTATTAGTACTTAAACAAACAGTCATCAGTCGAAACTAAAAATTCACTGAAAAACTGATTACGACTTATTAGTAACTAAACAAACAGTCATCAGTTGAAGCTAAAAACTTTATGGAAAGCTGGAAAGAACGATTGGTCTTCATCTGACAACGCCCCGTTCATTTCGGCTTGAACTTCTGGTTTCTAACTTATTTTTCACTATTCATAAATTTTGCCTTTTTCTAAACTTTTGGCTTTTTTGAGCTTTTTTGCGGGTTCTTTTTCCGTATTCGTTTGCATTGTCCGTGATGAGCTAACATGTCTTTTCTATTTTTAAATTTAATTACGTTAAATAAATCACCTTTAACTACAGTGTAATTTTAATCAATTATAATATAATTTTAAATATAAACTATTATTTTTCAGTCTAATCGAGCGGGTGGTGGCTGTCCGCAGCCGCGCCTGCACACCGTGCTACAGATGTTGCTGTGCCCGGCGCGCTGCTTCCAGGTGGGTTCCCTGCGGATGCTGGCACCCGCACACGCGCACTGGGGATCTGCCGCGTCAGGAGATACGCCGGCTCGGCCGACGTGAGCGGGCATCTGCTCGGCGAAAAACAAAAGTCAAGTTTGGTTTCGATTTGGCCTTTTCATCCGTCCACACTCCGGACCGGTGAAGTGAAAGAGGCGGTGTACCGTACCTCAGTTTATGATATCGACCTGGTGTTACACATCACATGCTTGCTTTTGATTAATTGCTAGCAGTGGCATGATGGCGTGTGATTAGTGGCGGAACCGGGTCTTGAATTATCTAAGTTGTAATTCAAGGCCTGACAACCAAAATTTATGTAAAATTTATGAAAAATCATAAAAAAATAATGTTAGCCCAAGAGTTGGTCTAAAAACAGCTGGTCAAGTCTGGGGTTTAAGCTTGGATTGGTTCCGCCTCTATGTGCGATCATGAACTAGTTAGTGTATATTTAGGTACTAAGATTTTAAATGGATGGAGGTATCAAGATTTAAGAGGTGCCAAGAGTTTAAAGGTAATTTAGTGAGGAGATATTGATACATTTTTTTTGTACCTCCCAAAGATAGTAAAAAAATCTTTAGATAAAAACCATTCGATTGGAAGTTGTACATATTAGAAGATCATTGGATATTCGTTTGAGAGAAGTATCCCGTGGCTGACAGAAATTGCACAGGAATCAAGCCAGAGCAAGATGAATTTGCTATACTCGACAATTTGAACTAACCGTCCCATTTGAAAATAGTTCAATGACGCTCTTCCAAGAAAAATTCAAAAATAGGTGTTCGCCAATCATCATTTGTAGCCTTGTAGGCCATATATATGGCGAAATAATTAGATACTCGATCTCGATCTTCACCAGGATACACAACCAGTTAGACAACTAATAGTTGTTCAATCCATCGTGCAGCCTGATGTTCAAGTGATCAACTAGTAATCGAAAGCACTTCCTTCCAGAAAAAACTTTCAGAACTCGGATCCACTTGCAGTACTATGCCGCACTGCGGAAGTGCCTCTTTAGCTAGTGGTCACGACCCACGACTTGCCAATGGCGACATCGCCAACTCATGTTCCGACGACGTGTCTCGTCAGACTCCAGGTCCAGGGTCTGCTTGCTTTCCCTTTTAAGTACGGCCGCACCACTTGCTCGATATTTCTGAAGGCACGAGGCAAATTCAACAAGAGAGAATGGTGCATTCCCTAAAAGTAGCTAAACCGCGAACTGTTTCTGAAAATATCACCGTGGCAATTTTTTCTTTAAATTTAGCTCTAAATGTCTACTTTTTTTTTTGCAAATCTAGCATCCATCTTAGACTTATCAAATTCGATAGATATTTACTAAGTTAGAAGAGCTCGGCAGGAGACATATTGAGTTCTTGGTTGCTCCCAAGCACCATGTGTGGCGGGCTGTACAACAGCTTAATTACTGATCGCTAATTAAAGTGCTAAGCATATTACTAATTAATCTCTTTGCTAATTAGGGGACATGTTGTGTAAGGGCTACTCGTCTTGCCGCGTTAGGGGAGTTCGACAGGTGGCTGCCGAGCTCTACTAGCTTGGTAGGCCCACGGAGAAGACTGATTTACAAGAATGAATGTTTGGATGTCAAATTTAAAGAAAAAAGTAGCTACAGTGATATTTTTGGTGTACAATTCTAAGCCGGCTAGCTGAGAGAGTGAGCTTAGCAACCACTTCAATCAACTTTTGTTCCTTGATAATTAATCATAACCAGTCATATAGTAAGTTGTTTGGCGACCCAGCTTAATGCTTCATCATACCACTTACACAACCTGTCACATTAGATTCAACTAGGAGGGGATGCGAAAATTCCTCGATGCAATTGTTAAGCAAAACTAAAAAAACTGTTAAGCAAAACTTGAAGGACATGATATATACTTAATCATGGATTTTTAAGAACCACAGAGGTTTTCGTTGCGGCCGTTCCTCTTGCGCCTGACCTCGATCCATTCCCTCCCCCACCCAAACCCACACCATCGGCCATCAATCTAACCCCAGCGGCCATCTCCCAACCATTCCCTATGCCACACTTCTCCCCATCTCAGCCCTCCTCCTCAGATTCTCCAGAACGTGTCCGTTGGAGCTCAAATGAGGAGGAGGTGGTGGTGCCAGCGTCCTTAGTGTCGTCGGCAAGCTTCGGCCCCTTGCACCCTCCCCAGGTACCGAATCTGCAGGTCCCTAGCTCAACGAGGGATGCCATCCGAGATCCGTCGGATCAACTTCCCCCTCGGTTGTCCCCTATCCCTAGGCCAGGCCATGCAAAGAGGGGCAAAGGGAGAGGGGGCTGGCAAGGGCCTAGTCCTCCTCATGATTATAAAATTTCTATCATATTTTTCTATTTTTATTGAATTTTATTTGAATTAGTACTATTCGTGTTCCAACGAATATAGTAACATTGCATAATTTATTTGCCTCCCCGCAATCTAAATTCCTAGCTCCGCCCTAGCATGCAAATATGTAGGGTCTTAATAGCCTGGCCCCTGCGCCGCCACCACCGCAGCTTCCAACTACCTTAGTTGCTGCAATTATTGTTGTAGATGATGGAGCGAACCCCAAATCCAAAAGAGTTTGCTTCTTCTCCACAAAGAAAGACAAAGAACTGTTCACAAACTTGGCACTGTAGACATTTTTTTTCTTCTAAATTTAGCCCCTGGACATCTATTTTATAAAAATAGTTCCATCTCTAAACTCAAAAGGTGTGGTACCGCACCCCTTAGCTCGGCAAGGCCCTCGACGCACAACAGGTGTGGCGATAGCGGCAGGCGCGCATGTGGGGGCGGCGGTAGCATGGGCCCATAGCCTGCCAGCTACCATTGCTCGGTAGTTGCCTAGCTTGGTAGCACATTGCCGAGCACTGGCAGTTCGGTAGGTCGCATAGCACACACGTGTGGGGGTAGGTTGGGGGGCTCGATTGGCTTGGCTCGGCTCGGGGGAGAATCTCACGTGGCCAACCGTGATGACATGACGCAATGTATAATTCCCATTTTATTCACCAGGGAATTCTGCGGCCCTCTGTGCCCGTGTGCACCCACGTGGGAATGTCATCGCAAATGCCTTCTCAAGTGCATAAAATAGGAGGCCTCACGAAAGAGATATTGAAAGGTGAATTTGTAATATTTTTTTCAAAGTGGTCTAGCTGTAATTTAGGAGCTTTCATAGTTGGAAGGATTGTAGAACAGGTGAAGACCTTTAAGAAAATGCATGCTTCATTCGCATGCGAGCAATGTGCTTAATATGTTGCTAGCGTTTTATTAGCATAATGGTGGTTTGGTATTGTAGAATGCGCTTGGTAACCATGTTTAGTTGACAGATGTGTTTTTATAATTAGCCATGTTTAGGATGTATTAGTGGTGTGAATGGTTATTTTTTGTAAATAGCTGAAAAAAATATGGCCTGAGAAAATAGCTGAAATATATATGTAAGTTTGCATGTATACATTTATTGCTCTAGTGCGATTACATAGAGTTGTAGAAAATGATGGTTTAGTACGCACTGTTAGTTATAGTATCTCTGTGTACATATGTATACATATACGTGTGTACCGGTATGCGTGCATTTAGGCATAATGACTATTTTTGTAAATAGCTAAAGAAATGTACATTTTTTTAGTGTTCCTAGCACATTCGAAATTTAGGAAATATGTATATAAGTCTGCACACATAGACTAATTGCTCTTGTGCGACTAAACAAATTATAGGAAATGGTGTTAGGACTGCAGAAGTGTGCACTGTTAATTATAGTATCAGTGTATACATATGTATGCATATACATGTGTACCTGTATGCATGCATATAAGCACATGGCAATAGGCATAATTGGTAGCTTAGCTATGTACGTGTGCATGATTATTCTAGGTTATTGTTGGCTATATTTACATTGTTGGACACCAACATATTATTTTCTGTATTGCAGTGAATGGCTGCTGGTGATGGTCATGAGTGTGGTACATTACTAGACCCATCTTGGGATGGCAACATCGTAATCGGGCATGGTCGAGTAGTGACAGACCACCCCCTTTTGTTCTTTGGGGAGCTCGAGAAGACTGGTCTCCCAGCGATCGGTACGTTCCAATCCTGTGATATTTAGACTAAGCAATATCATACTTAATAAACAGTTAATCTCATATTTAGATTTGTCACTAATAAGTTAGTCTTACATTTTGATTTGTTATTAATCGAGTTAGTTTCAAATATAGATTTGTTATTAATCACCAAAACTAATCTAATTGGAGTTCGAACTTACACCTATTCGTATTGACTTCTGCTTCTAGCTTCTGTTTGGAGAAACCAAAAGCTAATATGAACACCAGTCTTCTTGAAATGGTTTCTCCACTCCTTTCACCCCGAGAATAAGTCAGGGGTCACAAAAGCATCATGTTTCTCCATTCCTCTCGCTTCTGTTTCGTGCAAGCATCTCTTTCACTTTTTATACCACTCGTTTTTTTTCTTTTAAAAGCTAATTTTTTTCATCCGCTACTATTTATTTTCATTAAAAAAATTTAGCCATAGCTAAAAACTATCAACAGAAGTCAACACGAATGTCCTATGGTCAAACTGTTCTTGATAGGGTTTTATATCAAAGTGTCATCTTACAAAGCTTTCGTGATACCTTGGACTTCCTTAATCCCTTTCGAGGCGTGCGTCGCATGCTGGTTAGTTGGCTGCTAGTTGCACGCTTGCGCTGAGTGGGTCGCTCTCAAGGGTCGCGGTCGCCGATGTGAACATACACGGCGATGTTGCTGACCGAGCTTCGTGCATGCACCATGACACTGGCTCACT
The DNA here is from genome assembly GCA_036346575.1 of Dendrocalamus sinicus. Classification (NCBI taxonomy): domain Eukaryota; kingdom Viridiplantae; phylum Streptophyta; class Magnoliopsida; order Poales; family Poaceae; genus Dendrocalamus; species Dendrocalamus sinicus. The sequence goes on from CM070648.1 coordinate 5,320,863, forward strand.
CACCTCGATCAAATTACAGTTGGGATCGGTTGCATCTCTCTCAGGGTAAACTAGGCTAGCTATCCTAAGATGCGTCCACCTTGGACGCATCATGTCCGTGTCGGTGTCACGCCATCTTTCTGCATACGTTTGCTTCGAAAAGTTACCATCTTTTTGCGTATGTGAACGGTCATACCCTACTAGCTAGACTTCGGCTGGTTTTTTTTTAAAGTTAGGTTATACTTATACTATCTATAGTAATTACTTTTTACATAATGTGTTTTTTCAAGTTGAGATCAATAGAAAAATTATAGTAAAAAGTGTATTGTGTTCAACTGTACCGGTCAAAATCATATACAACTATTTTTCTCTGCTACTGTCTCTCGCAAACAGCCAGAATTCAAATATTTAAGTCATAAGCCATAAGCCATCAGTCAAAAAAAACCCATTCAAATCAATGTAATGCGTTCACCAAGGAAGTACTACTGCTGCTGCTACTAGTACTGCTACTGGAGTATGAGACTAGTTCTTGACGCTGATTCCACAAGTTCATATCTGCAAATAGGTGCCAGAATATGTTGTAATAATTGCGGTATAAGCATATTTCTTAATTTAATTCCAGCAATTATTATAATTGTCCAAGCATGAAAAATATGGCATATAAATGACTTAACTAACACACTAACATGTGAATCTTTTAAGCCATTGAGAAAGTAACATATGCTCAACATAAATGTCCCATATGTGTATAATACTAGCCTCAAAGGCGCGGCGACACGCCGCGCCAGCCACCGTATGTACCAAAGTAAAAGAGGCGATAATTCGTGAGGAGTTTTTTTAAAAAATCAAAGACAAATACGTAATTTGGAAATAAAGGTTTTTGCAAAAACCGAGGACGTGTAAGGGCACTGCGTAAGTAAATAAGGACCTATACGTAATTTCGGAACATGGGCGCCATCAAAAAATTTTTAATGGAAAAAACCTGCAGGACCTATTCGCGAGGAAAAAGGACCTTTACGTAATTTTCAAAAACCTGAGGAAATCACCTCTCGGCCGTGACGCCAAATTCCCCGCCACGCGCCGGCCGGGCAACGCGGGCGGGGCGACGTGGATCGCTGGGGGGGCCGGAATCCCCCCAGCTTTGTATAGCGGTAGCATTAGCATGGCAACAGGTAAACATGGAAATTTACATGCTAATCTTATAACAACCTTGACATACATGATTAAATCTAGCATATGTTTAGCAGATTGTATTGAGCTATTGCTCTCAGATGTAGGGTTACTCAAGATTTCAATCTTGGCCGTCTCGCTACTTTGGTCTAAACTCTTCATAAATTGAATATGACAAGTAATATTTCAAATTTTGAGCTCTAAATAGCTATATGCCAATCTCAACTATTGACTGTTACCAAAATGTATTTTCGGCCAGCAGAGGAAAACAGTGCTATGTGATCACATAAGCAATAAGTCAATTAGTCAAATAACTTGACAAGCCTCACGGCTGTGAGATTACAATTTATCAAGTTGTGCAACAAGCCAAATTGACTAATTAAGGCACAGACAACTCAGAACAAGTGATCACATCATATACATATTCTGAAAAATATCTAACTACAGGACAGTAAGGTAAATGACAGCAATGGCAATGATTTAGAGCTCAAATTTGAACATTCGATTTCAGTTTTAGACCTCAGTTTTCTTCATCGAGCTTACAACATCCCACAAGCATCTCTTTCTACAGCATATAACAGCAAGAACAGAGATGACACTCACTGTACAGTGATATTCGAAATCACTTGAAGTAATCGAATAAGGGGCAAGGCACGCGATTGCGCTGTCCCAGAAAACCAATGACCCCACAAACCTAGCAGGGAATCGGTCGCCGGAGATACAATGCCCTTCTTCCCGTCTCAGTTGCAGTCAACAGGAAGTCGAGGTAGGGGTTGCCGCACAAGACCACAATCCACAAGAGTATTCCGGCCAAGAACACTCAAAGCACAACTCAAATCTCACGGTGAATCTCTCGGTTCAAGCATAAATCAAAACCCTAACCACGAGTCAAGCCTCACGGCTGTCGGCGGAGCACAAAAAGCTGGCCAACCTTCCAAGAACCCGATATCACCACCGGAGACTAAAGAGAGGAGGGGAGAGAACTCACTGGATTTTGCCGTGCCGAAGAGAGGAGAGAGCCCGAGCTTTATAGCGGAGCGGAGAGGAGGAGCAGCTGGCTGCGCGCGGTGTGTGCGCTGAACGCCGGCAAGCGCCGCCTCCGTTGCCATCGCCCCAAGACCCGGCCACCGCCGTGGCCCGAGGAAGGCGCAAATCCAGAAGAATCGCGCCGCCCGCATCGGCCTCTGGGAGGAGACGAACCATCTCCTCCTTATCTCCTCAAACGGCCCACTGACAGGTGGGCCCCACCGGCATTTTTTTATTTTTTCTCAATTGGGAAATTTCCAAAATGCCCTCACATATACAACAGTCCCCACCAATTTATCAATTGATAAAAGATATCCAATGTCTTGTTTAATATACAGCTGTTCGACGATGGGCACCTTGCGGGTTTGAACCCAACGCCTAGCGATAAGGACTACGACTTTGCACGGACAAAGGAGAACTTCACCTTGATCCAATGCCTTGGTGTGAGAATTTTCGCCCAAATCACATTTTGTATTGGGCGGCTTGCCCTTTCCCTCTCGGGTTGGGACGTTCTGGTCATGTCCCCGTATCTATCTCATGAGTGCTTAAGAAAGTATACCCTCAACTTTCCTTTGATCGCGACCTCACGATCTCACTCACGTAGGTGAATTCTTCTAGGAATCCTGTAGGACGATTCCCAAAGTCATATAGACATCGAATTCATTAAGAGCTAATGCTCAACCTTCCATACAGAAAGAGCACTGAATCTAATGGGACCCGTTAGTCATGCTCTCTAATCTCACACAGTTTGTTGTCCTATAGCCTAGTTCACGGGATCTCTGATCTCCTAGGATAGGTTACCACCAATGTGAGCCTTTATACGGGTATGAGCCCCATTCCCTAAGATGCTGCTTGGATAGCATTTCGCGCCAATCCTTTAGTGAAAGGGTCTGCCAAGTTCCTTTCAGACTGGATGTATTCTACAGTAATAACACCCGTCTCTCTGGCATGCCTTACCGACTTAAGTCGTCTCTTTATATGTTTTGAAGACTCCATATTGTCCTTCTTACTCTTCGCCTTAACCAGAACGGTTTGGTTATCGCAGTAGGTCAAAATGGCTGGAATAGGTTTTTCCAGCACAGGCAGGTCAGAAAGGAGTTCTCGAATCCATTCTGCCTCTACAGCTGTTGAATCAAGAGCTACCAATTCAGCCTCCATGGTCCACCGGAGACTAAAGAGAGGAGGGGAGAGAGCTCACTGGATTTTGCCGTGCCGAAGAGAGGAGAGAGCCCGAGCTTTATAGCGGAGCGGAGAGGAGGGGAACGGCGGGCTGCGGTGCGGCTGGCGCCGAAACGCCCGCGCCGACGCCGCCTCCGTCGCCATCGCCCCAAGACCCGGCCGCCGCCGTCGCCCGAGGAATGCGCAGATCCGGAAGAATCGCGCCGCCCGCACCGACCTCTGGGAGGAGACGAACCGTCTCCTCCTTATCTCCTCAAACGACCCATCGACAGGTGGGCCCCACCGGCATTTTTTATTTCTTTTCTCAATTGGGAAATTCCCAAAATACCCTCACATATACAACAGAATAAACTTGCATGTCAATGACTGTCCACTGTCCAGTCCCACATGATGATCGGGCCTATTTGATATGGTTTTGACTTATGATTTTTGGTTGAAATTTTTGAAGTTTAGCTGTTTGCAACAAAGATTACAGATAGAGGTACTCGCTTGCGATTTTGATTGATATAGATGTTAGGCTTTTAACGTGTACTATAATTAACTTGTATACCCTATTTTGAGAAAATACTTCGTTTGAAAATTAAGTACTATAGTAAAAGCTAAAAGCCATTTTTAGAAACAGTTAAATATCAGGCCCGATGAATGAAGTGTATTTTCAATTCTGGCAACGAATTTTATGCAAGCACTTGGAATTCTGAAATTATCCTAATCGATCGCTCTGGGATTGTGATGAAAGATTCTCAAAATCTGAGCATGCACTTGTGTGGCCTTTAGGCGTTCGACTCGGACATTTAGAAGCCACCATTTGATAGTGGTGCCCCATTTGAAACTTTAATGGTCAGAAATGGGAGTGCTTATCCACTAATTAAACCACTTTCACACTTTGGGTAGCATGGAAAGCAAATTAGCTAGGACTGTTGGGAGGCAGATGATGACCATCAACTTAATTTGCCTGATTATTCAACCAAGTTTGCAAATTGTTGGGGGCGCCCACTGAATCGAAGAAATGTTTTTCCTGTCTTCTTTTTTTGTGATACTTGAGTATCTAAAGGCACTGACTCATCCTTTTTCTACCTTTTTGTCCATTTCCCCCTATCTTTTGTTTTTTGGTTGCCTTTGTCATTGTAACAAAAGTTATCATTATCCATGCTTAATTCCTGGTTTGTGGTAACGTGGGTGTCATGTCGAAGTCACTATAGACTAATAAAGTCTTGCATAAATGGCTAAATGTCTCTGCTTTGCTTCGGATAAAAATATCATATTACCACAGCACATCAAGACGACAATCATTAGAATGGGATTGCTCAGCCTGCACCCTGACTCCACCATGCGTTAGGCCGCGCTCCAACAAGTGGTGTTGCGCCTCCGCGCCCTCACTCTGCCACATGTCTAGTAGAGCATTGTTGTATGTTTTGTTTTGTTTTTCTTGTTGGAGAATTTTTAGAGAAATATTTTTTATTTTTGTTAAAATTTTGTAGGGAGCTGATAAGGAGAGTTGGGAGAACCATGTACCGTGGCGACTACCAAAACTTTATTTTTTTTAAGCAATAGAGAGATGACAAAAGGATGTCACTGCTTCCGTTCTGCCGAACAGAATGTTACGGCTACATAGAGTCGTTGATGCAACATATGGTGATAATTTTACTCCCTTTTTTTGGCTTCAGGAAATGCATTGTTTTCTGCGTTTTGTTCCAGCTAAGATTTTAGTTCATTGAGTATGGCTTGATTTATGCAATATCCTTGTATTGGAGAGCTCCACAAGAAAGTCATTTTCTGATGAGTGTGCAACTGTACACGCTTGGTGTATCCAACTATATGACTGGATTTTTTTTAAAAAAAAACTATATGGCTATATGAGGAATACTGCTGTATTTGTTTTGCTGTCATTCTCACCTGTCTGTCTGGATCAAGCCTATGTTCTCACTTCATTTTCTTAGTATTTTGGACTAGTAAGTACTGAAACACGCATGCACGCATTTTTTTCTTTGTGAAAAAATAAGTTTCAATGCATCCAACATTTATATGCAGTAATGCAAAAGAGTGTGTTGGAATGGATCTTTCTCCAATGTTAAACAATAAACACCAAAGGAATACATTTTTGAAACAAGCAAAACGAATACATTTGTGCTAGGTAATTCACCACTCTCTCAAATGCTCAAACAAACTTATATAATTTAAAACTTGTGCTCTAAAAGCCAGTATAGTATATAATTTAACTTCAGCAACACCGCCAAGTGCCCAGCTAACTATGAACAATTGAGATCACCATGCATCGCAGCTTACGCTTCAGAGACCGATCAATCAATCTGAATCAATCAGTTGAGCACGGCGCAGTCGCGGCGTATGTTGCCCTCCGACTGGTCGGTCTTGACCCCGACGCGGCCGAGGTTGGTCATGGCGGCGACGAAGGCCTGCTCGAAGTCGGAGCTGTTGGACGCCCATGCGTCGACGGTGGGGCGCGACCGGGCGTCGGAATAGAGCACCTGGTCGGAGGTGAAGAGGCCCATCCCTTTCTGCAGGTTGATGAAGTACTGGTTGTCGAAGGCACGCGGCGTCACCGGGTCGAGCTGCAGCGCGATGTTCGGGTCGACGCCCGCCGGGCACGCCGCCTGCAGCTGCGACGCGTACCCGGCGTCCATCGTCGGGTCCACCGACGCGGTCTGGATGCGGTCCGCGAACGTGCTGCAGTGCGCGACCCCCACCGAGTGCGCCGCTGGAAAAACCCCTCAGCTTTTGAGTTTCTTGCAAATTTTGTATAGATTTTAAGGTACGGAGAACATTTGAAGAATGATTTAGAATGTAGAAATTCGAACACCTCACTCCGAGTACTCACACACCACAACCCATGACCACCCGTCCCTCCTCCATTCTTCCCCCCTCTTAGCCTCCCACTAGATCCTCCCCCCTCCCGCCTCCTCTTCCACCACCTCCTCTCCATCCCCCTGCAGCTGTGTGCCGTCTAATCGGCCCGCCATGCGGATCCGCAAGTGCACCTTCCGCCTACTCCTCTGCATCGCCCACCCCGGCACTCCAATTTGAGCTCCCGCTCTTGCCCCCTGCGCGCCTTACCCCGCCGCCAGCCCCGAATCCTACGCAAGGGGCGCCGACTTCACGACCACGACTGCCACTTAGGATCCACGCCGCACAAGCTCCGTCGTCTTCTCCTCCCGATGCCAGATCCACGCCGTGCACGTCATCTTCCCCCCACCCGCCGCCGCCACACCCAAGGCCTCGCCGCCGCCTGCCATGGAGGTAGGTGTTTGTGTTGTTGTAATATTTTGATTTCATGTGTATAATATTTTTAATTTTATGTGTGCAATATTTTAATTTTATGTATGTAATATTTTGATTTTATGTGTCTAATGGTTTGATTTCATATCTGCAATATTGAGATTTTTCATTTTTTTATTGCATATATAGCCGAGAAATATTGCATATATAGTTTACAAATGTTGCAACTGACCGTATGGAACTAGCGCTCGGATCGGACGTCCGAATGCTAGCAAATCCCAGAAACAATTCTATTTTCGTGTTCTAAACAATTCAGCTAAGGATGCTACGTCGTGTGACACTGATCTCTGAAGCTTTCTTTTCCCTGTATTGGCAGCTCATTTTGGCAGGCCCATAGTTTGTCAATTGATGGGCCGAAATTAATGTGCTGGACGCTCCCTTAGTTGCAAACTGTCAGGAAGTGATTATGGCTAAGCTGCAAGTGTATTGTATAGTTTTTTTTTTAAAAAAAGTATATATATAGTATACAATAGTACAAGGCTGACCTTTCTTTCACGTGCAAGCAAGGCTATCCTATCCTGCCAGTCTCCAGTCTCCACAGTTGACTCCTATTAGATCTACTGACTAGCAACAGTAACACACCCCATCACTTTTCGCTTACCGTGATAAATGAACTTGTCTATTCCAGGTGCATTCATTTATCTCTTGGCTTATTAGTTCAAGGATAACTCCAATAATACCATTTTAGCTATCTCTTAGTTATATTAAATGAATAAATTTGAGAGAAAGTAAGGAGAGATAATGTGTTATTTGTTATTCCAAAATTAACGTAAATAATGAGAGGGTGTGAAGTACGAAGTTATGGTAAAAATCTCTATTTCTTAAAAATGTGAGTTTATAGTTGTCGGTGCATTCTCTCTCCTCTCTTCTCAGCTGTCTGATATAAACATAGAAATCATAACCATCTATATCCCCTCTTTTTCGCACTAACTGTCCCTCCTCTCCACTTCCACCTTCGATTATTCTGTTCTCTTATTTTCTCCAGATCTCTCTCTCACGCTCTTTCTCTCCCACTCGTAGATGGCCGTACCCCACGGACCCGTATCTCATCTCCCCTCTCTCTCCTCACTGGCCACCAGGCATCTCCTCACCGCTGCTGCCCCATCTCCCATCGCCCCTTAAACCAAGATTTTTCGTTACACGAACAGTGCGGCGAAGCGATTCCAGTCAAGACGACAGCCATACTGGTGGGAACTGTGAGGCAGCATGACGCTCGGCGACAGTGGTCGATGGATCTGAGAGAAGGGCGCTCGGCGATGGCAGCCAGTGGATCCGAGAGGCATGCTCGGCGATAGCAGCCGGTGGATTTAGAAGGCAGCGATCGATGGCGTCCGGTGGACCCGAGAAACGGGCAGCCCCCGCCCCCTCCTTGCCCTGGCCCCCGCAGCACTACGTCACCATGGTTCTCCTCCCCCTGTCGCACCCGCCCACTGCTGCTGCCGTTGCTCAGTGCCGTGCGGCGGTGGTAGCTTCCTTTTCCTGCGCCTGCCCACGTGGCTCCCTCCCCCCCCCTCGCCCGCCGCCGCCCCCCAGCTGTCGCTCGCCCGGTAAGCCTCTCTACCTCCTGCTCTTCGCTCGGAGCCCGTTGTGCTGTCTAGCGATTTTGGTCTTCCAAGCTGGTTGTAGCTCTGCTTGGAGAGACCCGCGCCGTGACCTTGGTCAACCCTAGGTCGATCTACCCGTCATGTGGGGAATCGGTGGCTCATCGCACATTTTCCCCTCTCTCGATTAGCTAGCTACTCGGTGCATATGCCTTGCGACTTTGCTGCGATGGTGCTGATAATTCCTTTGTGCTCTGTGTGTGTTTGCAAGGTGAGGTTTTGTGGGAATGTTGGTTACGAGTAGCAGGCGGTGCTCGCGGGTTTGGCTAACTAGGGGTCGGGCAAGGGTTTATGCGCCACAGGGACGGATGGTGGCCATGCTGGGGATCAAGCTGGTCAGGACGAGGAAGACGACTGTGATGAAGTCTGTGTTACAAATGAGGCCCTTCGCGCCACCATTCGTAAAAGCAAAGAGGTGCTAGCGATGCACAGGAAGCTACTCGAGCAGATATCCTTTCCATATTTTGTTGCTGGAATCGAATGCCTTTCTCAATACAGATTGTTTTTAATGTTGCATTTCTCTCTAAATCAGCGGGTTGCTTTGGTACAACAATTAGTCAAACTAAAAAGTTGTAGTAACTGGTAAATTTTTTTTAATCAAGTCTATTACACTGTTACATGGCACGTGGCCTTCCTTCATAGTTCATATATAGTAGTCTTTTAGGTACACAGATACATACTCGAATTGTTTTAAAAATATAAATGTTAATATGAATTTCCTAAAACCATGATTTACTTTGTCATTGGATCACTATGAAGCTCCTCATTTATACAGAAGAATGCTAGACATCCAAGTTAGTCAAGAGTGTCAAAATCTTGTTCTCCTTACATCTTCTAGTAGGCCTCCCAAATTTGAACTAACAACCTTTTTGAGTTTGAATTTCAGACTCTACACTGAACCACATGTGCACACTAAGTAAGGTTTTACTCGCAATTGGGATGGGTTACAATTCTAAATAACAAGGTCGTGGTGATGGTAATGGGGCCTCTTTCACCAATGAGTCACTCTGCGGCACTATCTGTAGAAGGAAATATTAACTGCTAATGCACAATCTACTGCAAAAGGTGTCTTAATATGTACTTGTTGGAATCTAACATGTTTCTTAATGCACGTATGGTTTTATCTTAATACCTGGTATTAAGATTGGTGACGAACAGACAAATTGGGAATGACCTTGCACTGCAAATCTTTAACTATCTTAGTCTCTTGGCTTATCAATTATCGCTTGCTCTTTTTTTTTGGAATTAGTTCTCTTAAAATATGTTTAACGGAATGATTTACAATTCATCTTTACAATATAATCGTTATTGGTTATTTGCTTGCATTAAAACATTACTATCTGAATATCATGCTTCTCTTGTATTATTTATTGAACCACTGTAGTTTGAATTATCCAACTTATTCAGATATCGGAAAAGACGAAACTCGTCTCAATTATTGAGGACAGTTCCATTCATAATGAGTAAGAGCCATTCAGTGGTTAGCATGATGGTTTCTTTTCACGTCTGGATGATGTCTCAAAGGGAAAAGAGATTGGCTATGAGCCTATGACCTTCAGATGTACCTTGATAGGCATGCACAGCAATCTGAAGTTGGTGCAACTCACAGGGAATCTATTAGTGATGACAATGGATATTATGGAAATTTAAAAGGCGAACTTTCTAATACCGATGTTAATAGCTGAATATTCGTGCGTTACTACGAATTTAAAAAATTTTTAGAATATGTTTGTATGCATGTTCTAAATTTTTTTACTATCCATGAGTTTTAGAATATGTAGTATAATAAAACTTTAAAATCCATAGCAACGCACGAGCATTCAGCTAGTAATATAAAACAGTTAGAAGAATGGTTTATTATTAGAGAAGTTGTCTTTAGTACTATCTTTAGGTAAAGTGAAAGTTTTAGAGACAAATTTAAGAACCAGACTATTATATGTACTCTAATAAACAGTGATTATCGAAAAAATCAAAACTAAAACTAAAAGCAGATGGAAAGGCCGAAAAGAAGAATCTACTCTTGGCACGAGACATTTTCGACTGTGCCAACAAATCTAGTGAGCCCACACAAAATGCTAATGCTGTCCTTAAATTGCACAGTTGGGGCGTTGGGCTTGGACCCTTTGCTTCACTTGTACGACATGAAACAAAAGCACGTGGAAAGCTAGTCTATGATGTAGTTGCCATCCACTAGCCAGCCGCAAAAAAGTAATTTAGACAGCGGTTTAGTAAACCTCTTTAATTATTGCTTACCAGATAAAGCAATCATGTCAATCTGCGACAGGTTGTTCGTGGCGAACAACGCCGTCAGCTGGTCCAGGTTTAACGACGGCGGCGGCAGCTTCCCGTCGACGCTGGTTGCCGTCGAGCTCAGCCCGTCCAGCCTCCCGAGCTCCACGGCGTACGACGGGCCACCGGCCTACGCAAACCATGACAATAATGACGATGCAGAGCTTTCAGAGACTTTTGCTGCAGAGGATCCCCAAAAGCTCGAAACTTTTCCATAGATCTCGATGGAAAGTTTCGTTTGTGCACGTACCAGGGCAATGGCATCCCGGGTGGCCATGGTCAGGATGTCCGCGCAAGACACCTGGTTTGTGCACTGCGGCACGGCGTCGACGGCCGCCTTCGCCTTGATGACCGTGTCGAAGCCGTCGCCGGCCAGGGAGAGGTTGCTCGGGTGGTCCTTCTCCGCCGTGTTGTTCCCCGCCGACGCCACGATCACCGACGCATCACATCCCTGCGCCCGGTCGCAGACGCCACAGACAAAACACTTCAGCGCGCCGGCCCAAAGTGCGCACCGATCGCTGAGGCAGGGGGAACGAACGAACGAACCTCGACGAAGCAGTCGTGGAAGAAGAGGCGGATCGTGGCGCCGACGGTCACGGGCGTCGCCTGGAACTTCTCCGTCACCGCCTTGCGCACGATGCTCTCCACGTCGGGGCAGACGGCGGCGTAGTAGTCCTGCCGGAGCTGCGCCGCGCATCTTGTCGCGACGGCGGCCGCGAGTGCCAAGAACGCCACCAGAATCCTAATCTCAGCGCCCATGCCGCCGCTCTCCCCTCGCCTTCCCGACGTCGCCTGTCGAGCGTGTGTGGCTTACGACACGATCTATCGCGCGGCGGCAGCACGAGCTAGCGACGAGGAAGCTGAGGAGTGTTGAGCTGTGACTGAGGTAGAAGCCAAGCTTGGTGATCGAGTGTTCGAGTGAGTTATACGCGGAGGTGGCGGCGCCCCGTGATCGATGGTGGCGCACGCGTCGAGATGCGTGCGCGGCGGTTGGGAGGAGAGGCGAGGGGGGCGTACAAGCCGTGGGCCCCGCGCCGACACATGCGGCTGTCTATACAGGGGACGGCTCACGCCCACGGACGGACACATACGGCTGGCCGCTTGCGTTGCAAACATGTGTAGGATTGCAACCGCCACATGGTGCGGTTGGTGCGTTACTGCATATGCTCCGTACCATGCATTACAACTTGGTAGTATTTTCAGTGTGCAGCAATGGCGCAAAGGGCACAGCCAGCAACGCTCCTAGTAATTGGCGTTAGGCGTACCAGGCCCAGCATGTCTCGGGTTGGGTCAGCTGGTTTTGGACTATCTCTTTATTTTTTATCTTAAAAGCTGACAGTTTTTAGTTTTTATTATAGTACCTAATTTTTAAATGGAGTATTTTCTTAAGACAGAATCTACAAGTTAAACAATCTACACATTAAAAGCCCAACATATGTACCAGCCAAAATCGCAAGTGAGTATCTGTCTCTCGGTAATCTGTATCGTAAACAGCCAAAATTGAAAAATTTCAACCAAAAGCTATAAGCTGCAGTCGAAAAGAACATGCCCTTAGGCTTTCGTTCCTAGGCTTCCACACCTAAGTTACTATTTTTTATGGGCTTTGATTTTCAGGGCTCGAGCTATATCCCACTTAGCCCGAGGCCTGATTCCGCCCCTGGCGTTAGCAATTCGCATTGTTACCATGTCGCGGAGTAGCGGTGATATCTTTATCCAATATGCTACTTCATATTTTTTTTTAAATTTCAAGTCAAACACAAATAACCCATGTATGTATACGAAAACGGATAGTATATGTCACAATTGCGGAACAAATATAGATCAGATGCAATACGGTAACGAATATTTTATCGAATAACACACAAAAAGGAGATCATACATAGCACACATAATATCACACATAGGCCATGTTTGGATCCCTTGACTAATTTTTAGTCACCTAAAGTTTAGGTCTAGTCCATCCAAACAGGTGAACTAATACCTGGACTAATTTTTAGTTCATCCCCAACTAGCTATTAGTTCATTAGTTGGCAAATGTGGACTAATTGTGGACTAAAAGGTGGTACCAAACAGCAAAAGACGAAAATACCCCCGCTACCCTTTTTCTACTACTCCACATGCAACACACTAACAAATATAGGGGTATAAATGTCTTTGCCCATGAAAGTCACCACCTTTTAGTCCATGTATCCAAACAACACTTGACTAATTTTTAGTCACCTAATTTTTAGTCCACCAACTAGTGAACTAATAATTAGTTCTAGGTGATCCAAACAGGCCCTAATATAGCATGCCCGAGACATAGATAAGTAAGTGTATCATCAACGACAGTAATCATTAATCAATATCACATAATAACTGTTTCTGAGAAATGCTTCCACATAGGGGTGCAATCGGTTCGGATAGTTCCCGACCGATCGCCCGACCGAGTCAGTTCGGATGGTATTTCGGAAAAATAGTCGGTAACCGGATGGTTTTGCCGGATATGGTATCGGAATCGGATAGTCATTGTCGGAATCGGATTCGGATTCGGGAGAGTAGTTTCCGTCGGATAGGAGAATATCCGGATATCTAATCGGTAATATCCGATGCTAGTTATTCGGTAATATCCGAATCGGATAATTATTTAAAATTTTATTTTAGGTTTTGATTTTCAGAAAATCTCAGAAATTAAAATAAAAGCTAAAAATAGTAGGAAAATCCAAATAAATCCCAAAAAAATCCCATAAATTCAGAAAAATGTAAGGAATCTAAATAAAATAAGTTCAACTTAGTTTTAGGCACAATTACTCAACTAAATTAATAACTTACTCTCTAGGCTTTAATTAAAGGATTTGAGAAAAAGGAAATTAGTTTCTAGAAAATCCAATCAAACCAATTAAATAAATAAGTAAGAAAGAAAACCAAAATTTTGGGATGCCACAGTAATACTCCTCAGGAAGTGGTTCTAGATAACTATTCTGTTCATTATTGTTGGTATGTATACAAGTTGCTCATTGTATTTAACTTTCAAGTACATGATATTTCTATATTATATTTAATTATTTATCCTAATATGCATGATCTATATTTAATTATTTAGGATCTTTGTTTTTCCGTGTTATCCGATGAAATATAGTTACCGTATCGAATCCGCTCCGTATTCGTTCTGTATTCGTGACCGATACTATCCGCGTTCGTATTCGTATCCGGCACTATCCGTGTCCGACTCCGATTCCGAGAAAAAATATGGTATAGGATACAGGATGAGCAATTACCGACCGTATCCGCTCCGATTGCATCCCTACTTCCACATGCTTTGCTTGCAATACACCACGTCCCTTTAAGCAAGGCAGCAAGTGAAGCAGCTTTTGAGTTAACTACCAACAGTTATCACTAATCAATCAATATCAATAGCGGCGGACGGTGGGGACGGGCAGCTGACCGGCGAGGATGAGCGGTGGAACGACGGGAGCAGTCGAGGCCACACGGGAAAGAGCTATGGCCGGCGGGACGGCAGGGACGAGCGGCGGCGTGCTGTGCTGCCCAACCCGTGCCGCCCCTGAATCAATGAGGGTTGGCGCTTGGCCGGTTTGGCGATAGGAATGGAGATAAGCCTGCTCAGATGGGCCATGGATAATACGGAACAGTATGTACCGGATATTAGGGTTATGGAGAAAGAACTCATATATTTCTGTATCATGTGGATAACTCTCTCTCGAATTTGGTTCTGAATCCAAAAAATACTATCTGAAATCGATTTCAAATCCGATAAAACCTGTCGGATACCGACTTTCTTTCCCGAATTCACTCCGAATTAGCTCGCTCGGTTGGAAAATGTAACACCCCCATTTCTGGGAGTATTATGAAACCCTCGCAACCGCCCAGGATTGTTCAGTTGCGAGTTACATCAATCGAGTGTATAACATTGCCAACACATGCTTAAGACAAAAGCCAACTTTATTCCAATATAAAGGCATAGAAGCCAAATATTACAGAAGGGCAAGCGGCCCTTAGATAACTTACAAACAAAAGAACGCCACAGGCACGCCTGAGCGGAGAACGACCCTAATTTCCACGTATCCTCGATCTCGCAGTTCCATCCCTTTGCCTCCATCTGCCTCTTTATTACTGGCTATTTCTGTTTATGTTTTTAGCAAGCATGAGTACAACCACCGTACTCAACAAGTCACACGGAGTTTAACAATAACTATATGCAAGGTATAACAAATAAAGGGAAGCATGTCTGTTATTTTATATGGATGCAGTTTTAGTTGTAAACAGATTTTAAACATAAAATCATAACTTTCTATAAACTTTAGGGGGTTTTCAAGGTTCAATTACCCGACCACCAGCATTACCCAAATCCTTTCCAAATCTACTTATACTTTGTTGTTGGGTTCACCCAGTAAACATAACTCCATTGACCGGAAGTACGGCGTATTCGAATACATTTGGTCATGACTTTGCAAAGCTGTCCTGCTTTACCCACAAGATTCCTTTAACTCCAGCCAAAGAGTCAAGAAAACAAGGTTGTTCACTGCTCAATTCTTTATATAGTCTCTACCTAGTAGGCTTCCTCAACAAGCCCAGGCCGTAACCTCTGACTTACCTCAGCCTACTATTGTGTGGACACCCGATAATCAAATCAATAGTAAAAACGATAACTGTGCCAACTTCCATACGACCCTTCTTAACTCCCTTCCGTATGTACTCACACTATGCCTTCGCCCTGCGTTCGTAGAGGTTCAATTGAATTTGAGCAGTTACTAGACCAGGTTTGACGTATCAACGCTTGTGGTTGGGCGATCACTATGTTCTTTACTCAGCATAAGGGTCTAGTCCTTGTATTTTTACCGGTGGCAAATTCCCTTCTACAAATCTGTCCAGTGATTTGACACTCCCATTGATTTGTAACATTTGCCTTCACCCCAGGTTACGAGATCCGGCGATCCTCGCTTACCCTAGAGCCACTTCCCAAATAAATACCAACTTCTTTCAGCAACAGAAGATATCAATTCTCTAAACTATCATAATTACATTATTACGATATTTAATATTACTATGTCTTGTCAAGGTGAATATGGCCATCAAATTAGACTGGGCTTTTTCAGGTGGTAGGACATAGCTAATATCATGTCATTCTAAACATTTATTGTACATAAAATAACAGTGCGCAAATAGCATAATGAAAATACAAGTAAATAAATAGCGGAAATGTAGGTTCAACATGATCAAAGTATGTGTGACTTGCCTTGCAGATTTACAATTTTGATTAACTCGTAATCTTCGACAGGCTGGACTTGGATCTGGGCCTGAACTTCTCTCTCCTGGTCTTGCAAAACCTCGATCTCGGAAGCTAGCGTAAAACAATTAAAATAAATCAATTCCATGCCCGAAGGAATGAGCCAGGAATAAAGAAATTAAAAGAATAAAGAAAATCCGAAAAACTCCATTAAATTGAGGATATTGGATTATAGGAGGGCTATATGGGGAAATGGGCTTTGGATTTGGGTTGGCGGGCTCGAAACGAATCCGGGGAGTATAAATATGCATTTTTGGGTTTTGGGCTAGCACTGTTCCTCGGGCTCGGTACTGTTCCTCGGGCTCGGGCGAGCTGACTCAGTCGAACCGCGTTACTCGGGTTCGAGTCTGACGCAACGGGCACAGCGGCCGAGGGGGTCCGGCTGAGACGCGTCGAAGCGGCTCGGTCGGACGCGTCGGGTGCGGGCGGCGGCGCGGCGGCGGCGCGCTGGCGCGGCGGGTGCGAAGGCGACGCGGTCGGACGCGGGGCGGCTGGCTTGGTCCAGCCAAGTCGGGGCGGCGGGGTCGGATGAACAGTGCCCAGGGGCACTGTTCTTCTTCTTCCTCGCGTTCCCGCGCGCGCAGAGGAGCAGGGGAAACGGGCGGCGAGTGGCGGCGGAGCTCCAGAGTTTTGCGACGCAAATGGAGGGTACCGTTGGGTTCCTGGGAGTGAGGGGAGTCCGTTTTTGGTGGTCGGGGGCCCGGCGGATGCGGCGTTCGCCGGCGGCGATGCCATCTCCCCCACGGCCATTTTTGAAAGCTAGGGCGAATGGGAGATTCTTGGGGCAATTGGGATGGTCCTAGGGCTGCTCTGGGACTGGGGTGAGGCTAGGGGAGAGTCGACCGAAGCTCAGGCGACCTGAGTTGGGCCAGCCACGGTGGCCGGTTTTGGTTGCAGGGAGGCTCACGGTGCCGGGGAAGAGGGAGGGTTGGGAGCTCAAGGGGAAGGTTGGGGAGGGTTTTTGGTGGTATGGGGGAGCTCTGGGTGGCGGGAATTGAAGAATGGAGAGACGGGTATTCGACATTGCTCTAGGGTTGAGAATTGGGGGTTTTCTTGATTACCGGCAACGGGGCGACTTGGGGGCTATGGGGGCGGTCGGAGAGCTGCGGGGGAGATGAGGGAAGCTGTAGGGAGGGCCGGGGCGGCTTAAATAGGAGGAGTGAGGCGGTTTGGCCGGGAGGCGGTGGGGGAGATCTTTTTCGGCGCCTCGACTTGGAGCTCAAGATGGCCGGCTGGCTTCGAGGCGAAGGAAGGCGGCGGTCAAGGGGGCTGTTAGAGGTCGCAGGTCGATTGTGAGAGGCGACGATCAAGGATGGCAGAGGGGAGGTGCTTGAGCTGGCTTGGAGGACGTCGGCCGTGAGAGGGGGCACTTGAGTGCCTGGCGCGGGTAGGGGGGTGACGGGGTACGGAGCTGCAGCTGGATGGCAGAGGTGCGGGCGCTGGAAGGCGCGAGAGGAGGCGGCGGCGAGAAATATCGGCAGCGGCGGCAAAAATCCCGTGGGTGAACAGTGTCGGCCGTAACTCCCCCGTTCATGCCGTTATGATAGGGTTTAAGGGCTAAGGTGCTTTGAGATTAGTGCGGAATAGGGTCAAGATTAGGGTTTTGCAATTGGATTTGGGAAAGGAGCTAAAATTCAAATTTTGGCAAAAATTTTGCTTTGTTTCAGAAATATCCGATGCAATTGCACCTCTAATGCGGAGTGGTTTGGAGCTCTAATCGGGCGTCCTTTTGTGCAGTTTTTACAGGTTCTGATACTTGATTTGAACTCGAATGACCCGAAAACGAGGTTCCAAAACAATGTACGCTACTAGTACTGCTCCTTTCGGCAGAGATGCGAAAAAGGCACGTGTACCACGCAATGGATGCACAGTTGCACGGCAAAAGTCCAAAAAAAATAGCCATAGCATTGCAGTTCCGTGCACGTTCGTTAGCCGCCCGGTGCGACGCTCGATGTTAGCAGATAGAACTTCTGCCTCTCTGGAAAGGCAAATGCGGCCAAGGTGAGCTGTTTGTTCTGCATCCCCAAGCAGGTTTTATGATTGGAAACGTCGAGCACCAAGGGTCAGTACCCAAGACAGAAAGGCATAGTTGGTGTGCCCTTTAGCTTTTCACTGCGAACTGCCACCTGAAAGAGTTCCGATGTTCTTCCTACTGCTCACCGGTCACCGCTCACCACCAATGATTTGCTTGTTATTGGCAGTCAGCTTCGATTGCACCTCTTTTTTTTTTTCCAAAACCACAACATGCTGTACAGAGGTGCTGACGACGAGTTCGTTATCAATGACTCGCTTTTTAAGCCGCCATCGCTGGGCATCTTCGCCCAGGACGTTGTCGCCAACATCAAGGCCATCTTCGGTATACTCCTTCAATCCTTCCCCTCTACTTCCTCTCTCTCTCTACTTTGTGATGGCTTGTGGTTATGGAGAATTGGGGATTACCGCGACGGGAGACAAGGCCAAGGCTTAGGCGGCCACCGACGTTGACGTGCCGGCTATGCCCTCCGTGCCAGCCGTGCTCACCGGGCCGTGCCAGCCCAAGCACGACATGATATACCATGCCGTACCGCTCAACAGGCTCGCTTTCCAGGCCTGACTCGGCCCACCATTCGTGCCGTGCTGGCACGGCTCACCACGTGGCGTGCTCGTGCCATACTTGGGCTGTGCCGGGCCAGTTGGGCTGGCACGGATAAGCCTGACCCAACTCCTAGCTCTAATGCTACGGAGCATGAAGCCATTTTTTATGCTGTGGCTTTATGAATTATGACTTTTTGATTGCAGCTTATTATTCTAATAAATAGTGATTACTGAGATAAATTAAAAGCTAAAATCTGCTGCAAAGTTAAAAGGAACAGAGCCCATGTCTAGTTGTGCAGTTACTCTCGTCATTTTCAAGCAGCCCGCGCGACACATGACATTATCAGCGCAACGGTCGATGAATAGGAAAATGGCATGTCATTTGAAATGTGAGTGCGATGCAACAACACTAATCCGCTCCCCCTGCGGCCGGCCCTGCGCTCCCTAATGGCTCGATGCTGCATCCATCTTTCGGTCGCCAAATCTCTACACTATATACATGGACCGGCCCAAACGGCCTTTTTTTAGCATGACGCCCTGGTGCTGAAGACAAAATAAACAAGCAACGATCTAGGGTTTTGATAGCCGATCATGGAAGTGTATAGGAAACTCAAGTTGCTCAACTGAGGGGGACGTCATGGATCCTGATCTATCGAACACACGAGATAAGGTGATGAAATGAAGTGCTCAACTGAGGGAGACATCTTGGATCCTGATCTATCCAACACACGAGATAAGGTAATGAAATGAAGTGAGGCGGCTTCGATGGTTCGGTTGGGACGTCAATTCTTCGGTGGTTGCAGGGTCCCTAGCAAGCGGCCAAGCATCGCATGGCGGCTTCAAAAAAAAATTTGCCTGGTCTAGTCGGAGTGCCATGTTCGCCACGGCACCGTAGGTTACACTTGTTGCTCTTTTCAGCGAAGCTGCGCATGAGTTTACTCGCATCGTCTTCCTTTTTTTCCATATAAAATCGCCTTGCGGTTGTAGCGCTTCCTGGCCATGTCAATTGGCGTGTGCAACTGTCGTAGTGGCTCTAAGTGTCTGGAGCGAGGCGTGTTTTGGAGTTGGAAACGAACTTTACAAAGGGACTGGACCTGGGAAGTTCTTTGGTTTCTTATGAAATAAACATAGCTTGTGCTGGTAAGCATGGAAGAAGTTATCAACAAGGGTATAACGAATTAACAATTCCCTAAAAAATGAGTATAACAATGTGTGCGGCAAACTTTGCCAAGGAACTTAATTTGAAGTTTACACCGCTTTTCAGGCTGCACATATCAATGTGCCGGTTGGTGGTGTCTATGTAGTTGTAGCGCTTGTCGGTCATGTCAATGTGTCAATTGATGTGTGCAACTGTCATAGAATGGCTCTCCGTGTTTGGCGCGATGCGGGTTTTGGACTTGGCAACGAACTCTACGAAGAGACTAGACTTAGGTAATTCTTGTGGAGGAACGTCACTGTCGAGTTCAGTCCAAACGATTTCTTTTAGATCAGAGAGATGGATCAAATATCGGTAATACAAAATAATAAATTGAACACAAGCTATGGAGAGAACTCCTTACTTTCTTTATTTCTTTCTTCTTCTCAAGTATAAATTACAATGATATGAGACCCCCCCATTTATAGAATATAGGACCGAAGATGGTAACAGAGAGGGTGAATGGTGCCTTAAAAATTACCCTTAAGTTTTATCCTTTGCTCCGATAGCTATAAAGTTATGAAGATTCGATAGCAACCCTACTCAAAATCTAGAGAAACACGGAGCTATACCACTAAGGAAAACCAAAGACTCTCAGAGCGGAGCAAAACCAGTCAGAAAACAATGTGGTCGAACTTCGACTGTGGTGATCGACGATCAGATAGCGGTCCAGAACCAACGTGGTCGTAACCAATGTGGTCGAAACCAACGTGGTCGAAATTCAACCCGAGTGGTCAATGACCAGAGAGTGGTCGAAACCCAACGTGATAAAAACTAGTGTAATCGAAACCAGCGTGGTTGAAATTAATGTGGTTGAAAGTCGACGTGGTCTGAATTCGACTTGAGTGATCAACAACTAGAGAGTGGTCGGAAACCAACACAGTCGATGACAAGAGAATAGTCGAAAGAACAGCGTAGTCGAAGACATTGAGTGGTCGATCACCATTGAGCGATCGAAAGGCCAGTGTAGTTGAGGACCAATGAGTGGTCGAAAATCTACGCGGTCAAATTCAAGAAAAAAAGGATTTCTTGATAAATTTGTTATTGAAGTGCCTAGATGATTGGAAATTGATTTCAAGAGGTTATCTTCATCTCATCCATGTCCTTGGCAGAGCAAGATCAAGAGAGAAAAAACCAACTCAAACCCGAGCAAACTCAATCAGACAAAAAGATACACAAAAGGTAGATCAAAAATTGATGCATTGCTCACTTGAAATGATTCGTTTTACAGCCACTCCACTCAGAAGGACAGAGTTCTAAGCCTAGAGCACACACATACTCTCTAACTTATCTCCATGGGAGCGAGGAGGAGCTAGCCACCAAAAGGCTTAGCCAACTTTCTCATACTCTAGCTCTTGTCTCCCCTCCCCTTATATAGGCTCACAACCTGAACCAAAACCTAATGGATCCACTCATTAGGCCAAACCAGGATAACCTGTTAACCTCATCGAACACTGGATTTTAATCACGCACGCTTCTCTAGTATTGAGCAATTTTACCGAAATACCCCTCTACCGCTTTCCACGAAGCTTCTTACTTCCTTTTCTACGAAACATCACTCATGCTTCACCATCTTCCATGTCGTCTCAATGACTTGTCGCCAAGCATCTCACACGTCAGAATCTCACTGAACGTCCTCACTTGCAATTGGCCCAAGCACTTGTGCACCACATGCCTCTGCACATAACAGCACCCAGCTTCCTTGACCGTCTGAACCTCGACTCATCCCTGAGCCTAGTCCTGACCACCTTGCCATTGCCCATCATGTCCATCACTGGTAGCTCCTGCTTCGGTTCCTCGTCGTCCTGTCTTATAACCACCCCGCAAGTCTCAGTCATCTTCGACGTCTCCCTGATCGTTCTGAACTTCAGCACCACCCTATGCCTAGTCCCGATCCTCTTACACCTCACTATGACCTAGCTCTGAGTCCTGCAACCAACACCAACAAGGAAACTGTCACATAGCACCGCATGATACAGAAAGACATTAATTGGCATAGTCCACCATACAATGCACAACACCCAAATTGCTGATCCTAATCCTAGGACTAAACAATAAACATATGTGCACATAATAGGGATGGCAATAGGGTAGAGGGTCATGGGAGAAGCCTCCGCGGCCCCGCCTCGCCCCCTGCCTCGCCCCGCTAAGCTTCCTGGGGGGGGCGATGGCCCCCCGTCCCCAGTCCCCGTGGGGACCTGACCCCACAGGGTCCTCGCAGGGGATTAAAAAACTAAATTTATTTTTAAAAAATAATAATTAGACTTTATTTATTAATTTATAATTAATTAATCATATTTTTTTTAAAAAATATAGCTTAAAAATATATATTCTAACATATAAATTCAAGTTTTAGTCTAAATATACAAGAAAAGAATACAATCTCTCATATTAAAAAATAATTTATTACCAAAATATTTATTTTTATTTTTACCGGGTCCCCTTGGGGGAGGATGACCCCATCCCCACCCCGCTAGCATAGTGGGGCCCCGCCCCGTTCCCCCCGCGGGGGGAAATCATCCTCCACCCCCCTATGGGCCGAGCGGCGATGGCGTGCGTCGTGCGAGGCGAACTGCAGCACCATGCGGGGAGTCAGTGGCCGAGCGTGTGGCACGATGGGCACTCGGGCAGAGGGCTGGCGGCATGTTGCTCAGCGATGGCGGCCGTGCAGGGGCGTGCGGTGATCGATGGCCGGTGGCATCCATGCGGGGCGGCAGCGGCTCTGCCTCAAGGCCGTGTGGCGGCGGTCCGGCACAGATGTAAGCCGACGTTGTGGTGGTTTCGCTGGTATGGCTACGGACCGGCGTGGTGGCTGGCCGGCGCGGCTGCAGGCCAGCGCGGCGGAAGGCTATGCAGGAGGCTAGCAAGCAGCGGCCAGGCCTTGTGCGGGAGGGGAGTGGCGGGCGGCGCATGTGCAGGCAGCCGACGGCTCGGGCAACGTATGCAGGCGACTGGTGCCTCGGGCGTAGCGACGGAGGCTCACCGTGTAGGGCAAGGCGGCGGCAGTGGCCGTGCGGGGCTTGCGGCTACGATTGGCTCGAGGCGTGGTCGCATTCAGGCGACGCGCATGAGCGGCATGGCGGTCGGCGGCGTGTTCGGTCACGTGTGAATTTTCCTTTTTTTTCAATCTATAATGCAATCAATGTCTGCTCTTTCATATAATCTACCGATCGACACTATGCCGGTGACTTCAAGTCTGCTCATGGTATATTAGAGCAGATTTGCACCGTAGAAAATAATCTGAAAAACAAAAGTTAAAAAATTAAAGCGATCTAGATAGGTAATTTAATTAGCGAATGATTCGTGCTGATAACGTGTCGAGAAACCGTTACTGGCGAGTGCAAAGCGATTCCTTTTAGGCAAGATAGATGGATCAAATACAAGTAATGCAAAATAATAAATTGAACACAAGAGATAGGAGAGAACTCCATTCTTTCTTTATTCTTTTCTTTTTCTTAAGTAGAAGTTATAATAATATAGACTCCCTATTTATAAACTAAGTAAAAAATATTCATCAATAGCCTAGACTTGCACACCCGCTTCCAACAATTCTTTGATTAGACTTGCTAGTTCCTCGGTAGACTGCCGGTTCGCAGCCGCTTGTACTGTCTTTCCTTTTTATTTGTGTTTTCCCTTGAAACCCTTCCAAATTAATGCAGTGAATTAGTGGCAGTTCTCTTGCCATTCTTTTTTATAAAAAAAGAAACTTAAGAAATAAACACGACTTGTGCTGGTAAGCATGGGAGAAGTCACCAACAAGAGTACAACAACGTGTTCGGTAAATCTGGTACATGAACTTGCATCATGTTTGGAATACAGAAATTTTATAAAAATTTCATAAAAAATAGTATAAATTCTATAAAATTTCTCTGTTTCAAACTATGTCTTACTTTAAAGCTTTCACCCCCATCAAGCTGTAAAAATCATGACGAAATACTGTGTTTTATGTTGACTTTCAGGTTTTGGCCCAATAATTGATCCGTAGCTTGACGTATTCAGAATTGCAGACTCCGACCAGCAATACCTTGGAGAACATTAGCACGAAGAATATGGTGACCGCACACGATTCCGTAGGAGGAATGCTGTGACTCGATCGAGAGAACGATTGATAAAACACCACCAGTTCAACACCCACCGTACTGCACTATTGCACTGTGCCACTGTATACCCTAAGGGTATATTTAATAGTATATACGGTGGTTATCTGTAATACATCTCTATGTTATATATAGATAGGACTAAAGATAGCTTGTTTAATGGGTTGTCTATATAGTTATCTATAGTGGTCTCATATAATTAATGAGTCTCATATAATTAATGAGTTGTCTATACAATGATATACATAGTAAAAAACTGTTTATAAGACTGTCTATTAAATAGTAGACATTATCATTCTTTCTTCTCTTTTTTATCTATATCATCCAAAATCTTATATAATACAGACTTGCGGATGCTTGTATATGCCCAGGAACAATAACAATCGTCCGTTGCTCACCAGTGACAGCCTGACAGGTCATTCCGTTAGCACACAACAAAAACGACATAGTACAGAGAAATACTTATTCAATTATTATTCATTACATCATCGAATCCAACTTTTTTTTTTGGTGAAGATCATCGAAGGCAACTAATTATGTGCATGACTTACACATCAAACGCAACGAATTAAACAAGATAGATCGATGTACAAACAGCAAAGAACTGTCAAACCCAACGAATTTCTCGACCAGAGGCTCCTCCTCCGGAATGTACACATGCGCCATTGACGCACGTACACTAGATAGCGTAGCAATACCGATGTGCACCGATCCTTTTCAGTTGAAGACATCGCACTGCTTGCGGATGTTGCCCTGCTTGCCGGACTTGACACCGACGCGGCCGAGCTTGACGACGGCGTCGACGAACGCCTGGCTGAAGGCGTCCGTGCTCGCGGCCCACGAGTCGACCATCGGGCGCGTGCGGTTGTCGGTGTAGAGCAGCTCGTCGGAGCCGAGCAGGCCGCCGCCGTCCTGCAGGTTCCTGTAGTACTGGTTGTCGAAGAGCGCCGGCGTGGCCTCGTCCAGGCGCACCATCCAGTCCGGCCCGCCGTTGGGGCACTTGCTCCTCAGGAACGCCGCGTACTTCTCGTTCAGCGTCGGGTCCGTCGCCTCGCCCGGCCGGTAGCTGTACAGCCGGTACGCGAACTTGCTGCAGTGCGCCAGCCCCACGCTGTGCGCGGCTGCGCGCATACACACACTCGTTAGCCCATCGCATCCATTGTTCAAACCGTCACGTCCGCGCTTGCGAACGGTACAGGAGTTCAGAAGTAATAAGGACTCTTGAAACACCGAAATTTCAGGAAAAAATTTGCAAAAATATCATACGAAACATTTCGATTCGTAAAAAAATCCCGTATTCTAAACTAGGCTTAAAGAGAGGTGTGGGTGTCTCACCTGAAAGGGCGACCATTTGCGACATATTGAGCCCGTTCGATTTGAATATTGTGAGCAGCTGGTTCAGTGTCTGGTTCGGCTGCGGCAGCTTGCCTGCCACGTCGCTGGCGCTGGAGCTCAGGCCGTCCAGCCTGCCCAGCTCCACCTGGTAGAAGGGCCCGCCGGTCTACACAACACAAACCGGTTGGTCAGGCCTGAGCGTGAAGCGTACCGGAAAATTAACGTGCAGAGGTGTGCTCTGTGCGCGTACCAGGGCGATCGCGTCTCGTGCGGCGATGGCGAGTACGTCGGCGCAGGAGACCTGGTCGGGGCACGCGGCCTCGACGGCGGCCTTGGCGCTCCTCACCGTCTCGAAGCCTTCGAACGACAGGGACCGGTTGTCGTCGGCGTCCCTCTCCGCCTGGTTGCCCGGCGTCGATTGGATCAGCACCGAGCCGTCGCAGCCCTGCAGCAGCGGCACATACACACCGATCGATCGATCGATCGTTACATATGATTCGGTGCTTCAACATCGTAATACGTACGTACGTGCAGCTTGCGTCTATATATGCCGTTGCGACGTTACACAAGTAGAGATTTAACTGCGCGAGGTTAGCTAGGGTTACAGTGGCGTACATCGACGAAGCAATCGTGGAAGAAGAGGCGGATGGTGGAGCCGATCGTCCGGATCGTGGCCTGCATCTTCTCCTTGACCACCTCCTGCACGATGCTCTCCACGTTGGGGCAGGTGCTCGCGTAGTAGCCCGGCTTCAGGTCGGACGCGCCGAGCTGCGCGAGGATGGCAAGGACGACGAACACCGCCGTCCACGACGACCTAGCCATCCTGTTCTTGTTCTAGCTGCTATAGCTAGGTGGCGCAAAAATGGTGGACATATATATATTATGCGGAGTTAAAAAAGGATATGATCCAGCTGTCAAGTGTGACATATAAGATTTTTGGCACACTATGGGAAGAAAGGGAGAAGTGTTGACATTTTCGATCCATCGAGAGGTATGTTATGAACACGTTTTCTTGTCTCTCTCGGGACCGATTCTTCATCCATGCATATGGAATCATGGATGCTCCGGGGATTTTTCTTTATGCGCCCTACCTCATGCAAGGAATACTGTGCAATAACTGGTTTGTTACTTGATCATTAAGGATTCGGAATTGCGTGTGTCTCTGGTTAAGTTGCTTCCTGATCACATACCAACGAAGAGATTGACAATAGCGACGTTCTCACTGTTTCAAGTCAAAAAAGGGTAAGTAGAACTGACTGAACATTATGGGGGCTGTTTGGTTGTCTGCATGCGGGTGGCTCACACCCGCGTATGTAGGGAGATGGTGTTTGGTTAATTGCATGGAGGAGAGAGCCTGCATGAGTGTATGCAAAAAATCAATTGGAGCCAGGCTGAGGAGAAACATGGCTGAGGAGCTTCCCTCCTCAGCCTGGCCATGCTCATGCAGCTGCATGAGCATATGCAGGCAACCAAACAGCCCCTATGTGTTTTATTGCCGTGACCTGATTTATGGCGGGTAACTCATTGTTATACTTGTACCATTGCTTGATTTTCATCATGTTTTCTACTTGTACCATTCGACGACACAATCTGTTAAGAACTGAGATTTAACGGCCATTCGAAACATAAAATAGATGTTAAATTCTTCAAGTTTGACCAACCATTTTTCTATGTGCCCCGCAAATTCCCTATTTAGGAGGGTCACTCCTAGAGGGAACTTAGATGGCACGGTAATTTTATCCATCTGAAAATAATCCCGCAATTTTCTCAAAAGACTTGAGGAGAGCGTAGAGAAGTTTCTAAACCTTAGGGCGGTTCTCCTTTAGCCTGTAAAAAAGTTCATCGACATATTATACTAGTTTTTGAACTTCTTTGCATTCTGCGACGACTAACGTTGTACTAATTGTTTGTGGCGTGGTAACCAAATACAAAAGTAGTTCTTCTCTCGATCGAGGGAAAACTAAGAATTAAGGCTTGACCTCTTGGTGATCATAGTCACCCGTAATTATGGTCAGGATCATGATTGGGACTCACGAGTAGCCACTTGGAGAGTGAAAACCACTAGACCATTTGGCTTCTTCGCCACTTCAATTGAATTTCCACCTTCACAAAATTGCAATTTGCCCCTAGAATGTGTTAAAGCTTTAGGGACACATATCAGTTTCTTAGATGGTGTACCTACTCTCCTATTCTCGAGGGTTAATGAGCCCTTAGCATACATAGGAATAGGTTGTAGCAGGTACTTGTTAACACCACTCGTGTTGTTCTTCCCAGGGGAAGTGAATTCTCCCCAGTATGTATGACAACATTGAATGGTGTGCGTTCTTCCGACGCATCTAAGCCTGCGCTCCCAGGGGCAATTGAGTTCTCCTGGAATGTATTGAGGCCTCACCTGTCGGATTTGTGTTTAGGCCACTCAGACCCCTGCCATCAGGGGCAGATGAACTCTCTCTGGAAAGCGTAGAGTCCTTCGGCGAAGATTTCTTCTTCCTGAGCAAGCCGAGGCAGGGATCAAGGTTGAGATCGATATACTCAGCGAGATTGAAGTCCACAAAAGTCTATCTTCCCTATGAATGACACCAACTGTCGACGATTTGAGAGTCGATCTTACGAGAAAAGGAGGAAGAACTATGGTCGAGACAATGCTACGGGGATAACATGTTTATATAGGTTTGGGCCTCCCTAATCTTGGGTAATAACCGTACTTCTATGTTTTGTATTGCTATGAACTTGTACAAGAGGAGTGCTCTTTGATGAGGATGAACAGAGAGTACGTGTGTGTTACAATGTATTGCTTCTAGAGCCATGTGCCGTCCGTTTGATTCTAGGATGTGGTGTCTTCTAATCCCCAGATCCCCTTCTTGGCATCAATCCATTGCCCCTTTATAGCTTCCAAGGAAACGGCAGTTGATGACGGACGGACGGTTGCTAGCAGTTGTTGTCGATGAAGACGTCTCCTGGAGATGACGCATGTGGCATCGGTTGGCCAAGCCCTCTGAGGGTGGTTATTATCATGGTTATTATCATAGAGACAGTAGAGTAGTTATCCATGCGCTTATTGATTTTGCATGTGTTTCTGGCAAAGGAGATAATTTATATATCTCTTAAGAACATTCCTTGACCAGTTGTAACATATATAGGGTACCGACTGGTTGGGATGTAGCATGTAAATAAACAAATATAGGGAAAACATTGTATCATCATCACTTGTGAGATGGTATGGATATTTTTGCCTCAAAATATTAAGAATGCTCTCACCTGGGCATTAATTTGACCTAATGATTTATCATTATTTTTCTATATGAAAAAGACTTTTAGACCCTGTTAGAGAACCGGTTTATGCTGGCCAATATCTGAACAATTGAGACGTACCAACTACTAGTACTACATACATAGTCTGACCTTGTTCTTTAAGTGTCTGTCTAGAACGCAGGAATTTTATAGAAATTTTACAGAAATTTTATAGGAATCGGGAAAAAAATTTTGTGTTCCGAATGAGGCCTTAGGATGCCTAATTGCGCACTTAAGCTACGTCGGTTTTAATTTATAGGCGCAAGATTGGTGACTACATCCTAAACATACTGTAAGCCTCCATTTCATGGGGTTATTTCATACTATCCTTTAGATAAAAAAATGTTAAGGATTTGAATGTATTAATAGTTGCTCAATATCGATGACACACCACGCGTGAACGGCGTTGAAAAATGATCGTCTGAATAAATGAAATGAACCACCTGCATTAAAATAATTAGAAGTTTTGCAGACAAGTAGGCCTCTTTGATAGGCTTGGAAAACATTTTCCGAGGGACCAGTGCAAAGGTTTCAATATTTTTTGGGCAACTTGCAATGTATGTATATCATCTACTTGGCATCTCAAAGATGTGAGTGATATGCTTTAGATGCGATCATGAAAATAATTGTATCATTTCTATGTTTATGATCTTTTGAATAATTTATTATTTTATCTATTGAATATGTCTTCTGTATTGATCAACAAGTATGTAACTTATTTGTGAAATTCTTTAGTGTTGTTTTGGTGTTATTCTAAATTATCTATAATCTTATATTATTATATGAGATAATTATGATTTATAGATCAACACATGTATTAATTGATGATTATGTTTCACGGATCATGAATATAAAACTATTAAATCAATAATGTGAACACATGTTAGATAATATGACGTTGGATTGACATATCATGAGATATTACGGAAATTATTATATTCTCAAGTGTCATCAGTTGGTCTTATACACAGTGTATGTAGGATCATCATAGTTTCTTATATATGTAATAGTTTACTTAGGAGTTGTCAAACACTACTCCGTAACTGAATGGTAATAAAGCTAGCTTTCGAATTTACTATAAAACATGCAGAGAAATATGAGCGATCAAGATGGAATTTGCCCCTTCTATATAAAGAGAGAGATATCTTTGGGCTCATCGACATAGTTTGATTAAGAAAGTACATAGCCATGTCGAATGTAGTTGAGGAGTCAATCAGAACTGAGTAACACACTATATGTTCGAGTGAAGGATCGAAATATTATAGGATGACATACTTCTTACCTTGAGTTCGATCTAGTGTCATGATGCAAAGGGATCGATATCTGAGCACTATATAGATTCATCTGATATGATTTTTATGTATATTTAGAAGTCGATATATCCTGCTAGGGACCGCTGCTGACTTTTAGACTAAAAAGTAGTTTTTTTGTCACGACTGAATATACATAAAGCTACAGGGTCACACACTTAATAGGTTGGAATACATCAGTTCGGATTAAATCTATTACTAATAGGCTAAGTGAACTTCGCACCTTGTTAGCCCCTAAAGTAGGGTTCCATCGAGGGGCTATATTAAAAGAGGTATGGAGCTAAGTGATGTATCTGGTACACACCCACTGAAACCCTACCCCACCACCTCTCACAGGCTCTGCCGTGCAAGCACACTGGCGTGTGGCATTCGTTTCTGGTCATGTGAACTTTGATAGAGACACTATTGTGACTGCGGCATTGATCAGGGCGATCACGAGAAGGAAATGGTTTGTTCATGGAGATTGACTACTATCACTGCACCGACGCGCACTACGTTGAATCAGACTACTTCAACTCTTCTTTAACTGTACTGACATCTAATGGTAATGATCTATGATTTCTTATTCACATGACTTCTTTATTTACACAAAGAAATCTTAACTTGCGCTAGTGTAGTTTACCCGTGTTCCAATAATAGAAGCAGTTTTGAAGTACTTGGTTCCTTGATAAACCGAGTAAGAGAAGTCGGCAGCTTTTGAAACCCGGAAATACAAGATTTGAAATGTTAAAACATTCGTAAAGTCCATACTAAAACGTGGTGGTCAAGTTAATCAAACATGATCCCAAAGTCTAGCCTAGTCTCTGGCCGGTCCATCTATTCAGGCCCAACTACATGCTTGCAAAGCGAAGTACACATTTCCATTTGTAATCACCTGAAAATCAAACCAAAATACCATTTCCACTTTCGTGTGACATGCAGGCTTTGACATATGGCAACACGGTTCACCGAATCATATATGACCAAGTAGAAGTCGCACAACATTCAGAACTGCATGTCATTTTGGGAAGAATGGTATTAGAGAACATTGTGAGCAATGTGAGGTGAATTTCTGCATTGCTAAAGCTGACATCAAATATCAGTCAGTGGTTGAATTTGTCTACATATTGTAAATAAACATAGTACTTGAACCATTTTCAGCCGAGCAAGTCCCAAACTTACCATCTGCAGCTAGCTGTGCATGGAACAGATCTCCAAGCAAAGGGATGCATATGGCTTTATGATGTCAAAGATCGCATTGGCTTTGGGGCTCCATGTTTTTGTGTGTGCTACTGCTATCCTTGAAGGAGAGCAGCACAGGGGCCCGTACAGCTGCCTGCCTGTGGCTGTGGTATCGGCACCGAGCCATCCTCTGCGTCCGGTGCTGCACTTTGCGAGGGCTACAAGACGCATGTCCCGTGGTGCTTTTGCTTGCTAACTTTATGGTTTATAGTATATATGTCCTTTTGAACACTGCATATGTATCATTGTGCATATAGATCATGCATGTTGGTAGGCCTCACTGATCCGGAATGTGCTTTCGGTTTGACCAGTACTGTTGTTCGTCATGGTACCAAACAAATTTGATAAAATGGTGGCGTTGATTGTTAGAGAATGAGGATGAGGTTTTTCGTGATTCAAGGTTGATTTGTTTTGGTTTACCTCACAACACAAGAACATATGCAGCAGCCATATGAGCCTTTTATCCTTCTTAAATTTCCTTTTCTCCAATGGATGTGGCTGCCTTGCCTGTCAGAACTCGAGCCTCACCTCGGCGCTGGTGCTCACCTCCTCCTAACAGTAAATGAGAGTGACTATTGTACAGACGATGGAAATTTTTTATCTGTCAGTCATCTGAAATTACACTCTCAATCACCTAAAGTTGCAGATGATTTTTTGAAGGGGGACTGCAACTTCAAATGATTGAGAGTGTCACTTCAATTGCACTCTAAATCACCTGAAATTGTAGGTGGTTTTTTTAGAGGGGGCTACAATTTCAGTTAATTAAGAGTGCAACTTTAAGTGATTGAGAGATAAAAAAATTTTAGTTACCTGTGAAATAGCAAAACCAATAGTAAATACCAGCGTTCCTGCCCCCATTTTTTTTTAAAAAGAAAAGATGTGGCCAGTGGAGGAGCTTTGTGCAGGCCAGAGCGGGCCATGGCCCCTCCAGCACTTAGCTAAACCCCAAGGAAATTAGAATGGTATCGTCTACTTCTTTGTAATCCTCTTGAGTGTGAGCCCTCTACAATTTGCTTGAAGCTCCGCCACAGGATGTGGCTGCTTTAAGGAACATTCTGAGGTCAAGAAAGGAGCTCTTACTGTGCTTTACTGGAAAGAAAGGGAACAGCAAAATGTGGAGCAAAAAGAGAAAAATAGAAGGGGGGAAACAAGAAAGTAACCGTTTCATAACTGAGAGATGCTTTTATGCACAAGTGTATAGTGAATTACTCCTTCGGTGCAACAAAATAAGTGCAAGGCTGCAGGGATAAAGATATCATGGTGTGGAGAAACTTTAATAGGATTTTGATCTTACGTCTTGGGCTATAGCCTAAGTAATGTAAGGCCTAATTTCGTCCCTGGTGTGAGCTATTAAAAGGAGGGAAAATATTTGTAATCTAATTGTGCTGCGCCTGTGCATGTGCATGTCTTCAGACTTGTTCTTAACATCACTTCTGGTACCTTGAGAGGTGAAAAGTGGGAAATCACAAGAAGCCTGCCTGTGTAGCATCATGTCATCAGGCTTATCACTAAAGAATAATTTGTCAGTAAGTAAGAAATTATCGATCTTTCCCTGGCTCCTGGCCATCTCCATGATGATCCCTAACGGCATGAGCATGATGGCTTGGCACAAGGCACATGTGGAATGTTAGGGTTTTACAAGGCATGATGAAGCCAGGAGCTGCAGGATGGAACTCATGGAAGGCAGGCTTGGTGATTGTTTAATAGAACCAAGGAATTAGGTCACTGGAATCAATGTGCTTTTGGGGAAAGTTCAGCACTGAATTTAAGTGGCTAGGCTTAGCTTCTGGATTGCTGCCAAGCATGCATCCCTCTCATCATTCTTGCCGTTTTCACCACAGTATCAAAACGGAAACTACTGTTGGAAATTAGAATTATCTAAAGCATCATAATTTACTCGTTGCCTTGCATGTGCTTAATCCAGCAAACATTAGATTGCTCAAAGCTGAAATTAGCGCATTGCTTAATTGGATCGATTGCAGCAACTGATCAGATGACAGGAGACACGAGCAAAGCAAATGCTGAGCCAAATGAGACGGTAGTAGTTCAGTTCTAATGTGCACTGTGGATCTGTTCAGTTCTAATGTGTTTGTACTGTGGATCTGTAACGACCCCATTTTAAGAATAGAATCATTGTCGACAGTGCAGGAATTCAGTTGCGAACAAAAATAATATCATATCTACTTACAAATATTTTAAAAAGATTAATTTGATTAAAAATATGACCTAATGGCCAAACCATAATAGTTTTACGGACGTCTAAATCCAAAACTTAACTTATATTCAGAAAAATTAAAGAAATCACACAGGAACATTTGAGTGCGGTTATGACCCTAACACATTAACTGATGCATCATTTTCTCCCTCAGGTGTCTGTTTTGATGAAATCAAGCAAAATTGAGTACACCAAATACTCAGCAAGCCACATAGGAAAACTATGTAATTATCATGCAAAGTGTTCAACTGGACAAATTCACGGGTTATATTATGATAAAAATAGATGCAAGTTTTCTAGTAAAAGACATTACACTTGAAATGTAAAATAATATTTAATTAACAAGAGAGTTTGTCATCCATAATTTTCATATTAAATTCATCCAAATATACTTAAGCCTTGTTATTGTTATCACCCAAGAAACACAACTCCATTAACATGGAGCACGACGTATTTGAATACCATTTATTATACTCTATAGAGTTGTCTAATTTTACCTACAAGATATCTCAAACTCGTAATGTTAAGCTGTAGACACGTAACATGATAGCGTGTGACTGAGCTAAGACAACAAGGTCGTCTCATTACTCATTTTGTTGTAGTTTCTACTAGTAGGCTCATAGCCATTCAACCTCATCAGGAATCCATTGGGCATTGTGAAAATTATGGCCCAATGTTGAGTGGACTTACCGTTATAAAGAATGGCAAGTGGCATACCTAGCCCAACTTCTATCTCACCCCTTTGTCGTGGGTCATCCCAAAACCCTGAGGTAACAGTCTTTCCTATAGACATTCTATCGGATTGAGTAGTGTACTAGACTAGGTTGACAAGTCGAACTTGTGGTTGAACGAGTTCTATGTTATTTACTTGGCACAAGGGTCTAGTCCTTATGAGATTATCATTCACATATCTTATGCACGCCAGCACCACACCACCATATCATACCAAATCCTCAATCCCAAGGTGAGGTCATGGGCTTCAACCATCTAGTGGCTCTCCATCAAGTAGCCTCAACCCTAGTACCACTTGAAAGTCTACTAGCACGAAGTCAAATCATTCTTAGTAGTTCAAGTAAATTATTTTAATTATATCATCTACTAATAGCTATCTATATAGTGATTAATTTACCAAAGTTGTCAAGGTGAATATGGATTTCAAAAATGTGATAGTGCCTTTTGGTGGCATGATCTAACTATTTATCATGTTATTCTAAACAATTATTTTATATAAATAAAAGTGCTCAAATAGTAATAATGAAAGTAATGATAATTTAATAATATGAGACCAACATGATCAAAGACATGTGACTTGTCTTTTTATCCAGAGTCTTCGATTACTTCTTTGTAGGCTTCAGGTTGAACAACATCTATCTCTGTTGCTCCAATAGCTTCTTTATTGGTCAATTAGTCGAATCCAAATACTAACGAAATAGAACGAACATAAATAAGTTTCTGTTTTGCAAAATTCAAGCTAGGAACAAAATACAATAAAAACATCCAAAGAAGATATAAAAGAAGGTGGGTATAGGTGGACAGGGCTTAAACTAAGCTTGGTTAGGTTGAACAGGATTAAAAATAGATTAGACGGATTCAGAACGGTCAAATGAGTATAAATAAGTTTAACGGGTTTTGGGTAAATAGTACCAGGTTAGCACTATTTCTAACGGGTCATGTTGGGTTAATAGTAATGGATTTGGGTTGATTTTAATGGCTACATAGTAACAAGTTGGGCTATGAACAATGTTGTCTAGGTATGAACAGTATTGGGCTTTGCATAGTGTGGCCTGGCCCATTCTGCCACTGGGCCATGAAGTGTTTTGGGCTAACTTAGCTGGCCCAACTTACTAGCCTACAGAGCGTAAGGCCCACTCTACTGGAGCTCGCACCCATGGCTACTCGAGTAGAAGAGAATGGCGACGATGGCAAATTGAGTAACGACGATGGCACATGGTGGCAAGCAGTGGTGCAGTGAGCTAAATTGGGACACTGACAACCCATTTTGAGCATATATGTGGTTAGAGGAGGTCTGGAGATGGCTGGCGATGATGATGCTT
This sequence comes from Dendrocalamus sinicus, assembly GCA_036346575.1. Classification (NCBI taxonomy): domain Eukaryota; kingdom Viridiplantae; phylum Streptophyta; class Magnoliopsida; order Poales; family Poaceae; genus Dendrocalamus; species Dendrocalamus sinicus. The sequence continues at coordinate 5,355,974 of CM070648.1, forward strand.
CGCCGGAGCAAGACCATGGCACGGTAGTGCTATGTCATGGTTCCGGCCGAACCAAGGATAGCTCGAGCATCTACAGGGTGACTGGAGTCTAATGGTGATGATAGCTCAGCTTGGGTTGGCTCATGCGGTACTAGCAACGGTGGCCATGCAAGGTCAAGCAGTGGTGCATGGCGCCATGGGCTAAGGACGTCAAGATGGGTCGGAAGGCTAGGGATAGTCTTGTGGTGCTAAGGAGGTACTATAGGCACGATTAATTGAATTGGAATCAAAGCTATTAGGAGAATTTGATTTCGGGGCTCACCGGCGAGAGTCTAGCGGTGACGACGAGTCTTGGCTAGAGAGGAGGGGAAAAACTTCGTGGTTAAAATTTGACGCGAAGGATGGTGATGGAACTATCTAGCTTGGCTTTGAAGCCAATGAAGGTGGTGGTGCCAAGGGCATGGTAACGGTGTGACCGATGCGTGGATGGCGGCATGGGCGGCTGAGGTGCTTCGATAGTGTAGTGGTGGTACTGGCAATCATGTTAGCGGCGAGAGAGATCGAGCTCCTCATTGGCATGGGCGCGTGAGCTAGAGCGGCATGTTAAAGCATTGAGTGGCTGGCAACAGAAGGTGGCAATGACAAGGTTAGGCGGTGGCAAATGATGGCGCATGGTCCGCGATAGTTTATGGCGAGGTGCGGTGAGTTGGCAAGGTGGCGCAACTGTTGTGCCTCTATTGATGGTTTGCAGCGGAGAGCACGCGCGAGCGAGTTTGGCGAGCACGAACAGTAAGCTGGCATGCGACAGAGAGAGCAGTCGAGGTGGCACTAGGGCAAAAGGTGCCAAGGAGAGGTGAAGGCAGATTTTCCCCAAGGAGAAAGTGCGAAATTAAGGAAAGTTTACAAATTTGGCAAAAGTTTTAAATTCAAACAAAATTTCAAAATTTTCAAATTTTTATGGTTGTTTTAGGACCATGAATAGCAAAATGATGCACACTGATTTCAGCATCGGTATGGTAAATCGAGAAGCTTTGGTTTTGTTCTTTTGTGTTACAGCTAATAATTTTTATTTGCACTTTTCGAGACAACCCAAAGACCTACGTGGATGGTGCATATGATTTTTTTACTTAGAAAATTGTTTCACTATGTGATTTAAAGAAATTGTTCTATTTATTTCAACATCAGGATAAGTCCAAACCAAAAAATCATTAAAAAAAACTAAAAACAACAGGATCGTTGCGTGCCAAAGTGATTACTTGTTTTCACAAAGGATTGTTGCGGGGAAAGGAGGACAAGGACAGTGGCTTTCTCCCCTTTCCACAAACTTTCTGCTATTTTGCTCCTTTTGATTCCTTCTTTAAGCTTGTCAACCTTCCATTTTCTTTCCACAGTTTTCCAGTCAAAGCTGTGGCTGCGTACCTATTGCCATGGATCTTCTATGCCGGTGGTAGTGGACAAGGCTACACCCGGCATCATCCCTCATGTTGTTTGAGCACATAGGCAACGTACTATTATTTTACGGTGGAGAGCCTGTTTGATTCCTTAGCTGAGTTCGAAAAGGCATGTAGCTTTTGATTTTTATCTTTTATTATAGTAACTAATTTTTAAATAATATATCTTTTAAATACGAGATTTATAAGTAAATTATAGTATTCATTGCACAGACTTCAGCTATACTGGTCAAAATCACATGTGACTGCCTTTCTCTTTGTACTCTCTTTTACGAACAGCCAAAATTTAAAAAACATAAACCCAAACCTATAAACCACAATCTAAAAGAACTCACTCCTTTTCACATATTGCCACACTCTCAAATTAGGTGAGTTTCTTTTTGTAAATGAATTAGATCAACTGTTAGCGCCAACTGGTGTTCTTGCCAATACTATTTGCCTACCCTTCGTGGACAACTTGTTGAGAGGTTAAGGTTCCAACTGGTGTTCTTGCCAATACTATTTGCCTACCCTTCGTGGACAACTTGTTGAGAGGTTAAGGTTATGTTTCAAAGTATTATGATTTTTGGCTAAAATGACATTAAAGTGACTGTTAACTTTTTTTAAGATATTCAATTAAAATAAATAAAAATAGGGAAAAAAGAAACACAATTATATCTCCATAAATAATGCAAATAGAAAAGATAAAAAAGATAAATAGAGAAAAAAACTATATTAAAAAGCTAATGCAGAGAATCTTATAGCTGTTTTGGACATGGCCTGGACGGAAGATGCCACATGGATGAGCCACAAGTGAGATGGCACAGAGAATCTGCACTGGCCCAGGGAACCGGGCCCATGGGCTAGCGATATTTTACAGGCCCATTGAGATTGCGGGTCCCGCCACCGTGGCCCGGGTGCACCTCCACCTCGCGGCAGCGCGTGCGCCGTTGTCGGCCGGCTCCCCCTCGGTTCCATCCCACGCTCCACAACGCCGTTGAAAAAGACTAGTACTACTACTACTAGCATTCTGCTACTGCTTCGAGTTCTAGAAATGCCTACATCTTTCAGCAAAAACAACCAATTTATCTAGGCCCAAATGAAGCACACCTGCTATGTTTTCTTATTCTTTACGATCATGCGAAAGAAAGTGTTGTAGTTGTGGAACCTGATCATCAAAGTGGCCATTGCATTAACAAATTGGATAAAGCTTTGCTTCCCTGTAGGATAGTATTCACTACTATTCATCAGGCATTTGTTTACTTGCTTCACTGATTCTTGCATGGTATTGGCTCCCTTTCAACACTTATTTTCTTGGAACCGCACTTAGGGCTTGGCTAACTTGCCCTACATGCCCTATGCAGCGACATGATGGTTCAAATGGAACAAGGCACTTTTTGTTAGTCGTTAGTAACGAGAAAATTGCTATAATGGGACTCCAAACAACGTGTTTCGCTATAATAGGACTTCTAACGTTGACATCGCTAAAATGACACCCGAAACATTGGCTTCTCGTAATACATGACATTTGGCTAATGTTTCGAAATACCCGAACATTGGAATTAAAAGAGCCAAATGTCATGTATTACGAGAAGACAATGTTTCGGGTGTCATTTTAGCGATGTCAACGTTAGAAGTCCCATTATAGTGAAACACGTTGTTTGGAGTCCCATTATAGCAATTTTCTCGTTAGTAACACACGATTTGTCCGGCTCAATACTTTCTTTTCTACTATAATGCTAGTAGCTTCCAAGTGCCATTAGGATAGGAATGTACCTCAGGTGTGAGGAAGAGGAAACAATGGCGGGACCAGTACTTGCCTGGCCTTCGGCCCCCATGAAGCACCGACCAGAGAGTCCTTGGCCCAAATCATGCATGATAATGACCACTGAATGGTCCATGGAAAAATTGCAGACCCACTTACGAGCCATGGATCATCAAATGTTACAGGACTGTTTCTTGCACCATCATCATCAGGTTAAAGGCGGTCAAACACGGTCCATTACGAGAGCAATCAGGAATTCTGAATTCAGAGTTAGCAGTGTGCAGTGAGAAAGTTTTGATCACTCGATCGGCCAGTGCATTTCATGTCCTAACACCAAATGTCTGATTAGTACTTGATCTCCAGTGATCTGCCTCTTTTTTTTTGCCTATGAACGGCTTGGAGCAGCAAGAACATGGCCAGTGACTTATCTTTATGACTGTTCATAATGGTATATGTATTTATGTATATGTGTACTGCAGCTTTCCCTGTTGTACCACCAAGCTCTAACTTTGCAATTGAGACAGGTGTTATGGTGGAGCAGGCTGTCCGGTAGAAAACGATTTAAAGTTGGTATTGACGGCTTGTATGTACATCGATAAAAGAAGTTCAGTGACCTATTGCTGTCATCCAAAAGCTTCTCTGTACCGTACATTTGGCTCCAAAAAAGCTTTGTATTAATCACACTGCTTTTCTCAATGAACAATCTTTTACTGGACATTTTATGAATAGTAATAGTCTATTACAGATGCATGATCACACTGTGGCACATGTAATTTAAGTGGTCCATTTCTTAATCTGTAGTCCTGTCCCTTCGCTTGCTTCTTTTCTTACCCTCTTGCTCCTCAGCTGCAAGAACAAGACCGCAGAGATACTCCATTGTTTGGCATGCCTACGGGGCCTAATTAAAATACCACTGTGAAAGGAATCTTACATCATTCATGTCTTGTCTCCTCATACTTACTTCAGAGGGAGTGAGGAAGGCAATGGTCTGCTGGGGGGGGGGGGGGGGGTCACTGTGTGTATAAAAGGGAAAGCCTGTGTCCTTTGGAACCATACAATGATCAGAAACAGAGTGGGAAGATAGAACCAAGTAGTAGTTAGAGCTCAGTAGGATACAGTTTTTGAGTCACTTCTCTGACATCTACTGATAGAGCATTTATAGGTGAGAAATGAGCTCATTCCTTTTCCTTTCTTCTGATTTGCTCATCGATCTTCAATACTATGTTCAATCATTTTCAAGCTTTGGAGTGGAGTTGGCTATGATGCTTATCTTTTCTTCAGGCTTATTTACCTGATATACAAGCATGTTTGGAATGGAACTCCTTTCATAATACAATCACTCATATTCTTTCTTTTCAGAAAGCCAACAGAGAGATTCTAGCCTTACTGTTGTTCTTCCCTTCCCTTTCTTTCTTGCCGCTGAATATACTATTACATTCTTCGGTTCCAGTTCCAAAACTTCCTTTCTTATAGTTGCATTGTACGAAAGATTCAGCTTATGCTAATACTTTTTGTTCAAGTTCATTTCAGTTTAAAAAGATATATACAGTTTAAGAGACTTAAAGCATGCTTATCTGTTACTTCATGCAGGTTCGGAGAAGAAACAACAAATATCAACAATGCCCATGGAACAAATCTTCAAGCACTACGACAAAAACAGCCTAAAGATGGCCATGCTGAAGCATGAAGAGACTTTCAGACAGCAGGTAAGATCAAAACTCAAAAGCTTCGATCTCTCCAAAATTGAGATTTTGCTCATCTTAAGAATAAAAATGTACTAATCAGCATCTCATGCTTCCTGATGTTACAGGTTCACGAGCTCCATCGCCTGTACAGAATTCAGAAGCTTCTGATGAGAGACCTCAAAAGGGAGCTCAAGAGCCAGTGGAACCTGTCCACCTCCCCGAACGGCTCCACCGAGTACAACAGAAGCGCGCTCGACGTGTGCTCCTACGCGCACTGCTACGGCGCCACCCGCGGCAGCCACGCAGCGACGGCGCCCCGCACCGCGCTGAGCCTCGACGTCGCGCCGGCCGTGGAGTACGCGCAGAGCGCGGAGGAGGACACGGAGGAGACTGACGACGAGACGGAGCTGGAGCTCACGCTCGCCGTGGGCAGCGGCGGCGCCGCCAAGAAGAGTTACAACAACGAGCACTCCCCCCGGGAGAGCTTATCGTCGTCGTCGACGGAGTCGGACGTGCTCACCGGCGGCCGGGAGTGGCAGGCGGCGGCCCACGGCACGGGCGTGGGCTCGCCGCCGTACCACAAGCGGAGGCCAGCGGGGTTCGACGTGGTGCAGGTGGAGGAAGACGACGGGGTGCAGCAGCCGCCGTTGCTGTTCCACTGGCTCAGCCTTAGGAATTTAGGATGGCATGAAAGGAACGTCGACGAACACATGCACGTACTGCCTGTCTCATAGCTAGTGTGTCAGGCTGACGACTTCTTGTTGTTGAGTTGTACTATGTTAATTTCTTTGCTTCCAGCTTAATTAGTCACGGATCAAGTCCAGAAATAATTAACTTGTCGTTGAGGAGAATGTAGGAGCCACTTTCCGAAAGAAAAGAGGAGAATGTAGGGGGGTTTTCAGATGAAGCTAAGTATGGCTAGCTCTCAGCAGTGCAAAAACTGCAAGAGCTTCTGCTTTAGTTAGCTACTTGTCGATTATTCTACGAGGCAACAGCTCAGTACGATGTGACAACATCGAATATACTGAAAACTTTTGCTGAGAACATCAAACGTACTGAAAATGACAGCATGCAGCTAGGTTGAGTGCACCAAGCAGCACTCTGCAAATGTTGAGATTACTGCTATCAGACATCGGTCGGTGGATCCGACCAGATGATGAATCACCTTCAGTGTTGGAACTTAACGTCTTCCATCCGACAGGAGTTGTTCCAGAAACAGAGGTACACTCGATATATAGTACAGTTAAATATAGGGACATATACACTCGAGGAATTTTTTAGATTTTCCAGCTAATGTAGTTTATTCTTTTCTGGACCAGATTAGCAGAACAGTTTAGCAACAGTTAAGTGTGTCATTACCATGATAAAGTCTGAACCTTACCTTCACAAGCTCACATCCTCCGACATGTTTATCTGAAGACGCCATGCACCGAATGATCATCGTCGCCCACAAGGCGTAACAGTCTTCCCACCAGGGAAAAGGCCCGGGCCCCACGCCGGCGAACAATCCACCTGTCAGTGACCAAAAGCCGGCAGATTCCAGTCTCCCCGTCCCACTCCACCTCTATCTCCGAAAGATTCGTCTTCACCTCTCTCTCTCTCTCCCCCCTTCCTTCCCCCGCCGCCCGAAACCCTAGCCCGCCCTCGCCGCCGGCGATGGACGCATGACCGATGCGCCGCCGAGGAAGCGCCCATCTCCCAGCGTCGCCGCAGCCGTCATCGTAGCTGCCCTCGCGTCCTCCTTCCTCGCCCTACGCCCTCCGCACGCCCCGGTCGCCGCGGGATCCAGGCCACACATGTCGAAGGCGAGGGTTTACGCCGACGTTAACGTGCTGCGCCCCAAGGAGTACTGGGACTACGAGGCGCTCACCGTCCAATGGGGGTAAGGCGCTCACGCCACGTCCCGTTCTAATCAGCAGCCTTAGCTTGTATTCTCGAGCTTAAGTTTTATGATCCGTGTACCTCTGTAAGCGGTGGATCAGGTGGGATCATTGGGTTTAGGGTGGTTTGCTTGGTTGAATGTGGATTTGGGTTAGTAAACGGAACGGGGAATTCATTGCGGCTGCAAGGTTAGGTTCAGCTGTTTGATCCGGATTTTCGTCAGGATTGTCTTGGTTGAGTTTTGCGATACGGACGTTCACATGTTTATACTTAAGAACGTACATGTTTAACCGAGTGGTTGAAGAAACAAATATGAAATTGCAATTGATTTTGGTTTTACTTTTGGAATCACGCTCAAAGTAGATTAATTTTGTTTGAAAGTTGGAACGGAACCAATGTTTATCGAATTTAACAACCTGGGGGTTGATTCTAGGTGGTAGGCCATAGCGTTTAATCTATTTTAGTTTTAGGATAAATTCTCAACTTTTCATCTATTTGAGAATATGAGGTATGCAAATTGCCAGAGGTGTTGAGCCCGGTCATTTGGATGAGCCTTATAAAGCTGGTGTTTAATAATTTTCTAGCATTTGCTAAATAGGGCTTATGAAATCAGGAACTTTTATAGTATAATGCTATTTTAAAGTTGAAGATGGTTTTTTTTTTATGTTCTCATGTGCATAGTAAGATAACGAATATTGAAGAATGAAGCTTAACTTTGTAGTATAATGCTTTGGACCTTGTCTAGCATTTTTTGTTCATCCTTTTTTTTTTGAAGTATTATACTGAAACTTCATCGAACTGTTCTTCGAAATCTCAAATATAGCAATAGCATTGTGTATTCCTTCGCTCACCATGGAATATACTCCCTGCAAACAATAAAGTACAGGTTTTTCACCTGAATGATTTTAACACGTCGAGAGGTATGCTGTGATGCTGACCATCAAGGACAACACTGTTCTTACCAGGCCACTTCTTTCAATAGCCGCTATGGTCCTTCGAGTATACTTTAAATACATTCTGCGATAATTTACATGCAACCACGACAAATATGTACTTCTTTTCCGGCCTATTTGAAGTTGTCATATTTGATGCACATCATGATACCAAGTTGATAGTTGAGCCATGGGAGGAACACACTCTTCTATTTATTGAGACAACAGAAAGTTTTTTTGTTTTTCTCTGGGCAAAGAACTTCTTTTGTTTCTGTTATCGGTTATGTTTCCTGTGGATGTTGTTCCATGTCTGTATTGAAGTGTTAAACAAGCTGTCTTTAAAAAACATCATTGACTGTAGCTAATTGGTTGGCCCTCGTTCTGCTTGAACTTTTTGTGAAACTATAGGAAAAAGAAATGATAGCATTTTCAACAACTTGATGATATCAAAGATAGTTCTTGAGCACATGTGCATTCTTTGGAACTTTCCAACCAGTATCGATTTGATTTACAAACCAATGCTAAGAAGTAAGAACTGTCCTGAATATCCAGTCTTTGGTTAGTTTAGTTCTTTTTATCGAAAGGTTATGGGGGACCCGGTAGTCTGTTATGCTTTTCAGTTTCCAATTTCCATCAAAGTAATACCTTTCTAACTATTGTGATACATCTTTAACCAGTGAGCAGGATGACTACGAAGTTGTCAGGAAAGTTGGAAGAGGTAAATATAGTGAAGTCTTTGAGGGTATCAACATTAACAATAACGAGAAATGCGTCATTAAGATACTCAAGCCTGTAAAGAAAAAGAAGGTATTAAATGGATCCCATTGGCCAGTCTTTCTAACTTTTCCCCTGAAAATTCGTTGAGATACCTGCTGCTCACATGCATGAGAGATTTTTTGGATTCAGGAGGAATCCCAGTTGCTATTATATAGAACAAAAAAGGCTTCCATCTTCGTAAGAAAAGCTATCATCCATCCATCACAGATGTTTTGTATGAGCATGATAGAGTAGAGCATCCAGATTAGAAAAAGGGAGTATCTATACAACATTCGACTGTTTTTTAGGACAAAAACAGTCAGATTTTGAGCCGTTAGATGGAGATTCAACGTCCTAGATCATTTTTTTTGGAGGGGGGCTTGTATGGGTGGATCCGTTGGATGGAGATCTAACGTCCCAGATCAATCTGACTGTTTTTGTCCTAAAAAACAGTCGAATATTGTATAGCAATACTCTTAGAAAAATGCAAGGGTAAGAAACAGAAAATGAACTGAGTAGAACACTAGTAGAAGACTAGATGTCTAGATCTATTCCAAAGCTTCTAGAATTGGTTGGAATGTCAGTCCTGTAGTGTCACATTTTTCCTCTCAGCATCCACAGCAAGTCTCGGCATTGTCTTGACCACTCTTAGTAGCTTCTTCTTGGTTATCTCAGGATGGAGACCTGCCAGTATGTGAGCATATGCGCCATGTTTCAAAAAGGCTCATTAGGATGCCCCGCATAAACTGCTCAGAGCATCCAAAATTCCAAATGGACCAGTTGATTGCTGCCAGCCCTGTGTAGACACAAACCTGGATGTATTTCCAACTTCATATTAGCCCATTATGAATACCCATCCAAAGATTTACATATAGAACTAGTTTGAAAGTATACTGTTACCATGTTATGCCTTGCCTTTTCATTGAAATTAAATGGCTTCTTGGTGTTGAAGTTCTTAACCCACCTTTCCTATGTTTATACAGATCAAAAGGGAGATCAAAATACTTCAGAATCTTTGTGGAGGTCCAAACATCGTGAAGCTGCTTGATATTGTTAGAGATCAACATTCAAAGACCCCCAGCTTGATCTTTGAATATATCAACAACACAGATTTCAAAGTTTTGTACCCAACATTGACGGATTATGATATCCGCTACTACATATACGAGCTCCTCAAGGTTTTCATTGCTATTCTAATTTATTTTACTGTAATATTCAATAAAAACACCTTTTTCTTTATATTTGTACAATGCTGTTCCTTCATATGTGTATCATACTGTATAGGTATGTAGAATATTTGTTTTTCTGAAAATGATTCCAACTAATTATTTATCTATTCATGCTCCAACCAGAGTGCTATACGCGCTTAGTATTATACCCTAGATCAATACCATCAATCTTAACTGATTGAAACAAATTTTGTGTATGCCCAGCTCAATTACTGCCTTCCTTGTCATATGCTTCGAAACTTGGTCTATGACATTTGCAGTCTCAAGCAGTTTATGGATCAACTGCGGTTTTGATCTGCAATTATGGTAGCAACTTGAAGTTAATAATTTACACCTGATAAAAGAATTGGCCCTGAATTATATGTGTGTTTTATGATCTGGGATTTTTAAAACACCATTTTATGAAGTTCTAAAATTCGTAAGTTGTAAGTCGTAACAGTGCTGATGTCAAGAATTCGATCATCGATTAGCATGAATTTATTTGTACGATGTGTTAGGTTTTTACTTGTATATTTTAATGTCTTCTAGTCACGGTAATATTGCAATTTTAGTCTTTTTAAGATCCATTTCTTAACTAAGAACTAATAGAACCATTTTGCCCTTGATCTTGTGGTTAAGAATTTTTTAACAAATCTAGTTGCTATTTATGACAATATTTCTTTTTTGTTTATGGTCCCAGGCATTAGATTACTGCCATTCACAAGGCATTATGCATCGAGATGTCAAGCCCCATAACGTTATGATAGATCATGAGCTTCGAAAACTTCGCTTGATAGACTGGGGTCTGGCTGAGTTCTACCATCCAGGCAAGGAGTATAATGTTCGTGTTGCTTCAAGGTTTGTGTAGATACAAGTGAACCACTTGTTTAGTTATGATTTTTCTTGCTTTATAATTGGATTGGATTGCACCCTTTTAATCGTGAGGGCAGTAACTTAAGAACATGACATATTTGTTTCGTATTTGTTGGATGTTGGTCTTCTGTTGGCTCTAGAAGCGGCATACGAAGTTATGAACAAAGAAATTTACTTGATTGAATACACTGTTACTGTTTGAACTGCCTAACGGAGTTCTTTCTGCAACATTGATGTTCCGAAGTACTGACATTTGTACTATGAAGTTCTTAAATTACAACAATTCTGTAGAAATCTGAGCAAAAAGGCAAAGTGCACACACGTCATCACTACCCTTTATTATTTTGTTACCATGTTATTACTGGCATATGGCCTGCAATTTATTTCTTAGTTTCTTACTAGTGTGTCAATCCATGCTTCACATGTTCTGATTTTCACTTGTATTTCCTTTCATGTTCTCTTTTTAATATCTTTGTTGAGCATATATATATTTTCCATTTTAACTCAGGTATTTCAAGGGACCTGAACTTCTTGTTGATTTGCAAGATTATGATTATTCTTTGGACATGTGGAGCCTTGGGTGCATGTTTGCTGGGATGGTCTGTGTATGCTGTAAAAATACTGCATGTGTTGGTCAATATCTGTATCTTGGACTTAATGTGGCATTGACAATACGTCTATAACTGAACTCATTTGTTGCTTGTGTGTTATGGCTGCAGATATTTCGCAAGGAGCCATTCTTCTATGGTCATGATAACCACGATCAACTTGTGAAGATTGCAAAGGTGAGCCTCAACGTCAATTTGATTCTGTCATATCTCATGTTTGGGCTGTTTGGTAAAGATGGTTTCATTATGCAACCAGTGTTCTTTAGTTTGCAATGGATAGCTGCTCATTTGTTCCTTTCATCCTTTGAAATATAAGCAGTGGTTTCTTTGAAATAAATTAAGTGTTGTTTGAAGCCTTTATTACACATAAATATTTACCAAGTGTTTTAGTGGCATCTAATATGTCTTGAACAACCAATATGGGTCAGCAGCAGTGTCGATTGGCCTATTTTTAGCTAAAAAATTACAAATATTTTTCTATGAACAGTTCCAATATGCTGTTGACATGGCTTCAATTCAACAACCAGGCGGAGTGACATACTGTGATACATTGTCCCAAGGAACTTTGTTTGTCATGGGCATGGGCTAGGCCCATCAGATGGCACATAAGAGCCGGTGAAGGTTGTCATGTGCATGTTATGGCTGGCCGGCGGTGGCAAGGCAGCAGCAAGGTCCGCCACACCCATCCTAGCTGTATGTCCGGCAGTAGTCTAGATGAATAAGTTAGTTGCACTGTTAGTTTGAATGGTTGTTTAGCCAAATCTTAAGTTACCCCGATACGCGATACTCATACGACGATACCGCGATACGGTATTCTAAAAAAAAAGATATGTCGATAAGGCAAATATATATGTATTTAAAAATAAATATAGAATTATATATATATATATATATATATATATATATATATATATATATATATATATATATATATATATATGATGAATAAGTCCTGATTGTGGTCTTTGTGGGGCTGTGGTAGTTTTTGTTTTTTGATCTTTAGGACAGCATCTCGCTTTTAGGACAAAGATCTGCTTTTGCTTTAGGACAGCATCGCTTTTAGGACAAGATCGCTTTAGGACAGCATATTGACCGCTTTTAGGACAGCATCTAGGATAGCATCTTAGCATATGCTTGGCTGGTTCTCACCTATAAATTTGTATCCCCAACCCTCGAGTTGGCATGGCATTGTGTGAGCAATAAACAAGAAAACTTGCCCCATCTCCTAGTGTCATCCTCTCCATGAGAGTAAAGATCTTGCTATCACCAAGAGCAAGAGTCCAAATGACTAACAAGTGGTATCGAGCCTTAGTATCCTGTAGCCCGAGCATCTCTGCTCATCTCCTTCTCCGCCTCGCAGCAGCCCGACCCGAGTGCGGCGGCTCCGGCCGTCCCCGCCACTCTCTCGGAGGCGGCAGCGGCTCGTCGGCGCCCTCTCTCCACGCAACAGCCTCCGGTGGCGCGCCATGTCCGCAGGCGATCTCGGCCTTCGGCCGCCTCGAGCATGCGGCGTCGTGACGGCCGAGCTCGTCGCGGCGAGCAGCGAAGCAGCGGCGGCGGCAGAGCGCCGCGGCGGCGGAAAAGCGTCAAGGCCGGTAATGGCGAGCGGCAGCGGCAGCGGAGAGGGCGGAAGCGGCGACGGCGGCAGATGCGGCGTCAAGGCGGCAGCAGCAGAGGTCAAAGCTCATGCGGCGGCGAATAGCAGCTCGGCTCTGTTGATGACAAAGGCCGACGCGACCCTCGAATCTTTGGAGAGGAGGCGCGCGGGCGAAGCAGCGCAATGGGCGGCGCGCGCCACGCCACGCGCGGCGGCCTCGGCCGCGCGACGCGCGGCGGCGCTCTGGCTGAGGCGCGCACGGCGGTGCGCTCTCGAGGAGGCGCGCGGCGCGCGGCGGCGTGGGGTTGACGAGAGCGCGCCTTCACAGCAACGCGCTCTCTCCCGGTTCGATCGTGGTCACCACGAGTACCCATTGCCGTCGAGGGCGTCGGCCCGGCGGCGGGTGGCCTACCTCACCAAGACCAACTACGCCGAGTGGGTCGCGGTGATGAGGGTAAAGCTCAGTGCGGCATATGTGGGATGCGATCCGGACGGCGACGTCGACTCGACCGGGATCGACGGCGCCGGATGCTCTCATCGCTGCAGATCCGCCCGAGATGCGCTTCGCTACCAACAAGCGGATCGCCAAAGAGGCTTGGGACGCCATCGCCGCAAAGACGCGCATCGGCAGCCGCCGCGCCGCAAGTCTACATTGCGAGCACTACGCGCGGAGTGGGAGAACACGGCCTTCAAGCGGTGAAGACGTTGATGACTTTGCTCTCGTCTCAACACTCTGCTGCGAAGTTGGTGCGATTCGGTGGCGACACCTACGGCGAGAGAGAGCGTGGAGAAGCTCTTCCGCCGCGTCCCGAAGTACAAGCGGATGGCTCGCTCGATCGGGTCTCTGCTGACCTTTCCACGATGACCATCGAGAGGCGTTGGTCGCCTCAAGGTCGCCGACATCGATGAGCCACAGAGCCTCTCGGGACCCGTCACCATTGGCGGAAGCTCCTCCTCGCTCGGGAGCGGTGGGTCACGGCCAAGGTGACAAGAAGAAGAGGAGCCTTCTTCCACGACGACGCCGCAAGAGTGGCAAGCGCGCAAGCAAGCGCGCAAAGCGCCAGTAGCGGCGATCTTTGGCAAGCAAAGCGACGAGACGACTCTTGCCACAATCTGCGGCAAGCTTGGTCATTGGGCCAAGGAGTGTCGACGACCACGACGCGGCCAGCCCACGTCGCGCAAGCGAGGAGGCGGCCGGTCTGTTCATTGCTCATGCGAGCACCGAACTACCTCGGCACCGGCCGCGGTGGCTCTCTCCACCTTGACGAGCCAAAGCACACGCCTCTCCGGCGGCGGCCCGGCAATGACAAGACCGACGGTGGTGCCTCGACACCGCGCCACCCACCACATGACCGGCGGCGGAGTTCTTCTCGAGCTCGACTCAGCGTTCGAGGCACCGCTCAAGTTCGGCGACGCCCGCCGTGGAGATCAAGGCGTCGGCTCGTCGTCTTCGCCGCCAAGATCGGCGAGCACCGGCCGCCACCGGCGTCTACTACATCCCCGACCTGCGAACTCCATCATCGCCTTGGGACGGTGGATGAGAACGGCTCGCGTGTCGAGATCGAGCACGGTGCTTTGCGATTTGGGACCTTCGACGCCGCCTCCTTGCCAAGGTAACGAGGCGCAAATCGACTCTACACTCTTCACGTGCGGTGGCACAACCCTCTGTCTCGCGGCTCGTCGGGATGACGAGGCGTGGCGATGCACGAGCGCTGGGCACCTTCACTCGAGGCCCAGGCGGCTCGGTGCCACGGAAATGGTGCGAGGCTGCCGTGCCTTGACCATGTGGAGCAGCTCTGCGACGTCTGCGTGTTGACGGCGCAGGCGACTCCTTCCCCAACAGGCGAGTTTAGAGCCAAGGAGAGGCTCGAGCTCGTGCGGGGACTTGTGTGGCGGCCGACACCGCCACACCGGAGGACGACGCTACTTCCTGCGCTCGTCGACGACCTCTCCCGCTACATGTGGGTGATGGTCCTCGGCAGCAAGGGAGAGGCTGCGGGCGCCATCAGCGCATGCAGTCGCTGCGAGGCGAGCGTCGCGGCGCAGGCTGCGCGTCTTTGCGCACGAGACAACGGCGCGCGAATTCACGGCGGGTGACCGCGTCGTCTTCGCGGCCGATGAGGGCATTCAGCGCCACTACTCTGCTACCGTCATGACCGCGCAGCAACGGCGTCGCCGAGCGCGCAACCAGACGGTTGTGGGGATGGCCCGGCCCTCCTCGCGAGGGATGCCGGGCCTCTTACGGGAGAGGTGGTGATCGCCGTCTACATCCTCAACCGCTCGCCTACCAAGGCGCTCGGCGGCGACACCGTCGAGGCTCGGCATGGCGCAAGCCGGCGGTCTCCCACTGCGGGTCTTGGCTCCCTCACGTTCGCCAAGGAGCTTGGCCACATCGGCAAGCTCGGCGGCGAGCACTCGGGAGTGTTCATCGGCTCGCGGAGGCTCGAGGCCTACCGCATCTCGACCTGTCACCTGCAAGCGTCCGCATCTCGCGTGCCGTGTTCGACGGCGCGAGGCCGGGCGTGGGACAAGGCGGTGGGCGATGGTTCGGCCTCGACTCGTGGACTTTGTTGTCGACTCGTCCCACTTCGAGAGCGGGAGCTAGCGGCTGCGTCTTCACCGAGCTCGTCCACCTCGACACCTTGCTCGCCACCGCCTCGGCGAGTGCTCCACCACCTTCTGCACGGCCACGCCCGCCCTTCACCACCGGCCACCACTCTCGCACCGCGCCACACCACCGGACCGGCCCCAATGCCGGTCCACAATGAGGCGCGTGGTGGAGTTCGCTACTCTCCGTCCCACGACGAGGACGCGTCGACGCCTACCACGACGACGAGCCTCGCGCTATCGTACCATGGACAACATCCTCGGCGAGCCGCCGTCCTCGATCGGCGCGGCGCGATCGCGAGGCTGAGCCGCGCTTGGCATGCGACGACGGCGAGCCCGCTCCTTCGAGAGCGGAGGAGACGCGGCGTGGCGTGTCGCGATGAAGCGAGAGATGGGCGCCGTCGAGCGGAACCGGGCGTGGGCGGGCAAATCTTCTGCCGGCCACCGCGCGATCACCCTTGTGGGTGTTCAGGCCGAAGCGGGATGGCCGGCGCCATCGTCAAGCACAAGGCTCGCTTGGTGGCACGAGGCTTCGTCATGGCGGAGAGTCGACCGATGGCGCCGCACTCCGTCGCACGGATGGAGTCCGTCGACTCCTCCTGCGCTAGCTGCCCAGAAGGTGGCGTGTTCATCACATGGATGTCAAGTCGGCATTTCTTAACGGCGACTTGAAGGAGGAGGTCTCGTGCATCACCGCGGGATTTGCGATCCCGGCAAGGAGAACAGGTGCTCGCTGCGCAAGGCCCTCATGGCTTGCGGCAGCACCGAGGGCGTGAACGCTAAGTGGACTCCACCTCAAGCAAAGAACCCGTTTTTCATGAGCGAGCAAGCACATCCGGGTGAAGTACCATTTCATCCGAGGTCGCTGGATGAAGGAAGCATCAAGGCAAGCTACATCAACACCACGGATCGACTTGCGGATCGCTCACCAAGCCTCTTGGAAGGATCAAGTTCCTTGAGCTCTGCTCCAAGATCGGGATGGTTCAACCCTTTCACAAGACGACGCACAAGACTTAGGGGAGAATGATGAATAAGTCCTGTCTCGTGGTCTTTGTGGGGCCGTGGTAGTTTTTGTTTTTGATCTTTAGGACAGATTCGCTTTTAGGACAAGATCTGCTTTTGCTTTAGGACAGCATCGCTTTTAGGACAACATCGCTTTAGGACAGCATATTGACCGCTTTTAGGACAGCATCTAGGATAGCATCTTAGCATATGCTTGGTGGTTCTCGACCTATAAATTTGTATCCCCAACCCTCAAAGTTGGCATGGCATTGTGTGAGCAATAAACAAGAAAACTTGCCCCATCTCCTAGTGTCATCCTCTCCATGAGAGTAAAGATCTTGCTATCACCAAGAGCAAGAGTCCAATGACTAACAATATATATATATATATATATATATATATATATATATATATATATATATATATATATATATATATATATATATATATATATATAGAGAGAGAGAGAGAGAGAGAGAGGTTACGAGAGAACGACAAACTGAGACTACCTTAATAATGCTATATATATATATATATATATATATATATATATATATATATATATATATATATATATATATATATATATATATATATATATATAAAATAAAACTAGTACCATATAGAAATACATACACAAGAAAAAGAAAAGAAAATGAAAAGGAGAAAGAAAGGAAGAGAAGAAAACCATCTTAACCGGCCCATTCCAATACCGACGCTTGCTCCTCCAATACCCTAGCGCCATAACCTTTCCCTGCTCCTTCCTGCTCCACGCCTTCTGCGCGCTCGCCTTCTCGTCAGCGCCCCCTCCCCCCAGCCCCCCTCCTCGTCCGTCGCTGGCCCCTCCCACCGATCCTCTTCTCCCTGTCCGCCGTCAACACCTTCCCTTCTTCCAGGCCGTCACCGTTAGCCCTCTTCTCCTCGGCCGCTGCTGCCCCCTCCCCTTCTTCCAGGCAGCCGCCACCACTGAGCCTCCCGCCGCCGCCTCTCCTTTTCCCAGTGCCGCTAACCCCTTCTCCATGGCCGCTAGAGCTCCCTCTCCAGGTATGTGGGTGTATCTGGAAGTATCGGGGGAAGTATCATAGGAGTATTGGATTTTATTTATTTATGTTTAAATCATAATTATCCCAATACCTGCCGATACTGTATCGTGACGTATTGCCGCGTATCCCGTATCAGATACGTATCGTGTACAGGAATGGCAGTTGGGCGACGTATCGAGGTATCTTAGGCCAAATCAATTAGTTGCAGATTAGCATATTTGATTAGCCGCATGGTTCAGTTAGGTTAGATCAAGTGGATGCCCATTTATATTTCATTGTACCGTGGGTTTATGATCAAGCAAGAAATATATAAAATAGTCATTAGGCTATCAATCTCCCTGTCCTTGTGGTGTGGCCACCGGTCATTGGCGTGGTCATGCACTCATGCTACATGGGTTCAGGGCCACCTCATCCCAGTTCATGACAATTTCACATCAAAGCAGTTGATCCTTACCTATGACTTCTGCTGCTGTTGCAGGCGCAATGCTCCCATCGTCCTCAATGTCGGCGTCGGCATTGGTTTCGCTGTTGCCATCCCTATGGGCAACAAACACCGAAGCCAGCAGTGGCGCTATTTACCACCATGTCTTCCTTGGGCGAGTTAAAGGCCAATCACGATTATCTACGCCATTGCTGGCTTCGACGTTGCTATCCCCATAGGCAACGCCATCGGAGCTAAGCCTTGGTGTTGCTACATCATTTCACCGTCCAGCATCAATCGCCCTCAAAGCTAGCGCCACCGATGGTTTCGTTGTTGCTAGTCCCATGGGCGACGCCACCGAAGCCATACCTGGCATGATTGCACCACCTGTCGATCTCGTCGTTAGTGATGCCGCTAGCTTTGCCGTTGCTACCCCTATGGGCGACGCCCTTGGAGCCGGTTGTGGCGCTGCAGCAATCTGCCGTGGTAGACACGTCGACAGCCATCAGCAGCAGTGTGGATGACACGATCTGGACAGTCGAGTGCCACGGCCAGGAGGCACCACTTTGGGCCGACATTGATGTCGACGCCAACCCCGCATGAACCGACTGCAGGCCCTGGCGGCACTGTAGCTTCAAGCCGTGGCAGCGTGACATCTCCTAGCGGGGTGGCTGCCACATTAAGCGACGGTGGTGCGCCTTCAAGTGGTGGAGGTGGTGCTGTTTCCCCTTACAGCGGCAGCAGAGGCCATATTCTTCTGGGACGGTAGCGCTGCCCCTCCTTCCAACAGGAACGCGGCGTCGGCGTCGTGTGCTTTCGTCGACTTGGGGCCTCCTTACGCTGCAGCCGTGGCCACCACCAAGCAGCTCGAGGACGAGCCGCATGTCTGAGGGGTGTAATGTCATGGGCATGACCTAGGCCCATCAGGTGGCGCATAAGAGGCCGCTGGAAGTTGTCATGTGCATGTTGTGGTTGGCCGACGGCAAGGCCGCAGCATGGCCCTCCACGCCCATGAGGCAAACATGGCAGCAACATCCTAGCTACATGTTCGACAATAGTCTAGATGGATAAGTATGTTGCATTGTTAGTTTGAATCATGGTTGTTACGGTGTTGCCTAGGCAACGCCTAGGCGTTGCGGCAGAGCTGCGTGGACGCCATGGACATTCGCCGTGACTTGGGGAGGAGGAGGAGGCGGCGGGGAGGGGAGGCGGCACCAGGGAGGGGAGGACACGGTGGGGGGGGGAGGCGAGGCGGCGAGGGGAGGAGACGCTGGGGAGAGGAGAGGAGGCGAGGTGGCGGGGAGAGGAGAGGAGTGAGTGCGGAAGAGAGAGAGACATGCATGTTGGGAGAGGAGTCGGCATGATGTAGAGGTATCAGGTATGTGTGCATGTTGGGAACTTGGGATACATACATGCATGTAGACGTGCATCGCCGTGGCATCGTCATGGCGTCCAAGCGCCTCTTAGGCACCGTGGTCACAAACTACGCCGTGACAACCATGGTTTGAATGGTTGTTTAGCCGAAGCAATTAGTTGCATTAGATTAGCATATTTGGTTAGCCTCATGGTTCAGTTAGGTTAGATCAGGTCCATCTCATCCTTGTTCATGGCATTGTTACATGTACATCTTGCCTGTTATATTTGTTTATTTATTTAATGCTCACTTTGATATGTGATAAAACCGCAAGAGTTAATGACTTTGAGAATTCGTCCAGCATACTATCTAATTCCTGTCACTTCCCATTATTCTCAGGTACTTGGAACAGATGGGCTGAATGCTTATTTGAACAAGCACCACATTGAGCTTGACCCTCAGCTTGAATCTCTCGTTGGAAGGTAAGTTGCCATGCTTTGAGATGTTGATACCTTTTTTTTTGTTTTTTGAAGATTATGACCCTTCCATGTATGCCATATGCAGGCACAGTAGAAAACCCTGGTCAAAGTTCATTAATGCTGATAACCAACATCTAGTATCTCATGAGGTTTGTTAATGGCACTTGCATTTCTAACATGTGTAATCGTAAGTTGTTCTTTGCTTGACAGCATGATTTCACATCTATTTGTAGGCCATAGATTTTCTCGATAAGCTTCTGCGCTATGATCACCAAGATAGGCTCACCGCACGTGAAGCTATGGTAATTCAAAAGACAGATAAGATTTGTTACATTCCAAGAAGATAATAATTTTGTTTCCTTGGATCTGCCCTAATGAAGTTACAGTGTTGCACAGTCTCACACAGTGTTTTCAGACTATTCAGTGATGTTGCATTATTGCTGAATATATATTCTCATTTGCACAATATTAAGTACTTACAAGTTTCAATAACTGAACGACATTCTCTCGTGCACTATGTCAAGTATTTTATCTCCACGTCACAAGTTTCAGTACCCAATTTAGACGAATTCTTTGTTCATTCTCCATATATTCTTCACTACTTTTTGTCATTGCACTGGTAGTAAAAAACCAATTTTCTGAGAAAACATTTTCGTAACTCTATCCTTTTTAACCCAATAATTTGCAAGTCATTCTTTTGCATAGCTAGTATGCTTTCAAATTTCTGCACTACATTAGCTTACATGCATGTGACCAAATGTTGAACCTAGCTTATCTCTTCCAAGTTTCAATGAAACAATTTCATATATCCAAGTTTTTATATTATTATTTTTTACCAGTTACTCTTAAACTTGTTAGTTAATGCTGCAACCTGCAAACATGAATTCTTGTAGGCACATCCATACTTCGTTCAAGTGAGAGCAGCGGAGAACAGCAGGACACGACCACAATAATATTTGCGTGCACCCTCTAAAATGGAGCTGTTGGTAATTGCTACTGATCATCGCGTGATCGAAGTTACACTAGCGACTTGATCCTTCTTTTCATGCTACGACTGAGTCAAATAGTTTGCATCACTGTGTGGACAATCCTGTAAGAGCTTGTAGCCTTGTATTTGTAAACTTGGGAGCACTGTAATTTGCTCCGGTGGTTGTGTTGATGAATTCGATGACATGCATATAATTATTTATGTAATGGGGTTAGCAAATTGTTTGTCTATTGGGCAGTCCTAAGATGGAACAATTTACCTTTATCATGGCGTGTAATTGTGTATGCAAAGACATTTTGGATGTCGACTGTGGTAGTAGGTAAATGCACTGAGTTGTTTTTTATTGACATTATTATGTTGATTTGTGGAAGAGGCGAAGAGCACGTGTAAAACTTATATTTTCAACAATCGCTTTGAAACTATAATAATTTGAAGGTGAATACTAACTAAATTTCAGCTTCAGCGTAAAGCCACCAAAATCCCAAGCTCGTAGATGGGGTATAGATTCTTGGGCTTCTCATCGAGGTCCTTTTTTTTTCCCATTACAAGGTAAACACGTATAAGATAATGTACACACGCCATACACATACCAGTGCCCTTCGCGCAATCTTAGCCAAGTTAGCCAGCCCGCTCCTACCGTTGCGCCACGCGTCGTCAGCGGAAAATTTAATCATTTGCCACTCTTATGAGTTCAGTGGTAATATATTTGCCACCCTAGCTTATTGTCAGTGACTCAAGTGACCCCACATGTAATTGAGAGAGTGAATTGATCAATCTTAAGAGTGGCAAAAAATTGAATCTCCCGCCATCACGGAGTAGCACAATTCGTGAAGTCTTCTTGGCTGCTAATACCGGAATGATCAATAATGTTGTCGATTTGCTGTTGTAAGAAGTACTACAATGGTGAAATACAAATATACTTGCAAGACTGCAGCTGCCTAAAATACATTGACACAGCTAGAAGTTAGCACATGCAAACTGTGACAAATAATTCTCCTCAAGTACTCAAAAATATTTTGTTACTGTTTTTTCATTGTTTCGGGAAAGCCGATGAAAAATTGAATAAATGTAATGTCCGAATACAGAAATGTGTACAAAAATGGTTGGTATTTGCCTTTTATCTATTTGCGATGCTGAGTGTGTTAAACATTTACACCGTCTGATCCCTAATCCATTTTGTGGCGACCCATTTCTCTCCTTTGATCACTGGGCAGCTACCATGAAGTGAAGTCTGCAACAGCACGTTCACACGGAGTTAAAAGTCCACAAGATGTTTGGCTCCGAAGCCATCTAGAACCAATATTAGAAGAAAAATATATATCAAATAGGACACCGCATATTGATGCCCCAGTTCCATCGAACCAATATTAGAATTGACTATTGAGCATGTGTAACTGTTGATACATCCTAGGTATATTAAACATAGTTGATTTATCTAAAACCCTTGATTTTGCTATGACACAAGTTCCAACTGAGTAAAATTTTGAGAAAGGGAAAGCCATGAACAACTTGAGTGGCAAGGAACATACCGGATCAATGGTGCCATTTACCATAAGGGAGTAAAACAAGAGACCATCACCCCTCCTTGGTTTAATCTTTAAGCCAATGCACTTTTCATAGTCATAGCCTATATCCATATTTTCTCCATTCTGCAGATCAACAAAGAATCCATTAGAATCTACTGATCAAACACACAGCAGAATTTCCTTAGTTCTCACCTCATATGGGAACATAGTTTCTCCCCCTTCTTCAACATCCGTCAAATAGAGCAAGAAAGATGCCACCTGAGAAATTGCATTTCAATAGTTTCTTAGTTATTTTCTTAAATCTGCTTTTGTTCAGTGTTAAATTGAACGGACTGCAGACCAACATATTTCTGAAAAACAGCGTTCATAGTTCCAATAAAAAATATTTCTGGAAAACTAATGCAGGGTGCGCTGTAATTGCGGGGAATCAAAGAGACAAACATACAGGAATGCAGGAGATAAACTAGTTTAGATAAAACTTGCACTTCCAGATGTAGGGCTCTATGGTAAAATAGACGTTATGAATAGCTGGCCTCCTCAAAACCCCCGTGTCTCTCTTCGTATAATAATAAAAAAGAGTTCTCTGCTCAACATCAAGAACCAAGAAAGCTCAACTTAGGCAGAACCGAAACTGGAACATACCCTTTGACTTTTTTGTGGACCATACTGAGCTGGGTCAAATGCGTCATAGTGTGAAGCATACCTCTGTCCAAGCTCATAGCGCAGGACATTAAAGGGCTGTGACATACGACAAAACATAACCAGTTAGCAATGAAATATTATAATAGAAAATGTCGCTTTCATGCCCTCTTCAAAGAAATCTGAATGATCCCAAACCTATATGTCATATAGCTAGGAACCTAAAGGTTCAATGGAGTCAAAAGGAAAGGAAAACAACCAAGTAAAGTGTAGATAAATTGTTGTACTGGTAAAGTGTAGATAAGTTGTGGACTTGTGGTACTACAAGGGCCAATTTAAAACCACAACAACACAATACATGCTTCACGTTAATCCTACCACGAAAACAGTAAATTTATCTGTAAAGTTATCATTGCACATGCAGAAGACGGTGACTCCATTCTTTATGTAGGAACTCTTCATATGCAAATATCACGTCAAAAGTTTTAATCTGCAAGAATCTGGTTCGAAATGAAGTGCCACTGCCAGCATGAGCATACTTAGCAGAAAGAATGAATCCACAGGGATGGAAAAGAAATGAACATGTACATGAAATCCTAGAGCGAAAATTTCTCTGGTCCATCTAACTGGAAGAATAAGAACACTAGAATGTGGTACAGAATCATGGCATTTATGGAATATTACCTCCCCATGATCTCTGGGTATCATGGTAGCCTTTGCAATCTTCTTTTCAACTTCTGCAAGGGTTCCAGTTGGATCTTCATTAGCACTGAGGAATGTGCCTGAGCTGTTTGGCAATAGGAAATCAACATTAGTTCATTGCAGTATCAGATAAGGCAATAAGGGTCTAGTTAAATCTGTTAGTCGCTGGACTCTTGCTCTTGGTGATAGCAAGATCCTTACTCTCATGGAGAGGATGACACTAGGAGATGGGGCAAGTTTTCTTGTTTATTGCTCACACAATGTCATGCCAACCTGAGGGGTTGGGGATACAAATTTATAGGCTGAGAACCAGCCAAGCATATGCTAAGATGCTATCCTAGATGCTGTCCTAAAACGGTCAATATGCTGTCCTAAAGCAGATGCTGTCCTAAAAGCAGATGCTGTCCTAAAGCAGATGCTGTCCTAAAAGCAGATGCTGTCCTAAAGCAGTCAAAAACAAAAACTACCACAGCCCCACAAAGACCACAGTACAGAGACTTATTCATCATTCTCCCCTAAGTCTTGTGCGTCGTCTTGTGGGAGGGTTGAACCACTGATCTTGGAGCGAGCTCAAGGAACTTGATCCTTCCAAGAGGCTTGGTGGCGAGATCCGCAAGCTGATCCGTAGTGTTGATGTAGCTTGCCTTGATGCTTCCTTCATCCAGCGACCTCGGATGAAATGGTACTTCACCCGGATGTGCTTGCTCGTTCATGAAAACGGGTTCTTTGCGAGGCTAGAGCGGACTTGCTTGTCCACCCCGAGCTCCACCGCTTGATGTCCTGCCGAGGAGATCACCAGCGCCGAGTGAGCCGAGTGCTCGAGTCGGCGGTGGAAGCCGCTATGTACTCGGCCTCACACCGACAGGCCACCACCGCCGCTTGATCGATCGCCAGTGAACGAGACACTTGCCGAGGAAGAAGAGAATCCGCTTGTGCTCTTGCTTTGGTGTCGATGTCGCGCGTGGTCGGTCGTCGTTGCCGCATTCGACGGTGTGCGCGCGGACACCTCGGGTAATGGAGGCCGTGGTCAAGAGTCCCCGCAACGTAGCGATGATCCTCTTCACGACCGCCGATGCTCGTCGTCGGTCGTTGCATGAACCGACTAACGTGGCCGACGGAGAATGCCAAGTCCGGTCGTGTGTGGGCGAGGTAGCGAAGGCTCCCACAAGACGCCTGCGTGGCGTCCACCTCCTCCGTCGTCTTTGTCGCGGCTCGGCCTTCACCTCTCCTCCATTGGAGTGAGAGCGGGTTGCGATCGGTGAGCCCGGCTAGCTCAACGACGCGCTTGGCGTGGCGGTCTATCGAGCGTGATCCGGAATCATTCGGTGCACCTCGATCCTAAGTAGAAGGAGAGACCCGGGTCACTCATCCGGAAGGTGGCCTTCATCTCTTCCTTGAATGCCGCCACCTCGCATCCTTGGTGCGGTGATCACCAAGTCGTCGACGAGACACCCACCGCGAGGCGTTGCCGCTTTGCCCGCCGGTGATCGCGACCTCGTGTGCGCTCTGCTGGAACCCCATTTGCTTGAGGTGGAGTCCAGACAGCGTTCCACGCCCTCGGTGCTGTCGCAAGCCATGAGGGCCTTGCGCAGCGAGCACCTTGCCCTCCTTGCCGGGATCGCAAATCCGTGGTGATGCACGTAGACCTCCTCCTTCAAGTCGCCGTTAAGAAATGCCGACTTGACATCCATGTGATGAACACGCCACCTTCCGGGCAGCTAGCGCAGGAGGAGTCGCGCGGACTCCATCCGTCGCGGCGGGTGCGGCGTCATCGGTCGACCCCTCCTGCCGCACGAAGCCTCGTGCCACCAACGAGCCTTGTGCTTGACGATGGCGCCGGCCATCCCGCTTCGGCGAACACCCACTTAAGGGTGATCGCGCGGTGGCCGGCAGGAAGATCCGCCGGCTCCCACGTCCGGTCCGCTCGACGGCGTCCATCTCTCGCTTCATCGCGACACGCCACGCCGCGTCTCCTCCGCCTCGGCGAAGGAGCGGGGCTCGCCGTCGTCGCATGCCAAGTGCGCTCCGCCTCGCGATCGCCGCGCCGATCGAGGACGGCGGCTCGCCGAGGATGTTATCCATGGTGCGATAGCGCGAGGCTCGCCGTCGTGGTAGGCGTCGACGCGTCCTCGTCGTGAGACAGAATGTAGCGAACTCCACCATGCGCTCCTCATCGTGGGCCCGGCTGTGGGGCCGATTCGGTGGTGTGGCCGCCGGTGCGGGAGAGTGGTGGCCGGTGCGGAGAGCGTGGAGTGGCGGTGGTGAAGAGTGGGCGTGGCGGTGCGAAGGTGGTGGAGCACTCGCCGGGCGGTGGCGAGCAAGGTGTCGAGGTGGGCGAGCTCGGTGAAGACGAGCCGCTAGCTCCCGCTCTCGAAGTGGGCGTGTCGACAACAAAGTCCACGAGTCGAAGTCGAACCGTCCGTCCACCGCCTTGTCCCACGGCCTCGCCGCCGTCGAACACAACGTCCACGCGAGATGCGGACTCGGCGTGTGTCGGTCGAGGATGCGATAGGCCTTCGAGCCTCGCGTGGCCGATGAACACTCCGAGTGCTCTCACGCCGTCGAGCTTGCCGATGTGGCCAAGCTCCTTGGCGAACGCGAGGAGCCAAGACCCGCAAGTGGAGACCGCGGCTTGCGCCATGCGAGCCTCGTCGGCGTCTGCCGCCGGCGCCTTGGTAGGCGGCGGTTGAGGATGTAGACGGCGATCACCACCGCCTCTCCCGAAGACGGCCGCATCCCCTGCTGAGGAGGGCGAGCCATCCCCACAACCGCCCGTTGCGCTGCTCGACGACGCCGTTCTGCTGCGGCGCATGCGGCGCGGAGTAGTGGCGCCAATGCCCTCATCGGTAGCGAGACGACGCGACCAGCCACCGTGAATTCGCCGCGCGTTGTCTGTGGCGCGACATGCGCAGCTGCGGCGCACTCGCCTCCGCGGCGACTGCGTGCGCTGATGGCGTCGCGACCTCTCCTTGCCGCCGAGGACCATCACCCACATGTAGCGGGAGAGGTCGTCGACGGCGGCAGGAAGTAGCGTCGTCTCCCGGTGTGGCGGTGTCACCGCCACACAAGTCCCGTGCACGAGCTCGAGCCTCTCCTGGCTCGGAAACTCGCTTTGTTGGGAAAGGAGTCGCCTCTTCGTCAACACGCAGACGCCGCAAAGTCGCTCCACATGGTCAAGGCACGGCAGCCTCGCACCATTTCCGTGGCACCGAGCCGCCGGGGCCTCGGGTGAAGGTGCCCAAAGCGCTCGTGCCATCGCCACGCCTCGTCGTCCGACGAGAGCCGCGACAGAGGGTTGTGCCACTGCACGTGAAGAGTGTAGAGTCGATTTGCGCCTCTGGTTACCTTGGCAAGGAGGCGGCGTCGAAGGTCCCAAATCCGCAGCACCCCGTGCTCGATCTCGACACGCGAGCCGTTCTCATCCAGCTGTCCCAAGCTGATGATGGAGTTCCGCAGTCGGGGATGTAGTAGACGCCGGTGGCGGCCGGTGCTCGCCGATCTTAGCGGCGAAGACGCGAGAGCGCCGCCTTGATCTCCACGGCGAGGCGTCGCCGAACTTGACGGTGCCTCGAGCGCTGAGTCGAGCTCGGAGAAGAACTCCGCCGCCGGTCATGTGGTGGGTGGCGCGGTGTCGAGCACCACCCGCCGGTCTTGTCATTCACGAATCGCCGCCGGAGGCGTGTGCTTTGGCTCGTCAAGGTGGAGGAGAGCCATGCGCGGCGGCAGCCGGAGGTAGTTCGATGCTCGCATGAGCAATGAACAGACCGGCCGCTCCTCCTCCTCGCTTGCGCGGCGTGGGCTCGGCGCGTCGTGGTCGCCGACACTCCTTGGCCCAATGACCAAGCTTGCCGCAGATTGTGGCAAGAGTCGCCTCGTCTTGCGCTTTGCTTGCCAAAGACGCCGCCTGGCGCTTTGCGCGGCTTGCGCGCTTGCCACTCTGCGTCGCTCGTCGTGGAAGAAGGCTCCCTTCTTCTTGTCACCTTGGCCGGCGCCCACCTGCTCCCGAGTGAGGAGGAGCTTCCGCCAATGGTGACGGGTCCCGAGAGGCTCGTGGCTCATCGATGTCGACGACCTTGAGGCGACCCAACGCCTCCTCGATGGTCATCGTGGAGGGTCCAGCAGAGACCCGATCGAGCGAGCCATCCGCTTGTACTTCTCGGGGCCGCAGCGGAAGAGCTTCTCCACGCCTCTCTCCTCGCCGTAGGTGTCGTCACCGAACCGCACCAACCGCAGCAGAGTGTTGAGACGGAGAGCAAAGTCATCAACGTCTTCACCGGCTTGAAGGCGGGTTCTCCCACTCCGTCGTAGTGCTCGCAATGTAGACTTGCGGCGCGATCGGCCGCCGATGCGTCTTTGCGGCGATGGCGTCCCAAGCCTCTTTGGCGATCCGCTTGTTGTAAGTAGCGAATCGCATCTCGGGCGGGGCTGCGGCGATGAGAGCATCCAGCGTCCGTCGATCTGGTCGTAGTCGACGTCGCCGTCACCGGATCGCATCCCACATATGCGCGCTGGAGCTTTACCTCATCACCGCACCCGCTCGGCGTAGTTGGTCTTGGTGAGGTAGGCCACCGCCGCCGGGCCGACGTCCTCGACGGCACCGGTACTCGTGGTGACCACGATGCCGAACCGGGAGAGAGCGCGTTACTGTGAAGGCCGCGCTCTCCGTCGACCGTCGCCGCCGCCGCGCGCGCTCCTCCAGAGCGCCACCGCCGTGTGTCTTCTGTCTGGCCGCCGCCGCGCTGCGTGGCGTCTTGCGGCGCCATTGCGCCGCTTCGCCCTTGCGCGCCTCCTCTCCAGCACTGAGGGTCCGCGTCGTGCTGCATCACCGAGCCGAGCTCGCTCTTTGCCGCCATGAGCTTTGACCTCTGCTTCTTTGCCGCCTGCGCATCTGCCGCCCGCCGCGCCGCCGCCTCCGCTCTCCGCTGCTTCCGCCGCTCACCCGCCGCCCGCCTTGACGCCCTTCGCGCGCGCGCCGCACGCTGCCGCCGCGCTCATGCTGCTCTGCTCGCGACGAGCTCGGCCGTCTGCGACGCCGCATGCTCGAGGCGGCCGAAGGCCGAGATCGCCTGCGGACATGGCGCGCCAGCTGAGGGCTGTGCGTGGAGAGAGCTGCTGCCGGCGAGCCGCTGCCGTCTCGGAGAGGAGTGGCGGGGGCAGTGGGCTCTTCTTTGCTCTTGGGTGAGCTGCTGCGAGGCGGAGAAGGAGATGAGCGGGAGATGCTCGGGCTACGAGGATACTAAGGCTCGATACCACTTGTTAGTCGCCGGACTCTTGCTCTTGGTGATAGCAAGATTCTTACTCTCATGGAGAGGATGACACTAGGAGATGGGGCAAGTTTTCTTGTTTATTGCTCACACAATGCCATGCCAACTTTGAGGGTTGGGGATACAAATTATAGGTGAGAACCAGCCAAGCATATGCTAAGATGCTATCCTAGATGCTGTCCTAAAGCGGTCAATATGCTGTCCTAAAGCGAGATCTTTGTCTAAAAGCGATCTTGTCCTAAAAGCAGAATCTTGTCCTAAGCGATGCTGTCCTAAAGCAAAGCGATGTTGTCCTAAGCGAATGCTGTCTAAAGCGATCAAAAACAAAAACTACCACAAATTTCACAAAGACCACGATCAGAGACTTATTCATCAAAATCCGTAGTTGCATGTTCAAGGAAAAGGCATAATTTGAAGCTGCAGTTACAAGAAACATAAATTACTGTAGAATCGGCACATCAAAATGAATTATATGCTTAGCACTCTTTAATGGAAAAACAGGAAAGATAAATAAATGAAACATTAATTGTATTGCTGGCTCATGGAAAAAACAGAAATACGAATCAACAGTCAAGAAGCAAAGGTTAACAACAAACATATCTAGTGGATAGGAGGGGGGAGCATGGTTCGCAACAATAACTCAATAAAATGGATATTAAACACATACATCGACACTGTAAAATTATAACATAAGTGACTATGCGTGTCCTACCATGAACTATATTTAAAAACCATGTGATAAATTCCCGTATAGAGTTGCCACTCTCAGGAACAAGGTATCGCAATCCCACTAAAAGAAAAGAACTGGTAGAAAAAGACAAGATTTTGATCGCTTGGAACTTCCATATTACCACAGTAAAAGTAGCTGAAGTTCTGACACGGCACTGGGGAAAAGGCATTGCGCTAAATGAACATTCAAACCAAACAAGACAGTTCAATTTTACACAGTAATAACTGCCTAGTGATCACTGGTCCAATTATCCTTCTCTCTCTTTACTATGATTATTCTGCGATTGCAAGAAAGCAGTTACCTTGTCCTTATCCCTTCGGTGGTCTCCTGGGTTTCTCCTTTCCTTAAAGCCAATGTCGATGGCATAAGCCTTTCCTTTGCTGTTTGTACTATATTCTCACACTGTTTTGATGTTGCGAATTGCGGAAAGTATAGTGCACGAGGCTGCCAGCTCAAAATCTGCTCAAGAGATCAACTTTAAATTACTAAGGAAGCATCAACAAGTTTCTAAACAAAATGAAAAGGGAAAAGGCAGCATTTATTAATGAAACTGATATTATGGTGTAACAGAAGTAAGACATACCACATACAGCAATGAAGTTCACTGCATACTTATTAAAACACAAGTAGCGTCGTTCTTAAGGACCAGGACTCTGGACAGCAAAGTACGGAGCTGAACCAGGTATGTGTGTATGTTAAGTGATCTAGGGTGCTTATTTATTAAGTACAAGGGTTACAGGACATCAAATCTACCAGTTTTATACTTCAAATCCTTTAAAAAACTGGTAGATTTGATGTCCTGTAACCCTTGTACTTAATAAATAAGCACCCTAGATCACTTAACATACACACATACCTGGTTCAGCTCTAGTAGCACCCCCCAGGTCCTGGGTTCGACCCAGGCTGGGGGCAAAAAAATCCCCTCGCTTGCCCCATAAGCCAAAGCACAGGTCTAAAGGCTGGTCCATTCGCTGGTCGACAGGTAAGGGCCCAGTCGTCTGGTCGAGCGATTGCTCCCTGGGCGCTCTCCGGGGTGATGCTGCGTGTCAAAGTGGGGCAAGGGTTCGGGGATTTTCTCGATCTGTGAGAGGATCTTTCTTCTTAAGCTAATGCCGGGGGGGCGTCTAGTACCCCTGCAGGTCGAGTTTTTTTTTACTTCAAATCCTTTACTTGTAACCATGGTTCCAAATCCCGATGAATCGCCGATTACGGTTATACGTGGTACGCCAAAAAC
Source organism: Dendrocalamus sinicus (assembly GCA_036346575.1). NCBI lineage: Eukaryota > Viridiplantae > Streptophyta > Magnoliopsida > Poales > Poaceae > Dendrocalamus > Dendrocalamus sinicus. Next base: position 5,386,677 of record CM070648.1, read on the forward strand.
CGAGCGGTTTTATTTAACTCAAATTTGAAATTTTGAATGTAAAGGTTGATTTTTCTAATGATATTTACATTATTTAACAATAATGGAATGTATTAGGAAGATGCATGCACCTTCCGTGCTTAACTTCATGTTTTTTTTTGTCATGAATGTATTAGACTGGCGGTTTTTTATTACATTCAAATTTAAAATTTTGAATGTAAAAGTTAGTTTTCCCAATAATATTTACATTGTTTAACACTAATGGAATGTATTAGGAAGATACATGCACCTCCCGTGCTTGATTTCATGCTTTTTGCCATGAATGTATTAGTCTAACGGTCTTTTATTACATTCAAATTTAAAATTTTGGATATAATAGTTAGTTTATCTAATAATATTTATATTATTTAATACTAATGAAATGTATTAAGAAGATACATACACCTTCCGTGTTTGACTTCATATTTTTTGCCATGAATGTATTAGATCGACGATTTTTATTACATTCAAATTTAAAATTTTAAATGTGAAAGTTAATTTCTCTAAAGATTTTACATTGTTTAACACTAATGGAATATATTAAGATGCATGCATCTCCTGTACTTGACTCATTTTTTTCCATGAATGTATTAGGATTTTTTTTGTTTTTTAGCGGTTTTTCTTCGGTTTTTTGGGCGCTTACTGGCTAGTTTTTCCGGTTACTGATTTCAAATTCAAATTTTGACACATGAAATTCGACCGGATTTTTCCGGTTACCGGCCGATAACCGGTACCGGCCCCTGGATGGGATTTGGTCTGGTTCCGATATTTGGAACCCTGCATGTAACAACTTGCCTTGAACTAGGCAACTAGCCATAGCATGTGCAATTGTCCAATAATCCAAAATTCCAAATAATTATATATCAGACACGTGACATAAATCTAGATAAATTGCATTCTTTAGTTGTAATAACTTTCCTTCAATAAGCCAATTTCCCATGCAATTTGGCCAATACATACTACAAGACAAGCGATACGATTACGAATATTGCTAAACCTCACAAGAGGCAGAAATGCAAACTAGCCCTGCATTGGTCACGGACATCACGTAATTATCACACGATCCACACTTCTTGCATTTCTTGCTTTACTATCTTATGTCATGACTAGGGGTGCAAACGGAGCGGATATTTCCCGACCGTCCGTCCGGTTTAATTCGGATACAATTCAGAGCATATTCTCAGATATCCGAAGGTTTTGCCGGATACGGAAACGAAGCCGGATATATTTGTCGGATATGGAAACGGATTCGGAAAAAACATTATCCGATGGATACAGAGTTATCCGGGTATTTTGCCAAATAGTTACCGGATTATTATCCGGTTACTATCCGGTAAAAACGCCAAGCAATGCTGTTGTGCTGCATAACCCATTAACCTAACCCTAGCAGCCCCCATCTAGATCCACTGATTCACTCGAGCCTGATCTTCTCTACTCCTCCGGTCCTCCCACACAGAATAGCAGCGGCGCCGCTGCCACCTGCCTCTCCTCCCCCACAAAACGGCGCCTGCGCCCGCCCGCCTCTCCGCCCCCACAAAACTACGCCGCCCCCCTCTCCTCCCCGACAGACCGGTGCCGCCACTGCCCGCCTCTCCTACCCCACAGACCGGTGCCGTCGCCCGCCCGCCTCTCCGCCCCCACAGACCGGCACCACCACCACCATGGCTTCTTGGCTTTTTCTCCAATCCTGGACCGTGTGGCATGCAACTACTACTTGCTTAACTAGCTAGCCTCTATTATCTACTTGCTACTTGTCTAGCTAAAATTTACTACTTGCTTAACTTGTTCCTGTCATTGTGTGAAACTTGCTGTTAAGCTACAATGTAGTTCCATTATGGACATGTATATGGTTGATTGATTCTTACATGTGCGATATATATGGTTTTTGTTTTCGTGCATTATTCGACTAAATATTTGTGACCAAGACTAAACGTATTCGGAGAGACATATGGCCGGGTTCTTTTGGGCTTAAATTTGGCTTATGCTTGTACTATTTACAGTAACTAGCATTTAAACGATGCATTTTTCACATCAAGGTCAATAGAAAAATTATAGTAAAAAGTATACTGAGTTCAACCGTACCGGCCAAAATCACATACAACTATTTCCTTATGCACACTGTCTCTCGCGAACAGTCAGAATTCAAATATTTAAGCTATAAGTCATAAGTCATCAGTCCAAAAGAACCCACCCTATATCACTCCGTATTCGTAACTGAGAATATCCGCATTTATATTCGTTTCCAGCACTATCCGTGTCCGATTCCGACTCCGACAAAAAAAATACAAAAAAGAATACGGAATGAGCAATATCTGTCCATATCCGCTCTATTTGCACCCCTAGTCATGACGCTAACACAAGTGCACAACCGTTCCCGAATTCTACATGCGTATCTGATTCCATCACACCCAAACCCATGACAATTGCCTGCGCGCCACAACCCCCAATTGCCCACAATCAAATGCTACGAATCAGGCTGTCACACCAAATCCATTGCGCAGACGGTAAGATCTAAATCGGCGGGCACTTTACACCAACACATTACTTCCGCCACAAGTGTCCATCACAACAAACCACCCAAGAAGACGAATCGTACCAACTAAGGAGGAACGTCACCACCAAACACAGCTCACATCCTGGCGTAAAAAATCGAACACCACCTTTTGTCCCCAATGCTAGTCACCTCAAGCCAGAACTATTTTTTGAAGAAAAAAAAAACACGAAAATGCAGCCAACCAGCGGGAAGGAATCGGAACGAGGCATGACCTGGTAAGGGATCAAGGAAGGCGCGGGCTCGCCGGACTCGCCGTACACCATCCCCGGCCACACCGCCTCCAGCAGCATCTCCCGCGGGAGCGGCTGGTCCAGCTTCTCCGCCCCCTGCGGATCCTGCCGCGGAGCAACCGCCAAAACCACCCAGATCAGAATCCACACGACGAATCTGGGAGACGGGGGCGTGGGGGCGCCACCAGCCGGGCTGGGCTCGGGCGTTCACGTTACCTGGGTGAAGAGGAAGGAGCCGAAGAAGCCAGCGAGGAAGAAGAGGGAGCAGGAGAGGAGCACCACGGGGAGCCGCAGCCGCGTCCGCATCAGCCCCCCGCCACCGCCGCCCCTGATGCCTCCGCCGCCCTTCATGCCGCGCGCGGCTTCGCCCATGCCGAGAGGCGGTTTCGTCTGCTGACGCGTGCGGTGCGGGTGGGGGAGTGGGAGACGAGGACGAGGAGGGAGGGCGCTCGCGGCTCGGGAGACGCGGGTTTCTCCTCCTGCGTCCTGTAGTGAGCGTGAGTTTGTTTGTTCGGGTGGCGGAGCTCTGACGGGTGGGCCCCAATTCTCGAGGGACGGAACGCCTTACCGTTACGTGCGTACAACGGCAAGATGGATGGGCCGTTACGGTGCCGAGTGCTGACGTCAACCATGGAACCACTACTGCGTTGAATTATGCTGTGTATAATCTGAGCTAATTATAGAAAAACATCTACTGCTCTAGAAAAAAGAATAACTTTATTACTTCTGGTAAAGAATTATGTTGAATGCATGCGCATCCGTATGGTACAGAGCAACTCCTGATCACAAACTTGTAGCTGCAGCCCACGCATGCAGATGCATTGGCTCGTCACAAGTCTATTTAGTAGGATGGATTCATGCAATATCAAACTAGACCAGGTCCTTCAAATTTAAAATAGGGAACTGTCTATACATCAACCAATTGTTTTTGACACAAAACTAGTCGAATTTTTTGATCATTGGATCGAGATCCAACATCCCAGATCTTTTCCCTATCTCCATATCAACCAACATCCAAACTCTAACCCACCTCCCTCCGGCCGCCGCCTCCCACCCTCCCCACTAAGTGAGCTGCCCCACCGCTATCTCACTAGCATTGCCTCCGACACCGGCAAGACTCTCCGTCGAGCCCCTTCTCTACCGCTGCCGTCTCCTGCACCATCACCCCCCACCTCCTCTCCTCCTTTGCCGCATCAAAACCTCCCGCCACCGCTGCCGCCACCGCCCTTCTTCCCTGTCTCCGACAGCTTTGCTAGATTCGCCAACGCCACCCACCACCTCCTAATTGCTCGTCGGCTCTTGCCACCCTTGCTGCCTCCACCGCCCACCGTCCTCCTCCAACCCCATAGCCAAGGCGACGCCACCGCCACCTCGATGCACCACCATGGCCGCTGTCCTAGCATCCCTCTAAGCTCGGTGGCTACCGTGAACTCTAACCCTAATCGTAACTCAGCACCTCTGTTGAAGACGCCAACGGTGGCGGTGGGGAGCCTCATCGGATCTTCACTAGAGATGGAGATGGAGGTGAATGAGAGCACGAATCTTGACGCAAATTGAATGATATGAAACTCGACTAATTTTCCTCTAAAAAACAACCAAATGTTGTATAGCACTTCCGTTAAAATAACGTAGGGGTACTATAATTTGTGTTGCCAGAAAAATGTCGAGGCATTAGGTCGGTGAACCCAGATAGATTAAAATGCCTATGTAAGTGTATAAACCACAATCCAGTACTACAATTGATCACTGGGGAATGATTGCCTAGTTAGGACTTATGCGTGGTCTCCACACAATGATTAAACCTGAAATTTCCAGACCAACTACCTATGAAACTGTGCTGTACCAAAGATCTGAAGTTCAGAACATCGAGCGGAGATGGATCGAGTGTGCCGGGATCAAAATGCAGTTTTTCATCAAATGAAGCTCAATTCAACGACTCAATGTTAAACAATATATCAAACATAAGACATATGTACTCAATTGACCCCTAAGACAATTCACCAGTGCTTCACGAGCAGAGCTGTTGCTGTACTAAATATGGATTAATTATTAATCCAGAACACCCTCAAAAATTGATAAAACATATAATCCTAGGCATTCCTGCAAAATGCAAACCACCAATTTCCGAGAAGTACCTGATAACTTCCTGAAAGGCATACTACCTGAGAATGGTACTGCCAGCTTGGCGGCTTCATGCATCATCTTACCAAATTTAGCAGGTGCTGCCTCCTCTTCTGCTATAGTGTAAAATCAATATGCCAAGCATATGAAAGTCCACTCTAGTTAGCCAAACCATAGGGCATTAACTTTGTCCCTCACTCCTTCCCATCGTCCGTGCGACAGACTTTCAGATGACAGAGCATTGATGTAGGACAATCAACGTAAGTTTGGATTAACATTCTTGCAAACATATGTACACGTGTGCAATACTACAATATGCGTGATACCAACATCTACGCAAAAGTTGCATGCCACTGCAAAACACCCGACTACAGGTATACACTGCAAAACGCTTTAACATTTTCTTATGCGATTGAAATATATTGATATGTGTTGACAATCTTGGCATAGCTGGTCTAATATCCTCGTCAATATGCAACTGCAAAATTCGGAGAATATTGTTTTGTGCCACTGCAAAATAACACAAAAAATGTACTCACAAGTTTTGTAGTGGCATGCCAGCAATTATATGTTCTCTAGTAACATATCTATAAATGCAAGCATTTGCAGAATTGCAGTAATAAATAATTAATTGTCCCAATGGGAAGACTAAGATAAAAGAGCAAAATGGCCAAATGTTCACGCCAAGGTTCCTAGAAGCATCCTTCTCCCTAGGTGTCACATGCTGGAAATACTGTTCACATGCAATGTTCGCAAGTGTAAACAGTACCCACGGTGTTGTAGCATCTGCGTATGGTAGAATTAGATTAGTTAGGATAGAAATAATAATAATAATTAGTTTTCTTATTAGATGGATTTACTATCTTATAGATATATTCCATCTATTAGAGATATGTTTTCTTATTAATATAGATTATTTCTTAGAGATCAAGTTGAGTTATCCTTATAAAAGGAACAGCGTGTATCTATTATCATCAAGCAATGAATAATGAAGAAGTATTCTCGAGTTCCCGATTCCTATCTCTGCTCTCTCCCCTAGACCGGCTATTTTAGATCCATTCCTCTCCCCTAATTAGTGCCCTCTTTCGTCTAGCGTCGTTCTACTTCAAATCATCGTCCGAGCTTCCTTCAACGAATGTTTATCCTGTTATGAAATAAGGTTTATGACACTAAGACTTGAAGCCAATTATTCCTTTGCCCACAACGAAAATGGCAGGTAGAGGAATTACCATAAATTTAGAATATAGTTCACCTATGAACCATATTGTTGTAACGTTTAGGGTTCCTTAGTTGTATATATCGTTAAAAGGTTTAAGTTACCAACAAAGGGCATGATGCAAGGGTGTAGAAATGTAAGGATATAGCTAGCTTACCATCATGTGCTCAACTATTTCATGGTAAACGGTGCGAAAATTCTTCCATCAGCATAGCCAAACACTGTTAAACCGGGGGTCATAAAAACAGGCAGAAGAGCGAACAGTCTCAGAAAGTTCTTCGTATCATTTCTAGAGAGCTGCACAATATCCTTATCCAGTGCCACAATGCTACTTTAGCCACAATTTCTTCTCAAAGATAGGACCAACAGAGCTAATAAGGCATGGCATAACAGCTTAGGGTAAATTGGCAAAGAAGGACATCAAAAGAAACTGCTGCTCACTTATCATGGTGGTTTCCCATTTAAGAATTTATTGCACAGCTGACGAATATGAGATAACTGCAGTTCCAGGAAGTTCCTAATGTTCCATTTACTTCTTTGAGCATCCTCAAGATCTAATGATCTGTAAGCCAGAGCCACCAGATACATTGCTGGATGCAATCTCCTGCAATTTTGGTTTCAGGAGAATCTTAGTACGTAATGATGCTAGATATGAATAAACAGAGTTTCCAAAGTGACACATTTAATTGCTTACTCGGTTACCAAAAAGAAAATCTTACCCAAAATGAATTCGCATAACTTACATAAACCATTTCTCCAACATAAAGGTAACAAAAACCACGGTCTATACTAATTTCAACTCAACCTTCTGTTTTCCCCCCTCAAAGGAACAGTTTCAATAAATGTTCAATGCATTCAGCATCCAATGAGGTCTTGTGCAAATTAAATCTGAACTGCTGCATTCCAACTATTAAAAAAAAGCATAAAAGAGCAAGCCAACATGGGAATTAACAATACTTATCAAGCTTACTTTTCAGAACGTTCATTGAAACCATCCCACTGTCTTGGTGATGGAATTGTCCTCCCTTTCTTGTCTCTCCCAAATGTCTCGATGTACCAGCCACCAGTGTCATGCATGTAACAACGAGGCTCAAAAAGCCAATACCTGCAAAAAGAGGTACATCATAAGAGGGTTAATTATTATTGCATTCTACACTGGTTTTTTCTGGTAAGATTTGTCCTGTTCATATGTGAATCTGCATCAAACCCAATTTGTTGAACAATTTACTTATTGACTACCATTGTATAATACTAATTGTTTGGAAGGGAAAGGCAATGCTATAAACAGACAATTTGTCTGATAGCATCGTAATGTGGACATAAGGTGGGGTGCACTAATGAATATGCAAATTCTCCAAGAACAATGAGTGATTCAGCAAAACAGTAACTCTCAACTGAGCATCTATCTGAAGCTCACCCTCTCCAGTCCTTCAAAGGAGAGTGTAGGATTAGTTACCATTCACTTGATACATGGGTGGATATGACAAAGTTAAGATTTAAAACCATGTCCTTGCCAAGCATGTATATTGCCGACCACACCTCATTCCTCCCAGGGTATCCTTTATATGTTCCTCACGCATACATGAAAGCTCACGTGCATGCTAAAAATTAATGTCAAGAGCATTAGGATTTTCTAAATTGATTAACCCAAAATGGTCATGATATTTAAGGCTCAGGTTCATAACATGGGTTCATTAGCAGTTCAATGCTATTTGTAGGGAAGAAATTGCATGGTTCCATCAATTGAAAATATATGCGGTTGAGTGCAACCCACACAAGAAGAAAGAAGGAATACCTGCTAGGTGGCAACCGAGCCCTGCTACATCGACATTCACAGGGTGAAACTTCATCACCAACTTGGTACCAATGCATGTGTTTAACCTGTAACATCCAAAGTTGCAGCAACATTCAACACAATATGTGCCCAAAGATTAATGTTGCACCATCATGCAGTTACATAGCAATAGACACCACTATCATGCTGCAAATCATACATATTACACAATGTACCTAAACAATTTGAACTTGATATAACAGAATGTGGGAAATGTACACATACCATCAATGTCCTGTGCTTCACAATTACATGTGTCTTTATGCCGGAGCCATCATAGACACAGCAAGATCCTTCCTCCCCAGTGGTGGCCAACCCAGTGATGGTTCCCAGGAGAAGATGCCCTTGTATCAGATCAGATGCAACCACTTCATTTGGAACAAAAAAATACATGTATGTGATCTTCCGCATCCGATTTGTCAATGCAATTGCACTTGAGGCTCCTAGTTGCAGTAGCAACTACTCTCCCACAGATACGCAATTCAATATCCTTGTAGGCGTCTGATGCGGGATTATCACTATCCTTATTCTCCTCCTTGTGAATATCTACAGGACTGATAGGTATTGAGTCTTCCTCCATGTTTGCTGAAACATTTGGAGTAACCCCATAAGTTCCAAAACCAGAAGGTGCTAACTTCTCATGACAAGCATGAGGCAGCTCTCGGATCCTATCAGCTAGACCAACAACACCAAACAGGTCACGGCCTGATACAAGGTGCAATAGTTCAGAGGTCTCATATACAGACCTCTCTTCGGCTTCAAAGCAATCAGGAAGGAGATCTATGGACTCAACGTCGGGGCCATAGTATGCAGCGTGGATTGCTGAGTACAGTTCACTTTCAAGCCTGTCAAAATAGCCTGGGCCAGTGGCAACCCTCTTCTTCGTAACAATGTCATCAATAGTAAGCCTGTACCATTTTAGCCACTCGACAACATTACTTTCCCTAGCCACCACAATGCCTGAACCACCTGGATATACATGCTGAGATGGCCTAGGATGCTTCTGCACAACTCGCCTCTGTGACCGTAGGTAGCTATCGTAATGAGCCCTTTTTTGCGAATCCGATAGGATCTGCAACGTCAGAACACTGCTAATGAGCAGAATTTCGCAGTAAATTTGTGAATTTTGGATTGATTCGCTAGATTGTAATCAAGTGAGTTATGCTGGCTGTTAGTACAAAATTGGCACTGAAGCAATTTCCTCCTCCCTAATGCGCACCGATACAATGATCAGTAGCACACTCAATTCGGCAATCCCATAATTATTACTGATTTTACTTAGAATCTCGTGTTGTACTAATATTTTGAAGCAAAATTAGAGCCCTCATGAGTCATGCCCACAGTTGAATTGAATTACTCCGACCGAATAGATACCTCGCAGGCCGCGAGGATCTGAAGGAAGCGACGGGAAGCGGCGGTGGCGGCGACGTCGGGGTGAGTCTCCTTCGCGAGGCGATGGAAGGAGGTCTTGATCTCGGCGGAGGAGCTGGTCTCTCCCACCCCGAGAACCTCGTAGGCGCTCTTCCCTGCGAGCTCATCGTCGCGGGTGGCGGTGCTCGCCGGCCGGCCGCGCCACGAGAGCGGAAGCGGAAGGGTCGCTGCCTCGCCGCGGAGGTGGAGGAGGAGCCGCCGGAACTCAACCGCGCGAAGCGCCATTACGTTGCTGCCGCTGTCGCTTCTGTCGAGTGGGGCGGAGTGACGTAGACGCTAGACACCAATGGCCGCCCATCGGACGGGAAACGACGAGGGATTCCACCGTAGAAGAAGATGACGTGGAGGGCTTAGGTGCGAAGCGCCCCTTACTGTCCCGTTCATCTCACATAGCATGGCCCAACTACCCATTTGGGCCGTCAGATGGATATGCAATTCGTTGATCACCATCGAGTGTAGTAACATTTGGATTGGGCCGAGACAGTACTGGTGTGTAAGAACTAAGTAGTAGAAGATGCCGATGAAAACGGGTTGGGTAGTGTCTAAATCATATTTATATTTATATTTGTAAACGAATAAGAATACAAATTTAAATATTTTTGAATACAAATACAAATTGAATATTATAACGAATCCGAATCGAATATCTACACAATTCGATCAGATCCGGATATCCTCATAACTTATGTAGTATGAAGATATTAATGATATTTTATCCTCGTACAATCATGTTTAATCATTCTAATTCATTTACTTCACCTAAAGAAATATAAATTCGCGTTCAATTAAAAAACATGTACAACTAATTAGTTGTATTGTAATAAAATATGCATGTCGCTTCGTCGAATACGAATATGAATACGGATAGTCGGGATAAAATAGCATTTCAGATAGTAAAAGTTCATACTATATTTGCATCCATATTTTTTATGCAAATTTGAATACAAATACAATTAGGTTAGAAATTGTTAATCAGATGAAAAAATTTATACCATATTTACATCTTATCAAATGCATAACCAAATAATATGGATAATTCGTATCCACTTTTTCACCCATAAAGATGTATGTGCAGAGTTGTAGGTTGTAAGTCATGAGACAGGAACTCCACGGAGAGCCGGGAACTCTGGTTGCCGACACAACTCCGTCAGTCCTCCATCGGTCCCTCTTTCTCCGGTGTTCTTGTTGGTGTTCAGTGGGTGAAAGACTTGTTGTTATTTTTTTACCGATGTAAATTTAAATTTCTTCTATTTTTTCTTCCTAGATTAGATTTTATAGGTTTGTTCTTCTTCTTCTTCTTGAAGTTCTTAGCTAGAGTTTATTTACCCACAGTAGATTTTATTGGACTGACTTACTTGGATAACGATAGCGATGCCTACACCAAAAATTAACACCGGGTCAAGACGAGTGCAAATAAATCACCTCTGATTTTCTTTCGACGAACAACACTGCTATCGAAGCGTAGTTCTGACACATCAATGGAAATCATCGACAAACTATTTTTTCCATAAAGCTGAATTAGGTTTTTTCTGTGTCCTTGTCGAAACACACAGGCATACTCCTTGCTTATGGGGACATTGATCCAAAGCTCAAGTATGGTCCGTGTTTCTCAGCAATCAAGACATCGTTGCATGATACGGAGTTGATGACAAGGAAGATAAATAACTCCAGTACATTTATCGACACAAGGCCTTGATGGTGAATAGTACATTTATCGACACAAGGACTTGATAGTGATACATTACTCATTTACAATTTTTAATGTAAAAGTTAGGTACTTATGTACTTATTGTTGGAAATCTAGTCAATTTTCGGCATATTTTAATCCAGAAATTCAGCATATAAAACATGGCATAAACATGCATGAGTGATCTATCAACGATGTATTCATATTTACTAACGAACAAACTAACAGAAACATCTATTAACATATTCATAGCGCACAGAAACAAATACACCAGAATAGTTTTCAATTTGTACCCTCGGGCGGGGCCAATGCCGGAGACACCGGAGGCGCCGTTACCATCAGTCGACATGATGGCTTATTCGATGTAGTCGATCAAAGCGTGATGCAGGACGAAGCTTGATGCAGGAAGATGTTCGCGATGCGATCCGCGAACGATTCACCACCGTGAAGTAGACGTCGCAGATTGAGTAGTCGCGCCGTCGCTCCCAAAAACTTGATCGCCCGCCTACCCGTGCAGGTACACAAACGGATGAAGTTCCGGAGGCCTACTCGCCCAGAAACTTGTGCGCGCAAGGTTCTGGACCGGAGATTGCAGAGAGCAGCAACAAAACAGAGAGAGACAGAATACTATTCTTTTCGTATCCCTTTGGTATGGATAGGAGAGCCTTCTTATGCTCTGTTCTTTTGTAACAGCAAAAACGAAGAGACCAGTAACTGCAGCCATAATCCACTAGTAACTGCACCGTTACTGCAAGCCATTCGTTAATACTATTTACTGCGAGTCCGTGCGTTTCGATTTTCGAATAGATAAAGAAAAACGCGCCCGTGCGCGCAAGGGAGACCAGTAACTGCAGCCATAATCCACTAGTAACTGCACCGTTACTACCAGCTATTCGTTAATACTATTTACTGCGAGTCAGTGCGTTTCGATTTTCGAATAGATAAAGAAAAACGCGCCCGCACCCGACACGCCTGCACGGCACGGCACGGCTCGGCGTGGCGTGGCGAGCGAGCGAGCGCATGCGCGTGTATTGGCTCTCTCCAATTCCACAAGGGAGTTACCACGTTCCACCTTTTAAAGTGGTATAACTCCCATTCAACTCTCCATATGGGACTAAACAGTTTTTCCATGTGGGCCTAGGAATTTCATTTGATTAATTGCTAAATTAATAATGGACCAAGCCCAATTAATCTAACACTTATTTAATTGAGTTGTTAATATGAATATTAATATGAATCAGAGGATTTTTTTTAAAAAAGAAGCGTGTGCGTGCATCATCGGTGGCCGCATGAGTCCATATGTGTTGTAGCATCAGCGTTATGGCCATGGCAATCTAATCTTCATTGGTATAGTCGTTGTTTGTGCATGCTACCTAGCAGTTTAACATATATTGCTCATTTATTATGCTTTTGCATAAGTTCCATCGTTCCCGGGAATTCCCTTCGGAAGTTCTTTTTTCTTGGGGAAGCAACTGCGGAGCAATAGATGTGCAGAGGAAGAAGGTTGGGCGGTGGTCTAAAACTTTAATGGGTGTCTCTTAAGAGTGTATGTTACTTAGAGTAGCCATGTTGTACTAAACTTCTTACATTATAAGTCACATGAAATCATAAAACCCTAATTTTCGAAACCAAAAAGCCTAATTTTTGAGATCTAAACCATTAATTTTTGAGAAAATTTTGGAATATATAAAATTCTAAAAACATTACACAATCAAGTACACTGTGTAAAAAGCCTTAAAAATCTCAAAACGTTTGGATCTTATTTTCTATATTAAAAAATTCCTACAAATATTATACTTAAATAAACTTTTAAGAAAATTTCAGAACAGATAAAATTATGAAAAATTATACAAGCAATTATATTGTGTCGGGAGGCTCAACAAAAAAGAAATTTTTGGAGCTTACTTGCTATATTTAAAAAATTTTACAAAAAATATAGTTAAATAAATTTTTCTAAAAATCTGCTACAGTGCACCGTACGGTCACCGTTCGGTGCTAGTGAAGGTACTATTTCTATAAATTCATCACTACAAATACTATTTTTACTATTACGCAGACAAACAGCGCCAGTCCCACAAAGAAGTCGTTAACTGTAATGAAGCTATGTCCATGCCTTCCCTGTGCGACACTCGACCTCTGGCGTTACGGCCAAATCTGTTAAGGCCCGTTTTCCAAGAGGAATTTTCGTAGGACTTGCCTCTCATGAAAGTTCCAGCTCAAACGGACGCTGTAACGTGAACCTAGACGAACTTGGTGAATCGCAGTCGGAGGAACCATCGTCAAGTGACGATTCGACGCGTGCGAAACGTGCCCTCTACGGCGCTTAATTTGTTGCCAACCCTACTCTGGCAGAGGCTGATTCGACACGGTTCCATACAAGATACCATCACCGTTGGGAAGACAACACATGCCTTCGATCCACTCGCGGCCACGGACGAAAAGGCCACACGCAACCCACGGTACGGGCATGCTCACGCTTCACGCTGCTCTAGGTTGGCGCAAGCACGTGTGCCCACTGCCCACCACCGCGTGCAGCCGCGGTGCGGCCAGTGCAAGCCGTGCGGACGGAGGCAGAGGACGAGCGAAACGGCAGAAAAAGCAGGCCCTGCCGCGGCACACTCCCCTTCGACGCGCGAGCTCTGACCGTTGCCGCGTGACCCGGGGAAAGCCTGCCGCGGCCCAGGCCTTGCGCTGCGTGCATGCAGGAGAGCAGAGTGCAGCACGCTCGCCGCCACTCACGAGCTGCGCAGTGCCGCCCACTCCGACGATCCGACGCAACGCGGTTGCGCCGTACACGCGACCGAACAAGGGAACCGTTCACATAAATGTTCCTGCTCACTTTTTTCCTTCAAATTTGATCCTAAATCACGTTTATAAATCTAGTCCACTTCTTAAGTTCGACAATTACAACAGATAACATAGATCATTTATCACGCTGTAGGAGCTATTTGTTTTCAAATTTAACGTCAAACATCTATTTTAAATCTAGTCCACTTTTTAAGTTCGACAATTATAACAGATGATACGTATCATTTATCACGCTATAGAGGCTATTTTTTTCCAACTTAGTCTCGAACATCTGTTTTTACAAATCTAGCATCTCCAAGCTTGACAATTGTGACAAGCAACACGTATCGCCTACCGTACTATAGAAGCTCGATAGGTACTACCAAGCCAGTCGAGGCCCCATGTGCGGCAGCAAAAAGTTGCCGAGCTCCCCCTACAGCAACATATTAGCATATATGATTTGCGCTAATTAAATATGATTAGCACTAATTAAATACAATTAGCACTAATTAATCATATAAGGTATTTGATGTGTGGACAACAGGTGATTTGTCGAGCTTTCCTAGTTTGGTAGGTATTTACCAGCTCGATAGATCTACAAAGAAAACTATATTTATAAAATAGATATTTGGATATCAATTTTTTTTTAAAAATACTACATTACCATTTGTCTAAGGCTGCAATCAAATTGGCTTATGAACAGTGCTCATGGCTTATTTGGCACTATTTATAAGTTTCGTCTTTTTCTGAAATTTTGGTTTTTTGTTGAGCTTTTTTGCCGGTTCTTTTTTTCCCGTATTCGTTTGTATTATACGTAATGGGCTAACATATTTTTATTTTTAAATTTTTAAATTTAATTATGCAAAATAAGCCTCACTACATTCTGATCTTTTTTTAAATTCTACAATATTTTCATTATAAGCACAGGCTTTTAAGCCAAAACGATCACCACCTAAATAATCCCAACAAAGCTAGCTGCTCAGGAAACCGAAAGGTCGTCGTGGGCCCCCGACCTACGTACGCTCGGAGCCGTGTTCGCACGGCGCTCATCCAGCCATGGCCGGTGTTCACACGAAATAGTCAATGATCGTCCGTGGCGAGCCATTACTGCAACCGACATGGTGTACCATATGCATGGTACTACGTCCATCACTGCAAATGAACACTACTCCACAGCTTCTCGCGGTGCTAATTAACAGGGTGTTCTCTTTAGCTATGGTATATTTTTAATCATGGCTGATACATTTTATCTGTATTTTTGAGACGGTAACCTCAAGGCCTGAGCAACAGAAATGTTCGTCAAGCTAGCAGTGAAGCATCTCACCAGTGGCCAGATTGCTCGTACCGGCGATAGATTGATTCGCGACTTGCAAGCCACTAGCAAGCAAATCGGAGACCCCAAGGCATCAAACTTCAACAAGAAAGCAAACCGCAGACGGAAGTACATCACATGAACTTGTTTGCCTCAAGGGATCTACCCCGGCACATGAAGACACTAATGTAAATATCCGAGCGCGAGACGAAGAAGACACTCATCACGGCAAATATCAGCAAATTTTGTTGCCGATCAACTCGTACAAAATCTGCAAATGAGCTCATCTCATCCTCTACCGGACTACTATGTCTACAACGGTCGGCGAACTCCAGCTCTCAATCCTCGTGCTATTACAGCTACATTGGGCCCACCCGCGCTTCAGCCCAATTAAAACCCGGCCCGCCCTGATCTAGGGCCCAGGGCGACGAGCCGCCGTCTTTTCTCCCTTCCACACCGCAACGCATCCTAAACCCGGGTGAGGCGCGTTTCACTGTACCACTACTAAAACCGTAACGCGGCTAAGCAAAGCGTAACACCTTCCGTCACGAGTTGATTTGTTGGGGTCGATGTGGACAAGTGGTTACAGTGTCGTAGACTCGTAAGTCTACTCGGCAACAATCTAACATGAGTTCGACCAATGGAAACATTGTGTTCTAGCTCGCATATAGCCTTGGTTTATCCTCCGAACGAAAAGCGAGAAAAGTGAAGAAACAGTGTTTAAATCGTCTTTTATCTTTTACAAGCATAAGACAGAAAGCAAAGGACACATGCATAACCGCACAAGCAACATCATATCCTTACAAAGCTTCAATAAAAAAATTAATATGTAAAGTCTTTACAAACTTTCTTCAACGATAGCTGGAGCAATCCTGGGAGGAGATCATCACAGCCATGGGATAATAGGGATCTTTTAATCACATCAAAATTAACCTGGCCCCATGGGAGAATTAAGGCACTAAACAATTCACAGGGTGCAAGTGCAACTGTTTCTTGACCACCACTGGCCAGTAAACACTTTTCACAGTCTGCAAAGCAAGCATCTTTTGCCCTGGCTGGAACGGTCATGTGGTGGTCGTGCTAATCCAAAGATAAAAGAGGCCAAGCCATGTGCAGCCCACTCTACTATCTCTCTCTCTCACCTCCCCTTCTGTAGCATCGTTCCATCGGTTTCCTTGTCCTGTTGCGATCATTCACTCTGCTCTTGATTCTATAAAACACAGTCCCGATCCATCTCACTGCCATTGCCAAGGAGCATTTCCATCCAGCTTCTCACGATGTGGCACCATGGCAGGAGATGTGTGATCTTTGCTGTGGCAGCCATGGCCCTTGTGGCGGCGACGGCGGCCTCGGCCGTGCGGGACGAGCGGAGGACGTATATCGTCCACATGTCGCATTCGGCCATGCCGAACGACTTTGCGGAGCACGGCGAATGGTACGCGGCGTCGCTGCAGTCGGTGTCCGACGCCGCCACCGTGCTCTACACCTACGACACCCTCGTCCACGGCTACTCGGCACGGCTGACGCGCGCGGAGGCCGAAGCGCTGGAGTCGCAGCAGGGCGTGCTACTCGTCAACCCGGAGGTGCGGTACGAGCTGCACACCACCCGGACCCCGGAATTCTTGGGCCTGGACGGGACGGACGCGCTTTTCCCGCAGTCGAACACCGCGAGCGACGTCATCGTCGGGGTTCTGGACACCGGCGTGTGGCCGGAGAGGCCGAGCTACGACGACACGGGGTTCGGCCCCGTGCCGGCGGGCTGGAAGGGGAAGTGCGAGGAGGGCAACGACTTCAACGCCTCCGCGTGTAACAAGAAGCTGATCGGCGCGAGGTACTTCTTGACGGGCTACGAGGCGGCGAAGGGGCCCGTGGACGTGTCGAAGGAGTCGCGCTCGCCGAGGGACAACGACGGGCACGGCACGCACACCTCGAGCACGGCCGCGGGCGCCGCCGTGCGGGGGGCGGACCTGCTAGGGTACGCGTCCGGGACGGCGAAGGGCATGGCGCCGCGCGCGCGCGTGGCGACGTACAAGGTGTGCTGGGTCGGCGGGTGCTTCAGCTCCGACATCCTGAAGGCCATGGAGGTCGCGGTGGCCGACGGCGTGGACGTGCTCTCCCTCTCCCTCGGCGGCAGCACGGCGGACTACTACCGCGACAGCATCGCAGTGGGCGCTTACAGCGCCATGGAAAGGGGTATCTTTGTGTCCTGCTCGGCGGGGAATGCGGGGCCGGGCGCAGCCACGCTGTCGAACGGCGCGCCATGGGTCACCACCGTGGGCGCGGGGACACTCGACCGCGATTTCCCCGCCTACATCGTCCTCGGGAACGGCAAGAACTACACCGGCGTCTCCCTCTACAGCGGCAAGCCCTTGCCCACAACGCCGGTGCCTTTTATCTACGCCGGGAACGCGTCGAACAGCAGCATGGGCGCGCTCTGCATGTCCGGCAGCCTAATCCCGGAGAAGGTCGCCGGCAAGATCGTCCTCTGCGACCGTGGCACCAACGCCAGGGTCCAGAAGGGTTTCGTCGTGAAAGACGCCGGCGGTGCCGGCATGGTGCTCGCAAACACTGCCGCGAACGGCGAGGAGCTCGTCGCTGACGCGCACATTCTCCCGGGCTCCGGCGTGGGAGAGAAGGCCGGCGACGCCATGAGAACCTACGCATTGTCCGACCCGAACCCGGCCGCCACCATAGTGTTCGCCGGTACGCAGGTTGGCATCCAGCCGTCTCCCGTAGCGGCCGCCTTCTCGTCGAGGGGGCCGAACACCGTGACGCCCGGCATCCTTAAGCCGGACCTGATCGCCCCCGGGGTGAACATTCTCGCGGCGTGGTCGGGATCCGTGGGCCCCTCGGGGCTCCCCGGCGACAACCGGCACGTCGGCTTCAACATCATATCGGGCACGTCCATGTCGTGCCCACACGTAAGCGGCCTGGCGGCGTTGCTCCGCGCGGCGCACCAGGACTGGAGCCCGGCCGCCATCCGCTCGGCGCTGATGACCACCGCGTACACGGTGTACCCCAACGGCAACGGCATTCTCGACGTGGCCACCGGCCGTCCGGCCACGCCGTTGGACATCGGCGCCGGCCACGTCGACCCCAGCAAGGCGGTGGATCCAGGCCTGGTGTACGACATCACCGCCGCGGACTACGTCGACTTTCTTTGCGCCATTAACTACGGGCCGATGCAGATCGCCGCTCTCACCAAGCATTCCACGGACAGGTGCAGCGCCAACAGCACGCACGCGGTGACCGCGCTCAACTACCCGTCCTTCTCCGTCACGTTCCCCGCGGCAGGCGGCACGGAGAAGCACACCCGCACGGTCACCAACGTCGGGCAGCCCGGCAGGTACAAGGTGACGGCCAGCGCCGCCGTAGGCAGCACGCCGGTCACGGTGTCAGTCGAGCCGTCATCACTGACCTTCACCAAGGCCGGCGAGAAGCAGAGCTACACGGTGAGCTTCGCGGCGGCCGGGATGCCGTCCGGCACCAACGGGTTCGGCCGGCTCGTCTGGTCCAGCGACCACCATGTGGTCGCCAGCCCAATCGTGGTGACGTGGACCTGACCGACCGTACCAACTTAGCAACGCATCTCAGATCTTTAGGTAAAACGCCGCGGGACAGCAATGGCGCGCGCCATTCTCGGTCGGATGCAAGAGACGGTCGAGGATGATTAAGACTTGTGTATCTGTCAATTAGTGTGGTGATTTATCGTTTCATTTTCTTAACTCCGGCTTGCTAAGTCGCCGCTTGCCAGTGCTGCGGTGCAGCCGTCCGAGCTGTGGCGAAGCGGCAACTGAGCATAGGTTGTTGCGGCGACAGAGTTGGTGGTAGTAGCACTCCTAAAGAGGAGAGATTATGAAAGGATAATGGATCAGCAAATGGTACTAGCACACATCAATGTCGCTGGTGATTTATATCCGCAATTTGTACATCATTTGATATCCAAGGTACCGTGGTTCATGTTGAGACTGAAATCTGATTAATTGAATATTGCGTAGTAAGTATGGAATTATATTTGTTTATGCTTGTGCTTATCTTCTCGGAATCGCGGAATATCTTAGTAGTAATATACTACATTTTGCTGACAGTGGTCGGCCTTAGGTGGACTGAAGTGGATTCTGAGATTAGTAGTCCATTCGCCACTGGATTCAGCCATAGCGCTCTTAAAATCACCAAAAGTGAACCATAAGCCAAACAGGTTGACTCAGATAGCGAAAACAGTGATCTTGGCATCTTGCCATCCTGCGTATCCTACTAGCACCCGTGCAATAGTGCTCCACTACTGTATCATCGTAGTTGCATGCACGCAGCCACGAGTACGCTTTTGCTGAAAGTGCATGGCAGTAGATGTTAGTTTTTTAAAGTTATTTAATTTAAAAAGAAAAAAACCGTTACAACATGGCAGAAATACAAAAGAATGAAACAAAAAACCAAAACCAAAACCTAGGGTGGTGATCGGTTCGGATGAAAAGCTCGTGGCTTATGGCTGAAAACACTATAACTGACTGAAAAAATCACTGTAGTTGACAGAGACTTATTTAGCATAATTAAATTTTAAAAAAAATAAAAATAAAAAATATGTTAGCCCATTACGTATAATACAAACAAATACGGGAAAAAAGAATCAGCAAAAAAGCTCAACAAAAAGTCAAAAATTCAGAAAAAGACGAAACTTATGAATACTAAAAAATAAGTTAGAAGTCAGAAATCGAAACCGAGTTAATCAGGTCTAAGGTAGCAACGGAAACTGTTTAGAGTATGGCCAAAATCTCCTCCCAGATCGTTCACATTAAATACTAGCATAGCGTACGCAGCAATTGATGAAAATCCCTTGCTTTTCCTTCGCTGGATGTACATTACCGTCCCAGCAATTAGCGGGCACCACCTGCTGCAATGGTAGTACCGCATCCATGGAATGCTGGATTGGTGCGTTTTTTCCCCTTGTTTCCACCCACATGCCCGTGGCAACCTCTTCACATGCGTGTCCGTGCCGTGGTCACAGCCCCACACTCGCAGTCAGGCTGATAGATAGATCATGGGTGGATCATAGATATTTTCTCCAAACGCGTGACTACTAGCAACTCCATCCCATTAGTCATTTCTCCCTCTTTATTTCCTAGGATGAAGAGGCTAGCTATTATTTTCAGCTCTCTATTTGAGTTAGCATTCCAATGGCCTAGCTATTTGAGAAGCGAGTGAGGAGGCGCTCACCAAATCTAGCTAGCGGCCGGGAGAAAATAGCGACTCGATAAAAATAAAGAGGAGGATAAAGAACCAGTTGGAGTCCATTTCTTGAGTCATATTAGGTAAATATACAATGAAGAGCAGGATAAAGAACCGGTTGGAGTTGCTCTAAGACCCTGTTTGACAGAACTCTAGAGCTAGTTATCTGTAGCTCTAAAAAATCCTAGATCTAGAGTTGCAGGCATGTTAAATGCATTTACATGACTCATTTCATTTATATTGTATATTAAATAAAAATATTTAAATCACTTTAATTTAGTCAACAAACTACAGATCCAAAGATATATCTCGAGCTAGAGTCGTGCAAACGGGTGATGCACTTCACCAACAACTTCATGAGTGTTGTGAGTTATTTTTGCCAAACACCCTTTTTGCAAACAAATTTCATGGATGAATCTCCTTAAATCATGCTCTCACAAGGGAATGGGGTGGGGTGAAGTGAAAATGGTAGTTTTTCACACTCTCTCTCAGCTCATGCAGCTTCTAGGAACCCACTGCCCTTGTAGTTGACAGAAATTACAGCACTTTGCCACTGGGTCCCCACGCCTGTTTCCTCTCCTCCCGTTCGCACTGATTTTATTTTATTTTTTTAATTTGTAATTCATACTCATTCAAATATATTATTTTTTAATTCATATGACCACATACAAAATAACAAACATACAACTCCAAATGTTAGAACAAGTCAGGTCGACAGGGGCATCTTAGACAATTGCCCTCTCTCAACCATGCATGAAGCTGTTGGTGAAGCTGTTTTGTCAAACAGTTTTCTAAAACAGCTTTAGCTTTACCGGTGAAGCTGCTCGTGAAGCTGAAACGAAAAAACAGCTTCACTAGTGAAGCTGAGCTGTGCCAAACGGGGCCTAAGTCTTGGCTGACGAGTTTCTTCACTCATCCATTCGTCGCGGACAGTGCAAATGGCAACTGGAAAATGGCGTGAGATGGATCGTGTGTACTGCTGCTGGGGCCAGCTTGGATAAGTTTGAGATTTATCATTTAAAATATATTGATTTTAAATTTTAGTTTATTTTTATTTTTTTGTCTTTTCTTTATTTGATTTATTCTTTGGGTTTTGATATACATTATCCGGATGTTTTCTTCTTAAATATTATTCAGATTTAGGACCGTTGGATTAGAGATCCAGTGGTTATAAATTCTCCCCCTCCCCCTTGAATTCTACCTTCTTTCCCTTGAAAAAAATCTCCCCGTTTAAAAATAAGAAGCCCTTTGATCTCTAATCCAAGGGTCATAAATTTCGATTACAGTTAGAAAGAAAACATTCGGGTGATGTCTAGACACTCCCTTATTCTTTTGCATTGTTCGTGACAATATAATGGCTATAGTTTAATTTTAATAAAAAATAAAAATCATAGCTATAAACTACTTGAAGCACCACCTTTAGTGAAGCATGGACTTCGACGTTCCAATCGCGGCGACCTCTCAGTCGTCCCAATCTGAGAAAGCCTATCGTCAGATAAGTAGTACTAAGGCCAGTCTCAGTAGAAGTTTCATGTCCCAGTTTCCAACACATCCATATTTTGGAAACAGTGCAGAAGAGTTTCATCCCCATGAAACTCTCTCTACTCCCATGAAACTTTTATCATCTCTCTTCGTCAATACAGTGCTATATCAGCGTATTTAATGCCCATGAAATTCTATGAAACCCCCACTGAGACTGGCCTAATACCTCCGCGTCAAAAACGGAGTATAAGTGGTTTCAGACTTACACGCAGGATTAAGGAAGTGATTAAAATGACCTTGTTGCCCTCTAATTACTCCGCATTGTAAAAGATGTCCCATTTATTCACGAAAGTGATAACATTCATTTAACAAGAGCATAAGAGAGAAAAAAACGGTGGACAAGTGCAGCGGCGGACCTACCCTTCGGGCGAGCCCGGCGGCGCCAGCTCCTCGCCGGCGGACCCCTCCCCGCGGCGCTAACCTAGATCCCGACCTCCCGGGCGGAGGACGGCAGCAGGCGGCGGCGCCAGCGGCTAGAGGAGGCCGGAGGCGGTGGCCGGAGGCGCGGCGGCCACGGCCAGGCCTGAGGCGAGGGAGGCCGAGGCGATGGCGGAACGGGAGCGACGCGGTGGCCGGGGGACGGGTATAACATCCCAAATTTTTGAAATTTAAAAATGTGAAGCTTTTGAATTATTTTGCAATATGTTTTATTTGAATTTGAATTTTATGGTGTTTTTCTGGAATTTGGTTGAGATTCCAAAAAGTAAAATTTCAAGAAAGGAACAAACATGTTTAAATAATAGAGAATTAAAATTTAAAATACGAATCTGAAAAGATGATGCAGTATAAGGAGAAAGAAACCTGAGTTAAGAATATAAATTTTTATTTTGAAAATAATGGCATGAATAGCAATAAAAGTAAATGAATAAAATACGAATACATATACATGCATGTATATGCGTGCATATACAAATTGCGCAAGAAAGAGTTTAGCAATAAGAAATAAAATTAATCAAAATTAAATAAGTCAGCAAAATAATAATATATGAAAATATAAATAAATATATACATCCATGTGCACACATAAATAAAAAAAAGAAATGTACTCGGCCGACCGAGCGGCCGGCCCAATTCTTCTCCTCCCCGCGCACGCGCACGGCCCAGCTCCACCTCTCCTCCCGCACGCGGGCTCCCTCTCCCGACCGCACCCTCTGCCCGCTGGGCCCCGCCCCCACTCTGCCTTCTCCCTCTGCCCGCTGGGCCCCGCTCCCGAGCGCCCCCGCTGCTCCTCTCTCTCTCCCCTGTGCGCGCGCCTGCTTCCTCTCTTCTCCGCGTGCGCCCGCGCGTTCTCTGCTTCTCCGCGTGGCCTTCATGCACTGCGCCGCCCACCGATTCCTCCTCGTCACCCACGGTTTTTCCCACGCGCGCCCACGTCTCCGCAGCGACTCCCTCCGCCCCGTCCGGTCACATCGCACCGCGCGCCATGCCATCCCCCACTGCGAGCTACTCTCGCCAGCCACAGAGTTTTTCCGCGCTTCAAATAGCAGCCTGGCTCCCCCAAGCTCTTCCTCTTCCTCCCCCGTTTCTCTTCCCGCCCGCGCGCTGTGAGCCGCCGCCGCTACCTCCTCGCCGTTCCGGTACCCCGTTGCCTCCCCCATCAATTAAAGCGTGTCATACCGTGCCACCACCCCCAGATACTCCCCATCTGAATCAATTGGGAAACGCCGCGCCGAAGCTCGCCGCACAGCCATCTTCCCCGTCGCCGGCCGAATCGCCGCCGCCCGCGCCATCTCCTCCTCGGTTGGTCTCCCGTCGATTCCTCGCTTGGGGAGCAACCTCTCGACGCCACGAACCTGCTCCGACAGGCACCGGAGCTTCTCCCCCACTCCAGCCCGCCGACACCGAGAGCTCCACCCGCTCCGCCGCCGGTCCGCGCCGCCAGCCCACCGTGGACCCTCCCCGGCCAGGCCGCCTCCATGGGTGAGTTCCTCCCGACCCCCTATTGCTCGTGCGCCGACCAATTTTGCCTTCCCTCCACCACGCCGCGTCGCACCGCGACTACTCGCCGTCGGTCGCCTCGCCGCCGCCGCCGCCTCTCGCCGCCGCCCGGCCGGCCCCCCCCTGTGAGGTTCCATACCCCCTAGCCAACCCGTTTCAGCATTCACCGGCACCACCCTGGCCGCCACTCGCCGGCGACGCCACCACCTACTCAGCGCCGCCGCTCTCCCCTGCTTCGACTAGCCAGCTCCCCTGTTTTGAGACTTTCTTCTTTTAATTTGTGACCTCCCTCTCTTCACCAAACGGGCAATGGCCCAGTGGTCAGCCGAGTTAAGCTAGGTGCACACGTAGCAGGTCGCTAGTTCGAGCGCCGTCGGCCACACCTTTTTCCTCTTCTTTTTATTTTGGTTTTTGTTAGTCCATTTTAATTAAGAAAGTCAAGGAAAAATTTGGAAATAATCCAAGGAAGCAAACAGGAATTTAATGAGGATATAAATGAGAGTAAATGAAGATTTAAATCTGGATTAGTTCATATATGGGTAATTAATATGTTTGAATACATGTCCAAAAGACCAATCATTAGTTAGGGCATTAGTAAAAGATAGTTATGCTTAATGTCCAAGGTTAATAAGAATCTCAAATAAAAATACATACCTTAAAGATGAATTTAATGCACTAAGCTCCTACACCAGCCTATAGGACTAACCTAATGCATGGCAGGTTCGAGTTATAAAGGGATAAAATATCAGTAGCAGTAGCACTTTAGAGAGCACTCAAATTAAAAGGACATAATAATATACATGTGCTAAAATATAATAGCCCTAAGTCATCAAGTATGAAAAATAATCTCACAGGCATGTAAATACTCTAAAATAAACATTTAAACAATAACGCGGGTAATTAGGGTCGCATAAAATACTGCATCCCAAGCTCTGCCCCGATAGCCGAGTTTAAACTAGAATTAGAAGTGAAGCTAAGCCTAATAGCAGCTAGAGTATGAGCAAGCTAATAATAGTGCCATTAATTAAATCTTAACACTAGCTTTAGTACATAATAGTATTGAGCATAATTGCATATATAACAAGTTAGGACCCATATGACTGGATCCTAATTCAACTTAAATTTAGCCTAGCCATGAATGAAGATACATAAAATATGATAATGGGATTATTAGAGATTTAAATTTTAATCAACTACCATATATGAATGAATATTGAGCCTTTGCTATTTATCTTAATCTAATTAGTAAGTAAAGGCCTACATCAGAGATTATTCTAAAACTTAAGAAAGATATCCAAGTGTTATAATGCTTTCGACTAAAATATTTATAGAATAAGTACAGATCTCATCCATCAGTCCAGTTTGCGTTTACCATAACCTAAGTTACAAGGAATACCTACCCAGCCAGACTCGCACTTCGATACATAAGTCTAGCCTAACTCATGGAACTTCCTTGATAAATAACAAAATAATAAAAAGAGATTATTAATAAAAAGATCAAGTTATCGTATGCTATTACCAACCTTGCCTCAAATCACCGAATCACCTATTAACTCGTAACAAAACTAAATTGAGTTTATTTGGATTTATTTGGATCTTTTTGAGTTATTTGCTTTATTTGGATTCAGTTGTTTGTCACGTAATTAGAAATCGGGAGTCGTGAAGATTCAATGGATCAAGCGAGATCAAGCTCGAAGTGAAGATAGAGACCAAAAGCTCAAGAGAAAGCATTGCGTGAGCTCAAGACAGCGGTAAACCGCGCCAGGCGAGTCAATACTTTGATCATGTTGAACCTACGTTTTCTGCAAATTACTTTTGTTTAAATTATCAAATTGCATGCTGTTATGTTATATGCAAATACATGTTAATTTAAGATTATAGTTATATCCCATTGTGTACTTGGTTAATATTACCCCTCCTTTGAAATATTTGAACATGTGAACATTGTCGCCCTAGCACAAATTATAATAGTAACCTTTCGAAAATAAGTCCGTAATTGTATGCCATGCGTAGTATTGTTTAGATACTCATGGGCGCGAGAGCGCCCAAGCATCACTTTTAATCATGAGAAAGTTGGTTGGGCAGTCATGGTGGGAATGACTGGTATATTTTGATATGACTATTTTATGCTCCCAAAAATCCCAACTTGCTTAAATATCTGGGCGGATTGGTTCGATGGTGTGAGAGTGTGGTGCAGTGGAAGCACAAAGTGGTTAGTGGTAGACCGCCCAGATACTACTAAGAACTGAATCTTGTCATGACCTCCCAGTGTACAACAAGTACGACCACAAGCTGGCAAAATGTAGGCAGGGCTAACTAATTTGCATCGACTTAGTAAGGGTTGCGCCGGTGTGACCACGGGCGGGTAGAGGATGGCCACATCCTCCGACGTGACGGCGCAAGAGGGGGCTTCTGGAAGGGTGGTCGTACCCGGAAGAAGTGGAAACCTTAGCGGACGTAATCCTGCTAGGAAAAATGCATTGTAAAAGTCCTGTGATAGTCTACTCAACCGCATGGCTAAGGAATCATGTGGGGCAACGAGTGGATTTATCTCTTGTGGGTAAAGTGTGCAAACTCTGCAGAGTCTAAAACTATTCGAATAGCCGTGCTCACGGTCAAGGGCGGACATGGGAACTTAACCAGATATAGTTCTGTTTCAAAAACACCTTTGTGGGTGGGAATGGAAAGGTGAAGGGCGAAGGATTGCCCTGGTTTGGAATTGTCCTGGGTGTCGTCCCAGTGGTAAGTTAAGCGGCTATAACGCTGAAGGAATTGTTATATGGTGCAGATGCCATGTAGCGGTGGATGGAATCTGAATCGATATTAATAATGCATTTCCTGGTACATTATGATTTGTTCCAAAATTGCTAAGTCATAGGGCTTTTTAATTAATTGTATTCAAAAGCACTCCTTGCAAAACAAAATAACCCGAGCCTCTCCTTTGTTAAGCCATGCATACTATTTACTTGCATTCTGTGTATTGGCTCGCGGAGCACGGGGTCGGAGTGCTCACGCTCGCTATTGCGACAAAATTCAGATTCAGGAATCAAATCACCTCGCCTCAGCAACAAGATTGGACAAGCTGGCCGAGAAGATGAAGATGTCAAGGGCTAGGTTGCGAACCTCCGCTTGGTCGCTGTGGGCATGTCCTGAAGGTCCCACTTGCGTGCTTCGTTCTTTCGCTGCTGCAATTTCATGATTTCGGCCTAATCGGCCCATGAGTAAGTCTACTAATATATTTACGCTTCTGCATGATATGTATTTTGATATTCATTTCTGTAAATGTGAGCACTATCTACTGATCCAGGGAATAGTGCAATGAAATCACAGTGGATTTGGATTGAAAAATCCGGGTCTGACAACGGGGGAGGGCCGAGGCGCGGAACGGCGGAAGGAGCGGCCGGCGGATTTGAGGAGAGCGGAGCGCCGTCGGCGGATTTGAGGAGGCGAGGAGCAGTCGGCCAGGTGATTTGAGAAGCCATCAAGCCGAGGAGAAGCCGTCTAGCAGAGCATAGGGGATGCAGGTCGTTGCTGGGAATCCTGATGCTTATAAGGATTTGGGTATGGTTCCTCTCATTTGATTTGCATATTCGTGTGAATAGAAATAAGCAAGATGTTCTAATTTGGTAATTGTGTGCTTTAATTGTGATACATTGCTGATAATTGATGGTAAAGTAGTAAAACCATGCAACTTATATCACATATTGATATGAGAAGCTTATATCCCTTTCGGGTATTGCGGCGAGCATTTTTAGAGATGTTGGCACTATCGTGTGGTGACTTTGACTACTAGAACGTATGTTGTGTAATACTTGCTTAGCGATTGTGCAAGAGATCACACATTGCTTAGTAACTAATTGGACGCTAGTGACTTCGCCCTAGCTAAAATTTAGTCCTAGGTCCGCCACTGGACAAGTGTATGTAGAATGACTTTTATTTTAAGAAAAATTGAGAATACTAAAATGACCTATATTATGTCACTGGGAGTACACACTATCTAAACTGTCTTAATTAACAAAGGATAAATCTAGTTCAGGTAATGGCTACAGCCTACATGTTCTCCTAAATGGAGTACTAAATTGAACAAATCCCTAAAACATGACTGTAAACAATGGATATGTGTTGCTTCAAACCTGATCCTTATTGCAGAAGATCGCCTTTTTTTTCACTGTCGAGGAGACCGCAGAGCACAATTTATGGGAATCGAATTCTCTGAAGTTGCAGTATGCAACTTCAGAGTGCAGTCACAATCTCAGCCGTCCGATCTAAAAAGAACGGCCCAGATCGGATTTTGCTACAGTAATTTACTATAGTAAAAACAGATCTGGGCCGTTCTTTTCAGATCGGACGGCTAAGATTCCGTGACTGCACTCTGAAGTTGCATACTGCAACTTCAGATAATCTCATTTCCAATTTATGCTGGACACCATTTGAAACGCTGGACCTTCTTAAATACACGTAAAAAAAATGTCTCCTTGGAAATTCCATTGGAGTTTCTGCGACTCCAGGAGATGATCAGTTGGGCTTAAAAGCTCATGGCTTATAGCTGAAAACACTGTAGCTGGCTGAAAAAACACTGTAGCTAACAGAGGCTTATTAAGCATAATTAAATTTAAAAATATAAAAAATATGTTAGCAATTACGTATAGTACAAACAAATACGAAAAAAAAGAACCGACAAAAAAGTTAAATAAAAAACTAAAAGTTCAAAAAAAAGATAAAATTTATAAATAATAAAAAATAAGTTAGAAGCAAAAAAAAATTTAAGCCCAACCGATCACTGACCAGACGACGAAGAAACACTCGACGTATCGCAATTACCGATGGTTGGAGCCACAGGAAGGAGACGAACAATGTGCTGTGCCGTGACCCGACTAGCCGTTGGACTGTACTCCTCGGCAAGGCGCGGGCATCGGGGGAAGCGAGAGGACGTACCACTCGGGACGGGGCATGTCGCGGCAGGCGGTGTGGGCCGCTCGCTGCCCCACCACCAATTTCGTCTCGTCTCACGCCGCGGAATTTAATACGGTGAGGGGGCAGCACAGCGCATCTCGGGCCGACCGCCGAGGCGCGAGCTAGCGGCCGCCTCCTCGATCCCGTCCCACGAGCGGTGCCATTATTTTACCCGTCTGATCGTCTTGGCCTCCCCTCTAAGCAAATGACCAGGCGGTGTCACTAATTGCTGGCTAGAGGTGGAAACGAATCGGATAGAGTTGAATAGTTATAAATATAATTTATATTTTAAAAATAATTATAAATATAAATTCGAATATTTTAAATACGGATATGAATATTTTTGAATACGAATACAGATATTTTCAAATACGAATATCAGATAAAACGGATTCCTAACGATTTTACCGATTTTTCACCGGTTACTGGTTTTATACCACCTAAATTCAAATTTTGAATCACAAAATTTATACAGATTTTTCATAGGTTCTAGAAACGGATCGAATAGTCTCGAATACGAATACGGATACGAATATTCTCGAATACAAATGCTAATACTCTCAAATACAAATACGAATATTCTCGAATACGAATTTTGTCTATCACATTCGTGTTTTCTCGGATACGAATATCAAATAAAACGAATTATCCGTTACCGTTTTTCACCCCTATTGCTGGCCATGCTAGCACTCGCAGGGTTAGAGCATCTCCAAGAGATGCCCAATAAATTCACACCCTAAATCTCTTTTTACAGATCCTAACCACGATATAAGGTCCCAAAATAATCATTCCCTCCAACAGATACCCTAAACCAGAAAAACAGTATTGGAAGCCTAGATCATTCTCTATAAGTAGAGAGCGAGAGCTTATTTTTTGGGTGTGTTCTATTTTTGGGAGTCTATTTAAAAATCTGTTGGAGCTACTTTTTACCCTTCAACTCTAAAATTTAAATATTAAGAGTTATATAGAGTATCTCTTGAAGATGCTCTTACGAAAGCTGCGGATCAGAAGACGGGTCTGGTTTTTAGTTGTCGGCTGCCGTCTGCTCTGCTTTTGTGACTGCTCACAGTTTTGTAAAAGCCGATAAAAGAAATAAGTTTGCCACAAGTGAGGCGGGGAAAGAAAGCGCGGGCGCGGCGCGGCGCCGCGCGGAGCACAAATGTGGTCATGAACCAAAAGATAGAAAAAAAAATTCAACGCAAACTTCGGCGAAGTTTCGCAGAGAAATAATCACCCTATGTATATGATTTGTTTGCATCACATTTTTTTACCAAAAGAATAGCGTATGAAACGATCCACATTTTTAGTGTTTCCTAAGTAGCTAATTCACAAATAATCATAAATAATTAAGCAGCTAATTAAAACAACAAATATAATATATTACCATACATTTCAGATCGCACAAATGCATATAAATATTTGAGGTGATTGGTTTAATTCGCGGAGCCGATCCAATTTGTTAGGGCTTACCTCAACATGGACTAGGGGAGACCAGCAAATCTCCGAACACTATGGTAAAAAAGGAATAGTGTCAATTGTGGTTTGTTTTCTTATACTCAATTTATATTCAAGCAATTTACATTCATAGAATTAAATTGATTGTTTACCATGTTAGGATTTCAAACATTGACATAGTCTTAATTTGTCGGTACATTTAGGTGAACACAATTATTTTAGGCTTTATTTGTACTAAACCAATTTGAGTTAAGATTTTGTATTATATATTTGGTTTTAGACAAATAGAAATTGATAATAATTAAACGAGAATTTTTAATTTGTCTATTCACCCCCTCTAGTGGGCCTCGATCTTACAGTGGGCCCAGGATGACAGCGAGAAAGAGAGGGGCTGACAGGGGGGCCCGCACGGCAGTGAGGGTAGGCGCACGGGAGGAAGTAGGTTGGCGAGCGTGGGCAAAGACCACGCATAGGGAAAAAAACTTGGGCCGGGCGGAGGGAAAAGATGGATTGGCCGGAATACGAAGTGGGTTTCGCTCAAGAAAATAAGGGATTTTAAAAGTATTTTTGAATTAAATAAAGGCAGAGAAAATTCAAGAAAAGCCTAGAAAATAGGAAAGAGAGCAAAAATTCCAAAAAATCTCATAAATACTACAGAGCAAGGGAAACTCAATAAAAATAAAAATAAATTCTAATAGGCTGTAATTAAACACAGGAAGCATTTTCCTTGCTCTAGGCTTAAACAAAAAGAAAAGGAAAAAAGAAAATTAACTTACCCGACCTCATCACAGGTTTCTCTGGTGGGAATAAGTCCCAAGTTAATAAAGGTACGTGTGGCAGATGTGGCAAGCAAAAGTTCACCATATTCTCTGTTTCTTTTCACATCCTAATATGGACTTGGGATGCAACTGTGCACTAAGGGTGTGTTTGGTTGCCTGAATCTCCTTCGTTCTGACTGGGTGGATCCGTATAATCTGAGAAAGAGCTGCATTTGGTTGCTCAGATGAGTGGATGCACTGCATGAGCGGATGCAAAAATACGCCCTCATCCTGGATGGGTGGATACGCTCAAAATGAGCTTCACTGGCCATCCTAGATGGGTTGATGCAGTGTATCTTATGCGGTCCCACGTGTCAGCCTCTCAGGTTTGGTAGACTGCATCCGCTCATACAAGCGACCAAACAACATCTCAGTTTTTTTGCATCCGCTCATGCAACCTCACCAAACATGTTCTTTTTCTGAAATACGATTCCACTCAGCCTGCATCCACTCAGTCAGGATATACGATACAACCTCCATCTACGAACCAAACACACCCTAAATAAACAACCACGAGCTAAGCTGCACGGGCTGGGTTGTCATGACCCATAACTCGCCTCCCTGGCCACGATGGGCTAAGCTCGGCTGGCCCGATTAGGCCGACGTGCTAGACGACATTTGCCGTGGGTCACTTCTCACTTGGTGGTCCATAAGAGCATCTCCAACAATGTCCTCTAAATCTTATCCCCTAAATCACTTTTTAGAGGACACAATCTAGAATATAGAAGACTAAAAATATGTAACCTCCAACAAGTCCTCTAAATATAGTCCCCTAAATTAAAATCTGGGTCCACAAAAACTACCAACCAAAGAATTTAGGGGATCGGACAGCGCAGGAGCGTTGGGGCTGATTTAGGGGATGTGTGCGTCCTCCATATATGGGGGACGAAAAATCAGGGATGGAGTCCTCTATATTTTTGGGTACCAGTTAGGGGATCTGTTGGAACCTTTTTTTACCTTTTCTTTTAAAATATAGGGGATATGAGCATTTTAGAAGATTTGTTGAAGATGCTCTAAAACAAGGGCCTATTTCGAACTAGGAAATTTTGTAAGAAAAAAAAACATCCGGATGTGGGGTTCCCGACGAAATTCACTTAGAAATCCTGTGTTCCCGTCCTCTGCAATCCCGTCCTCTAATTTTACACATCACAATTTGACTTGTTGTTACATAAAGCAAATGAAATAGTCTAAACAACACATGAAACAGGGAGAATTCAACTCGATAATAAAAAATATATATATACAAATTTTCTATCATTTACCTTGCTAGTCAGCACAGGAACACCATGTTCAGAGCCTTCTTCCTTAATGTCACTGCCTGCTTTCTGAATTCTAATCGTATATTGAAAACTGAGCTCAATAATTTCCCTGGTTTTCTTCTTCAATCCCTCATTTTGGAATGCAAAAACTTCAAAGCTATTGTTGTCATGGACCTCGTGGTGCACGGCAGGCAAGACTACTTGACAGTCCTCGCAAGCTGCAACTGGTGCTCCACCCATCATGCTCTAGCAACTAATCGGTGTATCCCGTTGCTCCATTGCAATTTGCACCAATCAATTGCTCAATTGACTTCCCAGCTTTGTGATATTTGAGTAGTAGCATTGTTTTTCAGCAGGTTGGCACGAATCTCTTGAGTTCTTAATATGTTTAGTTGGGCCCCCTGTCATTCCCTAGCTAGGAACATTCACTCGTAATGTGAAACAGATGCTGCATGTGCTGAAGCGGCACATTAAAATGCATGAACCCTGAAGCATATCAGCAACGAAAAACTTAATAGCTGCTTAACTAATAGAGCATGTAAATTAACAAAATGAAGAAATAAAGAACAGATCATTTGGATTTTGGAACATCGGCCCAATTTTAACCAAGTGTATCAGAACAGATGACAGAGGATCAAGAATTCATACCATTAAAAAGAATGACGGTCAATCAATCAAAGGTTCCTGTATCAGGATCTTCATTTTCTCAACAAGAAAGTCAAGCACATCCTTCCTTCCTTCCTTCAACAGCAGCTGCCTTAGCTTGCCAAATGTCGAACCAGGTGGTCTAATGCCCATCTCTATCATATCTTCAAGCAGAACACAAGCTTGGCTAACCTCACCCTTGTCACATAGCCCATTGATCAGCACAGAGAATGTGTGCATGCTCGGCAGAAACTGCCTCAACCCCATATACTTCCATACCTTTAGTGCCATCTCTACCTTGTCATTCTCACAGAACATCTTTATCATCATGGTGTACGTATCAGAGTCTGGTTGGCAGCGCTTAATCATGCGGCGGAAGACCCTGTATGCTTCGTCATCCCTTCCAAGGCTAATCAGACTGTTAAGGATGATGTTCCAGGTCCTTGAGTTCGGGGTGATTCCATGGCCTTCCATGTCATCCATGACTCTATACGCATTCTCAAATTTTTTCACTTTGCAGAAGGCAGTGACAAGTGCATTGTACACAACAACATCTGGCACAATCCCATCCTTTTGCATATCCAAAAAGGTTGCAACAGCATCCTCGATCCTCATCTCAACACCGTAAGTATGCACTAAGCAACTGTATATGAAGGTTGTTGGCTGGCAGGACCTGGAGCTCATGTCCTGCACCACACAGACAGCTTCCTCAACACGGCCTGTCTTGCAGAGTGCGTCGACCATGATGCCATAAGTGACGATGTCAGGTTGGCAACCAGCGTCAAGCATCTCACTGTACACCTCTCGCATCTTTGGGAGGTTGGGTGCTCTCCCCCAGCCCTCAAGCAAGATGCTATAGGTCTTGGCATCGGGGCTGAACCGGCCATTCATCTTGTCAAAGATCTCCTGCGCCTTGCGCACGTTCTTGGACTTGCACAGCGCACCAAGCAGGCTGTTGAACGCGGCGAGGTTGGGTACCACGCCGTACTTCTCCATGACATTGAACGTGTAGACAGTCTCATCGACCTTCTGCGCCCGGGCATACTTCCGCATGATAATGCCGAACGTCTCGACGTTGACCACGCCCTCCCGGCGCATAACGGCGACGACGTCCCACATGAGCTGGTACTGGCGGATCTTGGCGAGGGACGCGACCACCGTGTGGTAGGAGCGGACGGTGTGGGCGCAGCCGCCGCGCTTCTGCCTGCGCGCCCACTCGAAGAACCGGTACGCGAGCATGCCGGCGTTGTCGAGGCGCTCCAGGACGCGCTCGGCGACGTCGGGCGTGACGCGGACGCCGCTGTGGTCGAGCTCGTGCTCGAGCGCGGAGGCCTTCCGGCAGGAGACGATGAGCCTGCAGAGTCCCTTGGCTGGGTCGCAGGCGTCCGCTGGGACGTCCACGCCTCGGCCGCTGCTGCTAAGCATTCTGACGAACACCTCGCGTGCCACCAGCCAAGTACGGCGAACGCCACCCACCATATTGCTATCCGCACGCTGAGGCCGCTGCGGTCGAGCTCGTGGCTAAGTTCAGCGCTCACTCGCTTCCTCACCGCAGTCAGATTACTTCAATAGGCGAACGGTTTCGTCTTGCTCCGCCGCGGCCGCCGGCGACGGGGACTGCTACCACCAAACTGAAGTATCAAATCGTGCAACTGAATGCAGCGCGCTAATGACTTGGACCACCAAGTACGAAGAAAATCAGAAAAAAAAAATCCATCGGCAACAAGCCCATTAAACGAAATGGGCCCAGTATCTTACTGAGAACTCATAAAGGCCCAAGGCTGGTAAGCAACACTGCGCTAAACCTCAAAGCGAACACGAGAGAAGGTAGTCACCAAACATGGCGGCGGCGCCGGAGAGCAAGGCGGGTAAGTCTCCGGAGGAGCTCCTCTGCGCGGCGGCGGAGTCCGGCGACGCGGGCGCTGTATCTGAAATGCTTTCTGCCGGCGCCGACCCCACCCACTTCGACGCCTCCGGCATGACCCCACTCATGCACGCGGCCGCCGGGGGCCACGCCGCCGCTGCGCGGCTCCTCCTCGACGCCGGTGCGCCATGGAACGCTCTATCCCCCTCTGGACTCTCCGCGGGCGACCTCGCCTCCGATTCGGTCACCTTCGACCTCCTCCTCGACCACGCCCTGCGCTCCGAGCTCGTCCTCGGCACCGTCGCCCGCCGCCAAGCGGGCCCCGCGAACTCCTCCGACGGGGTCCCCACCGCGAGCTACCTCGACTCCAGGGTTTCGTTCAGCGAGGAGCGGGTGATGGACGCAGATAGCAAGGCGGTGATGATGGAGTGGGAGCGGCCGCTGATGGAGGCGCACGCGCGAGCGGTGTGCTCCGGCGGCGGCAAGGTGCTCAACGTGGGGTTCGGGATGGGGCTAGTGGACGAGGCGATACAGAAGTACGAGCCCGAGGAGCACACCATCGTCGAGGCCCACCCGGACGTGTACGCCCGGATGCTCAAGCTCGGGTGGGGCGAGAAGAAGAACGTCAGGATCGTGTTCGGGCGGTGGCAGGACGTGATCCCGCAGCTCGGGTCTCATGACGGTATAACAAAAGCTCTCACCTTTGCTCAAGTTCAGTGTTGTGATGTTTGAGCTTTGAAGGCATTGAAGCATTGCGTTGCTTGCTTGCTTGTTTGTGGATAGCTGCGTTTCTGCCAAATGTTGTTGGTGCGTTAGGTTAGGTTTCCCGGGCTTGATCATAAATTCGTAATCATGTTAGTGTTGTGTCCAAGGTAACAATTCGATGTGTCAGCATGTTTGTGCGGAGATCTAGTAGAGGAGTATAATGAAGTTGTTCAAAGGTGAATGCTACAATCTGGTAGAGTTTTTATGGAGTGCTGCTGTCTCTTTAGACGGTCATACAAATTTGGTATGACTTGGAAAAACCAAGGCTCGTTGAGATCAGTCTCCTTCGTTTTTTTCGGGAGCAGAGCTTCTGAAGGAAGTTACACAAATGGTATTAATGTGCCCAATCTTTATTTACTCTGTGTATTAGTTCCTCGCGTCTTGCAGATATGCATTATGGAATTTTGTAGGAGTTGGTTATGTTAAGGTTGCATGTTTTGAAGGAGTGGTAAAGCAGTTTTAGTGCGTGCTAATTTTCTGATATTGTCCTACAAGTTAGTTAGAATCAAAGGCGTTTTACAAGTACATATTATGCAGTGAAATATTTCAAACTAGAGTTTCTAAAAAAAAATCAATGTAGGTATTTCTGGATCTTATGATTGCTGGAAATATAGTATGCATCTAGATGGTATATTGATACATGGTTGTATTGCACATCTTCACAGACTTCAGTACAAGTATTTATCATGTGAGGATTATGTTGGAAATAACTTGTGCATTGCAATACCATGCATGTCTTTACTTTGTTATTGCAAATTTTGTTTACTGGAATTAAATTAGTTTTAATGTGCATTTTGTAAATAATAATTTTCATCTTTTGAATATCTTTTTCCTATTTAAAAACAATTTTTGTGGTGTAATACTTTTCGCCGATACTTCAATTTCTTATAAAAGTTAGTCATGAAAAGTATTTTGGAAACATATAGTGCTTTTTTTTTAAAAAAAGAAAGGATATAGCAAACATGTTCAAAGCAGGTGATGTTGGATCTTATGATTGCCTGCAAGAGAAGTATCTACCTAGATGGTGTGGATGCATCTTTCTACATCATGTCATTTCATACTTCTTTTTGCATCAGCAGACAACTATATCGAGAAGGGTGTACATCACACTTTCCAATTATCTTTTCAGTGATTTGAGTGTTCAATAAGAAGTGTGAATAAATCAAACAGTCGTGTGAGGCAATTCAAACCACGGTCACTATACTTTGTGGCTAACTTGTTGAATTGTGAGTTTGTGAGAACTCAAAGTAACATCGGTATTTCTGTAAATCAAGTATTGAATATGTCAAACCATGTGTTGTTTGCCTTGTTGACCTACACATACACCAAGCTTACTTTTCTTGTACTTTTGACACAATCAAAGGAAAAGCAAGAAAGGAACCTGTAAGAAATTGAGTAATGGTGTTTGCTATTACAGATAAAGTAATATTCAACTTATGAACTAGATAACAACCTCTTTCCGATTTGTCCAACAAAAGTTTCTCAGCATTTCGTTGTCACTGACAAATATGAATCTATACCGAGAATAGAATATTCCCATCAGATAACTTGATCTTCCTCATTCACACTCTGAACAGTTCATTCCATGTTTCTTTGTTATGCTGCACGGCACTGCAATCAACAGACAGGCAGCTTTGTGGTGGTCCATTTGTAGTATCATTGGGGAGTTTGATATGCTGATAGACTTTCCAAATGATATTTTAGGTAATAGGTATTGATATGTGCAACTATAAAGTAGTTGATATTTTGAAATTACTTTACTTGATTGGCTAGTGAAACTAAACCTCAAAATGCTAAAGCTAAAGAATCATTGTTGCATAATCTTTTTAATGGAATATTTTGGCGTGCACAGGTATATTTTTTGACACATACGGAGAATACTACGAGGACATGAGAGAGTTCCACCAACATCTTCCTAAGCTACTGAAGCCTGGAGGGATCTACTCATACTTCAACGGCCTTTGTGGTGACAATGCATTCTTCCATGTGGTGTATTGCCAGCTTGTCTCATTAGAGTTGGCGAATCTGGGCTATTCAACGCAGTTCATCCCTCTTCCAGTTAAAGATTGCCTCTCAGAGGAAATATGGAAAGGCGTGAAGCAAAAATACTGGCAACTGGACACTTACCATCTCCCTGTTTGCCAGGCAGAATCAGAATCAGAGTAGCATTTCTATAAACTAGTGGGGTAATTCCGTAATCGTTGTGTTAGTGTTTACTGGCCGTTTACTGCTGCATTTATTGAAGCATGCTTCCGAATTTTCAAACAGCATTTCAGAGCTGAAACTTTCTTTCAGCGTGTGATGATATTTCACCCCTGGATGCGATGTGCGTGTCAAATTGTCGGGTGTGGTCAATGGAAGAACTCCCACGGAAAATTGGTTTTCTGACAATGATTTTTCTTTTCATGCTCGAGGTATGGTTCCAGCGCCTACTGCTGACCAATGATAATAGAGTAGCCTGTTCTTTTCGGCTTTTGATTTCAGATTTTTTTTAGCAATCACTATTTATTAGACTAATAACATTTAGCCTAAAAAAAAGAGGCCCGTTATACTGTACTTTTTACTAGCATCAGGTAGCCACTGCTGCTTAACGGAATAACGGTAAAACTAGGCCAATACCATCTCAGAAATTTCTGACTGGAAGTACAGTATGTGGGTTAGCGCAGCGGTCAGGCGTAGGCAATCTTCAAAGGTGGAAATATGGCGCATGGACGTATGGTGGTGCTGTTCTGTGACCGATCTTGGACGTATGGTGGTGCTGTTCTATGACCGATTTTGGCTTAGTTGTTTTCAGCTGATGACTCATGTGTTTCTATAAACTAATAAGTGTGTACATAGAATTCATACCAAAAGTATTGATTATATATCTAGAAATGAAATACAAATTTTGCTTTTTGCTTCATACTTTATGACTGAAATTTTTCATTAGTTATGTAGTTAGGTACACCTTATAATAGAAAATATTCCGTCCTCATGTATGTCAAGGCGTATCTAACTACACGACAATATGGAGTAATTAATTAATTCTAGAAACCAGAAGCAATTAAGCATGGAAGGTTGGTCGGTAATTAAAATTTACTGTTCGATCGAAACAATACTAACATTCCGTCCTCATGTATGTCAAGGCACTATAAGGAAATTAACATTCTGTATGGAAACAATATTAAATGTTTAGTGTATGGAAATATAAGGAGGTTAACATTCCGTATGAAAACATTACATTGCATAATCTCACTATTCATTATGTTACTAAACATTCCATTCTATGCCAGCTATTTCATATGGAAATGGGACATACTAAATGTTTAGTGTATGGGGAAGATGTGTATGGAAACGTTCCGTATAGAAACAAACCGAGATTCACAGGCGCACATGAGATTAGGAGGATCTCGACATTAACCTCCTCAATCTGCTTCCCATGTCGAGATTTGCTTTACATGCCGGCTAAATGGAAATAATCTTATGAAAAAGGTGTGTACGGAATAGAAAGGTCATACTAAATGTACCGAGATTTGCCGAAATTTACTTCCCATGCGAGATCTGCTTCCCATGACCAATTCGGTCACGCTCCATTGGCTAAGCCATCGTCTTCTTCTATCGTGCAAGATCAGTATATTCATTCCACAACTCAATAATAGCACAATCTAACCCCAACTAACCCACCCCAAACCATCGACCAAGCCCAACCCACCAGCATTCAGAAGGCTCATTATCCAAGGACATCGTTTCTAAACCTTGTAAATTATTTCGTAGCTACAATAACCGGTCGATAGTCGTAAACTATAGTAACTGGTCAATAGTGGTAAGCTACAGTGATCGGCCAGTGCTTGAAGGACCTGCATGGTCGAAGACTGCTAGTACCGACTTTGTATGAGCAGTACGGTCGGAGTTGCGGTAAAAGCCGTGGTTGAAGGACTCGATGTTGTAAGGAGTCAACTTGGTCAGGTCTGTGTATTGTCATATACTTGATCAGATCTGTGTATACGGCTGTAGCTATAGTGAACCGATCGATAGTCGTGGCTACAGTAGTTGGTGGGTAGTCATGAGCTACAGTAGCTGGTCGATAGTTGTGAGCTACATTAATTTGTGGGTAGTCATCAACTACAATACCTGGTCGGTGTTCGGAAGACCTGCATGGTTGAAGACCAGTAGTACCGACTTTGTGTGAGCGATACGACCGGAGTTGCGATAAGAGCCATGGTCGAGACGTCGCGGTCGAAGTTCCATTGTCGAAGAACTGTGGTCGAACGACTCGAAGTCGTAAGGAGTCAACTTGGTCAAGTTTGTGTGTGGTCATAGACTTGATCAGATCTATGTGTGTGGTTATAGCTACAGTGAACCAGTCGATAGTCATAGCTACAGTAACTCATCGTAAGCTACAGTGCCTGATCGGTGCTCAGAAGACCTAAGTGATTGAAGACCAGTTGTACCGGCTTTGTGTGAGTGGTACGACCAGAGCTCAGTAAGAGCTATGGTTGAAGTTCCGTGGTCGAGTTACCGGGTCAAAGTGTCATTATTGAAGGACTCGAATTCGTAAGGAGTCACCTTGGTCAGGTTTCTGTGTAGTCATAGAATTGGTCAGATCTGTGTTTGTGGTCGTAGCTACAGTGAACCAGTCGATAGTCGTAGCTATAGTAACTCATCGGTAGTCGTTAGCTACAGTAATTGATCAGTAGTCATAAAGCTACAGGACCTTATCGGTGCTCGGAAGACCTGCTTGGTCGAAGACCGTTGTATTGGCTTTGTATGAGCGATACGACTGGAGTTGTAGTAAGAGCCGTGGTCGAGACGCCGTGGTCGAAATACCGTAGTCGAAGGACTCGTAGTCGTAAGGAGTCAACTTGGTCAAGTCTGTGTGTGGTCATATACGTTGTTAGATCTGTGTGTGTGGTTGTGGCTATAGTGAACTGGTCGATAGTCGCAGCTACAATAACCGTTCGGTAATCGTAAGTTACAGTAGCTGTTCGGTAGTCGTAAGCTATAATAGTTGGTCGGTAATCGTAAGCTACAATACCTGGTAATCGAAGACCGGTAGTACCAACTTTGTGTGAGCGGTACAATCAGAATTACGGTAAGAGCCGTGGTCAAGACGTCATGAACGAAGAGCCGTGGTTGAGACGCCGTGATCGAAGTACTATGTTTATCTAGACATCAACAACATTGATCATTAAGAACCCAAAATATTACATAGCACATAATTAACTGAAGGAAATGTGCCATGAACCGTGTATTTATAATATATGTGAATTGTGACCTGTATAGTAGCCAATTTTGCCTACATAAAATGGTCGTCGAAAGAAAGTGGAGAGATTTAGAAGGTGATTACATGCTAAAAGCAATAAGGTGTTATGATATAATGATCATGGAGCTAATTTTCCACAATGAACTAACTTCAAGAAGATGGGGGGAGGACATCACAAACCTTGTGTTAATCGAGGCATAGATGTGTTGTGCCAGCGTAGTGGGTCACGGGGGGCGTCGAGATGGAGGGTGGGGTCAGCGGTGGACTGCATGACAGGCGTCGTCGGATTGGAGGAGGGGGCATAGGGCACAGACGTCGAAGGAGGGAGCGCAAGGCACGAACTGGAAGGGGCCAGAGTGTGGCGGAGCGGCGCCGCAAGAGCCGAGTGGGTCGAAGCGCAGAGTGCAGCGGAGCAGGGGGTGGCGCGAGAGCGGAGGGGGAGGAGCGGCGGTGTGGGGGAGGAGCGGCACTGCGGGAGTGAAGGGAGGAGGAGCAGTGACACAGGGGCGGAGCGACGGAGCATGGCGGTAGGGCGGAGCAGGGGATGTCACGGGAGCGGGGGAGCATTGGGGCGCCGCCGATGGATGCATTGTAGAGTTGTGAGGGGTGGCGCTGATAGATTGCGGGCGTGATTGCTGGGGTGGTGGACGCGGCGTGAGGCATTGGTGCCCAAGCAGGCGAACGCGCGAGGTAGCGGGATTGCCAAGACCAACTTGCAATTGTAGATGTTGGATGAATTGAATAAACGGTGTAGATATTCAGATAGTAGTACCAACTTACAATGTTAGCCATTGGATTATATATTGATCTAACCATCAGGAGATGAGGGTATTAACGCGGTTGAGTGACAAATGGTTTAATCAAACCGATACTTTTTTATATTAGCATGGATAAACAGAACGGTTTATATATCGTAATTTCAAAACAATTTATCAAAATAGTATTTTAAATTAATTTATCGGTACTTAGTTTGTTCGCCGTCTAAAACAATATATGCCGCAGCCGAAAAGAAAAGGTCGCCGCGTGGTTGTTCTGGGTACTTTTCTGCCAGGTGCAGCGTGCGGGTAAGCTTTTTTTTCAACGTTCTGGACGCGTCTTTTCTACAGTAACGACCTGGCTGCCCGGCAAGTACTGGCACTCTACATTCCTTGGACCTGACCTGTGAGCCGCTACTGACTGACGTTGTTAGGAGCGACACGGAAACACGAGTCACACATAGCGCCGTCCCGTGATACCGGATGGCAGTCGCCGATCTCTAGGACCTTCTAGAAACACCGTTAGCCGAAGCGCGTTTGTGTCGCTGCACTCACGTTCAACGACACACAGCGATAGATCTCTGATCCTGTGCCCGTAGAACAGTTGACACGAGGTCACTTCCTGCGCTGTCCTCACGTGTGTTCCGGTGCTCGGTGAAGACTACGAGTAGTAGTACTACACCCTTCGGCAAGGCCAAGTTGTTGTGCTCTCCCTCCCGGCGGCGAGGCCGGCTCCGAGGAACACGGCTTCTGTATTCTTATTTTTTCTGTTCTTTTTGTGTTTTTGTCTACATATTATATATCTATTAAATACTAAGATCTTATATTATAGATAATAAATTAATAGATACATAGCACGTAGATATAAACACGAGAGAACGGAAAAACGAAAACAGAGAAGCCATGTTGGGCTCCGAGAATGAGAACTCCCCGAGGAGCTGGACGGCTGGGCCCCAGCCACCGGCGTCCGTGGCCGTCGTCACGGGGCACGCCCGCCGCACGTCGCGTCAGCCTTGACGTCGCCGTCGCCGCGGGTCTCTGCGCCTCGCTTTTCTGGAAGCATCGGCGCGCAATAACGCCGTGCTACGCTCCTAAATATCTGCCTCCACTGGCCTGCCGGCCTATCGTATCACGCAGCTCAAAAGTCCACTTATCATCACAGCTGTCCCCCGAATCGAATTAAGTTAGCGGCGGCACTTTTCAAGCACTGCGAATATCTTTCGTTTTTAATGCATAACCTTTTTTTAATACAATAGTGGCATATTTTTTTAATACAATACTGTATTCTTTTATATTGTGGTTGTGATTTTTAACTTATGGCTTTTGAATTCTGATTGCTTACGAGAGATAATTCGTAGAGGGAAATAATCGCATACAATTTTAGTCGATATATCTGAATTCGGTATAATGTCTACTACAATCTATCTATAGATCAATCTTAAAAAGACACATCATTTAAAATCCAGTAATTATAGAAAAATGATAAATCAAAACATCATCCGGACCGAACCCATCCATTATTGCGTGGACGCGTTGTATGCAACCATTTTTTCCCCTCGATTCCACACCTCACCTCAGTTGTGTTGACCGCTGCTCACCGTACTCATGCTCATCCATTATAGGAGTACCCTGTGTAGTTAGTGTCATCATCGCTCGCACCTTATCTTCCTAATCATCATACTACAGCTTACATCGCCACCTTAGTTTTCAATACTGTTGTCCACCTCCTTGTACAACCACGTGGCACTATTGTTGTCGTCAGCTCATCATACGGTTGTTGCGTGTGCTATTTTATCCCAAGTTTTTACTGAAACCTTAAGGGATGGAGAGCAGTATACAGGACTATTTTTTTCCATTTCGGCTTATAGTTTTTAACTGCGACTTATAACTTTTAAGCTGTTTAAAATAGAAATTAAGAAGTAATAGAAACTCGCATACTGTTTTATATGATAAAAATGAAGTTGTTACATTGTACACATCATCTTTAAAAGATAAAAATCTAAAAATAGTTTTAAAAGCTAAAAGGAACAGGCTAGGTAGCAAGAAAATTGGTGCTTTACAAATAGATATTTTTTTAAAAAAAAATAGAAAAGGGTGTAGGCTGAGGCTTATAGTTTTTTGTTAAAATTTTTGAATTTCAGCTATTTGCGACAGAGATTATGGAGAGATACTCGCTTGCGATTTTAGTTGATACAGATCGTAGGTTTTTAACATTTACTATAATTAACTTATAGATTTTATTTTAAAAAAATATTTCATTTAAAAATTAGATATTATAACGAAAATTAAAAACCGCTTATGAGCAGGCAATTTCTAAAAGCCGCAACTACCTATCACCAATACCAGGTCCGCGATCCCACCTGTCTGAAACCAGCAATTTCTAAAAACAAACGGGACGCCAGTGTTGAGAAAACCTAAGAACAGCAGGTCAAATCACCCAATCCTATAAAGCGACACCTCACATGATAACTACCGTAGACTCGTCTCTCCTCCGCCCCTTTCCTCTCCTCATCCCCCACGCGCTTTCCCCGCGCGAAGCCTTTTGTACTTAACCTAACCCCTCCTCCAAACAAATCCCAATTCCATTTTCCAATTCCAAGCAGCACGCATACGATTTTCCAAGAACAACCAGACGAGGGAGCGAAGAAGCAAAGCGCGTGTGGGAGAGGAGGAAAGTTTGGATTTTTTTTGGGTGATCTGTTGGTGGTGGAGATGTTGAGGGCGGTGGCGAGGTGCTGCGGACACTGGCCACCGGGGGCGGCGGCGGCGGACGGCATGCTGTGGCAGACGGAGCTGCGACCTCACTCGGCGGGGGAGTTCTCGATGGCGGCCGCACAGGCGAACCTGGCCATGGAGGACCAGGCGCAGGTGCTCGCCTCCCCCGCCGCGACGCTCGTCGGCGTCTACGACGGCCACGGCGGCCCCGACGCCTCCCTATTCCTCCGTTCTCGCCTCTTCCCCCATGTCCAACGTACGTGTTCTATCTATTTGCCTTCTCCTTGTCTCTTTCTT
Source organism: Dendrocalamus sinicus (assembly GCA_036346575.1). Classification (NCBI taxonomy): domain Eukaryota; kingdom Viridiplantae; phylum Streptophyta; class Magnoliopsida; order Poales; family Poaceae; genus Dendrocalamus; species Dendrocalamus sinicus. Next base: position 5,431,338 of record CM070648.1, read on the forward strand.
GTCTCAGCCGTGCGCGCGATACTGATTTTGCGATCCTTGCTTTCTTGGCGGCGGCGGCAAAGACAGGCTTCGCGACGGAGCAGGGGGGCATGAGCACGGAGGCGATCCGGAGGGCATTCGGCGCGGCGGAGGAGGAGTTCCTGCAGCAGGTGAGGCAGGCGTGGCCGATGCGGCCGCGGATGGCTGCCGTGGGCTCCTGCTGCCTGCTCGGGGCCATCTCCGAGGACACGCTGTACGTGGCCAACCTCGGCGACTTCCGCGCCGTGCTTGGCCGCCGCGTGGTCGGGGGCAGGGTGGTCGTCGCCGAGCGGCTCTCTGAAGAGCATAACGTGGCTTCCGAGGAGGTGCGGCGGGAGCTCGCCGCTCTCCACCCGGACGACGGGCAGATCGTGGTGCACACCAGGGGTGCGTGGAGGGTGAAGGGGATAATTCAGGTGAGAACGTGATGAGGAAACCCTTCCCTTTGATTAATTCAATGCGTCTCTGTGAGAAATTGGGGCTAAAGACGGCTGCTTGCTGATAAAATTTGCAGGTTTTGGTTGCTCGTTGGTGTGTTTGCGTTAGAATTTTGGGTAGTTTGTTTGCACATTCAGATATGATATAGTAGTGCTTGTAATGAAACTGTATCAGAGATTCAGAGTTCCCTAATTTATAGCAAAAGGCCAAGTAGATCCCAAAACATGAAGATTAACCTATCTCCTTGATCTTCAGTGGAGATTAACCTATCTCCTTGATCTTCAGTGGATTTCCAGGTAGCAGGTGAAAGAAATTGCTCCCTTTCGTTGATTGTTCTGCTATCTTCGTTTTAGCTAGATTGTTATGCAGTTGACGATGTTTAAGAGGTTAAACATGTCACTAAGTCAGAAATGAAAAGCTTTCCACCACGTTTTCAGGAAACCGACTGGCCATAATTAAGATTTTTTTTGCCTCCATTTTTTTAGAGGGGATACTGAAATGACAAAGTTTAGCCTTTTATGTTCTTATTTTGCAGTGATTATTCTGTGTCCATTCTTATAGCTACAACTTTGCATACTATACTGGATTCCTGGGATTGCAATCTATATATTTGAGCTATCTCTTTTGGTTATAAGCTGCTCTATTTATCTTTGGAGGTCTAATGAACTTGGACATTGTTTGACCATTAGCTTGTGCTTTTGGTCTTTTGGTCATCACTCATCAGTTATCTTAGGAGAACTTATGATGCTTGTTATGAAGTTTCATAGAAGCAGAGCAAAGAGAAGTAACACGAGCTAATATTTGATTGCTGGACTATCAGGTGTCGAGATCCATTGGTGATGTTTACTTGAAGAAACCGGAGTATAGCATGGATCCCTTGTTTCGCCAAATTGGTCCCCCTATCACACTGAAGAGGCCTGCCCTTAGCGCTGAACCATCGGTTCAAGTTCGCAAGCTGAAACCAAATGACCTATTTTTGATATTTGCTTCAGACGGTCTTTGGGAGCATCTTAGCGACGATGCTGCTGTGCAAATTGTCTTCAAGAATCCAAGAACGGTAAGTTTGATATAACATTAACAACATTTCGTCCTGCCATCGTGGGGGATTTTTTCTCCCCGCATGAATGATCTGTTAGGCAATGAAATGACACCCAAGTTTATGTGAAATAATTCGTGCAGGGAATAGCAAACAGATTAGTAAGGGCTGCCTTGAAGGAAGCCACAAGGAAGAGGGAGGTCAGTTTCCGTGATCTGAACACGATAGAGAGGGGAGTGAGGCGGCATTTCCATGATGACATTAGCGTCGTCGTGGTCTATCTTGACCGGCACCGCGGGCGCCGCCACACCAGGGTTGTGGACTCGAGCAGCAACTGCACCAGTGCCCCCGTCGACATCTACTCCTCTAGCTCCGGCAAATCTGCGGAGCCTCTGTAAGCTTATCGGGGCTCTGGTTAGTAGACTGGACGGCCCGCAAGTTAAGACTTGCATTTCTCTGGTTGGTAAATGGTAGAGTTGCAGACCAGTAACAGGAACTACAGTGGCATCTTTGGAAACCCGCAGGATGTACATAAAAAGCGTGGGTGCGTCGCATTTTGGTGTTGGAGGAGATATTTGATTTTTGGCTTATGTAATCGCAGAATTTCTTCTTCTTCTTTGTTGGTTTCTCTGTTTAACCAGCAGTTAACCTATGTATTAGAGCGGGCAAGCTAATTTATCAGTATCACACTGTATTGTGAGAGTTTATTACGAACTGAAAGTTAGTGGGGACTCGAGAATACAACTCTAAATTTGCATGTGCATTCTTTTCCTCCAGTGAGTGTTTATCCGAAACTTTGGTTCCCTGTAATGGCTGGAGGGAGGGCTCAGGAGTGAAGGCAGAGAAATGCCCTTGCCCAGTTGCCCTGCCCAAACAACGCCCCAAGCTCCCAAAGACACCTTCAGTTCCACAAGACCCAAATGTCCAAGCAGGTGTCTACAAGAAAAAGGAATTTTTACCACATATGGCTTAATTTCAACCTGTATTTGTAAAAAAATAGTCGTATACGAATGGAATTAGCAAAAATGGCATTTCTACCGCTCTGTCACCGGGCGGCAGCACCTTGTGGCCGATAGCTGGTCCATCGAAGCTCGGCCACCAGGCGGTCGCCCGCCCCACCGTGCGGCCACCTCCCGGTCACTCACCACCGGACAGCAGGTGATTAAGCCGACTAATTAGCTGGCTTAATTACCTGTTTGAATTAGTATTGCATGGCCTTGTCTTCCATTAAGCACGAGCATGTCCCGCAAGGTACATCAGCTGGTCAGGTGCTTGTGTGTCGGTTCGTAGGAGGTATGGAGATCGTTCCGTCTGTTGAGTGGTTGGCGGTGGTCCAGTAAGCTGAGATACACCAGGCAATGTCTTCTGGTAAGCGTCAAGGTGCTCCTGCTAAGACATGCCGAATTGGTAAATGCTAAGACACGGCGGCACCTCGATTTATGCCCACTAGGGTTGGCACCGCCTACCAAGGTCACTAAAAACAAACCGAAAAGTAACTAAAAAACAAAACAAACACGTTGTGCCTGCACCAGCCGTACGGTGCCACTTCTCTGCCACCGGCCACCGTGCGGTAGGCCATTTATTTTGCTAATGACATTCTTACACTAATTAACAACAGGACTAATCAGCTGGCGCACAACAGCTGAGCGGCAGGCCGCTTGTCGTATTGTGGCTGGGTGGTAAGGGGCACATGTCGGCTATACGGTGTCGTCGCCCAGTAGTCGGACGACAAAAACGATATTTTTGCCATTCTTGCACAACTACTGCTATTTTTGTAAATATAGGATCAAACAGTGCTAATTGTGCCAAAAATTCAGAAAATGCCATGTCATCAGAAGATGTATTTATACTCCACCAAGCAACAGTCAAACAATCTACTTCAAACGGCTGAAGCTTATGGCTTCCAGTTATGACTGTTGGCTTTTGACTGAAATTGTATTGTAGTGGCTATTAACTTTTTTTTAGCCTTTCAGTTAAAGGAAAATAAGAAAAAAAGAAAACATCGTTATATCTCCACAAATAATAGAAAGAAAAAGAGAGAAAACAAAAAAAAGCCAAAATTAAAAACCTACGCATTTTAAGTGGCTTCTGGCTTTCAAAAATCAGAAACAAAAAAACAAAAGTTAAAGCTATTTAGAGCAGGGCCATTCGTATTCTTCCTTGGCTTGAAATCCGACTTCTCTCTAAGGAGACGGATTCCTCAACAGAAGGCGTCTGTCTCCTCATTCCTCCGCAGTATAGGGCCTGTTTGGTTGGCGGATGAGCTCATGCAGGCTGCATGAGCGTGGCCAGGCTGAGGAGGGAAGCTCCTCAGCCGCGTTCCTCCTCAGCTTGGCTCCAGTTGTTTTTTGCATCCGCTCGTGCAGGCTCTCTTCTCTTCGCAGCCAACTAAACACCATTTCTCTGCATATGCTGATGCGAACTACCCCGTATGCAGGCAACCAAATAAACCCATGGTGTACGCAGAGACGGATTCCCCAGTAGAAGGCGTCTGTGTCTCTTCATTGCTCCACACCACAGTACAGTGTACGCAGACCAGCGCCATCTCTAAAAGTCTAAAACCCCAAACCACGTTCCCGCAACCATCAATCCGAACCGAACCGAACCAAACCCCAAGCTCCCGCCGCCTCCATGCTCACCGCCGCGTCGCACTCCTTCTCCCCGCCCCTCCCGCCGCCGCCTCCTCCTCGCCGCCACCGTTGTGCGCCCAGCGGCCGCCTCATCCAGGTCTCTGGCCCCGGCGGCGGCCCCAAAGAAGAGGGCAGCGACCGGCATCACGAAGCCGCGTCCCGTTTCCCCGGCGCTGCAGGCGGTGGTGGGCGACGCGGAGGTCCCCCGCACCGAGGCCCTCAAGCGCCTCTGGGTATACATCAAGCAGTACAACCTCCAGGTATTCAAGCAAAACCCCAACCCTGTGTCTCTATGTGTAGTTTGTTTGGTGTAGTTGATTTGGATGCAGAAAATGAAGTGAGGCAAGCACATCGATGATGGAATCGCTTGGCGTTTTATGACATCGAACATGCAAAAAATCTGATATTTTTATTTGGAATTGGTGTAGAATTTTTGTGTACGTAATGTTGCAGTTTTCTCTAGCTGCTGCAGCATCTATCCATGAATACCAGATGCAGCAGTCCCCTGTGGAATGAGAACCTCACCTACATGTTTAACGACTCTTAGATGAAGCAAACAAGGAGCCTGTGTGTTCCATTATGTTGTGGCCTTGTGGGCACGCAACATTGGTGTTGGTGGTGCATATAAATTTTGATTGCTTTTGTTTGACCGTAGACTGTAGTGCAAATTGGTTTGCAATGTATGGAGTTTGTTCGTGGTAAGAGGACAACGGGGTTTGTGACATTTTTCTCTTACACAACGCGTAGCAGTTAGTAGGTTGTATGGAAGATGATCCCATGAGATGGAGCAAGATGCTCTCCTAGTCCTAGGTGATGACAAGTCTTGAGATACAGGTTTTTCTTATATGACTTTGTTGAACCGAGTTAATTTCCAGACATTATGCCGTTGGTTGCTTGCATTATCTATCGACTGAAATAAACATACTTTTCATAATTCTATGTTTTGATTAATAGAGTGCGTGGTTGATTTGATGAGGGTGATCTCGTCCAATCTCTTTGCCGTATATAGTCTAGTCCGAAGGATTAGAATCCAACTCCACCTCATAATTTTTAATTGGATCGAGATTTTCACCCCCTAATATGAAGCTATATCAAGGGGATCGGGAAAATAGCAGTGAGGTCACTTTCCAAATCATCATGGATTGCTTGTGCCCAAATGTCCTAGTAAATTTAGGAATATGCTTAGTTACTAACATATACATTCTTCGCATTTCACGCTTTAGGAAGTCTGTTTCCCAACCACACTTCTCATTTTCAGATTACTGCACTTGCCATCTCATTTTTTTTCCAACTGCACTTCTCAGTACTGGCATTCCCTTTTCTTACTTACTACTACTAGCATTTGTTCATCTCTTTCTGGATTAACATTTTCCTTCTTGTTTCCAGGATCCTGAGGACAAGAAGGTCATCGTCTGTGATGAGAAGCTGAAAGTCCTGTTTGCTGGGCGAGAGCGCGTTGGATTCCTGGAGGTCGTCAAGCTTCTCAGCCCTCACTTAAAGTGGGATGCCTCTTAATTTTATGGAGTTGAGTTAGCTAGCCTAGATGCGTGGTTTCTAGTGATCCTGAGGATGTGTTGGTTTTGTTGGCCCGAGTTAGCTCGACTTCGCAGGGTTCGCTAGCTCTCTGCAGACAATGTCAGTGTCTAAACGGCTTTAAGGTCTGGCTTCCGATTATGGCTGTTAACTTTTAGTTAAAATTACACTGTAATAACGGTTAACTTTTTTAAATCATTCAATTAAAAGAAAATTTTTAAAAATAAAAAATACTATTATATCTGCATAGACAATGTAAAGAAATAAATGAAAAAAGAAAAGGCAAAAAGGTAAAAAGTTGATGTGTTTTAAGTGGCTTTGGAAAACTGGAAGCCTAGCTAAAGCTGATTGAAGCAGGACAAAAAGAAGCCAAAATTAACAACTCTAAGGTCCAATTCATTTAAGCTTAGACTTCTGATTTTTAGTTTATTTTTTACTATTTCTGAATTTCGTATCGTATGCTCGCAGGCAGCTTGTGTATTAACAAGTGATGTGTTCTGGGATCTCAGCGTGGCAAGTCCACCTCACTTTCGTCCTTATGTACCGTTGCTTTTCCAGTAGCGTGGTCGTGAGATTTCGTATCGCGTTGCTGCTATGGACCTCCGTGTGTATGCATGTGATGCGCCAAGCCAACGGCTGGCCGGCGGCATCTGATGGAGGCCACCTCCTCTTGCATCGGGCCGACCGGGAGGCAGCGCTGTTGCACGCAGCCACTGCACGGTAGTGCTCTCCTGCCGTAAGATCAGCTGCCGTGTACCGCGTGCGCGTCGTGCATGCGTGGCACCGAACCTATGGCCTTCGTGTCCGTCATGGATGCTGTGTTGTAGGAGGAGTGGCACCTGAGCGATCTGGTCCAGGTCCAAGCCTCCAAGGTTGCGACCTGGTCCACGTCCAAGCCTCCAAGGTTCATCAGGGCTGGGCAGGTCCGGCTCAGTGCAAGTTGGGCTTGTTTAGAGTGGCCCCAAGCTAACTCCGGCCGATATTCGCTGTTAGGACTGCGAAGCCTATTGCCCACTGGGCTCATCCAGAAGTTTAAAGTCACACCGGAGAACGGACACAGCATATGAAAAGGTCTGGTTGGCGCGAAGTTTAAGACTTTATGTTTGGAAGTTGAAGGGTAGCCGTACATTAGTTGCAATCCAAGTCACTTCCAATGCAGCGATATAGACAGTGTCTATAGAAGTCTAAGGGCGTGTTTGGCAGGGCTCCAGCTCCCAGATTCACTTTTGGTGGAGTCGAAGCTGTGCCAAACGGATGGAGATTCGCAAAATTCTGGAGCCAGAGTGGGGTGAATCCACTCCAAAAATAGTACTATGGTGGTGGAGCAGGGTCCAGGCCACTTCATAGCTTCAGCTCCACCAACTCCAAAGGTGAATCCAGAGCTCTGCCAAACACGCCCTAAATCAGCATAAATATGATAGAGAGAGAGAGAGAGATTTAACAAGAAGAGAGACACTGGCAGACGGACGCAACGCCGACCGGATGACCGGATCCACCGAGCCGCTGCGATGGAACCACGCGAAAGGGAAGGAAACGAATCCTCTGCAGTCGCGTACGGACGACTGCAGAGTGAAGTCGGCGATCTGAGCCGTCCGATTGGAAAAAGGACGGTTCAAAGTTTTTACTACAGTAAAAATTACTGTAGCTACAGTAATTTTTACTGTATCTACAGTACCTTTTATTGTAGCAACAAAAGATCTGAGCCGTCCTTTTTCAATCGGATGGCTCAGATCGTGACTTCCCTCTGCAGTCGCCCGTACGCGACTGCAGAGGATCTCGTTTGGCGAAAGGGGGGCCAGGACCGGACGCGAAGCCACACGCAATTGGAGAGCTAAACGTAAGGCAACGCCTGGAGGACGCCATTCCTTCCGGGTTTAGATGCTCCGGATGAATCTTCGGACTCATGCGTCGGTGGATGTAAATGTGCATGGGCTGCCTGCACCTTGGTGCGTGTGGAACTGTGGATCCTGCACCTTGGTGCGTGCGGATCCCACCGCGAAAGCTCGCGATGTTCTTAAGCGCCGGCGCCTCCTCACTCACGATCCACTGCAATTGCAATGCGCACTTGGGGGTTAAAAAGGAACGCTTCTCTGACAAAAAGGCGCTCTGAAGTCGTCGAACCGACCGTCTGCAAGTCAGAGTTGGTGGTTGTTTTGTCTCTGATTTCGGCCGTTTGGAATTCCAACGTATCCCACAGAAAGGATGCTTTCATACTGTTAAGAATCTGTAACCAGTGGCGGAGCCATAGCCCAGCGACCCGGTTGGCCGTCTGGACTCACGGACAAAAGCGCAATGAAACTTCTCCATGATCGATTGGGTTAAAGATAGTGTTGGACTGTATGAGGACATTTTGGTAATTTCTCAATTAGAGAAAAGAATAAAATAGAAAAGGAAAATAAATTGGTAGGGCCCATCTGTTGTGAGAGGAGGTGAAGGATTAACCCTAGCGCGCGCTCTCTCTCGCGCGCGCGTGGGTAGAAGCAATCTGCTTCCGACTGTTTCGAAGGCGGGCGGCAAGGCGGTGCTGGTGGCACGAGCTGGCTCGGGTCCTTCGGGGCCGACCGTTCGTGGCCACCGCATCGCATGGAGCTGTTCTCCTCCTTAAAAGTCGCTTCCTCCCCTTCTTCCTCAAAGAGTACAAATCCAGTTTTCCTCTTTTTTGCTTGTTCTTCTTACTCACTGATTTTGGCTTTGATTTGAAGGAGATTTAGATTTTAAAGGCTACCATTCTTGGTGAAGAACTCTTGATTCCCTTCGGTGCACACCACTTCGGCTTCCCCTGGCACCGATCATCCTTGGGTGTCTTGGTTGGTGGGAAATTGAAGCATTGTGCAGTCGGTGCCTTATGGTGATATGGCTTTGGCTTGATTGAAGGGTGAAGAATTTGGATTTGATTCTTGGTATGCTTGGGTGTTCTTGGCCAGAACACTCTTGTGGTTCTTGCACGGTATTCCCTGTACCTCAGCTTTGCAAATTGTGTGTCCCGATTTGCAAATTTGGGTATTATATCTTGGACGATCTTGTCCGTTCTACATGGCACGGTGGGACGATTGGTTTTCTAGAACAGCGTGATTTGTGTGCCTTGCCCAGTCTTCTCGGTGGCTTTGATTGCCATCTGCTTTGTGAGTATCTCTGTTTATGTTTGTTTGCATTATCGGCATTGTATGCAGTGCTTGTCAATAGCTTTCTGAAATTAGTCTAGCACTAGAAGATTATGCTAGTAATGCTTGTGGGCTCGATTATTGCTCAATGAGGTGATTTGTCGAAAACTGAGATTGATATCATGAAGCCACTTTAGCTATGAGTTCTATTAGTGATGCATTCTGCTATCATTTGGTTATTTAGCTCGTGGTATTCAACTAAAAGTAGTGATGGTTCTTGTCAGTTCTGTGGTCTCTATTTGATCAGTACTCAGTAGCTTAATTTTGAGGATCAGTAGAAGGAATCCTTACTGTCGTGAGGTCTTGTGATCATTTTCTTTATGAATTGGCTAAGTTCCTAAGGCTTTTGACGTACTGTTGTTAAATCCTGTTGTTGTGATCTGATAACCAGTAGTAACTTGTTTACCTTTGAGATGGCATAATCTTGTGATAGTGTTGTATTGCATGATTTAGAGCTCAAAGACTAAATTCCAGTTGTCATATCTAAATTGTGAAGAGTTTAAACAAGTATTGAGAAGGCCAAGACTTTGTCTCAAGCAACTCTGCATCTAAGAGCAAAATAAACATTAAAATATGAGCATTATGCTGATTTTATTAATGTTCAGTACTCTATGTTTTGAGTATATTATCCTGTTTAAATAACGTGGAAGAGTTACATTATTTTACGTTAATCTTGTCATTTAATTGCTGTTGGAAATATACTTTGATTATATTAAATATATATTGGAACTAAATATAAATATTTATTAGAAATCGTATTTTTACAACAGCTAATATTGCCTTAAATAAAAAGTTGTCGTAGTTTGGTTTGTTCGGACTTCAAAAATTCAGCTCTGCCGCTGTCTCAGCAGCTGCTTAGTAGTATTGCAAATGAGTCGAGGCCTGTCTAGTTGCCTTGTAAGAAAGGCACCATGTTTCTGTTTCTTTTTTCAGTTTTACCTGCACCTGCGTGGTCCCTCCCTTTCTTGCTCCGACTCTTGCACGCCACATCCAAGCTCACTCATTCGCGAATGTTCGAGGCTTCACTAGCTACGCGTCGGCAGGCCCGAATTTTTTCTATTTTAGCCCTTTTTTTGAAAAATATTCACATTTAGACTCTTGATAGTTTTAATTCCGTTTTTGGACCCAGGAGGTCGGAGCCGTGGTCCACGGCGCCGAGGCGCCAGCCCCGCACCAGCGTGGTGGCCTGCGTGGCGCCGACGTGGCAGCACCTTGGCGCCGTGGATCGTGGCGCCGAGCTCGGACCGTGGATCTTGGCGCCGAGCTCCCTGCCACCGGGCCGCACGCGGCCTTCTCCTTTCCCTCTGTCGCTTTCGTTCATTCGCCTTCATTTCTTCCTCTCGCCTCCCGCCGCCTCGTGCCGCCGCCTCCCCTCACCGACCGCGTCCCGCCGCCGCCCCGTTCCGCCGCCTCCCCTCCCGCGCCCCGCCGCCGCCTCCCGCTGCTGCCCCTGGTGCCGCTGCGTCCCGGCCGCCCGCCTCCCGCGCCTCCTCCTCCCTGCCCCCGGCCGCTCGCCTCCCCTCCCCGCCTGCGTCCCCGGCCGGAAGTACATGCAATTAAGCCGAAGAAATTTTTGGTAGAACAGGTAAAATTTATGGGATATTGTTTTTGGATAGCTAGCTTTGTACATGCAATTTGCATTGCTGGATACATGCAATTTGCATTGCTGATATAGATCTTGCATTGCTGGTAGAACAGGAAATGGAAGATGAGTAAAATAAAGAGTGAGTATGCACAAGCGATTGTTGACTGCTGATGCTGCCTGTTGACAGACAAAATATACTAGTGCCGTCCCCTGGTGCCGCCGCCTCCCCACCTGCGTCCCCGGCCGCCCGCCTCCCCGCCGCCACCGGTTGCTCCTTGTTGATTTTGATCAGGTATATTTTCACAGTTGGTTGCTTCTTAGTCAATAATATATGAAGTATATGCTTACTTCTTACGTAGGAGTAGCATTGTGTATGATATGTGTTGCTGATGAGGAGGTTTACAATTGTGGGAAATGTGATCTTTGCAGCCTTGATTTGGATTATGATGGGCTTGCATTAGGTTTTACTTGATGCCCTTGCTTGTGCGTGCTATGTGTTCATGGTTAGATAGTGTGTTTGGTCGTTGAAATGGGACAGAGGAAACGATCTCGTGGCTCGTTGGATGGGCCAGTGATAGAGAAATCACCGTGTTCAAGTCTTAGTGTAGTGTTGAAGTCAAATGTCAACGGGGGTGGGAGATCGTGAGTATGGTACTAATATCCTAAGGCGATATCATAATAGAAAACCCGCAAACCTATAATTATATTAAATTATTCATTTTACCATGTTGACGTTAACTTGTTGGTAATTTGCTTTTTACAATGTTGACATTAACTTGTTGGCTTGAAGTTAGGTAGCATTTAGTTAGTGACTAGGTACTTATTAGTTACTATGTAGTATCCAACTTGCACCAGATAACCTGCCTACATAAAGCCCTCCTATGTCTTCCATACCACATCTTCTCCTCAAGCCATCACAATACTACTACACAACAATGTCTTTCTGGAGGTCCGACCCATTTGGAGTGCCGGAGTGGCATAAGCGCCCGAAGTGCCATTGCGGCTTTAGGACGATGTTGGGAGTCTGGACGGATCGAGTACAACGAGCCAAATACGCCGTAGGTTCTTCAAGTGTCCGCACTGGATGACGACTTCGTGGTAACGACGACAACTAAATCATTTGTTTCTCGTTATCGTTTTTCAACTTGATCCATGACATCTACCACGCCATACATAGGCTTGCACGTTCATCGAATGAGTGGATCGGGTGTCGCCGGCATGGCCAAATAACCGGGCAGTTGAGGTGGAAAACAAAGGACAATACTTTGTCAAGATGACTCAGGCGCGCGAGGTGGAACGACAGATGCGGCTTGAGCAAGAGCGCCGCGTGAGGGTGGACCAAATCCGTCTAAAGGGCAAGGAGGATGAGCTGCAAAGGAGGCGGGAGCAGTTAAGTCTGCGTGAAGCATCCATCAAGCGTCAGGAGGAAGAGCTTCAAGCTCGTGAGGCAGCTCTCAAGACCAAGAGTGACAGGAAGAATGATGCAGCGGAGCCATCCTCAGGGCCCAATAAAAAGGGGGAAACAACCACGCTACATCCAGTAGAATAGACCCACGCTATCTACGGTCTATGTAATCCTATTATTGTATTATGCACTGCCTCTCGCGAACAATTAGAATTCAAAATTTTAAGCCATAAATCATAATCTAAAACAACCTACCAAAATAGACTGTACATGTTTTCCAGGACGGTACCAAACCGATCGAATGCCTGAATGGAGTCGGCTCGCGCGGCATACATGAGGACATTGTATCAATTTGCCGGACGACATTGATGGGTGGGTTCGGTATGTTAGTTTTGGTTTATCATTTTTTGCTATAGTAACTAGCTTTTTAACTGTACGTCTTTTTAAGAATAGTTTACGGATATATTATAGTAGATATTGTACCAAGTTCAACTATATCAGTCAAAATACTATTTTTATGCACTGTCTTTTGTAAATGGTAGAATTTAAAAACTATATGTTAAAAAATATAGGTATGGTTTAAAAGAATACATCTGATATGTGCGTGCTCTGACAGGGTCGGTGAGGGACGTCTGTGGCCTCGCGCTAGCTAGCCGCCGGCGGTCGCACTCCACACTCAGCATTCCATGAGCCATGACATGATGATCCACCGGTCCCACACTCGAGCCACCGGAGGTGGATGCTCCTCCCCCGGAAGGCCGGAACTGAACCGTTTGGTACTTTACACTTGGTTCCAGGGGCGGATCCAGGACAAAATCTGAGAGGGGGCATAACAATACACATAGTATGCTGAATTGTTCTCATTCATAATTTTAGCATGAGTGAGGGCCTTTTAGTTGGGCTGAGTGGGGGCACTAGCATTAAATCTTGGGTTATATACCTGGGTTCCTGCGAATTGAGTGGCGGCCTGGGCCCTCACTCCCCTCTCTTTGGATCCGCCCCTGCTTGGTTCCCGCCCCGCGGCTATTGGCTCCTAGCACACGTCTACAATGTTAGAAAACATCAGTTCAGCCTAGCTACAATGTTAAGCGTCCGTACCTGGTGATTAGCATACGCTAAAGCGTACCACTAGCTATTAGCCTACTACTCATCCAGTCATAAATACATATATTTTGAGATATGTATAGAAAAACTTTCGTACTTTAACTGTTAATATTTTTATATAAAAATTATGTATATAGATTTGCCTTAAAAAATACTTGTACATTATTAGATTTTATAAATAATATTACAATATAAATTAGTGGTCAAAGTTATGAACCTGTTCTTTTTGGTTGAAGCTTATGACTTTTGGTTATAGCTTATGACTTTTGGACTGTTCGTGCGAGAGATTACAGAATAATAGAAACTCACATGCGGTTTTTGCCGATATAAATAAAGTCGGTACAGTATGTACTACAGTTAACTAGTAGACTCTATTTTAAAAAGAAACTCCATTTAAAAGTTAGTTACTGTAGAAAAGTCGAAAAATAACTTTTAGAAACCGAAAAGAACAGTCCAATATTTGAAGACCGCGGTGGATGTTCTCATGTCTAAACAAACGTGTATTTTTTTTATCGGAGAGAGTATATATAATTGTTAGATATTTTTTTCAGTCTAATTATGTCTAGTAAGAGCTTGTTTAGAACCTAGACATTCAGGAAAATTCTGGTACCAAACGAGGCCTAAGCATAGTAAATCTGATAGAAACAATTTATGTTGGTGTGTGATCTTACTAGTTGTATCTAGTATGCTGAAGTGTAAGCACCTAAGCATATGGCCTCTCTTGAAGAAAGGTCTGTCTTTTGGATGACAGCTCACGGGCCATTTTTTTCTTCAACTTATCCTTTTACTGTGGTTTATGGTTTCTACTTTCTAGTTTGTTTATGAAAGAGTACGAAATAATAGAAAGTCACATGTAGTTTTGACTGATATAAATAAAATCACTACTCACTATAATATGTATTATAATAAACTTATAGATTTAAAAATTAGTTACTATAAAAAACTGAAAATTGGTTTTTAAAAATTAAAAAGAAGAGGCCCAACAGCTCATCACCATGCCCTGGTGTCTGACCATGTATTCTCCGTGTGCTATCACACAGGTGACAGGCCACAATGAACAAAATAGCTTTCCTTTTCTTTTATTTTCTTTTTGAGAAAAAAAAAAGAAACACGTTAGCTAACACCCCAAAGCAAAGAATTCCTAGCTAGCCCCAATTACCCTCTCCTAGCTAGACAGACCCCAAAGCTAAGAATTCTCAATCTAAGGTCTGGTCCTATAAATGAACCCAAAACCCCAAGGCAACACCAGCTCACTTTACCTTTTCTCCTACACCCCCGTCTCAAGCTCACACGAAGTAGCAACTCTGCTAGACGCAGCATCTCAAGCACAATGAAGCTTCACGGCACCACCACTCTGGCTCTCCTCTTCCTCCTGGCCTCCTCCTCCTTCCTCCAGGTCTCCATGGCTGGATCAGGTGACTAATTCACAAGCATTTTCCAGATAATTTAGCACACGCATGTTAGTATGTTACTGGTACTGCTGATTTCTTGCCTATTATCAACATATGGCTAAATCTTATCTTGTTCTTTGCATTTGCTATCGCGTGCTACTATATATACCACTAGAGTTCTGCGACGGCAAGTGCAAGGTGAGGTGCTCCAAGGCGAGCCGGCACGACGACTGCCTCAAGTACTGCGGGATATGCTGCGCCAAGTGCAACTGCGTGCCGTCGGGGACGGCCGGGAACAAGGACGAGTGCCCCTGCTACCGCGACATGACCACCGGCGAAGGCAAGCGCAAGAGGCCCAAGTGCCCATGATTTATCCATGGCACATAGGCATATAACATTCAGATCAAGTATACCATGATCGATCGACCATGCATGCATGCATGCGTATATGTGTGCGGACTCTGTGCTCTGGCCTGCTAGGCGTCTGAAGTTTCTGGCTTCTGCTACCCACTATGTACATGGGATCGGATATGTAATCTATACTGTTACTGGCCTGGTGGTAATAATGTTGTGTGCTGTAATAAAGTAGCGTTGGCTTAATTGGGAGATGAGATTAGTGTTAATCTTTTTTGCTTGCTTGGAGTGATGCAGAGTGCAAGAGTTTAAAGGTTTTCTGAATATTTTCTTCGCATGCAAATTCTGTGTGAGCTTAATTCCAGGGAGTATGGTGGAGGCACGCGACGTGCGTCGGAGCATTTGCACTGGGCCTACTTGAGTCTTTCTGTTACTCCTGAAACTAGTACAAACTGAATTTGACGCAACAGCGAAGAGATCTCTCTCTCTCACCAGCCCCACTGAACTGCAAAATTGATTGTCGAGTTGAAGTCTTTGCTGGGTTGGTTGCATTCCGACAGTTGCCAATTGCCATGCTGAGCACTGGATGCTCGAAGTGGAAAAATGTGGGATCCAGTGTTGATTGTTCCCGACTATCCAGCTGCGAGTGACAAGTCACTTTTTTTAATTGACTCAGTGACAAGAGTGACTAAGTGAGCCTGGTTCCTAGAAATTTTACTGTCAGATATCAACAATATTGCATAACACTAGAACCCTGTTTAATCCTCGGTTCTTTTGTTGCGGATCACCTTGAACAATTTGCGTTTGCACTTTTGGTCGGAGTACCATGGGCGATGTGACCTATACGTTCTAGGTCCCGACTTGGTCTCCTGCCACTAAAAGATTGCTAGTTGCACCCAAAAAGAATGGTTGCAAATAATTTTACACTAAACTATTGCTAGGTGGAAGCTGTTTTTATATAAAACAAAAGATTAATCTTTTCGAGGTGAACACTACTGTATTATTGACCTCGCGAGACTTGCTGTCGACTGTCTAGCATATGTTCCAAACAAGTTACAGGCAAGCACATGCGTTCAAACTACTGTGGGGAATTTTGAGGAATCCTCAAATTTTTTTTACTTTAGCAATGAAGAAAGAAAGATGAACTTTCAAAAGAGTTCCTACCAAGTTACTGCTGCAAAGAATAAGCCAAAAGAAAACCAGCTAAATTCACTGTATTGTAGTTGCACATGTACTAATACTTCAAAAGTTTTCCCTATCAATCGCGTTTGATCAATTCCAATTAATACAGCAATATTGCACGTCATGCAACCACAGAAGTTCAGTGCCAACTTTTTTCCCCTCCCAACTTTGAGCTGTTACTATTACACACATTTTTCTCAATAAAAACTGCACCAGATACTTCCTGCACTGGAGAGTTTCTCAGGGCTTTCGGCCCTGGTTTTGCACCTCAAAATGTAGATCAGGCACTGGTTTTGCACCTCAAAATGCAAGATATAAACGAGTGCGCTGAACCAGAACGACCCTCCATTTCTCAACTTCTGACTGCACTTTAACGTGCAACAGATTAACCCGTCTTACAATTATAGAAAGATAAATTACAAAAGGTGACGACCAAAATTGAGCTCAAACTAAACAGTGTACATCAATCCAGCAACGACTAGAGCAGTGAGGAACAAGGGGAGGAAAATACAAAAAACGCAATCACTTCAGTAACATTTCAGCGATCTGCACAGCATTGAGTGCAGCACCTTTACGTATCTGATCTCCACAGACAAATATGTCCAACCTGTCAATGTATAACTGATTAGTTTCCAGTCTAAAGGTCCATTTTTTGACGCAAGCAATGCATAACAAACAATTAACCGTTACAAAGGAATTATACCCTCTGTTATCATCTTGCGACAAGTCCTGACGAATTCTACCGACTGCTACTTCATCTTTATCCGATACCTGAAAAATGCAGAATTACTTCTCAGATGTAAAAGTCATCTGCTCTACTTTTGTAAAGAACACTACAACAGTGCAGCCCAGCGGACGAATCAAGTGTGCATAATGATCATAAATAATAGTACCTACTCCAAATCTTTAAAAGACAGATGGTTATTATGGATGAAATGGGCATGAATAAAAACAATGAAGATGCTAATCATTAGAAAACCAAATGTTCAATTACCTCCAGAGGTGTAGGGAAGCGATTGGAAGCACGTTCGTCAATAATGGTAACACCAGGAGCTGCCCTCAAGATTTCTTTTGCAGTGTCCTTCAGAGTACATATGCAAACAATATCAGAATATGGACAAACTACACCATAAAAAGTAACCAGCACAGCCCTTTGTAACGTCCTGATTTTAAGAAAACCTTTCAAAGCCCTCTCTGTTTGTTTGATTTGAGTTCCTTGTCTTTTTCAGAGTCTTTCGTGTTTTTCTTGGTTTTATTTGGCTTTCCTGTGTTTTATTTGCCTTTTCCGGAATTATTTTCCTTCAAAAAATGATTTTCTAAGCTCTTTCTCTCTGTCCTTCCTTTTCTGGCTGTCCATCTCCCAAGCCGCTTTCCCCTTTGGGCATACCTGTTTCCACCCTCTCCTTGGCGCCCTTGTGCCAGGACGCCACTAGCCCGCCCCTACCCAGCCGAGCAGCACAGGCCATGCGACGCATGGGCAACCACGCGCTGGCACCCCGCCGAGCCTGAGTAGAGCCACCACTTCTCCTCCTCGCCACGCACCCTCTGTAGCATGCACAATGCCATGACACCCGATAGCTACCACCAAGGAACATATCACCCTAACATGCACTGCTCGTACATGCTTGTCCTCGCTCTAGAAAGCCTGATGCCTTCTTCCTCTCGGTTGACCACCTCCCCACACCTTCCTCACCCAGCAGCAGCCTGGAGCCGAAGCCATAGGGCCAGCCATCGTCGCTGGTAATAGAAGAAACCGCCACCCCCATCTTCACCACTCCACGAAATTTGTCCTCCACACTCCACCAATCCCAAAATCCTTCCACGACTAGCATTTAGATCCACTAGTGAAGGTCATAGACATCCTCTCCCCCTTCTTGTTTGCAGCCTACTACCGCCTCGCCATGCAAGCCACCTCTAGTTCGCGCTGTGCGTTGCCATCGGCGTTCCTGTCGTTTTGCCGCATTCCAAGCCAAACCACCTGCATCACCATCTTCGCCTTGGTCGCAGGAGTCTATCCCATCCCCTACCTCGCCTTGACTCCTAGTCGCTGGTAGCTCGCCGCTATGATGGAGCCCCTCCACGCCGGTCAACCTCACCGTCGCTGGCCCACCTTCGGTCATCCCTGCGCAAGCCGAGGCCACCCACAGCCTCACCACGGACAAGCACAGCTCATGCGCCCATGGGCCTGGTCTCCCCATCAATGGAGCTCGTCGTTGCTTAGTTAGACCGTGCCGCACGCCAAGTGTTCGATGTCGGTCCTTACCCAATCCAAAGAAGATTAGGGCTGATGGAAAACCCTGTTAGGGTTAGGGTTAGTGCTTGTCAAGGTATGATCAGGGTTTTTAGATAGTTATTAGTCTGTTTCCAACTTCGTTGTGGCCTTCGACCCTATTGTTGTCTCTCTCTCTTTGTCCCTTGTTTCCATTCTTTTGCTTTTCTTTCTTCTGTTGTTTATTTATTTGGATTTTGGTGTTATTTGCAATTCGTTAGAATACAGAATAACAAGATCGTTGGAAGGGAAGTGGAGCGTGATGGTTCAGAAGGAGAGGATCAATCAACAACTTTGGACAAGAGGATCATTGCCGATCCAAGTGCAACTAACTAAAGAATTGATGAATAAGTCGACTACAACAAGAGGCAAGTCACACCTTTGATCATGTAGCACCTATGTGTAGATAGTGTTACTTGTGCATTATCCTTATTTGCATATTATCTGTCAAATGCTTTTACAATTAATTTTGAGTAGAGTCTCCAAGTCAAATTATTACTATGAATTGCCATCCTATATGTTGAGCGATGCTACTTTGGTAAACATAGAATTGTAGAAATGTAGGTTTGTTTAACTAGATGATAACTTGGGAAAACTAAATACTTGGTAGTGTCATCACGTGTGGAAATTGGTTCAAGCTTTGAAATGTTGTCGCCGAGGATGGTAGCCGGTGCGTGGTTTGTTAGTGGCCGTGCATATGTACCTGAGTGGTATGAACAAAGCACGACCTGGATGTTAGCTCCATCAAAAGCACATAAGGACTAAATCCTTGTGCCTTGTGAATAACATCGTTTACACCCATCCATAGACTTGACTTGACAGACTTACTATCTCACAGTCGAAGTCACGGGACCTTCCGCGCGAGAGACCCATGGAAGCATAATGCATCAGTAGCGAATGGGATGCTTCAAGAGACAAGAGGCTAAGATGGGAAGTGGAAGGGGATGTCGGTGGAGATTGTGTTTCATTATGTTATCCTGACTTTGATCTAGTCGTGGTATTTTATGGGTAAAGTTGGGCAACCTCTGCAGAGAGTTTAAACCATTCGAATGTGACGTGCTTCCGGGTAAGAACCTGTGTTTATGGGTGATTCCAAGTTCATGGCATAAGTAGCTTATATTTCTGAAATGTTAATTCATGTTCGGGTTGTGGTAGATGAGAGATAACACTACTTGTTAAACTACTTCGTAAATTGTGTCATTTGTTTAAAATGGTCGGTTCTCAGAATAAAACTTCTAGGTATTAATTACTGCTTAAACCAACATGTGGTAGGAGTAGGACTCCCTTGCATCATTATAATTTTTCTGGTGTGGCTTGCTGAGTACGTAATTTACTCGCTCTTGCTTAATGTTGGTCAGTGGCATAGTGGATGAAGACAGCTATGTGATACAATTGCTTCTGCGCCCAGGCTTTCCTGTGGAGTTTATTTGGGTCATCTACAGTGCATCACCTTTGGCCCTCTTGCCCTTTTTCAAAACTCGGACGACATGCCATATTTCCGCTGCTCTATAAGTGTTTATTTTTCTGAACCCTATGCAATGTACCTTTCTATGCGCAACTGAATTCCTGGGCAATTGCGGGAACACGGAGGCACCTCAAAATTCTGAGGTGCCCCCACAGCCTCCACTAGTCAAATGTGTTCTAATGTCCTTTGCATGGAGGAATATAATCTATCAATTTTACAAACAGTTAAAGCCCCATCCCGTCTCTTCTCTCCTTCCCTATCACTAATGAGTTAAAAAGGAAATTTTATTAACAGAAGGTATCAAGTATCACTTTTGTTTTGTCACATTCTCAGAGCGAAATAAAATGACTAACCTACCCATTGATGACAAAGAGGCATGTCCCACTAGTAAGGTATCCACATTGTGTAAACAATGACAAATTGAAAAATGTGAACCCAATAAACATATTCCTACCCAACCACACAAGGCTCTAAGATTGCCACAAACAGGAAGGAAATCTTTATGCTAACCTCATCAAGTGGCTTTTCAAACTGTAGATTCACACTTTCAGCATGTGCACGCATCACAGGAACCCGTATGCAGGTTGCAGTTATTTTGACATCCTTGTCATTCTAGGAATGGAGAAGAATAAAGTTAGGACATTCCTGTTTGCTTAAAGTGTCAGGTTTAAGAGAAAAGTTTGATGGAGTAATGCAAAGACTTTCTAGGACAATGGGCAGGCTTTCACTTACCCAGATTTTTCTGGTCTCCTTCACCATTTTCATCTCCTCCTCATTATACCCGTTTTCAAGGATTGGTGCATTATGTGAAAATATGTTAAAAGCATACTGCAGAAGGAAAAACACATTCAGCATGATGAGCGGATGAAAAAAATAATTAGAATTGAGTTCAGGTCAGGATATTACGGAGTTACAACCTGTTGGTTGAAAATGTTGCATGTTGGTGCCTTCCCTTCCAAGACCTAAATAAAAGCGTCGATCATGTAACTGAATTAGTACCATAACTTTTCCGTGAAAAAAAGTACCACAACTGGAAAGAGCGGCATAGTAAGTGAAAAATGTTTACCTCTTGAGTCTGAAGTTTGAGTTCTTCCATGGCTGCAGCACCAGCACCACTTGCTGCTTGATACGTGCTGACAACCATCCTTAACACCTGCCACATTGACAATCAACATATTGCCATCAATTTGTTCGGTCGGTAAGTCAGTACACCCAACAAGCAGACATTTACATATCAAATACACATCATAGTAGTCCTCAAGCAGCAGTAAGCAGATTATAAAAATATTCTAGCTCACACACTACAAATGATGTTAAGAACTCAAGCAGACCAGGGCACAGAAATAAGAATATTAACTATGATCAATTTATGGCCGTTACTCCCTATTGACAAGCTTAGTATGATCTCGTCAAGCGCTATTAAGGATCTGACCAAATTCCACAGGTTGGAGCTCAGAGATATCACAATTCAGCGAAATGCATTGACAGATGCAAAATTTCTTGTGCCTCTGAAACGTAGAAGCATAACTAAAGCTTATCTTTGTTGGCTTAAAGCCTTAAACTGCTTTAGTGGAAGATTCACAAAGCCAAACACATGTGAGCAGGAAATGAAGCAAGTGCGATGTTACTGAATTCCATTCTGATCTTTTACCTTTTCCAATTAAACCAACTCAGTTCAGATGCACCAATCTTTGGTCTCAGGCACTGCTTCTTCTAAAGATAACCTTTGATTTCAGATATTGATTCTTTCGAAGATCACACTTTTGTTTGGTTTCAGGCATCAGAATTTCAAAGATGAGATTAATCTTTGGTTCTGGGCATCCAAGCCTTAGAGATTGTACATTTCTACTTTTATAGGATTCAGGTACCCCTAAGACCTTTCTTAGTTTCAGGTATGAAATATTAAAGAAAGCAGGTAGTTATCTCTGGTCTCTACCACAATTCATTCTCCTAAAGATGACACTTCCGTAATCCCAAGTGCCAAAATGTGGTACCTTGGCGTGGCGATGCAGTGGCGTGGCAGCCATGAGGCAGATGATGGTAGAGCAGTTAGGGTTCGCCACAATAGTCCCCTGCCCCAGCCGGACGTTCGACATGGCCTCGGGATTGACCTCCGGGATCACGAGCGGCACCTCGGGGTCCATCCGGAAGGCGGAGCTGTTGTCCACGACGACGGCACCGCTGGCGACGGCGGCGGGCGCGTGGGCGCGGCTGACTCCGCCGCCGGCGCTAAAGAGCGCGATGTCGACCCCCTCGAACGCCCCAGGCGCGGCGAGGTCCTGGACGGTGTACTCGCGATCCTCGAAGGAGATGCGCTTGCCCGCGGAGCGCTCGCTCGCGAGGAGAAGTAGGCTACGGTAGGGGAAGTCGCGGTTGGAGATGACGCGCAGGAACTCCTGCCCCACCGCGCCGGTGGCGCCCACGA
Source organism: Dendrocalamus sinicus (assembly GCA_036346575.1). Taxonomy (NCBI): domain Eukaryota; kingdom Viridiplantae; phylum Streptophyta; class Magnoliopsida; order Poales; family Poaceae; genus Dendrocalamus; species Dendrocalamus sinicus. The sequence continues at coordinate 5,453,334 of CM070648.1, forward strand.
TGGCCACGGACGGGCCGTCCTCGCGGTGGGCCATGCGGACGGTGGACGGGCGCCGGCTGCGTGCGCGGAGCGGGGACGGGGCGAGGAGGTGGGGGCGGCTGACTGCGGCGGCGGCCTGCATTGTGGCGGCGCTGGGGTGACGATGGGGCGGGTGGGGCTGGGCTTGATTAGGGTTTTAGGAGGTGGATGGAGAAATGGGGGTGGGGATTTGCCTTGCTGGATTGGATGGGGTTTTCTGTAAAAGGGTCTGCTGCCGGTTGATAAACACACGGCATATTTTGGCTTTGTAAAAGGGGAAATTTAACTTTTTGTCACCCTTAAGAATGCCACCTATTCAAATATCATTCTCTTCGTTGCAATCAACAATTTGCAACTTTTAAGATGTGGTTGACTAATTTTTTGCCACTTTCGAGCCCACGAGGCGCCAAATCATGCCATGTCGCGCCTCCTCGCTTCGCCACGCGCCGCGCTCGCCTCCATCCCCGGCGAGCGGGAGGCGCGGCGGCGCGCGCGACGGAGGCGGCGAGGCGCGGCGAAGCGGAGGCGGCGCGGCCGGAGGCGGAGGCGCGGCGCGCGCGGGACGGAGGCGAGGCGCAGGCGCAGCGCGCGCTAGCGTGGCGGGGAGGCGCTGACATGGCATGATTTGGCGCCTCGTGGGCTCGAAAGTGGCAAAAAATTAGTCAACCACATCTTAAGAGTGGCAAATTGTTGATTGCAACGAAGAGAATGACATTTGAATAGGTGGCATTCTTAAGGGTGGCAAAAAGTTAATTTTCTCTTGTAAAAGCATCAAGGTCATGGTGAAATTGGGAAATATAGGAGAGAAAACAATTTAGATATTCCTCATAATTATTTAGAAAAGATAAGAGATAATACTTTATGTGAATGGTAATTGTTGTAGCATAGCTATAATAGTGGGTACAAGGTACCCTTCTCCATAGGAGATAGTTAGGAGTCTCGGGAGAGAGAGAGAGCTGGTAATAAATGAGTGGATCCGACATCTCATATTCCTCTTGTGAGTTTATATACATGAGTGGAGTAGGATGAGAAATTTATATCCTACCCTTAATAATTATAAAATTTAGGGTACATTGGTGCATTTCTCTACACCATTGGACATATTACATACTGGGCAAGTTGCAAGATCCAGTCATGAAGGATTGGGTCACCCCTACAACAGGTCTCTCTCGACAGTAAGCGTGAAGGTCTCGATGGACGAGCTGATGTGATCAAACTATCCCAGCCCTTCGTCCCTCGACAGCAAGTGCGAGGGTCCGACTGGTGAGCCAATGCAACTGGTAGCTTGCAGCTCCGGAAGAGGGTTCCTTAACTGGCCATAACGTAAGTGCAGAGTGTACCAACAACTCCTGTCAGTGGAGCAGGAGTGGTGCCGTCCCTGCGAGGCGACGCCTACGAGGCAGTCGGTGAGTTCGTGCCGCCCCACCTAGGCGATACCTCCTAGGCAGACGACGAAGTCGTATGTGGATGCAACTGACGGCAAGTGGTTGCCTATGAGGCGCGTGGCGAAGTCGGCGGCAGGACAAAGCTGATGTGCACGCTAGACGAAATCCTGATCGCAACACGATTGGGCGGAGTCTATGACCACAGCGCGGTCGGACGAAGTCTTAAGACCACGGCGTGGTCGAATGAGGTCTACGACCGCAAGGCGGTCGGTCAGAGTTTACGACCACGGTGTGGTCGGACAAAGTCTTCGGCGCGTGCGCTCCGTTCCACACCGTTCAGACTAGCGTCGGCGAAGTCGACAGCGGAGCAAAGCTGACACACGCATCGGATGAAGTCTTTGACCACGGCGTGGTCAGATGAGGTCTACGACCGCAAGGTAGTCGGACAGAGTCTACGACTGCGGTGTGGTCAGACAAAGTCTTTGTCGCGAGCGCTCAATCCCACATCGTTCGGACTGGTGTCGACGAAGTCAACAGTGGGGGCGAAGTTGGTGTGCACACCGGACGAAGTCTCCGACCATGGCATGGTTGGGCAGCGTCTACAACCGCGGTGTGGTCGAACAAAGTCTTTGGCGCGTGCGATTTGTCCCGCACCGTTCGGACTGGCGTCAATGAAGTCGGTGGCGGGGCGAAGCTGACATGCGCGCCGGATGAAGTCTCCGACCATAGTGTGGTCGGACGAGATCTATGACCGCAAGGCGGTCGGATAGGGTCTACGACTGCGGTGTGGTCGGATGAAGTCTTTGGCGCGTGCGCTCCATCCCGCACGTTCGGACTAGCGTCGACGAAGTTGGCGGTGGAGTGAAGCTGACGTGCACGCCGGACAAGGTCTCCGACCACAGTGTGGTCGGACGAGGTCTACCACCCGCATGGCGTCCATGGTTCCCGACACTTTATACTCCGCAGAGTACGCCGGGCCCGAAGCCACACCGTGCGATTTTTTATACTTCGTAGAGTTTGCTCGGGATAGCTAAGTATTTCGGGGTATTGTTTTATAAAACTACAACCCAAAGGAGGTCGAACGAAGCCAACGATCGTGGAGCAGTCGGGTAGAGTCTACGACCGCGAGGCGGTCAGACAAAGTCTATGATCGTGAGGCAGTCGGACAAAGTCTACTACCACGGCGTGTTGAACGAAGTCTGGAACACGAGGCGGCCGTACGAGGCATCTACAACTGTGAGGCGGTCGAAGATGACATCTGCGTAGCACTTGGTGGAGAGCATACGAAGTCTTGTGGAGGTCGTGCGCAGATCGGACAAAGTCCTCGGCGGAGGCCGGGCGAACTCTCCGAGGAGAAGTTGAATACGACATCCGCGTGGAGCTCGGCGAAGACCACGGGAAGTCTTGCCAAGATCAGGTGGAGTCTCCGTGGAGCCGGAGGTGACATCCGCTGGAGCTTGGCGAAGACCACGCGAAGTCCCGTGGAGACCAGGCGAAGTCCCTACGGAGAAGTCGACGAACTCCTCGGTGGAGGCCGCACGAAGTCTCCGCGAAGGAGCCGGAGGCGACATCCGCACAGAGCTCGGCGAAGACCATGCGAAGTCTTGCGAAGACCGACATCTGCGCAGAGCTCGACGAAGACCATGAGAAGTCCCACGGAGACTAGGCGAAGTCGTTGAAGACCAAGCGAAGTCCCTACAGAGAAGTCGGTGAAGTCCTCGGTGGAGGTCGCACAAAGTCTCCACGGAGGAGCCAGAGGCAACATCTGCACGGAGCTCAGCGAAGACCACGTGATGTCTTGTGAAGACTGGGTAGTCTTCATGGAGCCGGATGCGACATCCGCGCAGAGCTTGGCAAAGACCACGCGAAGTCCCACGGAGATAAGGCGAAGTCGTCGAAGACCGGGCAAAGTCCCCATAGAGAAGTCGGCGAAGTCCTCGACGGAGGCCGCACGAAGTCTCCGAGGAGAAGTCAAGGGCGAATGCTCCGTCCCCAAGTGTCGATTACGGAGAAGTCATGCCTATCGGCGAAGACCAAATCGCGTCATGGTCAGAGGTGCCACTGAGGTCACGACTGCGGCGTGGTTGTGGATGTTGACGCATCCAGTGGTAGGGCAAAGGCTTTGGGGTGCGAGCTTTGTGCAGGATCCCCATCACCGGAGAGGCTCGACATTTGCTGGCGTTGCTTGAAGGCCGACTCCCTGGTGTGGAGGTGACGGCGCAGGCGCCGCGGTCGACGGTTGCCTTCGCTGCATCTCTTTCTCGCTTTGGTGCCATCATTTTCTAGCATAGCTTCTTGCGCGGTTCCCACGGACGACGCTAACTGTTGTAGCATGTCTATAACAGTGGGTATAATGTACCCTTTTCCATAAGAGACAGCTAGGAGGTCTCAGGAGAGAGAGCTGATGATAAATGAGTGAATCCGGCCCCTCATACCTCTATTAGGGATTTATGGGCCTGTTTGGTTGCCTGCATGAGCGTGGCCAGGCTGAGTAGAGAAGATCCTCAGCCGCGTTTCTTCTCAGCCTGGCTCCAGTTGATTTTTTGCATTCGCTCGTGCAGGCTCTCACCCCGATACAGGCAACCAAACACCATCTCCCTGCATGCGCTGGTGCGAGCCACCCCGATGCAGGCAACCAAACAGCCCCTATATACATGAGTGGGGTAGGATGAGAAATTTCCATCCTAACCTTTAATAATTACAATAGGTAGGGGTATTTTGGCACATTTCTCTACACCATTGGGCCTATTACATATTATATATTGGACCAGTTACAAGGCATAGTCACAGAGGGTTGGGTCACCCCTATAACAGTAATAAATAAATACATATGATTGAGAGAATAAATAAAGATATAGTAGAAAACACCTTATTAAATCGGCATGTAAATCTTATACTTTTCAAAGAGAGCTTTCAAACCAGAAACCTTACATTTCTCGACGGATGGAGTATTGTTTGAAGAGATCATGCTACAGCTTGGAGCGAGAGTGCTAAGCGTGCAGTTTCATTTATATGCCAACTGCCTGTGCCTTTTTTACGAGTATACGGTGTTTGACTGCCTACTGCTTTTGTGTGTACCATAACGTGTATGTGGACGTGTTTGCTTTCCCTTCCCAGCATGCCTCGCCAATCGCCGTGAACAATAGTGCATTGGACCCTATTATTTCTAAGTAGCTTTCCAGCACCCATTGCCAGCTTAACATTGCTCAGATCAAAACAGCCGTCTCTTTTGGTTTTGAACTTTAACCGTCTCTTTTGGTTTTGAACTTTAACCTCTTGTTTCAAGTAGCTCCTAAATTTTGAATTTTAGAAATCAGTTTTTTTAATAAAGTAGCCTTTTAAAATGGTTTCTATAAACCATTTGTAGAAATTATTATAGGAATTGTTTTAAACGGAGTGACTTCTCAATGCTAGTATTTCTTACTCTCTTAATCTCTTTCATAATCGGTTAAAAACCAAAGGGCACAAACAAAAGCCAAAACAGACCTAGGTGGATTATTTTAAGTTGTGACTTTGGCTTACGGTTTTTGAATTCTTGCTGTGCACTAGAGACAATACACAGAGAAAAACAGTTGCATGCGATTTTGGTTGGTATAGCTGAACTTGGTACAATGTCTTATTACAATTTATCTATAAACCCTATCTTAATAACATATAATTTAAAAATTAATTATTATAGCAGAAAATAATAAGCCAAAATAAAAAATCTAGCTCTAAGACAGCGATTGCCTGCTTTGCCTGGCGTTCATGCCGGCAGCCAAATGGAAACGACACGACTGTTCAGAAAAAAAAGCTACTACAACTACTAGTTGGACATTTCATGGCCCCAGCAAACTAGTACAAGAGCATCTCCAACAAATTTTCTAAAGTACTCATATTCCCTATATTTTAGAAGAAAAGGTAAAAAAAGGCTCTAACAGATCCCCTAAGTGGTACCAAAAAATATAGAGGACTCCATCCCTGATTTTTCGTCCCCCATATATGGAGGACACAGTAAAATTTTTGCTTTTTAGCCCAAAATTTGAAAAATTTTTACATATGGACCCCTGGAGAAAAGATTTGCAAAAATGGACCCTTTACTCGGCGCCAAAGCATATGGCGCCCAGGGTACGTGGCACGGCGCCATATGCTTTGGCGCCGTAAATGGCCACGTAGGATCCACGGTGGCATAGAACGGCGCCAAAGCACATGGCGCCGTGAAGTGTAAGTTGGGCGCTAACGGCCGTGGCGCCGTGCTTTGGGACTTAAGCCCGCGCGCCCCCGCCCCCACCCTCACTGCTCGCCTGCCGGCAACCGCCGCCGCCACTCCTTCCTCAAAATCAACTCAAATCCATCCGTTTTCTCGCGATTTTACTTCCAAATCGAGTAAACAAGGTGAACCCCTCCTTTCCCTTGATTTTTTGCAATAAATATGGATTATTTGAGGTACATTTCGTATGGGAAGATTGCAAACCCTAGATGAAATTACTTCAATTTGGCTCGGTTTTAGGTTGGATTTTCAATAGATATGCGTAATGTAAGAGTAGTAATGTGTATAGATTCGTTTTTATGGTTGGATTTTTACAAATACATATGTTTTTAGGGTTTGATTTAGAAATACATATGTTTTTAGGGTTTGATTTAGAAATACATATGTTTTTAGGGTTTGATTTGATCGAGATTGATGAATGTTTAGATTTAGGGTTTGATTTAGAAATACACATGTTTTTAGGGTTTGGTTTGAGCGAGATTTCTAAATTTTTAGAAATACATATGTTTTTAGGGTCCATTTTATAAATACATATGTTTTTAGGGTTTGATATAGAAATACATATATTTGGAGGGTTTGATTTAGAAATAGATATGTTTTTAGGGTTTGATTTAGAAATACATATGTTTTTAGGGTTTAATTATTATTTATACATGGTTGTGTTCGGTTTTAGGTTTTTAGGGTTTCATATAGCAAATAGGATGATTTCATGTCAACATGGGCAAGATTGTATGTCCACCTAACCCTTAGTAGCTTTGATTATTGTTTATACTTGCAAAATTATATTTTTACCACCCCTAATTTAGATTTGCATTCTAATTCAAGTGGCAAAGACAACTTATTGTCAATTACACCAAGTTATATATATATATATATATAAATTATGTTTTATAAATTTCTTATTTGAATATTTCTTAACTATTGAATTCTAAAATTTATCACAGGATGGCGAGATACCGGCTGCTAGACGAGTACTACGAGGGGGAGCACCGCGGCAGGCTCACGGAGGACGCCCAGGTACGTGTGTGGTCGAAATGTACATGTGTTCAACTTGATGGTCACGCAGCTAACTTTTATAGCAATTTTCAGGAGATACCCATACTTCGTCCTCGAACCCATGATGGGTTCCAGTTGATGCGCTACGACGACCGCTATACCCCACTGCTGCGCCGTGCTGGGCTTCACACGGTCGCTAACCTAGTACGGCGGGGCATGCCGGTCTTCAACCCCGCAGCTTTGACCGCACTTGTCGACAGGTCCATTTTCTATATCGGGTCTATTTGTTTTCGCTTCTATATTCTTACGCACGTAACTAATTCTTTTCTCCTTGTACTACTAACGGTGGAGGCCGAGACACACACTTTCCACCTTCCCCGTGGGAGATGACCGCCACGCCGCAGACGTGGCGATGATACTTGACTTCCCATCGTGGGACAACGGTGATCGCCCGGCGGTGTCCGAGGGCCGGAGGGCACGTGTGGAGGCCTTCCGGCACGCCATTGCCTCCCGCCCGATAATGCCGGCGAGGCCGCGTCTCGGGTCCACCTTAGATGGTTGCGGGTACCTTTGGCGCATGCCACGATGCCGCGACGACGCCACGGTGACCTACCATCGCCGCGCTGGTCCCGCACATGTTCGGGCGATCTTGTTCCCGGACGCCACGGGGATGCCGCCGTGGATGTACATCCACCGCCTCAGATCGGGGACGCTGGGCGATTCAGGTGGGCTCGGCGGTCCTCGCATTCTCTACCGCCCGCTTTGCGAGGCTCGCAGACGCAAGGCCCCCTCGTCGACGCTCGGTGGCTGCGTCTTCCTCCTGCAGGTGTGGTAATGCATTTATTTTTCCTACAGTTCTTTATTTTTGTGCATGGCTAATCGTGTGTCTGCCTGTATGTTCGCTTGCTAGGTGTGGATGTGGACACGCATTCCAGTGGGGCGCCCTCGAGTGTTGCAGGCGCAGCCTTGGCATCCACTGGGTGTGGATGACCTCGCCCCACATGCTGCGCACTGTGGATACAAATGTCACCCCGTTCGCGATTACTCACGGCGCGACGTGGATTTCAGCAACGAGTTTGACACTTTGTCTCCCACGATGGTAAGAAATTGGTACGCATTTATTTATTCTACGCTTCTTGGTTTTGTACACGCTAATCGTGTGTTCTCTTACTAGGTGACTGGAGCCTTACTCCGAGCCACGTGTTCTAGCGCTACCGCCAAAGACCATGTGCCGCAGGGACTCCATATTTGGAGGATGAGGTGTCCGCCGATCCGCTTCTATGCCGTGGAGATTCACCTCCTCACGAGTTGCGCGCGCTCGGCCTCGTGCGCTTCTTCCCCGCAGGGGATGTCGACTCTGTTGAGTTGCACAAGTAAGTAACAATTTAAAATTCTTTTGGTTCTGTACTAACAACTATTGTTGACATCCGCTATATGTACAGTTTCGACGTGGTCCGCCAACGAAAGGTGACGGACTTCCGATCACCACCGAGAGTACGTGCGGTGGTGGAGGAAGATGGAGGACAATCGCGAGCCGGACAAGACTTCCACGAAGAACGCCACCGGGGTTACTTGTCGTGGTACCACATCGCCACGCGCTACGTGTGAGGCGAGAGGGACCGATGTCGACTCACGCAGACTCGCCGTCCGAGGACGAGGACACTGCGTCACGACAAGCGTCGCGAGGAGGGCACAGTGGTCGAGGCCGCCCGATTCTCGATCGAGTGGTACGGAAAGCATGATATTTGCAATACTTTGGTTCCATACATTTATCTCGCACTTACTTGTGTTTCCTTATTTCTTTAGGGACTTCTCTCCAAACCTCGGTGCGGGACATCGACGAGGCTCTCACCACCCATTGGTGACTGGATACGGGAGCCGCGCTGAGGGACCTCCTGCAGTAATGAAGATAGTTTGTTAAGTTAGATCCATTCAAGATGTATACAATTGTGACATATCATTACTTGCAGAGACTTCGACGCCGCCTCGGTCAAGCGGCAGGTCGGTGTGGTTGCCGCGCCGCCAGACGTGATCGCACCACCGCCCCCAGCCACACCGCCGCAGCGTCGCCATCACATCGCCGCAGCGCCACCACGAGGAGCTCGCCACGCACCGACTTTTAGTCGATGCGACGACGACGACGACGGCACGCAGGCGGAGCAGGGTGACGACATCGAGGAGGAGCAGGGTGACGACGTCGAGGAGGAGCACGAGGATGAGGAGGCATCTACCCACGACGAGATTGGGATGTCGCAGATGCCTGACGCGCCATCTACTCAGGCTTCGCAGCGGCCTCGCTGTTCGCTCGTCCCCGAGCACGTATACTCCAGGGAGTGATGCTCTAGGCAAGGGCAAGGGGAAGGCCAAGAGGCAGTGATGTTTTGAGACTTTTTTTTATAGACATGTGATATTTTCAGACTTATGTCATATTTTGAGACTTTGTATAGTTAAGTGGTATTTTGAGACTTATTGGTATTGTGAGACTTATGTCATACGATGTTGTTATTTAGGTTTTCGATGTTTCATGTGTGAATGTATGTGTATGTCTATATGTGCATATGTTTTACACAAAAGTTTGCTGTTTTGCTGTTTTTTGTCAGGTATACGGCGCCATACCGCTTATGCCGACTGTAAATACGGCGCCAGGGTGTTTGGCGCCTCATTTGGCGCCAAACACTTTGGCGCCGTATTTACACAGGTCGACGCCAAACGGTATGGCGCCATGTAAGCTACGTACGGCGCTCTCATGTTTGGCGCCGAGCTAGGCAAGGCACGGCGACCACGTTTGAGTGGCTAAGTCAACACTCGGCGCCACAACCTTTAGCGCCGTATATACATATTACAGCGCCGTGTTAATTGGCGCCGTGCTATGCCACCCTGGCTCCGACGTGTCAATTAACGGCGCCAAAGCATATGGCGCCGTGACATGTACCGTGGGCGCTATATGATTTGGCGCCGAGAGAAGGGTCCATTTTTGCAAAACTTTTTTCCAAGGGTCCATATGTAAAAAACTTTCAAATTTTGGACTAAAAAGCAAAAATTTTACGAGGACACACACCATCCCCTAAATCGGCCCCAACGCTCCTACGCCGTCCGATCCCCTAAATTCTTTGGTTGGTAGTTTTTGTGGACCCAGATTTTAATTTAGGGGACCATATTTAGAGGATTTGTTGGAGGTTATATATTTTTAGTTTTCTATATTCTAAATTGTGTCCTCTAAAAAATGATTTAGGGGATGAAATTTAGAGGATATTGTTGAAGATGCTCTAATGTAGACATCGTTACCATTTTCCCATGGCCCAGCCCAGCCCAGCTCCACCCAGCCGCTTCCCGGAGACTCCGCCCCCTCCCGCCGCGACGCGAAGCCGCCGAAGGGGCAGACTCCCACGGACGCCAGAGCCAAACGGAGAGCTAGTATTTACCATTTGGAGGGCAATGTCTCAATTTGGCGTGCTTGTGCGTTAGGAACAATGAGATCCAGTTTGCTGGACAGCTCCGGCCGAAGGGATGCTGCTACCGCCTGGAGATCCCTTCGGGGCAGAGTGAGTTTTGTTTTTGCATTGTGGTTATATGTTAATTCGTCCATTATGAGTAGTAGAATTAAACCCACTTGTAATTACGTCGTCTGTTTAGTTGTATATCTCTACCGTTAGAAAGAGCGAGCTGGTCCATTCGTTTTTCTTCATTCCTGCACCCATCCGGTCTTGCTAGCAGGTGGACATCGAAATTAACCAGCCCCATATATCCCCTTATCCATCTCACAAACTTATCCGTCCAACCACAAAACTCCACTTTGTTTGCGAGATTGCAACAGTATGTGGAGCGATCTTTACTCTTGACAGAACCAAATCATTTTGTTAGTTTAATAAGGAAATAACTCAAACGAGTCAAATCATGAGCAAATTCTATCTTTTATTAATTTCTGCAGGTGTTTCGCTTAATAGGATATACCTATGGCCAATTAAAGTACAAACTGAAACATGGAGTCTAAAAAAAAATAATTGCCTGACAACTTGTGCTTTGAGACACTGGGTGATGTCTGAACTTGTCTCCAACACAGATGAAGCATGATTTACGATGTACTGCATTTTTGTGTGAAAAAATCCTTATCATTTAGTTTGTGTTGTAAATAATTGTAAAATGAACTATAGACAAACTGAATCTTGTATATCAACCAATTATTGTATGGTGAGTTTTCTGCGTGATGGAACTGTTGCAGTTTAAAGGTTACAGCCTGCACCTTGCAGCATTCCTTGTTAGATTTCTTATATACTTTTACCAGTGTCTTTTGTACCATTTAACTTATGTTATATTTATGTGCATGATCTATATGACTAAGCTCGCTTTATGACTTATTACTATTGGTATATATCTGCCAGCAACAACCTTGTTTATATGGTTGGTGGTTTCTTTGTTTCTGTGATGTGACCCCTAATACTGATCACCTTTTTTCCCTGCATTAATTGTAAAATTCTTCAAGCTGCTTCCTATCCATGTTTTTTTTATCTTAGGAACATTAAGCATTCTAATTGTTGCACTTGATAATGCATTTACACAAAGTACATGCGATATACTGCTTCCCTTATAACTTTAAATTGGACTCATCTACTGATTCCTGAACTGGACTTTGATATCCCTCCAGAAGCTCAATGTGGCACACTTTCAATAGCATGCTTCGTTCCTTTCTGTATATAGATTATGGGGAATGGTTCCTTTCTCAATTGTTTTCTTTTATTTCTAGTTTTACTAAGTATTTTGGCTCATAAATTAGGTCGAAGGGATTATTATGCGAGCTGTGGATGAGTTGCAGGCACTTCAAGATGAAAGAAAGGTGAATCTTGGGCCTTGTATGTTTACGTTTGGAATTTGTATATGCCACCTACTGATACACTAATCATCTTTTGGTCCTGCAGAAAGTGGATCCTGAAAATGCTGAAGCTATTGATCAATTTTTAGTAAAATTGAGATCTCTCGGATCAGGAGAATCTACTTTTACGTTTGTTCTTGATGATCCTGCTGGAAACAGCTTCATAGAGAACCCGGAAGATTATTTGTATCCTTAAGAGGTCAGATTGTTTAATATTAGAATCTATAGGTGTAACGCCCCCGTTTCCAGGGGCGCGTACGGACACGGCACCCCGTAACTATTCACGCATGAACAGTTATGGACTGTCGCGCAAGAGTATACCATTGCATGCTAACAACAAAAGTCCAACATATATTTGACATACGGATTAACATCCAGTTTTTACAGCGGGGCGTGCAAGCCCAAAGTATATTACATTACAAAAGGCTCCAGAAACTGCTTCGAGCGCGGCGGAGACCTACAGCCAAGGGTCCTCGTCGAAGAAAAGATCCTCGGGAACTTCTTCAACGGGGAGACCTTCTCCTTCGTCTTGATCCTCTAAAGAAATGATTAAGCAAGCCATGAGCCAAACAACCGCTCAGCAAATCCCAAAAGGGATCTTAATTTACTATATGCACGGAAAATCAAAGGAAGGGTGTATACTTGGTTTATTACATTTGGTGGATGCAGTTTTATTTGCAATTCATTTTCATAAGACGGACACAAAACTTACTCCTTAAGAACTCAGGGGTTTTCATCAAGAGTACATTAACCAACTAACCAAGTTAAAACATGTACAAATCTACTTAAGCTTTGCTGCTGGAATCACCCAAGTGACACAGCTCCAATAACCGGGAGCACGGCGTATTCGAATACCATTTATTTGACTCTGCAGAGTTTGCTCAGCTTTACCCACACGATTCCTCAACTCCCGCTAAAGAGTTAAGAAAGCCGTCGTTTCTCGCTCAACTCTTTATACGTGCTCTACCCAAGAGAATTCACTCGGTCCGCTCACACCCACACACACACACACACACACACACACACAGAGAGGACAACGTCCGCTCGAGTGAATTCCACCGTTGTTAGGTCAAGCGGACGGCCACCTAACCTTATCGCTACCCTCCGTAGAGTTTCAATCGAGTTGAGCAATGATCGACAAGTGTTGACAAGTCAACTCCTGTGGTTGAGCGATCACCGTGACATTTGCTCGGCGTAAGGGTTTCACCTTATATTTTCACATGGTCCGCAACCTCGCTGTGTCCGCGACCCAAACTAAGGTAAGCGGTGGCGTGAGACCGTCCCGCGGGTTTCCCACTCACCCTTACCCTACTCCAGCCCTAGGATAAGAGGTGGGCAAAGACCGCCTCGCGGCTCTCCCCAACTCTTACCCTACCTTGTGCACGCCAAGACTCTCCGCTCTAAGATACGGTGTCCCATACCACCCTACCTTAGAGTCGGGTTTTCCAGATTATATTGGCCCACACCACAACCTTATTAGTGTAACATTTTTGCATGATAATAATAACCTACAATTCTCTAGAATATCGATAATTATTTCTAGGGTTTCAAAGGCATGGCTACAATTTAATCATGGCATTTAACTGGTAGGACTAACTATATCACATGACATTCTAAACATTTTATTTTTATTTTCGAACTAATATTTCAGAACTAGCTCAATGCAAATAATGTATTAACATATTTAAACATTATGGGATCCAATATGATCAAAGGATTTGGGACTTGCCGCCTATCCGACGATCTCAAGAAGCTCGAACGTCAAGCACCGGATCCCGACCGCTCCCGGCTTCCGGATCTCCGACACTAACGCAAACAATTAAAATAAATTAAATCCAGCTTGAGACTAATCAAGCGAGGCAAAATAAACTAATTAAAAGAAATAAATTGCATAAACACCCCAAATGGAATTTTAGGAATTTTTCTAGGATGAATCTGTGGAAAAGGAGTTCACCACTGGTCGGAATAATATTTGGAGCAAAGTGGTGAAATTTGGGAATTTTGGGATTTTCGTGATTTTTTAGGATTTATTTGGATTTTCCGCATTTTGAAATTAGTAAATCACCGGAAAATCTAATGAATAGTGCTAGGTCGCCCAAAGCCACAGCCACAGCCTCAAAGATCGCAGCAGCCCGCGCGCCGAACGCGGCGCGCGCGACGGAGCGACGCTGCGCCCGCAAGCGCGCGCTCGGGCGGCAACGCGCCGGAGGCGCCCACGCTTCGCGCGCCCACGCCGTCTGGATGCGCGACGCGTGGAGCTGGCGGACGGGGAAGATGGCGAGCGCGGCGAAGCGATGCGGGCACGATCCAACGGAGGCGGAGCGGTACGGTTATGCAGATCGGACGGCTGAGGTTCAAGGAGGCGGTTGAAACGGTACGGGGGGGATGGATGGCGGGGATTAGAAGGCTTCAAGGGGATCCGACGACGGGGAGGCGCCACGCCGTCATCGTCTTCCTCCGGCCGGCGCGAGCGAGCTGGACGGAGGTGGCGGGCGAGGTGCTCCGGCGACGCCGACGGCTCTAAGGCGGCGTGAGGGCACCGCCGGTAGAGCAGAGCACGGAGTCCGTTTGGGTAGTTAGCATTTGCGGGACCAAAGGGGAGAGAGGAGGGAGAAGGGGTGGTTCGCCATCTTGCGGTGGAGAGGGTCACCGGCGGCGAGAGGGCCAATCGGCCGGGATTACACCATCTACGGAGGAGGGCTCACATTCGCGCGCGCGGTGAGCCGGGAGTGCCGAGGAGCCGCCACGGAGCACGGTTGGGGCGGCGAGGTCGACGGCGCCGTGGCTCCTCGTGGGTCCTCCCGTCCAGGAAGAGCAAGAGAAGGGTCGGTGAGTGAGGAAGCTCGGGAGCAAAGGAATTTGAGAATGAGGAGGGGAGTAGGAGATTGACTCTGTGGGGTCGCGCGCAGGAGGAGGTGGCGGAGCTACGGCGGCGGAGCTCAATCTGACGCCGGGAGAGGCTCTGAGGGTGGGGAGGGAATGGTGGTGTTTGGGGAGCCTGAAAGCAAAGGAGAAGAAATGGCAGGGGAGGGGATTTTATACCCGCGAGGAGGAGGGGCTCCTTCGGGAGAAGGCGCGGCGGGCTCGCCGGCAGGAAATGACGGGCCGTCAAGGCGCGAATCCCGCATGATGGGGCGGGGTGACGCGAGGCGCCAGGCGGGAGTGGCGACGCGACGGAGCAGTGTGTCGCGGCCGGGCGAGAGCGGCTCACGCGCGAGGGGAGGAAAGACGGCGGCCGCAGTGGGGTCGGCGCTGCGCGCGGGTGACGTGGAGCGAGGCAGCCGCTCCTTCGGACCGGAGGTTGCTCGGGGCGGGCGCCCGAGACCGGCGCGCCAACACCGAGGGAGCGGAGGGGCGCCGTGCGAGGAGAAGCGGGAGGGAGGCGCGCCAACGTGTTGGCGTGGCGAGGCGCGCGAGAGAGGAGGCGGAAAGGGAAAGCGGCGCCGACGAGGAGAAAGCGAAAGGCCGAGAAAGGAAAGCGCATCCGACGAAACTTTCCCGAAAAGGAAAGTTTTCAAAATTCACCCAAAAATGCAGCAAAAAGCATAGAAATTTATTTTGAATTTTTTTCCAGGGCTTTTCAACCTACCCCCCTTAAAAGAATCTCGACCCCGAGATTAACTTGGTCCAGGGAGTAAGTTGGGGAAATCTCACGCAAATCGACTCGCTCCCAAGTTGACTCTTCAGTGTATGATTCTTCCATCAGACTCTGCAGAACCCGACGTTCTTGTTTCGAGCCGCCTCTCTGCTTTCAAGTATTTGTAGTGGTTCTTCAAAGATATGTGCAATCATCTTGCAATTCAATGTCCGATGCTGGCACTTCATCCGTTGATCGCGAGACACTTCCAAGCCGGATACGTGGAACACATTGTGAATTCGATAAGTTGGGCGAAGCCGCACTTGATAAGCTACTTCCCAACTCTTCCAATTATCTGAAACGGTCCCACATATCTGGGTGCTAATTTGCCTTTGACTTGAAATCTCTTGACCATTTTGAACGGGGTGACTTTGATGTAGACATAATCTCCAAGTTCGAAACTCAAATCTTTCCTGCGATTATCTGCATAGTTCTTCTGTCGGTCTTGTGCCATCTTCAGTCTGTCCCTGACAATCCTGACATGTGCTTCTGCATCTTGAGCAATCTGGGGACCAATGAGTTGTCGTTCTCCTGTTTCTGTCCAGTTCAGTGGAGTCCTGCATTTCCTACCATAGAGGGCTTCAAACGGTGCCATCTGAATACTGGCTTGGTAACTGTTATTGTATGAAAACTGAGCAAATGGTAAGCAGGTGTTCCATGTTGCTCCATACACTATCGCACAAGCTCTCAACATGTCTTCTAAAATCTGATTGGTTCTCTCTGTTTGTCCATCTGTCTGTGGATGATATGCTGAGCTGAAATTCAGATCGGTGCCCATGGCTTCATGCAACTTTTCCCGAACTTGACGAAATCGTGCTCCTCTATCGACACAATCTTCTTCTAACTCCATGCAAGGTCACAATTCGGTCAAATATAGCTCGCCGCTTTATCCTTCCCATATGTTTGCTTGATCGGAAGGAAATGAGCCACCTTGGTCAATCTATCGACAATGACCCGATAGCATCATATCCTCACGGGTCTTAGGAAGTCCCGTGATGAAGTCCATACCAATGCTATCCCATTTCCATTCAGAATTGGCAAGGGTTGTAACAACTCGATGGTTTTGGTGGTCTATCTTGATCTCACGCGCACATCACATTTAGCTACATATTCGCCACTTCTTTCTTCATTTGGTTCCACCAATACCTCTTTTTCAAATCCTGATACATCTTTGTGCCTCCTGGATGAATTGAGAATTGAGAGGAGTGGGCTTCAGATAAGATTAACTCTCTGAACTCTTTCTTGTTGGGTATGCAATAGCGACCATGGAAAGTGAGGATTCCATGCTCGTCTAGCGCATACTCTGATGAATTTTCTTCTTGAATATTCTTTTTCAGTTTTTGAATCTCTTCATCTTCATCCTGGGCTGCTTTAATCTGATCTGGCAGCAGTGGTTGAATCTCTAGGGTCGCTTCTTCACCTTGCTCCGTGATTACCGTGTTCACCGTAATATATCTCTCTGTAATTCGTGGGTACTGATTGATCGCTTTGCTTGGACGAGCTTTACGGCTAAGGGCATCGGCAACTACATTTGCCTTGCCCGGGTGATACCGAGATCAACATCATAATCTTTAATTAGTTCCAGCCATCTGCGCTGTCTCATGTTCAATTCTGGCTGAGTGAATAGGTACTTCAAACTCTTGTGGTCTGAGAATATCTCACAACGATTCCCTAGCAGGTAGTGCCGCCAAATCTTGAGTGCATGCACCACAGCTGCTAGTTCCAAATCATGTGTGGGGTAATTCTCCTCATGCGGCTTCAACTGTCTTGATGCATAGGCAACAACTTTTCCGTCTTGCATAAGCACACAACCCAAACCCTGCTTTGAGGCATCGCAGTAAATCTGAAACTCCTTCTCTGGGTTGGGTAAAATCAGTACTTGTGTTGTTGTCAACTTGGTCTTTAACATCTGAAAGCTTTCTTCACATGCATCAGTCCATGTGAACGGTTTATCTTTCTTCAACAATTGGGTGAGTGGACGAGATATTCTTGAGAAACCTTCTATGAATCGGCGATAATAACCCGCCAATCCTAGGAAGCTTCTCACCTCCGTCACTGTCTTAGGTTGTTTCCATTCCATAACTGCTGAAATCTTTTCTGGATCGACCTTCACTCCATCTTCAGATATAATGTGACCCAAGAAAGCGACTTCTCTCAACCAAAAACTGCATTTATCAAATTTTGCATATAACTTATGCTCTCTCAATCTGCTCAAAACCATATGCAAATGCTGTTTGTGCTCTTCTTCACTCTTGGAGTATATCAGAATATCATCAATGAATACAATCACAAATCGATCCAATTGGTCCATATGCACCAGGTTCATGAGATTCATGAAATACGCTGGCGCATTGGTCAAACCAAAAGGTACGACCGTGAACTCAAACAATCCATATCTGGTAATGAAGGCTGTTTTCTCCCGATCTTGCTCTCGGATCTTGAGTTGATGATAACCCGAGCGCAAATCGATCTTGGAGAACACTTTGGCTCCTTTAAGTTGGTCAAACAGATCATCAATTCTTGGGAGGGGATACTTGTTCTTGATGGTGATAGCATTCAAACCTCTGTAATCTACACACATTCTCAATTCGCCGTTCTTCTTCTTCACAAACAGTACTGGGGCTGACCATGGTGAAGTACTTGGTCGAATGAATTCTTTCTCTTGTAACTCATCTAACTGCTTCTTCAGTTCCTTCAACTCACTAGCTGACATTCTATACTGGTGTTTGGCAATTGGCTGGGTACCAGGCACCAATTCTATTGCAAGTTCTACTTGCCTGTCAGGGGGTCTTCCTGGTAATTCTTCGGGGAATACATCAGGGTACTCTTGTACTATTGGCACTTGGTCAGGTGTGGCTGCTATCATGTTGATCATACGTTTCTTGGCATCTTTCAAGACTTTTCGATCTGTCTCTACTACTATTTTCGACCTTCGGTTAACCAAAGACACCGCTTTGATCTCGCAATCTACCTTGCCTTTATTCCTGCCAACCAGCCATGCCCAAGATGGCATCCAATCCGACATATCTAGTCGCAACAAGTCTGCTCTAAAGTCTACCCTTGATTTTTATATTAAGTCCCGCACACCCACGGTGGGACTCCATTCTAACCCTGTGGGTTTCCACCACATAAGGTCTTGGCAATGCAACAAGGTAATTGATTTCTTGCAAAGAAACTCTTTGAAATAAATGAATGCGTTGCACCAGATCAAATAAAATCAATGCGGTATGGAATTGATTGGGAACATACCAGCAATGATGTCACTTGCTCCAGCCGCATCCTCTGCAGATACATGATTCACTCGCATAAAAGTAGGTCCGACATTGCTTCGCCTCTGCCTCTCTGTAGCCGAAATTCGCAGCGCTCGCAGTGACCGAGGGTCGGCTGCTTTAATCGCAGAAATCCTCCTTTGGGGGTACCGGGGTTGCTCGTGACTTAACCTCCGTTGTCGCTGATTTTGAACTTGTAGCTTGGCTGCATCGATGGCAAGTTCTTCCGGGACATCGGTCTCTCGAGTGCCCTATCTCACCGCAGTGGAAACATGCGTTTGACCTTCGCGGGCAGCTACTAGCCAGGTGATTTCCACCACATGTGGGACACTTGAGAGCCAATGGTAGAGGGGAAGTATAATGCTGAGTCTGACTGGACTGGTTCTTCGGCATCATCACATACTGCCGGGAGGATGGGGATCGATATGAAGAAGATCCCGCCGTCTTGGCTCGTTGTGCGCAAGATGGGAAGATGACTGCGATCTGTGTGCTGCCTTGCGTTTTCTATAGTCTTCCATCTCAGTTCTGGCTTCTTCAGAGTTGATCAAGCCATCAACCATATCATTCAGATCTTTGAACTTCAAAGCTGAAATGTGGAATCTCAAAGACTGCTGCAAACCTGCACGAAACTTGTTCATTTTCTTGTCTTCGTTGTCAACATCCTCGGGGCAAATCGAGAGGTGGTTGAACTGGTGTAAATACTCCATTACAAGACGGCCACCTTGTTTAAGCGCCAAAATTCTCGCGCTTTGCTTCCATAATGCCGTCGAGGATGTGGGCCTTACTAAGGCCTTGGAGAAATCTTCCCACTAATCTCTCTATTCTGCAGTGTGCGCCGATAATTGATCCACCAAGTCGCCTGCACTCAGAATCGTGGGATGCATATAGCACCTTCTCTTTATCGTCACATCGCGCATCAAGTTTCCTCTCTACATCCGCCACCAATCTTCAGCAACCATAGGATCGGGTTGTGGAGAAAGTGGGTGGACGTGTCTTTAGAAAGTCATTCCACCGGTGGTAATTGGAGCACCATCCGTGGAATATTGCCTCCACCTCGCACTCGGGATCCGTGGCGAGTGTTCAATCAATCGATCGTTGATCCAACATTCGCAGATGTTCGCTCTCCTTGATATCGATTTCGTTCTAACATTGCAATAACATTGGCGAGTGTGTTCAGTCGGTGGCGGTGCACACTCGCCTCTGCTGGTTCGACTCGCTCGCTCCGCCGCTCCATCTGTTGATTGGGAACTTGAGGTTAGCCTTGCAGCGGCTTTGGCAATCAAGAATGTAAGTAAGACTTTGAATTTTTCAAGGCAAGTATAGGACGAAAAGATAAGAACGAGCGAAGGGGAGGAGAAAGCTTTGAACACAGGAAGAACATACGGATAATTAAGCAAACAAATTAAAAGAGGTAGCAACATAATTTACATTAAGCAAGTGGTGCATGCACCACATAAAGGTTCATGTTACACTTGCATTACATACAAAAGTACATCTATCACCAAAAGGTCGCTACCACTAACGGACGGCGTCTACTCCTCCCCGTCCCTGTGTGCCGGAAGGGCAAGCGGGCCGCCGGCGGAACGGCACGCACGATCGCGCCAGATCATCCGCGCTGGGCCTAGATCGCACCGGCACAAGAGGAGTGAACGCTGGCGACTCCGCACTATCTCGAGACCTCGCTTGCCTCCGGGCCTCGTAGCGGACGAGGACTCCCGAGGCGCCAACCTCCTCACGAGTGTCCCACAACCGCCTCTGCCGGACTCGCCTCCTCGATCGCTCTGTCGTAGCCGACACTTTGCGACATAAGGGTGGCGATACCGCTAGGCGGGGTCGTCATCCTCACCGAACCTAGGGACTATAAAGTCCCCAAAGTGCGGACGCGCACCAGTCGAAAGGTGTCCTCGCTAGCTCTCGTGGTAGTAGTCTCGAGATAGAGCGCACCTTCGAGCCACGCCCCAACAAAGATCCTCATCGCTCACCCGTCGGGCGGTGAACCTCCGCTTCTGTCGGGCGGATAGGCAAGGGATCGAGGACCATCCAAGCCTTGTACTCGAGAACCGGTCTCGCGGAATCGCCCTCGCCAGATCATCGGGCCGTGGTTTCCTCTCGCCCGAGGTGTCGCCGCATTTCCCACAACTTGTGGTGCCATCCATCCCTACGGTCGGGGCGGGAGAAAACGAGGCGCACCATCTGCCGGAAATGAAATTTTGCAGTTAGACAAGTAAGACAGTAAACATTTGCGTAAATTAAAACTTAAGCAGAAATAAACTAAGACAGGAAAGTAGCAACAAGAGAGAAACAAGACAGCAATAATACTTATATTTTTCATAAACTCTTTTTATGCCTTAAATTAATTTTTGCGATAAAATCGCTTCTAGGCTGCCTTAGGTCTCAACCTACGGTCAAAGAGCCCGCTCGATACCACTTCTTGTAACGCCCCGTTTCGGTGCGCGTCTGGACACACACCTCGTAACTATTCACGCATGAACGCTATGGACTGTCGCAAGAGTATACCATTGCATGCTAACAACAAAAGTCCAACATATATTTGACATACGGATTAACATCCGCTTTTACAATGGGCGTGCAAGCCCAAAGTATATTACATTACAAAAGGCTCCAGAATCGCTTGAGCGCGGCGGAGACCTACGACCAAGGGTCCTCGTCAAGAAAAGATCCTCGAACTTCTTCAACGGGAGACCTTCTCCTTCGCCTTGATCCTCTAAAGAAATGATTAAGCAAGCCATGAGCCAAACAACCACCAAGAAATCCCAAAAGGGATCTTAATTTACTATATGCACGGAAAATCAAAGGAAGGGTGTATACTTGGTTTATTACATTTGGTGGATGCGCTTTTATTTGCAATTCATTTTCATAAGACGGACACAAAACTTACTCCTTAAGAACTCGGGGTTTTCATCAAGAGTACATTAACCAACTAACCAAGTTAAAACATGTACAAATCTACTTAAGCTTTGTCTGAATCACCCAAGTGACACACCCAATAACCGGAGCACGCGTATTCGAATACCATTTATTTGACTCGCAGAGTTTGCTCACTTTACCCACACGATTCCTCAACTCCCGCTAAAGAGTTAAGAAAGCCGTGTCGTTTCTCGCTCAACTCTTTATACAGTGCTCTACCCAGAGAATTCACTCTGTCCGGCTCACACCCACACACACACACACACACACACACACACAGAGAGGACAACGTCCGCTCGAGTGAATTCCACCGTTGTTAGGCTTCGCAGAAGACGGCCAAATTTAACCTTATCGCTACCCTCCCGTAGAGTTTCAATCGAGTTGAGCAATAATCGACAAGTGTTGACAAGTCAACTCCTGTGGTTGAGCGATCATCGTGACATTTGCTCGTAAGGGTTTCATCCTTATATTTTCACATGGTCCGCAACCTCGCTGTGTCCGCGACCCAAACTAAGGTAAGCGGTGGGCGTGAGACCGTCCCGCTGGCTTCCCACTCACCCTTACCCTACTCCAGCCCTAGGATAAGAGGTGGGCAAAGACCGTCTCGCGGCTCTCCCCAACTCTTACCCTACCTTGTGCACGCCAAGACTCTCCGCTCTAAGATACGGTGTCCCATACCACCCTACCTTAGAGTCGGGTTTTCCAGATTATATTGGCCCACACCACAACCTTATTAGTGTAACATTTTTGCATGATAATAATAACCTACAATTCTCTAGAATATCGATAATTATTTCTAGGGTTTCAAAGGCATGGCTACAATTTAATCATGGCATTTAACGGTGGTAGGACTAACTATATCACATGACATTCTAAACATTTTATTTTTATTTTCGAACTAATATTTCAGAACTAGCTCAATGCAAATAATGTATTAACATATTTAAACATTATGGGATCCAATATGATCAAAGGATTTGGGACTTGCCGTCTATCCGACGATCTCAAAGAAGCTCGAACGTCAAGCACCGGATCTCGACCGCTCCTCGGCTTCCGGATCTCCGACACTAACGCAAACAATTAAAATAAATTAAATCCAGCTTGAGACTAATCAAGCGAGGCAAAATAAACTAATTAAAAAGAAATAAATTGCATAAACACCCCAAATGGAATTTTAGGAATTTTTCTAGGATGAATCTGTGGAAAAGGAGTTCACCACTGGGTCGGGAATAATATTTGGAGCAAAGTGGTGAAATTTGGGAATTTTTGGGATTTTCTGTGATTTTTTTAGGATTTATTTGGATTTTCTGGCATTTTTGAAATTAGTAAATCACTGGAAAATCTAATGAACAGTGCTAGGCCGGCCCAAAGCCACAGCGCAGCCCCAAGATCAGGCAGCCCATGCCGCCGAACGGCGCGCGCGCGCCATGAAGCGACGCTACGCTGCCCGCAGCGCTCGAGGCGGCGACGCAGACGCGCCGGAGGCGCCCACGCCACGCGCGCCCACGCCGTCTGGATGCGCGACGCGTGGAGTCGGCGGACGGAAGATGGCGAGCGGCGAAGCGGTACGGCACGATCCAACGGAGGCGAGCGCGTGCGGTTATGCGGTCGGACACGAGGTTCAAGGAGGCGGTTGAAACGCAGACGGGGATGGATGGCGGGATTAGAAGGCTTCAGGGATCCGACGACGGGAGGCGCCACGCCGTCATCGTCTTCCTCCGGCGGCGCGAGCAAAGCAGCGGGACGAGGTGGCGGGCGAGGTGCTCCGGCGACGTCGACGGCTCCTAAGGGCAGTGAGGGGCACCGCCGGGTAGAGCAGAGCACGGGGAGTCCGTTTCGGGTAGTTAGCATTTGCGGGGACCAAAGGGGAGAGAGGGAGGGAGAAGGGGGTGGTTCGGCCATCTTGCGGTGGAGAGGGTCACCGGCGGCGAGAGGGGCCAATCGGCCGGGATTACACCATCTACGGAGGAGGGGGCTCACATTCGCGGCGGCGGTGTGAGCTGGGGAGTGCCGAGGGGAGCTGGCCACGGGAGCACGGTTGGGGCGGCGGAGGTCGACGGCGTCAGGGCTCCTCGTGGGTCCTCCTGTCCAGGGAAGAGCAAGAGAAGGGTCAGTGAGCTGAGGGGAAGCTCGGGGAGCAAAGGAATTTGAGAATGAGGGAGGGGAGTAGGAGATTGACTCCAGGGGGTCGCCGGCGCAGGGGGAGACGGTGGCGGAGCTACGGGCGGCGGGAGCTCAATCGGACGCTCGGGGAGAGGCTCTGGAGGGTGGGGAGGGGAATGGTGGTGTTTGGGGAGCTCGGAAAGCAAAGGAGAAGAAATGGCAGGGGGAGGGGATTTTATACCCGCGGAGGAGGGGCTCTTCGGGAGAAGGCAGCGGCGGGGCTCCGGCCGGCAGGGAAATGACGGGGCCGTCAAGGGCGTTTAATCCCGCACAGTGGAGGGGCCGGGGGTGACGCGAGGCGCCAGGCGGGAGTGGCGACGCGACGGAGCAGTGTGTCGCGGCCGGCGCGAGCGCGCTCGCGCGCGAGGAGGAAAAGACGGCGGCCGCCAGTGGGTCGGCCGCGGCGGGGTGACGTGGAGCGAGGCGGTGCTCTCCTTCGACCGGAGGTTGTCGGGGCGCGGGCGTCCGAGACCGGGCGGCGCGGCGACGAAGCGCGGCGCAGCGCGCCACGGCGCAGCGCAGCGCAGCGCACGCGCGCTTGCGGGAGAAGGCGGCGCGGGGTGGCGCCAACAATGAGGGGAGCGAGGCGCGCCGTGCGAGGGAGAAGCGGGAGGGGAGGCGGCGCCAACGGGTTGGCGCGGGCGCGAGGCGCGCGAGAGAGAGGGAGGCGGAAAGGGAAAGCGGGGCGCCGACGGAGGGAGAAAGCGGAAAGGCCGAGAAAGGAAAGCGCAATCCGACGAAACTTTCCCGAAAAGGAAAGTTTTCAAAATTCACCCAAAAATGCAGCAAAAAGCACAGAAATTTATTTTGAATTTTTTTCCAGGGCTTTTCAATAGGATTTGAAGACTTTTTTTTGTCATGGAGGATATTATTTTAAGCATTCAACACATATGTTCAATCTGTTTTGATTCCCTTTCTTTGTGATTATATATAATACAATTCGTAGTTTATTTCTGCATAACTTGTAGTCGTTTGAGTGACCTGGATTGTGCTGTTGGTTGATGGCTACCCCTTGTGATGCATAGGAAGATAATAGTTGATATGCTTCTGTTAGTTTTCCACATGCACGAAGTACTTGTAATTTGACGCATATTGATTATTCCTCATAAATCAACAGACATGCACCTTCTTTGGATCCTTTGTTATCTGTGAGATTCTATTAGTGACACGTGAACAACAAGCTGCACTTGGTTTTCTTGTTGAACCACCAACAGGAACCTGGAGAGCCTGTTCAGCATGCTTCAACATTTGAAGTGAATTCTGGTGGGTTCGCAAATGAGCCCCATGGTTCAGTTGGAGCTGTTGCAGGCCGTTGTGCTATAGCTCAGGGACACCCCGATGAAGTTGCCGCAGCGCTCTGTTGATATTCAGCACCAGAAGAGGTATGTGTAATCAGTTGGCCAGCAAAGACCTAATCAAGAATCATGTTTGTTTGTACCTTACAAATTTCACTTGGACAGGTTGGCACTTTGCCATCAACATGTGGGGCATGTGGAGTTGTGTGTCACCTGTTTCTTTGCTACAAGCATCCTTTTCCCCTTGTGCTCGCTATTTATGTGTGGACTCAATTAGAATACAGTATGTATAGTGTTTCTGTTACACTTGTTTCACGATGCGATCAATTTTGCTGTCTTGAGATATAGAAAAAGAAATACTGAAAGATACTTGGGAAGTTTGATTTAGAATATTTTTGGAGTGCGGTGTTTCTAACTTCTAAGCCCAGGCGCATGTGCTCCCTCTTATCTGGGCTGCACAAGTCCATTTCTTTCATATGGATTCAGGCCTCAACCAAATCTTCCTCAGGTTCATTAGGCTGTGATGAATAGTAAAAAGCCTATGGGCTCCAAGGAAGGGAAGTCCCATTGTTTGAATTCTGGGCTGTAGGTTACTGTTTGATTTCTTGTACTCATGTGAGGCCTGCCTGGCACCACTGCTATTTACCCTGTTCATTGCCATCGGTACTTTTTCCGGAGGCTAGGCCCATCTTTGAATTCACATGGTAAATTTGGTGAGTTAAGATCTAGCTGAGTGCGTGCATATGTGCACACTCTATCCACACCGTCCATGTTTTTTTTGGACGGTGAACAAATCCATGCGTTCTCTCAATAACAACAAAGTCTTTTATCCCAAACAAGGTGAGGTAGGCTAGGAATGAAACATTCTTAAGATCAAAAAGGATATGAGCCTTGAAATAAAACCTACAATGCTAAAATTCTAAGCTGTACAACCTGCTATCTGAGTCAAGAGCTTAAAATATTGCCCCTAACTTTTTATGGTTGCGGTATGTGGATCGCTAACTTCCATACACTCCTATTCAAAGCTAATTCTTTATATACATTCCAATCCTTCAAGTCTCTTTTAACTGTTTTCTCTCACGTCAATTTTGGTTGACCTCTGCCTCTTCTAGGGTTTTAACATTGTAGGTTTTATTTCAAGACTCATATCTCTTGGATATTAAGAATGTTTCATTTCTAACCTACTCCAACTTATTTGGGACAAAAGGCTTTATTGTTGAGAGAACACATGGATTTGTTCACCGTCCCAAAAAAAAAAATCCATGCGTTGCTTAAGCACGGGGGAATTAACGCTGCTAAGCTTGATGAATTGCAGCTAGCCAAAACAGTGATAAGCCCACTGACATAGGCCTTGTCTGTTTCCCAGGTGAAGTTCCCCAGAACTAACAATCATCACGGCTTTGCATTTTGCATGCATAGCACCATGTATAAGACCAGTACAAAGTCAGGACCACACATATCCAATTCGGTGGGGAATCAAAACTTCCACCATGAAAGTGGGGAATCAAAACTTCCACCATGAAAGTATTATGTTTCTCAATCATAACGTATTTTTTCGCAAAATGATTTTACATAATTGCTTAGTTGTTATTTTCAGTCATGAAATTGTAAATTTTTAGCTTTCCTCCCAAAATTTTCGACAACCATTTCTCTATTTGTTGAATTTTATTTTATCTTACGATTCTTTCGGTGTTCCTATTTTCGGCTATTTGTCCAGAACAGAATGACTTTTCTATTATTCACACCGTGAAGCTATGCATTTTAGTTGATATAAACATTTTTATACCCTTTTTTTGAAGCAAAACATTTTTATACCTTAAAGTACCAAATAATGAAGCTGTGCACTATTTGTTGTCTTGTAATGGGCAGTATGTGCGAAAGGAAAAAAAAACCCAGGAGAGTAGCTTCTGAAGCCTTAGCGGTCTATTCTGCTAACTTTCGGCAGACTTTGGCAGGCTATATGGGGGCAGAGGGAGTCGGTTTATTATGAAATTAATTACCTGACCACGTGTCTTTCTTACCGGAGGTGGAAGCAATCCATCTGACTTGCGCTCATATCCCGATGAAACTGCATGGCGGCGCAGATAGGGGTGCAGCTGAGCTCGAGCTCAGCCACAACTTGTTGATATTTTTGCTGCCTCTGCTCATATCCCACATGTGCTACTAGTAGAAACCATAGGTTGGAAAATTGGTGGTGATTGGTTAATTGCTGGAAATCTAGGTTGGAGGCAGGATGTTGGTAAGTGACAGTTTGTTGGAAATCCAGGCCAGTGTCAAGAGTTTGAATCCTGGTTCCTGGTAGTTTAGCATTAGCAGCGTCAGTGATATCCCTGAGATCTGGCCAATCCAAGCCGATTTTAAGACTTAACAATTGTTCTTTGATTTAAACATGATGTTTTACATTTGATAAAGTGAAGAATGTGTTTTTTCTTGGTTGGGGTTATGCTTCTTGGTGGCCAACGACATGCCTGTCTATTTCTGGATAGTTTGGGCACTGGAATAGACGAGTAGTTATGGCTTTATGTCACATAGACAGGCACTGTTTGGTAGGGTTTATATAATATACCACTGGCACCGGGTACCCATCAGGGACCTGTAATTGCAATGTAACTAAAACAGGTCTTTGATTGGGTTCTTGAATCTGGCCACAAAGCTTTCTAGCGATTCCTTGCTGCTGCTTAATACTACAAATTCAGTATTTGCTATACTGTCTGATACTTGACGTTTGGTACTTTGGTAGAAATTCCATATTTCCGTGAGGTAATTGTTGTGGCAACATGTGACATGTGTGGTTGTCACAACTCAGAGGTCAGTTCCAGTGTCTTACCTGGATTTCTTTTTTTAAAAATAATCTGACTGGTAATTGGTGAAACTTCTGAACTGAAAAATGGCTGTTCTTTTTGTTCAATTAGTTGAAGCCTGGTGGTGACATCCCAGCTAAAGGAAAGAAAATTACACTACATGTGCAAAATGTCAAAGATCTTACTCGTGATGTCATAAAGGTTAGAACTCAAGAAGTTTGCTCTTTTGGGTCTTTTTTTTTATGGCATGTGGGTTTTTGAGTTTACATGCCTATTCACAAAGATTAATGACAGTATACCACTAGGGCGGGGAGTATTAGTGATATTTCATGTTGGCCCCATGATTTTTCTAGAACAGGAGGTTATTTGTCATTAGTGCCCAAACATGCAGTCAAATAAATTTGATGTTGCAAATCAAGATCCCCCCTTTCAGAGTATTGCAATATGCTGGACATATCAACTTTTATGCCTCTTCCAGTCTCTAATGTGAATTTTTTATTCCCCTCTTTGGCATGGCTTAAGTTGGAACATCTTCCCTTTTCCATTACACAGTGATTAAATTAGACCTCTGTTTAGTGAACTAATGTGGGTTATAAACCAGCTGTTTTTGTTAACTTTTGCTACACTTGCTTCAGTGTGCAAAAAGATATAAATACCTTTGTTTTCCCCCTTTTCTGTTACACAGTGGTGCAACTTTGTGATTTTTATGTAGTTAAGAAACTTGAGGTGTGTTCTAATTGAAATTTTGCTACACACTCCAAGTCTCGTTATACAAAAAGAGATAATTAGTCTTGTTTTCTTTTGTAGCTGAACAACCAAAAGAATGCTCTCCAATTTAGGAACTGCACTGTTGGGTGTACATTTGGGTTCCAATTTCGGTGTTTTTGGATCATATTTCTTATATGTAACTTCGTTGATTTGGATTTCTTTTTGTGTTTTTCCAGTCAGATTCGGCCAGTGTGAAAGTACCTGAACTTGAGTTGGAACTCGCATGTGGAACGTTGGGTGGTATTGTCACAAGACTCACAACTGTTGAAGGTTTAATTGTGAAAATATGCGAGGGTAGGTTCATCTCACTTTCTTACTCATTCTTCCTCTGTTTGTGACACCAAAATGGACTGCAATGAGGCACATGAATTCAAGTGATAAATACATAGAGTGCGCTTAGCAGAAAATTTTCAGCTTTAGTATCATAATGGTGGGAGATGGAAGTATATGGAAGCCACCTTGCATGTTTCTCTAATAGTTAGATGTAGATGCATCTCATCATTTTGTCAATCAGTTCCCCACCATTGGGCAAGTGTTCATTCTAGCTTTTGTTGGTCATGCATCTTCTTTCCAAGACGAAGCTTTGCTATTCTACGCAATTGTTCCTTTAAGGAAGCTTCTTTATTCAACAAAGTCGGTGCACCTTTTACCAGTTTGAATGTAACTGTTATTGGTACAAATATTTTCTTTTGTAACTCAAATAGATAGGGGTTCATTCAATCTCAGTGGAGGATTTGCGTGTAACATGTTTCTTTTGGGTTACAGCTCTGGAGAGAGTACATGGATTCCAATTGGGTGATAGCACAAATGAATGGAAAAAAAAGAAATGGGAGGATTTCAAGGACATATTATCTAAGGTAGGTAGTTTATCTTTTGTATAGCTTAATGTGCAAGGTTATTCTGCAGAAGTTTATTGGAGTGCATTTCCTGCCAAAATGTCTCAGTCGTTCATTAAAGCCGTACTGTCTTAAGTATGACAGTGTTTGTTCTGTTGATAGCGTGAAGCAAATAAATTTTGATAGCATCCTTTTTCAGATGAAGCAAGTATTGGGCCTGCCCTGTTCATGTTCTTCTTCTTACCATTTGGTTTATGCTTGACTTGTGTAGAAGTCTTGGCTAGAAAAAAAGCATGATTATTTTGGGCGTTCCTTTTCAACAGACTTGTGTAGAAGTCTTGGCTAGAAAAAAAGCATGATTATTTTGGGCGTTCCTTTTCAACATAGGTTCAGAAGGATGTGATTTAGGTAGTTGTGAATTCCTTCAGTATCTGTTACGTAACAACTAATAACGTGCCTTAACTTTTTGTTTGTTATTTCAGCTTCTAAGTTTAGAAGAGCCTTGATGTATTGGCAGCTTCATTTGTTGCTCCAGCTACGGACTCATTAGAAGATGACAGCCAGCTAACCAGTAAGTTAACCTTTTCAATGAATCGTTTATAAGATGATGCATCCTTAAAACCAAATGAACAGAGGTGGTTGTGACTTGTGAGCCTTTTACCATCTTTGATGTGAATTGCTGAAGATGATTGCACATGAAGCCTGTTCTGTAATTCTGCATTATGCATACTAACAGTCCGAGGATGACTGTGCACAATTACTGCAAATTCTGATGTGCTGAAAATGCACTGTTCCGTGTGGATTGTAGCTGAGGAGTATCAGAGGAGTTGGGAGCAGAATGAGGAGCTTGGGTTGAACGAAATGGATACGTCCTCCGCAGACAACGCTTACCACACGACCAGCACATGATGTGGGTTGTAACTTGTAGTATCATTTATTTGTACTTTGGTAAACTCCTGTGTGTACTAATATTAATTACTTTTGTTTCTGAGAATAAACAATGGATGATAGATAGTAAGTCCGCCAGTGTTTTTAGCTTTTTAAGATTGCCAGGGGCCAGTTGTCAGTGATGACTAACGCGGAACTATGGGTGTGTTTGGTTCGTGGATGGAGATTGTATCGTATATCCTGACTGAGTGGATGCAGGCTGAGTGGAATCGTATTTCAGAAAAAGAAGATGTTTGGTGAGGTGCATGAGCGGATGCAAAAACGAGATGCTGTTTGGTTGCTCGATGAGCGGATGCGATCTACCAAACTCGAGAGGTCGACACGTGGGACCGCATAAGATACACTGCATCAACCTATCCAGGATGGCCAGTGAAGCTCATTTTGAGCGTATCCACCCATCCAGGATGAGGGCGTATTTTTGCATCCGATCATGCAGCCTGCATCCACTCATACAGACAATCAAACATGCTTTTTCTCAGATTATACGGATCCACCAAGTCAGGACGAAGGAGATTCAGGCAACCAAACACATCCTATATGTACGAGGTATGATTCTGTGGTGACAGAGAAAGTGAATCCATGGATAGGGCGAAAATAACTGTCTTTGATCATTCTGCATGTATCAGGTCGAGAGTTAGAGACTACACTTTGCTGCATCGATTCCTAACATGTATTAAGCTATCGTTGTTATTTATGTAAGCTATCGTTGTTATTTATGTTCTGGGAGGGAATCCTATATTCCAATTCACGTACAGAATGCTCAATGTAGACCTGCAGGGTGAGGTATTTTTCATGGAATTTCTTTTATGAATAATTTATTTTTATTTGAAATAATAGAAATATACCCACGCTAATATTTTTTTTTATAGAAATAGCCTCTAGTCGCCTATCCGTCGGGCGATTGAGCCTATCGCCCAATAGACAAGTGACAACAATGATGTCTGTAAGTTGTTGAGCGATAGGTTCCAGTTACCCGACAGTTAGGCGACTGGAACCTTTCGCCCTGTGGTTGTGCGACAACAATTACAGTCGCCCAGCCACAGGGCGATTGCAAACGAGATGCTCTGAATTTTGTAAATTATGACTGAAAGATAATCTGTTGGATTTATGATAAAAGTTTATGATCGTTGTATGTTGTCGTGGCGTTAAAAAATTTGTGAATTTTTTTTAAAAAAAGATTGAACTTAGAACGATCGATAAGTTCGATGGTAAGTGATGTTGTACACGAAAAAAACTGGTTTGTTAATATTATTGGATGATTTGCTATAGGAATAATTGAATACGAAAAGATGAGGAAACTGTTTTCTGTGAAATTTCTGCGAGAATCATATGAAATTCCTATGTTCCAAACGGAGCCAAATATATCGTCCCCTTCCTTCCACTCTACAGTCGCTAGAGTCAGATGCCTCCACTGTACTCTTTCCCCTCCCCTATGATGTCTCCTACCACTCGACATGGCTGTTGGTGCTAAGGGTGGAGCCATCGTCGCCCACCTCTTCCTTCGCCAACCCGCTGCTGACCTCCTTCCTCATCTCCAGTGTCGGTATGGCCATATCCGACATTGCCTTGTCGCCCCTCCTCGTTCAACGCACCCGCTATCGTTGTCGCCTACCACCCTCCATCCCACGGTTGAAGCCACATCGCCACCTTTGTCAACCCCTCTCTTCATCTAAGGTGTAGATTTTAATGTATCTTGAATCCTCATCGGTGAATACAGGTTCTAATCCGATAGAACCATAGAGGAGGATGATGAGCTCGTCGTGGCATGGATCTCTATGCGATCTGAATGTGACTAAAATCAATTGAGATTTAGCAAAATTTCACATTACTGATATTTAGCAAATCCGGGGTATTAGTGGATGTATTGTAGCAGTGAATCTTAGCCATCCAAATCTAATCAAACGGTTCATAGTACAAAGGTGAAGGTTCTTTTCTTCCTGCGACGGGTACTGTGGGTGGGTTGACCGAACAAGCGGAACCATCGCAACGAAGCAACCGACGGGGGATGGCAACGGTGGCGGCGTGGGACGGCCCGACGGCGGCGGAGCTGAAGGCAGCGGGCGCGGAGGAGATTCCCGGCGGCGTGCGGTTGAAGGGTTGGTTCATCCAGTCCCACAAGGGACCCATCCTCAACTCTGCCTCTCTCCACCAGTACGAGCCACCCGAACTTAAACCCTAATCCTTCTGTTCTCTGTTCATTTGATTCGCGTAGTAGAGATTTGGCAATTTAGATTTTGGAGTTACTAGAGGTAGAACATTACATTAGTATTAACTTAACTGGTATCTGTTATATTTGCTTCTAGATTTCCGATTATTTCTCCTTTATTGTGTTTAGAAAAAAAAAATCTTCATTCATGGAAGTCCTCGCTGCTTCTGTTTGTTTTACTTGTGTTTATCATGGCATTTAACTACCACATAGTGCAAACTGGAACATGAAATCTGAATTGTGGATCCTCCACGATCTCTTCAGCAATGATCGATAGCTTTTTGAATCCTGCAGGTTTAACTAATATTGGATCTTCCCACTGGTATTAGATCCTTGATCCTTCAGTATAGGAAGGATTGTATGAATTAGTTGAAGCTTATAGATAGAGAAAGCTGCTGATGTGAGATAGAGAAAGCTGATGTGTTACTTTTGTTCTTCCTCAGCTTTGAAGATAAACTTCAAACATCACATTTACCTGAGATGGTTTTTGGAGAGAGCTTCTTGTCTCTTCAGCATGCTCAGACTGGCGCCAGATTGCATTTCAATGCGCTTGATGCTCTCAAGGCATGGAAACAGGAGGCATTGCCGCCTGTTGAAGTTCCTGCGGCAGCGAAATGGAAGTTCAGAAGGTTCTTCTATAACTGTACTTTATTACTTAATGCATGCTAGGAAGTGTTTCTGGTGAAAAATATTTGATTTGCTTGGCATCACCTTTGTATGAAAGCACTGTAATTTCTCTTAACAGTTTCAGGATTTGGTCAGAAGTACATACATAGTAATGAAACAAATTTAAGATGGTTCCATCTAGTTTTTATTGTGAGAAGTTGAATGGCACATTCTTTATTTTTTAAGATCTGTAGTCTTTGACAAAATTGTTTTAGATAATATGCTTGTGATTTCTTTAGGAGGAACTCTTGTTGAATCCTTTAACCAAACATTTCATACGCTGTGAGTTTATTAAGCAAAAAACTAGGAGCAGTTTCATCTGGTGGTCTTCTTGCAGCAAGCCTTCTGATCAAGTGATACTTGATTATGACTATACATTCACGACACCATACTGTGGGAGCGATGCTGTGGTTCCGAACTCAGACACTGTATGGACTCTAATCTACTCTATTAAGTATTAATGTCACCTGTTTTGTCTTTTTTTTGGGTTCCTTGGTCCATTTACTTTTCTTACTAGTTGGTACCACATTCAGTTAAACATTTTTTTGTGGTATTTCTTTTCCAGATGCAAACAAATTTAGATGGATGTAGCAGTTTGTGTTGGGAGGATACTGATGACCGGATCGACCTTGTTGCCCTTTCAGCAAAAGAGCCAATTCTTTTCTATGATGAGGTATGTAAACGGAACAAATTCTTCAAGATTTCTCTATACACTGGTTTACCCCTGACATGACATATTTAGGTTATCCTGTATGAAGATGAGTTAGCTGATAATGGTATTTCATTCCTCACAGTGCGGGTGGTAAGTGCTATCTAACTATTCTTATTTTTAACTGGACTGTTTGTATGGCAACATCGACTTTTAGGTCAACACATTTGATATTCTCATTGATTGCATATCTGCAGAGGGTGATGCCAACTGGTTGGTTTCTGCTCTTGCGTTTTTGGGTATGATCTACTGCCTTGCATTTTACATCTGATGCCTCCTTAGGATGAAGAGAATCTGTAAGGACAATGTGATATTGTACATAAGAGGAAAAACCTAAACAGTTTCATTGCTTGTAGTTTAGAATTTCTATTTGTCCGGTTTTTTTAAAGAAAACATGACAAGAGAGGCTTAGTGTTAATAGTTACAAATGGGTTTACTCCTCATCAAACTGGGCCATAAGGTGACCCCCTTTGATTTTTTTTAAAAGGACCTTTTGTAGGGCTTAAAATTGTCGAAGGCCCTCCAAGCAAGCTTAGCTTTGGGTATGAAACTTGCAATGATAATATTTCAAATGCAAACATTTATTATCTATAGCAGTTTCGAGACTTGTTTCTACATAAATCACAGGCTTACCCTAATTATTGCCCTTGTATATTGATAGCTTAGGGTTGATGGTGTACTTATGAGATTGAGGGATACTCGAGTCTATTGTTCCTTTGGAGATAATGAAGAAGCAAAACCCGTGGTACTGCGTGAACGCTGCTGGAGGGAAGCAACATTCGCTAGCTTGTCTGCAGTATGCTCGCTCTCTCTCTCTACCAAGTACTTTTCTTTGAATAAATTCATGTCAATCATGTTGGAATGTATTCATTTTTTATCCTTTTTTCGATGATGTAGAAAGGATATCCTTCAGACTCCGCAGCGTATGCAGACCCGAGTCTTATTTCTCAGAAGCTTCCGGTTGTGATGCAGAAGACACAAAAGCTGAAAATACCCAATTGACCTGCTAACACCTCTCCCGTTACATCCATGACTATTCGATCGTGGCCTTGTTCTGTTTGCCATGTGTTGTAGATGTTCCTGCTGCTTTTATCATGATCAAAATTATTGTGATAAAAAACATTGTAGACCATTGTCGCCTGGGCTTATGAGCTTGACAACTCACTGCTAGTCTCTTCATGCTTGAATAAGACAATCCCACTGGCTTAATTTAGTTCGTTTTACCTGTTTACCAGTGTAAACTGGTTGCTCTCTCTCATCATGTAGGATTGTGGGAACTGGAAAATTGTTAGTTACGGCCTATGCCGCATGCAAGAAACGGCACGCACCTGTTCAGAAGTGCTTTGGATTTCGGTTGCTGACCGAAATTGTAATGTAACTGCTATCATCTTTTTCTTAAGTATTTAATTAAAGAAAAATAAAAGAAAAAACTGTTATATCTTTACAGTTAATACAAACGAAAAAAAGAAAAAGATATGTTTAAAAGTCAATATGTTTCAAATGGCTTTTATTTTCTAGTAATCAGGAACTATTGCCGTTTAAAATGGCCCTGGACCCACTGCGTGAATAAGTCAAGCTTCCTCTTGCACCTGGGCGGCTGTCTGCACCACGCCACCGCCGCCGACCCGCGCATGAAACTTCCAGAGCGATCGCATCGTCATTCTTCCCTCGTTGAACGGTGCCCTAGTAGCAAAAGGGCACTCTGCTGTCTTGCCGGTTGCCATGCCACCCCAGCGCGTATGTGGAACGGCCCAATGTCATGCACGCACCGCACGTACTCACGCGTTGACGCGCATCACGGCCCAACCACGCCTGCGCGCTAGAACCAAGCACCTGGCCGTCCTTGCACGATAGCGCATCTCCCAGGCCACCACAGCGCAGTTGCCCAATGCGTGCTCTGCTCTAGCCATCCGCTGTGTTTGCCCCCGTGCCTAGCGCACACTGAGAGAAAACTACTGATTTCTATTCCTAATTTCTATTTAAATAAGACAAAATTAATATAAACACTCAACTTTTCAAAATAGCCTGTTACTTCTCTCACTAATATCACGTTCCATGGATAAGATAGGGAATCATTAGTGTATCACGCACTTTACTCCTATCGCTCCCGTCATATATACATATCTCTCTCTTATTTTTTTCTACTGCTACTCTTTTTTTCCTTCTAAAAATTACTTTTTAGTCACTGCTATCTATTTTTTTTTTAAAAAAACTTAAGAGCATAGTCAACACGAACCACGTTCAATCAAGTACCGCACAGCCGACCCGCCATGCCGCACTTGTGTATGCACCTGCGTGCTTTCGTACTTGCTCTAGCCAGTCCATTGGTTGGCTCTGTATGATTGTAACGCCCCCGTTTCCAGGGGCGCGTACGGACACGGCACCTCGCAACTATTCACTCATGAACAGTTATGAAGTGTCGCGCAAGAGTATACCATTGCATGCTTACAACAAAAGTCCAGCATATATTTTACATATGGATTAGCATCCCTTTTTCGACAGCGGGGCGTGCAAGCCCAAAGTATACTTACATTACAAAAAACTCCAGAATCCGCTTGAGCGCGGCGAAGACCTAAAGCCACGGGTCCTCGTCGAAGAAGAGACCTTCCGGGGCTTCCTCAACGGGGAGACCTTCACCTTCGTCTTGATCCTCTAAAGAAGGGCAAAAGCAAGCCATGAGCCAAACAACCGGCTCAGCAAGTCCCAAAGGGACCCTAACTTATTACATGCACGGAACATCAAAGGAAGGGAGTATACTTGGTTTATTAATTTGAGTGGATGCAGTTTTATTTGCAAACATTTTATAAAAGGGACCCAAAACTACTTCTTAAGAACTCAGGGGTTTTTCACGAAGAATTCAATTAACCAACTAAACAAGTTAAAGCATGTACAAAACTACTTAAACTTTGCGGCTGGAATCACCCAAGTGACACAGCTCCAATAACCGGGAGCACGGCGTATTCGAATACCATTTATTTGACTCTGCAGAGTTTGCTCAGCTTTACCCACACGATCCCTTAACTCCGCGACGAGTTAAGAAAGCCGTGTCGTTTCAACGCTCAACTCTTTATATAGGCTCTACCCGGTAGAATTCACTCAGTCCGGATCCCCACACACACACACGCACACCCACACAAGAGAAAACAATGTCCGCCTGAGTGAACTCTACCGTTGTTAGGCACCCATAGCGCGGCTCACCTAACCTCACCGCTAAACCTCCTGTAGAGTTTCAATCGAATTGAGCGACTACTAGACAAGTGTTGACAAGTCAACTCCTGTGGTTGAGCGACATCGTGACATTTGCTCGTAAGGGTTTCAGTCCTTATATTTTCACATGGTCCGCAACCTCGCCAGCCCGCGACCCAACTCGAGGTAAGCGGTGGCGTGAGACCGTCTCGCGGTTTCCCACTCACCCTTACCCTACTCCAAGCCTAGGGTAAAAGATTGGCGAGGACCGCCTGCAGTTTCCACTCCCTTTACCCTACCTTGTGCACGCCTAAGGCACTCTCGCTCTAAGATACGGTGTCCCATACCACCCTACCTTAGAGTCGGGTTTTCTAAATTCTATTGGCCCACAGCCACAACCTTATTAGTGTAAGACTTTGCATGATAATAATATCCTACGATTATCTAGGTTAACAGATAATTAATTCTAGGGTTTCAATGGCATGGCTACAAATTAAACATGGCATTTAGCGGTGGTAGGACTAACTATATCACAAGTCATTCTAAACATTTTATTTTTATTTTCGAACTAACATTTCAGAACTAGCTCAATGAAAATAACATACTAACATATTTAAACTTTATGGGATACAATATGATCAAAGGATTTGGGACTTGCCGTCTATCCGGACGATCTCAGCGAGCTCGAACAATGAAGCACCGGGATCCTGAACCTGCTCTTGAATCTCCGGAATCTCCGACACTATCGCAAACACATAAAATAAATTAAATCCAGCTTGCAACTAATCAAGCGAGGAAAAACAAACTAATTAAAAAAAGAAATAAAATGCATAAACACTCCAAATGGAATTTTAGGAATTTATCTGAAATGGTTCTGGAGAAATGGAGGTTACAAATGGGTCCAGGACATTATTTGGAGCAAAGTGGTGAAATTTGGGAATTTTTGGGAATTTCTGTGATTTTCTAGGATTTATTTGGATTTTCTGGGAATTTAGAAATTAATAAATCACTGGAAAATCAAATGAATGTGTGTCGGGCGCCCCCATAACTACTGATGCGGCTGGCCCGGAGAGGCGGCCGCGTCGCGAGCCGCCATGCCCACGGCCGCTCACGCGCGCAGCGCACGAAACAAAGCGGGATGCGCCCACTCCCGCGCCCACGCAGATCCGGATGGCGGCGCGCGTCCCGGTGGGCGGAGGATGAGGCTAATGCGGCGGCTGGGATGCGGTGTGGGAAGATCGGATGGCGGTGAAGCGGTGGAGGCGGCGAGGCGGAGCCGGATCGGCGCCGAGAGGGACGAGTTTATAAGGATCGGACGGCTGAGATGGGTTGCCATCCGGCGGTGGAGGTTAGATGACACAGGAGGGGACGGACAGCGGGGATGGGGCCACGTCTTCGTCTTCCTCCTCCCGCCGTGCGTGCGCGCCCGAGAGGCGGGAAGGGCGGCGCGTTTGTTCTCCGGCGAGGGTAGAGGCTTCCGGCGAGGAAGGAGGGTGCCAAGAGGTGGCGGGCGACAAGGTAAGTCCATTTTTGGGCTTAGTGGAGCTCGGGGGTCAGTGGAGGGGGCTGGAGGCAGAAGGGGAAGAAACGGCTTCCCGGCGGCGAAGAAGGTCACCGGAGCCGAGAGGGGTCGATCGGGGGCAGTTACATGGTCACTGGGGTGTGGCGCTCACAATGGCGAAGAGGGTGGAGGCTGGGGAGCGTCGAGGGAGGCTGGCCACGGGCGCACGGTTGAAGTCGACGGCGAGCTTCGGTGGCGGCGCTCCACAGTGGGTTCCCTGGTCGGAGGAGAGCACAAACATGGTCAGCGAGCTGAGGAGAAGCTCGGAGAGCAAGCAATCGGGGAATGAGGGAGGGGAGTAGGGGATCGACTCCAGGGGGTCGCCGGCGCAGGGGGGAGACGGTGGCGGAGCTACGGGCGACGGGGTTTCGATCGACAACTCGAGGGGGAGCTCGGGAGTGGTGGGAAGGCGACGGAGGTGTTTGGGGGCTCGGGAAGCAAAGGAGAGGTAGGGAGCCGGGAGAGGGTGTTTATACCCGAGCGGAGGGGGAGCGAGGCGTGGAGGAGAAGGCAAGGGCGAGCTCCGGGGCCGACAGAGAATGACGAGAGTGGTTGAGAGCGTCTCCTCCGCAGGTCGGGCGGTGACCGGGGGTGACGCCGGCCCTGTAGCGGCTTAATGGCGATGGACGGGAGCAGGTAAGCTGCAGGCGACCGAGGGCGCGTCCGCGCGCGGGGAGAGGGGAGGCGCGACGACTGCCAGGCGGGGCCGGGGCGAAGGCGGGCGACGTGGCGCGAGGACGGCCGACGTGGCGCGAGGACGGCCGCGCGCCGGACCGGCCGCTGGCGACGGAGGCGGCCCGAGGCGGCGCAGCGGCGCGGCGGCGAGCGGCGGCGCTGGCGGCGCGCAGCGCAGCGCTTAGCGCGCGACGCGGGGAAGCGGAGCGCGCGCGCCAACGGATGGGGGCGAGGCGCCGGCGAGAGGAAGGCGGAAAGGGGAGGCGAGCGCCAACGGGCTGGCGCGGGCGCGAGGCGCGCGGGAGAAGGGAAGGCGGAGAGGGAGGCGGGCGCAAACTGAGGGAGAAGACGGAATGGCCGAAAAGGGAAAGCGCATTCCGGGAAAACTTTCCCGAAAAGGAAAGTCTTCAAATTTCACTCAAAATGCGGCAAAAATTCACAAATTTTCTGGTTTTGAAATTTTAGGGACTTTTCAACCTACCCCCCTTAAAAGAATCTCGACCCCGAGATTAACTTAGTCCAGGGAGTAAGTTGGGGAAATCCCGCTGCAAGTCTGGTTCTCGTTCCCAAGTGGACTCATCCGCTGTATGATTCTTCCACTGTACTCTGCAAAACCTGACGTTCTTGTTTCTGAGCTGTCTCTCTGTCGTTTCAAGTATTTGTAGTGGTTCTTCAGCATATGTGCAATCATCTTGCAATTCAATGTCTGACAGTGGCACTTCATCTGTTGGCTGGCGTAGACACTTCCGAAGCTGGGATACGTGGAACACATTGTGAATTCTAGATAAGTTGGGCGGAAGCTGCACTTGGTAAGCTACTTCCCCATCTCTTCCAATTATCTGAAATGGTCCCACATATCTTGGTGCTAATTTGCCTTTGACTTGAAATCTCTTGACTATTTTGAATGGGGTGACTTTGATGTACACATAGTCTCCAACTTCGAAACTCAAGTTCTTCCTGTGGTTATCTGCATAGTTTTTCTGTCGGTCTTGTGCCATCTTCAGTCTATCTCTGACAATCCCGACATGTGCTTCTGCATCTTGAGTAATCTGGGGACCAATGAGTTGTCGTTCTCCTGTTTCTGTCCAATTCAGTGGGGTCCTGCATTTTCTGCCATAAAGTGCTTCAAACGGTGCCATTCGGATGCTGGCTTGATAGCTGTTAATGTAAGAGAACTGAGCGAATGGTAGGCAAGTGTTCCATGCTGCACCATACACTATCGCACAAGCTCTCAACATGTCTTCTAGAATCTGATTGGTTCTCTCTGTTTGTCCATCTGTCTGTGGATGATATGCTGAGCTGAAATTCAGATCGGTGCCCATGGCTTCATGCAACTTTTCCCAGAACTTGGACGTAAACTGTGCTCCTCTATCTGACACAATCTTCTTCGGAACTCCATGCAGTGTCACAATTCTGGTTAAGTATAACTCGGCAAGTTTATCCTTCCCATAAGTTTGCTTGATCGGGAGGAAATGAGCCACCTTGGTCAATCTATCAACAATGACCCAAATAGCATCATATCCCTCACGAGTCTTGGGAAGTCCCGTGATGAAGTCCATACCAATGTTATCCCATTTCCATTCAGGAATTGGCAAAGGTTGCAACAATCCTGATGGTTTTTGGTGGTCTATCTTGATCTGTTGGCAGACATCACATTTAGCTACATATTCTGCCACTTCTTTCTTCATTTGGTTCCACCAATACCTCTTTTTCAAATCCTGATACATCTTTGTGCCTCCTGGATGAATTGAGAATTGAGAGGAGTGGGCTTCAGTCAAGATCAACTCTCTCAACTCCTTCTTTTCGGGTATGCAATAGCGACCACGGAAGGTAAGGATTCCATGCTCGTCTACCGCATATTCTGATGAATTTTCTCCCTGAATATCTTTTTTTAGTTTTTGAATCTCTTCATCTTCATCTTGGGCTGCTTTAATCTGATCTGGCAGTAGTGGTTGAATTTCTAAGGCTGCTTCTTCACCTTGTTCTGTGATTACCAAGTTCAGCCGCAATATATCTCTTTTCAATTCTGGTGGGTACTCTGTGGTGCTGACTTTGCTTGGGCGAGCCTTTCGACTAAGGGCATCGACGACTACATTTGCCTTGCCCGGGTGATATTGGAGATCAAGATCATAATCTTTTATCAATTCTAGCCATCTGCGCTGTCTCATATTCAATTCTGGCTGTGTGAATAGGTACTTTAGGCTTTTATGGTCTGAGAATATCTCACAACGATTACCTAACAGGTAGTGTCGCCAAATTTTGAGGGCATGCACCACAGCTGTTAGTTCCAAATCGTGTGTGGGGTAATTCTCTTCATGTGGCTTCAACTGCCTTGAAGCATAGGCAACAACTTTTCCATCTTGCATGAGTACACATCCCAAACCTTGCTTTGAAGCTTCGCAATAGATTTGGAATTCCTTTTCTGGGTTGGGCAAAATCAACACTGGTGTTGTTGTCAACTTGATTTTCAACATCTGGAAACTCTCTTCACAAGCGTCTGTCCAGATGAAGGGCTTGTCCTTCTTCAACAGTTGAGTGAGTGGACGAAATATCTTCGAGAACCCTTCTATGAATCGGCGATAATAACCCGCCAATCCTAGAAAGTTTCCCACTTCCGTCACTGTCTTGGGCGGTTTCCATTCCATGGCTGCGACTTATCTTTTCTGGTTTAACCTTGACTCCAACTTCATATATATAATGTGACCCCAGAAAACGACTTTCTTCAGTCAAAAGCTGCTTTTGTGAAACTTGGCATACAACTGATGCTCTCTCAATCTGATCAGTGCCATGTGCAAATGTTGTTTGTGCTCTTCTTCATTCTTTGAATATCTCAAAATATCATCAATGAAGACTATCACGAATCTGGCCAATTGGTCCATATGCACTAGATTCATAAGGTTCATGAAATAAACTGGCGCATTGGTTAAACCAAAGGAAACGACCGTGAACTCAAATAATCCATATCTGGTAATGAAGGCTGTCTTTTCTCGATCTTGCTCTCGGATCTTGAGCTGATGATAACCCGAGCGCAAGTCGATCTTGAAAAGTACTTTAGCACCCTTGAGCTGATCAAACAGGTCACCAATTCTGGGCAAAGGGTATTTGTTTTTGATTGTAACTGCATTCAAACCTCTGTATTCATCACGCATTCTTAGCTCTCCATTCTTTCTTTTCCTTTTTTTTTCAAAAACAAAACTGGGGCCGACCAAGGCGAAACACTTGGTCGAATAAATTCTTTTTCTTGTTATTCCTCTAAATGTTTCTTCAGTTCCTTCAGTTCACTGGCTGACATTCTGTACTGATGCTTGACAATTGGTTTTGTGCCTGAAAGTCAACTCTATGTCAAATTCTACTTGTCGGTCGAAGTCCGCTGTAATTCTTCCGGAAACACATCAGGGTATTCTTGCACTTGTAGCACTTGATCTGGTGTGACTGCTAGCATGTTGATCATGCGCTTTCTTGCATCCTTCAATACCTCTCTGTTTTTTTTTGTTTGTTTTTTTTCCACTTTCTGACCTTCAGGGTTGACCAATGATATTGTTTTGATCTCACAATTTACCTTGTCTTTGTTCTTGGCTAGCCAGTTCATGCCCAAAATGACATCTACCCTTGCATATCTGGCTGCAGCACATCTGTTTTAACTTCTTCTAGATTGACTTGTATCTGTACATCATCTTTGCGTGTGTGGTGCGGTTCCCACTTGGATGAATTATGTCGTATCAAGGTTGGCAAGGATTGAGTCTGCTGGAGTTAACTCTATTACAGCATAGCCATCACACCCATTTCACTTTACACAAATGGCCTTCATACATCTTCATAATTTTGCCACAAGCCTTAATTAAAGCAATTTACAGACAAACCATTAAGTTCTTCCAACTGGTTTACAAAAGGATAACCAAAAAGGACATCATCCTACTTCTTGGTCTACATAGCTTACATATTCTTGACTGTGTGTTTTGCTTCTCTTCTTTATGTCCTTCCTCCTGGTGGAATGGTTTCCTGCTGCTGCTGGTTTTGGACTTGGAGTTTAGCTGCATCTGGTGGCAAACTCCTCCTGGGACACCGATGCCTGTAGTGTCCAATCTCTCCACAATGGAAACATGCATTTGTCTCTCGTGGGCAGATGCTAGTAAGATGCTTGGCACTGTAGGTGAGGCACTCGATGGCGAGTGGTGAGGGAGTGGCATACTGCCGAGACTGTCCGGGCTGGGTCTTCGGTATCGTCACAAACTGACGGAAGGGTTGGGATCGAAATGAGGGTGATCCCGTGGTCTTGCTCCATTGAGCATTGTGTGAAGACTGAGACTTGTGCGCTGCTTCACGCTTTCTGTCATCCTCCATTCTGGTTCTCTTAGGGTAAGATTCATCTTCTTCCTTCGGTGGCAGGCGGGATGATGATGTCTGCCTCTTTGCTTGTTCTTTAGCTCCTTCTTCGGGTAAGGACTTCAGTGGGCATTGGTCACGATAATGCCCATCCTGTTCGCAGTGAAAACAAGCCGTTTGTGATGGAGGCGAAGGCTGCTTTCGTTTCATAACTTTCACGTAACCTGGTCTTTCTTCTATTTGTAGAGCTCGATCAACCAGGTTCAATAGGTTTGAAAACTTCATGGTTTGAAGGCGTTGTCTCATATTGGGTTGTAGACCTTTCATAAAGTACTCCATCCTTTTAGCTTCGGTGTTAGTTTCCTCTTGAGCATACTGGGATAACTGATAAAATTGTTGTAGATATGCTGTGATGGAGTTCTCTCCTTGTTGAAGATTAAGAAAATCATGATATTTTCCTGTGATAACTTCAGGAGAAATGCAGGCTTGGCGAAATCTCTTCACAAAGTCTTCCCATATAATATCTTCCTCCTTAGGGTGTATCCACTGGATAGCATTCCACCAAGAAATTACGGCTCGGACAAGCGATAGGTGGCGAAAAGGACCTTTTCCTTATTTGTACACTGAATAGTATTCATTCTTCTCTCAACATCTTGTAACCGATTATCGCATTCGGTGACCACGTGGTGAGGGAATTTTGGGGTTGAGTTTGCAGAATGTCAAACTTCAATGCAGTTGCGCTTGATGCTG
Source organism: Dendrocalamus sinicus (assembly GCA_036346575.1). Taxonomy (NCBI): domain Eukaryota; kingdom Viridiplantae; phylum Streptophyta; class Magnoliopsida; order Poales; family Poaceae; genus Dendrocalamus; species Dendrocalamus sinicus. The sequence goes on from CM070648.1 coordinate 5,497,570, forward strand.
AAACTGACTCTTCGGGTGTCACGTTGACAATGAACGGTGGCTGTAACTCTCCTTGGTGACGGTTCTGTTCCATCATTGCTATTGTCTTTGCAATCGTTGCTTGATCTGGCGGTGTGCACCGCGCCGTTGGTCGACCACTCTGCTGTGTTGGATCCATCGCCAATTGGGAATCGAGATCAGCTTTGCAGCTTTTGGAGGATAAGAGTAGATAAGTAAGACTTTGAATTTCAAGGTAAGTATAGGACGAATTAAGGTAAGAACGAGAGCGAAAGAGGACAGGAGAAAGCTTTGAACACAGGGGGTTTACTGATAATTAAGCAAACAACATACAAGATAAAAGAACATAGATTTACAATATGCAAGTGGTACACAGACCGCTTAGGGTTCATGATTGCACCTGCTTTACATTACAAAAGTACTGCTACTACTCAGGGTCAGTCTAGTCTAGCGAACAACGGCTACTCCTCCAGTTGCCGAGAAACGAAATTTTGAAGCTAGACAAGTAAAGCAGTAAATATTTTGCCAAAGCAAGACTTAAGCAGAAGTAAACTAAGATAGATAAGGTAGCAACAGGAGAGGAAAAAGACAGCAATAATACTTATGATTTTCGTAAACCTTTTTTATGGCTTAAATTAAGTTTCGCGATAAAATCGCTTCCTAATTTACCTTAGGTCTCAACCTACGGTCAAGAGCCTGCTCTGATACCACTTCTTGTAACGCCCCCGTTTCCAGGGGCGCGTACGGACACGGCACCTCGCAACTATTCACTCATGAACAGTTATGAAGTGTCGCGCAAGAGTATACCATTGCATGCTTACAACAAAAGTCCAGCATATATTTTACATATGGATTAGCATCCCTTTTTCGACAGCGGGGCGTGCAAGCCCAAAGTATACTTACATTACAAAAAACTCCAGAATCCGCTTGAGCGCGGCGAAGACCTAAAGCCACGGGTCCTCGTCGAAGAAGAGACCTTCCGGGCTTCCTCAACGGGAGACCTTCACCTTCGTCTTGATCCTCTAAAGAAGGGCAAAAGCAAGCCATGAGCCAAACAACCAGCTCAAGAAGTCCCAAAGGGACCCTAACTTATTACATGCACGGAACATCAAAGGAAGGGAGTATACTTGGTTTATTAATTTGAGTGGATGCGGTTTATTTGCAAACATTTTATAAAGGGACCCAAAACTACTTCTTAAGAACTCAGGGGTTTTTCACGAAGAATTCAATTAACCAACTAAACAAGTTAAAGCATGTACAAAACTACTTAAACTTTGCGGCTGGAATCACCCAAGTGACACAGCTCCAATAACCGGAGCACGGCGTATTCGAATACCATTTATTTGACTCTGCGAGTTTGCTCGGCTTTACCCACACGATCCCTTAACTCCGCGACGAGTTAAGAAAGCGGTCGTTTCACCGCTCAACTCTTTATATAGGCTCTACCGGTAGAATTCACTCAGTCCGGATCCCCCACACACACACACGCACACCCACACAAGAGAAAACAGTGTCCGCTTCGAGTGAACTCTACCGTTGTTAGGCACCCATAGCGCGGCTCACCTAACCTCACTGCTAAACCTCCTGTAGAGTTTCAATCGAATTGAGCAGCTACTAGACAAGTGTTGACAAGTCAACTCCGTGGTTGGCGATTCGTGACATTTGCTCGGCGTAAGGGTTTCAGTCCTTATATTTTCACATGGTCCGCAACCTCGCCAGGCCCGCGACCCAACCTGAGGTAAGCGGTGGGCGTAGACCGTCTCGCGGTTTCCCACTCACCCTTACCCTACTCCAAGCCTAGGGTAAAAGATTGGCGAGGACCGCCTTGCGGTTTCCACTCCCCTTTACCCTACCTTGTGCACGCCGGCACTCTCCGCTCTAAGATACGGTGTCCCATACCACCCTACCTTAGAGTCGGATTTTCTAAATTCTATTGGCCCACAGCCACAACCTTATTAGTGTAAGACTTTGCATGATAATAATATCCTACGATTATCTAGGTTAACAGATAATTAATTCTAGGGTTTCAATGGCATGGCTACAAATTAAACATGGCATTTAGCGGTGGTAGGACTAACTATATCACAAGTCATTCTAAACATTTTATTTTTATTTTCGAACTAACATTTCAGAACTAGCTCAATGAAAATAACATACTAACATATTTAAACTTTATGGGATACAATATGATCAAAGGATTTGGGACTTGCCGTCTATCCGGACGATCTCAGCGAGCTCGAACGATGAAGCACCGGGATCCTGAACCTGCTCTTGAATCTCCGGAATCTCCGACACTATCGCAAACACATAAAATAAATTAAATCCAGCTTGCAACTAATCAAGCGAGGAAAAACAAACTAATTAAAAAGAAATAAAATGCATAAACACTCCAAATGGAATTTTAGGAATTTATCTGAAATGGTTCTGGAGAAATGGAGGTTACAAATGGGTCCAGGACATTATTTGGAGCAAAGTGGTGAAATTTGGGAATTTTTGGGAATTTCTGTGATTTTCTAGGATTTATTTGGATTTTCTGGAATTTAGAAATTAATAAATCACCGGAAAATCAAATGAATGATGTCGGGCGGCCCCATAACTCTGATGCGGCTGGCCCGGAGACGGCCAGCGCGCGCGCAGCGCGCCCACGACCGCTCACGCTCAGCAGCGCACGCGAAGCAACGGGGATGCGGCCCACTCCCGCGCGCCCACGCAGTCCGGATGGGCGACGCGCGTCCCAGTGGACGGAGGGGATGAGGCTAATGCGGGCGGCTGGGATGCGGTGTGGGAAGATCGGATGGCGGTGAAGCGGTGGAGGCGCGGCGGCGAGGCTGGATCGAGCGCCGAGAGGGACGAGTTTATAAGGATCGGACGGCTGAGATGGGTTGCCATCCGGCGGTGGAGGTTAGATGACACAGGAGGGGACGGACAGCGGGGATGGGGCCACGTCTTCGTCTTCCTCCTCCCGCCGTGCGTGCGCGCCCGAGAGGCGGGAAGGGCGGCGCGTTTGTTCTCCGGCGAGGGTAGAGGCTTCCGGCGAGGAAGGAGGGTGCCAAGAGGTGGCGGGCGACAAGGTAAGTCCATTTTTGGGCTTAGTGGAGCTCGGGGGTCAGTGGAGGGGGCTGGAGGCAGAAGGGGAAGAAACGGCTTCCCGGCGGCGAAGAAGGTCACCGGAGCCGAGAGGGGTCGATCGGGGGCAGTTACATGGTCACTGGGGTGTGGCGCTCACAATGGCGAAGAGGGTGGAGGCCGGGAGCGTCGAGGAGGCAGCCACGGCGCACGGTTGAAGTCGACGGCGAGCCGGTGGCGGCGCTCCACAGTGGGTTCCCTGGTCGGAGGAGAGCACAAACATGGTCAGCGAGCTGAGGAGAAGCTCGGAGAGCAAGCAATCGGGGAATGAGGGAGGGGAGTAGGGGATCGACTCGTGGGGTCGCCGCGGCAGGGGAGACGGTGGCGGAGCTACGGCGGCAGGTTTCGATCGACAACTCGAGGGGAGCTCGGGAGTGGTGGGAAGGCGACGGAGGTGTTTGGGGCTCGGGAAGCAAAGGAGAGGTAGGAGCCGGAGAGGTGTTTATACCGAGCGGAGGGAGCGAGGCGTGGAGGAGAAGGCAAGGGCGAGCTCCGGCCCGGCAGAGAATGACGAGTGGTTGAGAGCGTCTCTCCGCAGGTCGGGCGGTGGCCGGGGTGACGCCCCAGAGCGGCTTAATGGTGATGGACGGGAGCGGTAAGCTGCAGGCGGCGAGAGAGCGCGTCGCGCGGAGAGAGGGAGGCGCGACGAGCGCAAAGGGGCGGGCGGCGGCGGCGTGGCGCGAGGCGCCGCGCGCCGACCGGGCCGTCGGCGGCGGAGGCGCCCGAGGCGGCGCAGCGCGGCGGCGAAGCGAAGCGCGGCGCGCAGCGCGCAGCGCTTCGCCAGCAGCGCTGCGAGGAAGGCGAGAGCGCGCGCGCCAACGGATGAGGCGAGGCGCCGGGGCGAGAGGGAAGGCGGAAAGGGGAGGCGAGCGCCAACGGGCTGGCGCGGGCGCGAGGCGCGCGGGAGAAGGGAAGGCGGAGAGGGAGGCGGGCGCCAACTGAGGGAGAAGACGGAATGGCCGAAAAGGGAAAGCGCATTCCGGGAAAACTTTCCCGAAAAGGAAAGTCTTCAAATTTCACTCAAAATGCGGCAAAAATTCACAAATTTTCTGGTTTTGAAATTTTAGGGACTTTTCAACCGTATCCAGAGACTGTCAATTTTGCGGAGTTGTGGCTTTGTAGGAATACGGTGTATTCAGGTTGAAGTGCGATTGGAATCTGGGCTTGTAGTTCTGCACGGCTACACCTAGGGTGGAAAACGATAACGGATAATTCATTTTATCCGATATTCGTATTCGAGAAAACGCGAATGTGATAAGTAATATCTGTATTCGAAAATATTCATATTTGTATTCTAGAATATTCGTATCTATATTTGAGAATATTCATATTCGCATTCATATTCGAGAATATTCGTATCCGTATTCGAGATTATTCGACTCGTATTCGATCCATTTCTAGAACCCATGAAAAATCCGTACGAAATTTGTGATTCAAAATTTGAATTTAGGCGGTTTAAATTGGTGAAAAATCAGCAAAATCGCTAGGAATCCGTTTTATCTGATATTCGTATGTTAGAAAATCCGCATTCGAAAATATCCGTATTCGTATTTGACAATATTCGTATCCGTATTTGAGAATATTCAAATTCATATTTATTTTAAAAATATGAATTCATATTTATATTTGAGACTATTCGATCGTATCGGATCCGTTTCCACCCCCATCTGCACCTCAAGAGTCTCAGACTAAAAATAAGGTTGGCCCAAAAGCGTAGTTAAGTAGAAATCCAAAGGCCAAACAGCCAGAAATTTGCCACGTGAAATTTTTCGTCCTTCGGCTTCCTGGTTTTCTCTTTCCCCCCTCTTCCTCTCATTTGCAAGGTGAATTGCAAATACAGGGAAAAAAGGCACTCAAATCACTTCTACAAAATACTCAATATACAACAATTATACAAGACAGTCCGTATAAGATCACACATTGCTCGTTTAGTAATACCAAGCTAGCGAGATAGCTAGATGTTCTTACAAAAACCATCTATGTGTAATATACAGATAACATGAATATGCTCACGAGAGCTTCTGAAGAACACTCAACTTTTCAAGATAACTTTTTACTTCTCTCACTAGTATCTCGTTCTATGTATAAAGCAGATAATTATTGGTGTATCACGTACTTCACTTCTATCACTCCCGTCACGCGTACATATATCTCTTACTTTTTTCATTGATCGCTCTTTTTTTTAAAAAATTACTTTTTAGTCACTACTATTTATTTTTTTAAAAAAAACTTAAATACGTGTCACAGTGCCGCGCTTGCTTGCTCTAACTAGTCCATTGGTTGGCTCCGTATGGCCGTATCCAAAGACTGTTAATTTTGTGGAGTTGTGGCTTTGTTGGAATACGTGTGTCCAGTAGCTCTACGGTGTATTCGGGTTGAAGCGCGATTGGAATTCGGGCCTGTAGTTCTGCACGGCTGCACCTCAGAGTCTTAGACTAAAAATAAGGTTGGCCCTAAAGCGTAGTTAAGCAGAAATCCGAAAACCAAATAGCTAGAAATTTGTCACGTGAATTCTTTCGTCCTTCGGCTTCCTGGTTCTCTCTTTTGCCCCCTCTTCCTCTCACTTCCAAGGTGACTTGCAAATACAAGGAAAAAAGGGCACTCAAATCACTTCTACAAAATACTCGGTGTACAATAATTATACAAGACAGTTCGCATAAGATCACACATTGCTCGTTTAGTAATACCAAGCTAGCGAGATAGCTAGAAGTTCTTACAAAAACCATTTATGTGTAATTTACAGATAACATGAATATGCTCACAAGAAGTTTATTTAGTACAGCACACGATATCGACCATTCATACTGCTGATGATCTGGCCTTTCCCCAGAGAACTTAAAAATGATGCCAAGATGTTCATCAGAGCTTCTGAAGAAAAGCATACATAGTTGCGCGCGGTTTGCACATGGCCTCCAACGGGACGGCCTTTGGCATGGTAAGTCCGCCGCCTTCAGTCATGTCAACTTCTACACCATCCACTCTGTCCCAATCGAAGCACTGGATCAGTGTACCCAAAACCAGCCCTATTGTTCGTAGAGCTAGGGTTTCTCCGGGGCACTTCCGCCTTCCCATTCCAAAAGGTACCATGAACAATCCTTCAGCTTTGCCGTCCTCGAACCTCTCCGGCTTGAACTTAGTTGGCTCTTCCCAGATCATCGGGTCCCTGTGAATGGCGTATGCGTTGACAATGAGCATTGTTCCACTTGGAACGTTGTAACCTCCAACCTTGCAATCTGCAGATGATTCGTGCGGCAGCAGCAACGGTGCAGCAGGGTACAGGCGAAGGGTCTCGTTGACGATGCATTGGAGGTAGCTAAGATGAGGCACATCATCTGCGCTGACTAAGCGGGAGTTCCCAACGGATGCATTGATTTCTGCTTGTGCCTTTCTGAGCGCCTCTGGATGGTTTAGCAGAAGTGACATCGCCCATTCTGTTGTGGTCGATGTAGTCTCTGTTCCAGCCCCAAATAAATTCTGTACAAAAAGAGAGAGAAAACGGCAGTTAGTGCGATTGTGTTGTTTGTGATTTAATAGTGTCCACGAGTTTAATTTATTCGGGAGGAAAAGACGAAAACGTTGGTGTTGTGTACGACTGTTAGTCAACAGATACCACACTCTCCACTGACATGACATGTCGGGTTCATCCAACTAAGTGATATGGCATAATCTACCGTGTTAGCAACTAGTGAATCCATATAGTCCACCATGCTAGCCCTGCTAGCAACAGAGAAGTGATCACCGTACCAAGGATATGGTAACGATAATATAAATCTGCTGGAATGACTCTAATCGCACTGTTGGCGACTTTAAACGAGTAAAAGGTCTACTGATCATGCCATGGACTCAACCGTGTAAAAAAGAACTACTTTTTTTTGAGAAAGTAAAAAAAATAAAAAGTTACACTGATCGAAGAAACCGATTCACCATCAATCATTAAACCGACAGGGAGGTGCTAATTAACTTGCTTTCGGAGAGAAGAGCAGAAGAAAGAGCTCACCCCACAAAGAGCCGTGATCATGGCATCGGTGTAGACCTCTGGCTCTGTCTTCTGCAAAGTGAGAAGCACGGCAATCATGCTCTTCTTCTCGCTCTCGCTGCCGTCGTCCAGCCTCTTCCGCTCTGCGTCGATCAGCCGCCGCAGGAACGCATCCCTTCTGCTCACCGCGTCCAGGACCTTGTTCCTCACGCCGAACACGTCGAACCACCGCAGCACCGGCAGGTAGTCCCACAGGTTGGCCGTGCCGAGTTGCGGGATGATCTCGTCCATCACCTTCTTGAACTCCTGGGCCTCCACCGACATGTCCGTGTCCGCGTCCGCCTCTGGACGAGTCGCCTTGGTCTGCGCGATGGTCTCCATGAGGACGCTGAGTGAGAGCTCGAACAGCCTCCGCTTCAGCTGGATGCGCGCGGCGCCGCTGGGGGCGACAGCGGCGGCTCGGTACATCCGCCTTACCATGGCGCGCACCTCGTCGGAGATGACGCCAGACATGCAGCTGACGCGGTGAGCCGAGAGGAGCTGCACGGCGGCGATGCGGCGGAGGTTGCGCCAATAAGGGCCGTAGCTGGACGTGGCGAGCGCGGTGCCGTTGAAGGACACGAGCAGCTGCGAGGGGAACCGCGGGCGGTTGGCGAAGGACACGTCGTGCTCTGTGAAGCACTCCCTGGCGCACGCCGGCGAGGACACGACCACGGTGTTGCGCGAGCCGAGGCGCAGGAAGAAGACCGGGCCGTGCCGCGCGGCGAGGCGGGACAGCGCTGCGTGGAACGGCTTCTCGACGAGGTGGAGGTGCCCGAGGAACGGGATGGCCGGAGGGCTCGGCGGCAGCTGTACGCCCTTGTTCTTGCCATTGCTCTTGCCGCCGCCGCCGCGGCCCACGAGGTAGTGGAGCAAGAAGAGGAAGGCGAAGGAGAGGATGGCAATGTAGGCCTTATCCATGGTTGGGAAACAGATGTTTCAGGTCGCAAGTTGGATGGATGTACTTGGCGCCATCCTGCATGGCAGCCTATATATCGACCGGAACATGTGCATCTAGAAGGCTTAAGCTTGCGGTACAATTTTGCGTACGCAATCGCTGACGTCTGTGTTAAGTGATGGCCTCACTCACGGAGCTGATGAGGATTGGTAGCGTGCGATGATATCGTTGGATTGGTGAAGCGTCTTTTCCTGTCTGGTTCCGCGCGCGGCCCGGGGCTGGGTCGGGATTCCTTTCCTTGCGAAGGCCAACTCGTACTGAGAGATCTGTGCGACTAGCATCAGAGTTTCTTTGGAAACAAGAGACTCCCTACTCGCGAGGATTTAGGTCATACTTATTTTAACCTGAGTTTTTGATTTTTAGTTTATTTTTTTACTATTTTTAAATTTCGCTTTTTTCTAGCTTTTTAGCTTTTTTAAGCTTTTTTATCTGTTCTTTTTTCTTGTAATTATTTGCGTTGTTCGTGATGGTCTAGATTAAAAGAAAGAGTCTATATCAAGTACAATAAAATTAACATAAATTCAGGAAATAAAAAGAAATTAGCCATTTGATTTTTCATACAAACTCCAAATTAAAACACATATATAGCTGAAATTTAAAATAAAGATTCGATAAAAAAAGTAGTTGGATTTGTATACAAATTCTAACCTAAAATTGATATTCAAAATTAAATAAAAATTAACATAAATTCGGAGTGAAAAAAAATGAAATTAGCAATGCGATTTTCATACAAAATCCAAATTAAACCCCTACATAGCTGAAATTTGAAATTAAAAATTAGATAAAATTTACTGTTGGTGTTTTTTTTATACAATTTCAAATCTAAAAAATTCAAAATTAAATAAAAACTAAATTTTAGATTAAAATAAAATATTTCATGTCCAGTACATAAAAAAATAGCTTAAATTTGAAATGAAAATTAGTAGCTGGATTTATGTATGAATTTCAACCTATAACTAAAAAAGAAAGCCTGCAACAAGTACAACACAAAAATATGTACATTCATAATAAAAATCAAAGAAGAATATAAAATTTACTTTTATCTAGAATTAATCCCATAAATACGCCAATTCAAGAAAGAAAGCATAATAGGTAAGGAATTCGATCTGTATATATATAAATTAGAAACCAAAAACTATTATATAATAAAAATCAATGACAAGTTGTTTACGGTCACTAAGAAAAAAAAGAGAATATACTAAAAATTTTCATAAAAAATAAAACATTTTGACTCTTTATTTGGTGGACCTCTATGGGATGGAGAAATTGAGAGGGTGATATATTGACGAATGTTCACTTGGCTATATTGGTATAAGTTATGTGATATACATTATGAGCATATAGTATACACAAGCATTGCAATAATGAAAGAAAAAAATGATGATGATATAAATGGAAAATGTTGTGTTATGTTTACTGTTTTGCTATATAAGTATTTGAGAAAGAAGGTTTTGGTCATATGCGACAAGTATCAGGAAACAGAGACAATATTTATCTCTTATAATATATAATATTAAAATATCACAAGTAGAGTTTTGCGATGCTCTTTTTTGCAAAACAAATATCACATATGTATTGCCAAGTTATTTAAACATGCTTTAAGATTGCTCAGGCCACCTTGCTAGTTCCAAAAAAAGTATTAGCCCTGATTAGCTGAATCATTCCACCTAATGTAAGTATGTAAAAAATGTTACAAGAGAGCAAATCGACCGCCCAGCTAGCACCACAGGGACAAGGAAAGGCCAAAGAGTAGTCCATTACGTGTTGGAAAAATTCTATTCTTGGTCTCTTAATTCTTCATATAGTTTAATTTTCATCTCTTATCTATAAAACCAAGTAAAACACATCATCTAACTTTTTAAAACTGTTTAGAATCTGTCCCTTCCGCTAGCAAAATATGGTTTAGACTGAGTTTGGTTCATATGGCACACCACATTAGATCTCAGCTGGCAAAAATAAAGTGAGTGAAAGATCAAGTTCTGATTAAGTTGGTTAAGGGGGAGATTGAAATATCAACATCCGATTAAGTTGGTTTTGGTGTTAATGATAAATACCATAAAGCTAATCACAAATACTATTATAAGATTTTGGTAATAAGGACAAATACCATTATATTGTTTTGGTGATAATGACAAATGTATATATGAGACTAATATAATTGTTCAAGTATATTATAGCTTAGTCTCATTTGGGTGGAAAGGTGAAATTAAAAAGGTACGCATTCGAAATCTCTTTTTTATATACTAATGCATCCCTTATATCCAAGATATAGATTGAACTCCTCGATTAGTCCAAAATGAATATGTGCATATGTCTTCATTATATACACTTGTATGCACACATTTAGGGGGAGCTATCTCTATGTTTTGGAGTTTCATAAGTACTGATCCATGCTTCTTTTAATATGCACATTTAGGATCTTTACTTTGGAATACATTCTTGAGTATATGTATAGTTTGTGTAGTTCATATATACTCATGTGCATTCGGGTTTCTCCATTATATGTTAATGGTTGAATGATTAATGATAACCGGATAAGTGAGCTTTGATGAAAGCTTAGCTTAGAGTATACAATTGTTGTGTACAAGGTGTATACTCGCAAATCAATTTTTATATCTCATTATTTGTTGAGATTGTCAAGAATTACCAAAAGGGAGGATTGTTGAATATAGTCCCTTCATTATGTGTTAATGGTGAAGTTTGGTAATTAATGATAATTATTTTGTGGACTAATAGTTTCCATGAGTTGAATGAATAGGTTAGGTTCCAAAAATAAGTATGACTTGGGATGACTTCATGCGTTGAAGGTCATCAAGTCAAGATTGAGAAGAAGATAGTTTCATAAGTTGAAGACTATCAAAGAAGAAGATGGATTCATGTGTTGAAGGACATCAAGATGTAAAGGACGCATCATGAGTTGATGCATGGAGATGATCATGTGTTGATCATCAAGTTGAATGAAGACCATCATGTGTTTATGGGGTTGATGAAAAAAATGCATTATGAGTTAATGCATATCGAGACGATGACTCAAGGCAAAGGTATAACTAGCTAGTGCTAAGGATGTGTTCTCAATCTTTTACTGGTCTTGATATTTGGTTTGAAGACCGGATTGCTAGTATAGGTTATCGTACTATTAAGAGAGGTCATGTCTAATAGTTTGAGTCTCATCATGTGTTGATAGCTCAAATCTCATTTGCTCTAGCTCATGTGTTGATTCTTTGTAACATGAGACTATGCATTGCAAATGTGTTTTGCAAGTGCTTGAGGTCCATGTTTCCATTCATTGGAATATGAGGCTCGTATTTGCAAATGTGTTTTGCAAATAGTTGAACCTCGTATATGAAGTTTGTGACATGACTTAGGTTTGCGAATGTGTTTGCAAACGTGAGAAGTCCATGTATCAATTCCTTGTGTCATGATTTCAAAAGTGTGCGAATGTATTTTGCAACTTGTTGGAAACTATGTTTGATCCTTGTGTACATGATATCGTAGTTTGCAAATGTGTTTTGCAAAGACTGTTGAAATATCTGCACTTCTAAGGAAAATCGGAACTACCGGCTCTGTATGAGCGGTTTGTCCGGAAAGCGGAACTACTGGCTCTATGTGAGCGGTAGTACCGGAGAGCGGAAGTACCGACTCTGTGTGAGTGGTACTATCAGACTTGAGGAGCTCCGGATTCTCCTGCAGCTTGATCGGATCGAGGGCAATCGACCCGGCTGAGAGAGGCGATCGATCGCTCGAGGTCGCGCGTCCGACCGGCCTAGTAACGGCGGTCTGACCGGCCAGCGGAAGTTTCACATTTCACCCGAAACCTTTTTTTTTTTCCAGAAAGTGACCTTGGCTGATTTTCTAAGGGGTGGTCTGACCGGTCTTGGCAGTTTGACCGGTTTTCCAGCCCAATGGCTAGTTTTTGTAGCCATTGGGAGGGCGGAAGTACCGGCCATGTAACTGCGGTACTTTCGGCCCTCGGGCTGATTTCAGCCCTCTCTTTTCTCCAACGGCTAGGTTTCGAGGGAGGTATATAAATACCTCCTCAAGGCTGGTTGGAGAGGTTGTTGCTTGACCCATTGCTGTGTTCTTGAGCTAGAGTGAGGTTCTCCACTCAAGAGTGTATGTGTTGCACTTTGTGAGAGAGGAGAAGGATTCTAGAGTGCATGTGTTGCCTCTAGAGGTGGACTTTGTGTCCGGATTGAGCTAGTACATTCGTTGCAGGTGATGAGAGTCAAGTGAGGGACTTGACTTGTTACTCTTAGAGTTTGCCGACTCCTAGACGGCGTTGGAGGCGTCGTGCGCGGTGATCTTCTCAAAGAAGGTTGTGAGAAGACCCGGCGAAGTTGTGAAGGTTGAAGCCCACCTACTCGGAGCAGGAAAGAGCTATCACTAGTGATTTAAGGTGGAAAGCTTAATTGGTGGTGCCGGTCCAATTTGTTTGGGCTTACCTCAACGTGGACTAGGGAAGACCGGCAAGTCTCCGAATAGCACGGTAAAAAGAGCGCGTGTCATTTGTGGTTTGCCCTTTTGTGCTCAATTTAGAAGCAATTTACTTTCATAGTATTAATTTGATTGCTTATATACTTAGGATTGCAAACTTTGACCTAGGCTAGAATTGTTGGTGCACTTAGGCAAGTTTATTTGTTCTAGATGCTATTTAGGGTAAACCAACTTGAATTTAGTTTTTGCATTGTTTACTTGGTTTAGACAAATAGAAAAACTCTGTAATTGTTAGTATTAATTTAAAGAGAATTTTTAGACCGCCTATTCAACCCCCTCTAGTCGGCCTCCTCGATCTTACAGGGAGGCTGACTTGAATTTTTATATTTAAAACAAAAAATACTTAATATTTCAATGACACATAGATCTAACCTACCGCAGAGTTGTCCGTGGACTCGGTGCACTATGGACATGCTGGTTCCATCTTGTTTTTGCTAGCTCAGATCTAATGTGATGTACCATGTAGGTCAAACTCGGTTAAAACAAACTTTTGCTAATGAAAATGATGTATTCTAAACGGTTTTAAGAGTTGAAGTACGTCTTCTACCTGACTTTGCATATAAGAGAGAAAAATTAAATCATGTGAAGAATCAAGAGACCAAGAATGAACCTTTTCGTTAAGTGCCTATGAGTACGAACGTGTCATCAATGTATACGAGCTGGTCACAAGATTAGCCGTCAACTTGTATACGCTTGTATAGCTTTTTTTTTAAAAAAAGGAATTGTATAGTTGTTAGGCCGCTGGGTTATACGTAGGCTAGGTAGCAAACGAAGTGTCCACGACCCGAGTACAAGCGTACACAACAAACTCTCTTTCCTGCAGGCTGCAACGACGGGCCACCCCGCATCCCAGCACGCGGCGCTTACCACACATACGGAACATTGAACACCCTATTGCATCACAGTCCATCCCCGTGGCTCCTTCCGTACTGTATGTAGCAGAGCGGATAATTTTTATTTAACTAATGAACCAAAAGACTCATGAGCGAATACTAAAGACATAAATGGATATCGATACTATCTATGTTCAACTTTGACTCTAAAGAAAAAATATAAAATATGATACATAATGCGTGATATCCATTTATATATATCCGTATGTCAAGTGCTATGAAGAAGTCCGTTGTGACTTTACTTAGAAACAAGATAACATATATACGGATTATTAAATCTAAATAAACGGAGAATACTAAGGGTTTTCCTTCGACATCTTGACGATTACTCTTTTCGTGTCTGCTCTGATTGTATACTACTATCCAATGTCCTATGTAAAATAGCAGATAATTCCGTCTGACCGACCATTCGAAGATTTATAAAAACGAATACGAAATAGAGAAATATGTATTCGATATTATCCATATTTAACTTAAAAAAATGCAAAAATAAAATATAGAATAGACAATATCTATCCCACTCCACTCCGATTACACCCCCTTGTTGAGGAACCGACGCTGGAGACCAGTCCGAGCGATTCCTCTGCTTAGAACAAGAACGAATCAATCACAGAATCACAAAATAATAGATTGAACACAGAGAGGTAGAGAGAACTCCTGGTCTTTCTTTATTGCTTTAGATTGCATCGGGGTGTCCATAATGAGGGGGGTCTAGGTCCCTATTTATAGTCTACGGTGGGGTGCCCAATTAGATCAGGACTCTGGATAGAGTCCAGGTTTCCTAACACTCCCCCTTGGGCACTCACCCAATATGCTCATGCCTCGTCAAAACTCCATAAAAACCCAGTGGGAAAAATTTGGAGAAAGAGTATATGATACATGTGATGCTGCGATGCACGAATTACCTCATTAAAAACCTTGGCCGAGAAACTTCATGAAAACTCGTTCAAGGGAAAAAGAGTACAATTCACCCAAATTCATTTGGTCTGCAGGACTTTATTTTTGGGTACTTAATCTTCATGATCAAGATTTATTAGCGGGCTTGTGAGAATTCTCCCCCTGAATTCTGCACTTCTCTAAGTCTCATCATTCCAATTCCACGAACGCACCTTTCAAAGCTAGATGCGGGGAGTGACTTAGTGAATAAATCTGCGAGATTTTCACATGACTTAGTATGCAGTACTTTAATCTCGTCCATCTTTTGCAATTCATGTGCATAGAAGAACTTGGGGTTAATATGCTTTGTGAGATGACTCTTCACATAGCCCGTTTGCACTTGTGCAACGCAAGCGGCATTATCTTCATAGATAATTGTGGGGGTTTGCACAATGTTCATCCCACATGACTGCTGGATGTGGTGAACCATTCGGCGGAGCCAAGCGCACTCTCGTGCGGCTTCATACAGTGCTATAATTTCTGAGTGGTTCGTCGAAGTAGCTACCAGGCTTTGCTTAGACGATTTCCATGAAATTGCAGTTCCACCACACATGAATACATAGCCTGTTTGTGACTTAGCGGTATGCGGGTCTGACAGATACCCAGCATCTGCATAGCCAATCAAGTTCAGATCTTGATTCTTTCTGTAAAACAATCTGAGGTCCTTACTACCTTGGAGGTATCGGAAAATGTCCTTTATGCCCTGCCAATGCCTTTTGGTGGGCTCTGCACTGTACCTTGCTAACAGGTTCACGGCAAATGCAATATCCGGTCTAGTGCAGTTTGCTGAATACATGAGTGCTCCCACTGCACTCAAGTATGGGAATTCCAGTCCCAGGACTTCCTCCCCCTCTTCCCTTGGTCGGAAAGGATCTTTTTCTTGCTGTAAAGACCTACCGATCATCGGTACTTTCGAGGGAAATGCCTTCTCAAAGCCAAACCTTTCGAGCATCTTCTGGGTGTAGGTCGACTGATGTACCAAGACTCCTTCAGGGACATGCTCAAGCTGCAAGCCTAAGTAAAACTTGGTCTTGCCCAAATCTTTCATTTCAAATTCTGACTCCAAGTAGGAGCTTACTTCTTTTATGTCTTCGGCTGTCCCGATGATATTCAGATCATCTACATACACAGAGATTATACAAAATCCATTCTGGGATCGCCGTATAAATACACAAGGACAGTCTTCATTGTTCGTGTAGCCTTTCTTGCAGAGAAAGTCGCTCAAGCGATTATACCACATTCTTCCAGATTGTTTCAGTCCATACAGTGACTTTCTGAGTTTCACAATGTTCAGATTTCTAATTGCTCTGTCTTGGTTCGGGAGAGGGATTCCTTCAGGGACTTTCATATAAATCTCCGAATCCAAGTTACCGTAAAGGTATGCAGTCACAACATCCATCAATTTCATTTCCAAATTCAAGTTTACTGCCATTGAGATCAAGTATCTAAAGGTAATTCCACTCATGACTGGAGAGTAGGTTTCTTCATAATCAACTACAGGACGTTGAGTGAAACCTTGGGCTACCAGCCTTGCTTTGTATCTCACTACTTCATTTCTTTCATTTCTCTTTCGAACAAATACCCACTTGTGCCCAACGGGGTGTATGTGGGGAGGTGTGCGGCATACGGGCCCAAACACCTCTCTTTTATTCAGAGATAGCAATTCAGTTGCTATTGCCTTCTTCCAATCTTCCCAATCTGATCGTTTCTTACATTCAGCGAGCGATGCAGGCTCGGGATCAAGATCGATGATGGTGACAATTTTCTTTGCGAAGTAGATATCGATATTAGCTGTTGTCCTATTCAGGGACTCTCCCGTGTGCACATAATTTATAGCTATTTCTTCATGAGTTACTTCTTCTAGAGCGATTGCTTCTGCTAGAGCTTTACCATGCACATCGCTTCTTTCAATTGCGGTGGCAAGTCCCTTTAGTTTTTCGGCTCCGATGTGTGCGCACACATCCATGCCGATGGGGATATTCAGATCCGGTATGCCCTTTTCAAGGTGTCATACTTGTGCCAGTCTCAACCGGCTCCCCTCTCGATCTGGGACTTGGTGATCGGTGTGATAAATCCCTCTTATCCTTTTTCACCAGGGCCCCGGTTACTAAGGATTCGAGGAACCGGAGTTCTCGTCCTCTTTTTTATTTTTCTGAGGCCTCTGGACGAGATTAGGGATATCTTCTGCTTTCTTTGGTATTTCAACCCTCTCCGGTGCAGTGCGTGCATGCACATGCGACTTAGTCACGCTCTTCAAATCACTAAAGTGATCAGGCAGTTGATTTGCTAATGCTTGCAAATCTATTGTCTTATAGACTTCTCTTGTCTTCTGGACTTCTCTATTCGCTTCACTAGTGCGCGGGTCATCTGCATGGATTACCGTGGTTTGCCACGTAATTTCTCGACATTCTTCATCAAAGGGTTGATTTCCTCCCCCTAATGTTGGGAAATTTTCGGTGCTGACCCTTGCGCTAGTTGCATAGGTGAATGGATGTTGTAGGCCGAAGGTCTAAGGTTGATGAGATTCGCTGCATGAAGGACTGCGTGTCCCCAACATGTAGCTGGCAAATTACTTTTATGCAAGAGGGGTTGGGCAATAAATTTAATTCTTTTGATTAAAGCCTCTGCCAAACCGTTCTGGGTATGGACATGCGGTACCAAATGCTCAACTGCAATTCCCATCGCCATGCAATAATCATCAAATGCCTTTGAAGTAAATTCTCCGGCGTTGTCCATTCGAATGGACTTGATATGATGATCTGGAAATACATTTCTGATGCGAATGATCTGCGAGATCAATTTTTCAAAGGCGAGGTTCCTTGTGGACAACAAAACCCACATATGACAACTTCGAGGAAGCGTCAATGAGCACCATAAAATTCTTAAATAACCCTAAGATGGGCTGAATGGGACCGCAAATGTCTCCCTGGATACATTCCAGGAATGCAGGGACTTCATCCTTCACTTACAGAGTGGAGGGTCTAGTAATTACTTTCCCGGTGGCACATGCAGGGCACACAAAATCTTCATGATTCAGGAAATTCTTCACATTAATATTATGCCCATGCGAGTTATTATGTTTCTCATCATCCTAAGACTTGGGTGGCCTAATCTGTCATGCCAGAGACGTAAGAGTTCAGAGCTTCTAAACACCGCTTCTTGAGCGATTATGCGCAGCGCTTTAATGTTGGTATAATATGGCCCATTTTCTAGTGAAGGAAGTTTTTTCTAGTACCTTTTTGCGCTTCGTAATGAGCAGGTATTCCTTACCGCACTCTTCTTTAGTCTCAACGTGGAAACCATTGGCGCGAATATTCTTAAAACTTAGGAGAGTTCTAGTCGATTCTGGGTACAATAAGGCTTCTTCAATGACCAAAGTTGTGCCCATTATGGCTCTTCCTGAACCAATTATACATACATCGCTTCTGGCGATTGTCGTAAGGCTGCCAGTGCTATTACAAATCGACTGAAAATGCTTAGTCTATCTTAAGATGGTATTTATTGTGCTGCTGCTAGCTTAGCACACTTCCTTAACAGGGCGCCACACGTGTTCTAATATAGGGTATTTAATTAACATGTATTAGAAGGCAATCAACACATAAATAAATACGCCAATATCAGAACATATCATGCCATTATAAACTGAATAAATGAATGAATTCTTCAAATATCATCCAACCATCACGAGAAAATAACAATTCTTAAGTACCATCCATGCAAATTCTAACATATTCTTCCACACAAAATAAATAACAATTAAAGTCGAAATGCATTCAGTGCACTGGACTTCTTCTGCTATTTTTTCGGGGTGACATTCTCTTCAAGAGAAAATATGACGGTGGCTGCTTCTAGGTCGAGAGAGGTGCTGCTGTCGTAATGGTCTCAAACACCATCAACGCAGGCAGCTGCTCAGAATGCTCCCCCTCAACCGATGCAGAGTGGGCTTCATGTGCCCTTTGCCATCCCGTTTTGGCTTGCTAGCCTTATTCTCACGTGGAGCATCTGATTTGCCTTTCTGGGCTGCGGTCTTACCCTTCCTTCCCCTTTTCTCTATCAAGGGCTTTCGCACCTTATTGCTCCCGGCGTTGGCTTCACGGCCAGTGGAGCTACCAGATGGCTGAGTGACTTAGTTCTTGCGAGAACTTCGTCCTGAGCTTCCGCAATTTGCATCATATCAAACAATTCGGCATATTACTCATAGCCGTCTTGACGATAATTGCGTGCGGATTGTACTTCATTTGGGTGGAAGGATTTTCTCAATTTTCTGTATTGGGGTACAAATCCTGTGCAAAAGTAGAATTGTATTTCTCGACCGTCTTAAAGTCGGCAAACCTCAGTCTGATCCACTCTTTCTCTGCTTGGGAAAGAATGGTATACTTTAGCCTCTCAAACCGCTTCTTGATTGCGGTCCAGAGTGCTAGCGCGCTTTTCTCCGCCATATACTCATTCTTTAGAGTGAGGCAGAGGTGGTGCCTGAGAAAATGAAGTGCCTGATCATTCTCCTCAGGTTTGGGTTGAGCGTCATTCAGTCCGCCAATCCCAATAGCAGCGCGGAGTTTCCTGGCTCCAAGCACAATCTCGACATCGGATGCCTATGTCAGATAGTTTTGGCCATGCGGCGCCAGCTCCTCGAACTCCCAGTTTGTGATGCTAGTCATCTAAATGTGTATAAGTCTACTGCTGGTAGACATGCACGAAATAATTCACTGCGGGTAAATAAATGGTACAATATATTCTCGTAATGTTTCAGAATTTTCTATGCATTTTCTATAATTTTACTGCTAATTTCAGTGATTAAAAGCAATTAAAACAATTACAATTAACCAAAAACAGTAAATAAATACAGAAAATACAGAAATAATAATGGCAGAAATAAATAAGTTTCAAAAGCTAAAAATAATTCAAAATTCGGATTCTCGAGGCCCTTTTATGCTAAAATATAAAATTTCAGCAAATTCTGCAATTCTAGAGGGTTTTTACGCAAAATTTCAGTTCAGAGAAAAATTCGCGCAATTTTCTGATTTACTGAGGGGTTTTCTGTAAAATTTTGGACCCACTCGTAAATTTGAGGACCTATTGGTAATTTTCGGAACTACCGAGTCTTTTCTGCAAGATTCTGGTGTTAAATGCAATTGTTGGGGTCTCAACGGTGATTTTCATAATTTTCGAGGGTTTATTTGCAATTTCACCCCCTCCTCTACACGCACGGCCCCCCCGTTTTTTTTCTCTCCTGGTCGGGCTTCTCCCCCCCCGCCCCCCACCTGTGGCCCATGTGGCTTCTTCCTTTGTCCGCGGCCCAATTGGCCTGCCGAGCCCATACAACATGAGGGGAGGGGGAGTGTTAGGGTTCCCCCTCACTCTACTCGGGTGGCGGCGGCGCATAAGGGCAGGAGGCGGCTGGGTGGCCTCCGGCCATGGCGAGGCGCGGCGGTGGCGCCGTCAAGGCGCGGCGGTGGTCCGGCTCGGCCATGGCAGCGGCGGCCGGGCAAGGCGCGCGCTGGCGGCGGAGCGGGCGCCGCAGCCGCGCGAGGGGTCGGCGCCCGATCGCAGCCGCGGGTTGGCGAGCCAAGTCCGCCGCAGCTCAAGATGTGGCATAAGCGCGTCGGCGCAGAAAACCAAGGCGCATGCGGCGCAGCGCATGGAAGGCCGAAGGTGGCGGCCAGCGCATACGGCGCATGGCTAGCCAGCGACGCGAGCGGCCGGCGCCGTCGCGGGCGCTGGGAAGGTCAACCACCGTGCGGCGGCGGCGGGCGCGGCTGCTGCGAGCGCCGCGAGCATGCGGAAGCTGCCGGCGGCGGTGCAAATGCGCGTGCGGGCGCGGTGGATCCCGCTGGCTGCCGGCGGCTTCGGGTCTAGTGCATGCAGCGAGGAGGCGAGGCCACTTAGCATGGCTGCTGGCCGGCGGAAGGCGTCATGCGTGAAGGTCAGGCGGCGTCGGGTCGGCTACGGGCCGAAGCGAAACGGTGGGCCTCCGGCGGCCGGAGCCAAGGCCGGGGAGCGGCGGTGCCATGCGGGGCTGGTACGGCGGCGAGAGGTCGGCCGCATACGGGCGGCGGGCGTCGACGACGATGAGGCCGACAGCTCCCAGGAGGCTTCTGGCCGATGATTTTTTTTCTTTTGTGCAATGACCAAACAGAGAAGATGATAATTTCTATCTTTGCACAATGATCAAGCAGAATTAAACATAATTCATGCAGGTATTTTTCGTTTTCCAATCTAGATGCAATCAACATCTACCCCGTTTCACAATCTACCGATCGACATTGTGCCGGCGATTTCAGATCTGCTCGCGGTAGATTTAGGGCGGATTTGCATCATTCTACAGTGCAATCAACATCTACCCCGTTTCACAATCTATCGATCGGCATTGTGCCGGCGACTTCAAGTCTGCTCGCGGTAGATTAGGGCGGATTTGCACCGTAGAATTTCAATCTAGAACGCGAAAAGAAAATACAGATTCAAAAGCGATCCAGAAAATTCAATCGTAGCTTCGATGATTACCTCGTTCACCGAGCAAAGTCGTCTTGATAACGTGTTGAGGAACCGACGCCGAGACCATCCGAGCGATTCCTCCGCTTAGAACAAGAACAAATCAATCACAGAATCACAGAATAATAGATTGAACACAGAGAGATAGAGAGAACTCCTGGTCTTTCTTTATTGCTTTAGATTGCATCGGAGTGTCCATAATGAGAATGGTCTAAGTCCCTATTTATAGTCTACAGTGAGGTGCCTAATTAAATCAGGACTCTAGATAGAGTTCAGATTTCCTAACACCCCTAATCCCAAGTTCCCCACTCGAGCGAGCGGCCGCGCGTAAAACGTCTCCACACGGACCGATTGCACATCGATCACTCCGTAAACACGGTGACACGGTCGCAGAGCAAAAACGGGCGCCCCAACGCGCCGCTGCCTCGCCACGCCGTCCCAGCGCGTGAAAGCGACCGGTCCCCTAATCCACTGCCCACATGACATGCGCTCGGTCGATCGACCCAAGTACATTTCCGTGCCGTCGCACATAGTTTCGCTACTAGTACAATTTCGCATATAGGCATGTGGATGACTGTAGCAGATCTGGAAGGTTTCGCTACTGGTACAATTTCGCATACGCAAGTGCTGACGTCTATGGGAGCGACACGTGGCATGATGCAGAGATTTGGATATGCATTGCTTGTACGCGGAAGTGTTGGTTACTCGCTTATCGATCTTGTCTCGTCCCGTGGGTTGGACGTCACCTGCGTGATTCGCTACCGTTTATCGAGCGTGCAAAGGACAACTCGTACTGCGAGATCTGTACTACTTGCATCAGACTTTTCTTTACTTTGGCTTGGACCATTCGGCGAACGTTGCTCGCCCGACTAGAAAAATTTAGAGAACATTAAGGGCTGTTTGGTTGTCAGCCATATTTTACTACGTCTAAAGTTAAGTAAATTTAATCAACTTTGAGAGCTTTTTGGTTGGAGCTACAGTTATGGCAAGATTCCCTTTCAGCAAACTAGACCCCACGCGTCAATGACTCAAAAAAGTGTTTCAAGATTCCCTTAGGCTTGCTAAGGTGTGGCAAAAAATTTGAGCATCTCAACTTAGGCAAGTGTGGCAATTTTTGTTGGCAAAGTGTGGCTAGCAACCAAACAACCCCTAAGTCCCGCTCGATTGGACTAAAAAATTATGGCTTATAACTAAAATTACACTATAGCAGTTGAAATTTCACTGTAGCTGAAGGTGACTTATTTGGCGTAATTAAATTTAAAAAAAACTAAAAATAGAAAAAAATATGCTAGCTCATCACGAATAACATAAATGAATACGGAAAAAAAAGAACCGGCAAAAAACTCAAAAAAAGCGAAAAGTTCAGAAAAAGACGAAATTTATAAATAGTGAAAAATAAGCCAGAAACTGAAGCTGAAACGAGCGGATTCTTAACACCTAAATTTTGCTCTTAACGTCCCACTCATTTCGGCTCGAACTTCTGGTTTCTAACTTATTTTTCACTATTCATAAATTTCGTCTTTTTTTGAACTTTTGACGCTTTTTGAGCTTTTTCCCCGTATTTGTTTGCGTTGTCCGTGATGAGCTAACATATTTTTTTCTATTTTTAATTTTTTTAAATTTAATTACGACAAATAATCCACCTTTAGTTACAATATAATTTCAGCCAGCTACAGTGCAATTTTAGCCATAAGCCACTCTTTTCAATGCCATAAACTATCAAACCAAAAATTTAACCCTTTGAACTTTGTAATCCAATTCGATTAATATCCTGACTTGGTTTTGAAGGGTGATATTACCCACATGGTACAATGAGTAAGCGATTTTGTCATGTGGGATGATACGTTAGTCAAGTTTAGATGAATTAATAGATGGAACCCACAGGGCCTTTTCCCTCAATCGAAATAGAGAGGGGAGCTACAAGGGCTATTTCCATGGAAGCGCATGGGTGCTCGATAGGGGAGAAAGCTCCTACGAGTCCTACTTGTCATTCATCTAAACTTGGTCAGCATGCCATTCTATGTGGCAAAATTGTTCACACATCGTACCACACAGCAATATCGCTATGTGAAGCTGTATCAGGGTGTTATTTGAATCGGATTATAAAGTTTGGGATGTCAAATATCTGGTTTCATAGTTTGAGTGTGTGTACAGAAATACTAACCAGCGCGTAGGTGTAAAATATGTGGAAAAGTTACTGATGTTTGTGAATAAAGTTACCATCAATTCTGAATAAAATTATTGTCAAACATTCACAGTGATGAAAAGTTACTGACGTGTCAGACCCAGATCTTACAATCCAGATTTCTCTGTGATTCCGCACTATTCCCTGGATCAGTAGATAGTGCTCACATATTACAGTTCTGATTATCAAAGTACATATGATGCGAAAGCGTAAATATAATAGTAGACTTATTCATGGCCGATTAGGCCAAAATCAATAAATTGCAGCAGCGGAAGAACGAAACACACAGATGGGACCTTCAGGACATGCCCACAGGCAGCCAACTGGAGGTGCGCGACCTAACCCTTGACATCTTCATCTTCTTTGCCAATAGTGTTGCTGAAGCGTAGTGATCTGATTCCTGATTCTGGATTTGTTGTGAAAGCGAGTGTGAGCACAAACCACAGTGCTCCGCGAGCCAATACACAGAATGCAAATAAATAGTATGCATGGCTTATCAAAGGAGAGGCTCGGGTTATTTTATTTGCCATAAATTGCTTTTGGTAGCCTTAGTATTATTAAATTATAATGTTTCTACCTAAACTCCACACGGCGATTGCCATAACTAAATTAATCCACCAAAGACACACTTTCTTTACTGATTGCTGTTTAAGACTCCAAACAGCGAGTGTCATCATTTATCTAATCCTCCAATCATACACTCTCTATATTGATTGCTGTCTAAAACTCCAAACAGCTAGTGTCATTATTTATTTTATCCACCGAACATACTCTTTCTGTATGGATTGCTGTCTAAAACGCCAAACAGCGAATGACATCATTTATTTTGAATCCACCAATATATTTTGTGTTCTAAAATCCTAGTAATCCAATCTTGTAATTTCTATTCATCAACTCTTCACTTCTGAATTCTAATGCTTCCCTAACACAATACTTTCAAACCACCGATATCATTTGTATCAGTACTTTCTAACAATTCAATCCTTTCAGTTATTGCTCCAAAACCATAATTTGCTCTTCCAATAATCAGTCTTTTCTGTTATCCATTTCTAACTAATCCACTAATATACCTTCACCAAGAATATCAGTGTTCAGTCTACGATTCAATAGTATTCATCCACCAAGAATATCATTGATCAAGATTATACTCCAATAATTGTTATCATTCCTCCAAATTCCCAAGATTCAATTCATCCATCTAGTATTTGATCAAATCCTATTCATTCCATTATCGCCAATATATCCCAAGAATTTTTATTAGTTATCAGTGTCATAATCCAGCAAGTACCCTTGCAGTCCCTAACTCTCCAAAGATCATTCAAATCATCCATCTATCCTATCTATTCATTTAGAGTCCACCAGTTTATTTCTCTCAGAATTCACACCATCGTTCTCTCTTTATGATCGACATGAATCCACCAACAACTTTATGTATTTACCACAAACAACCATCTTCTTTTCCTTATGACTCTATTTATTTTTCCTGACATTTTATTTCGTGAGAAGTATTAACAAAATATAATACTTAGAAATTTCCTGAGACCTAGCAGTTTTGAACAAAATCATAATGTGTAAGAGAATGCAGTAATAATAGCGATCCAGATTCCATCCACCATTACATAGCATCTGCACCATATACTAACATTTCAGCGTTATAACCGCTTACATTACCACTGGGACGACACCCAGGACAACTCAAATCAGGGCTTTCCACTGCACTTTCACTTTTCCATTCCTACCCACAAAGTTTTTTGAAATAGAACTATGTCTGGTTAAGTTCCCATGTCCGCCCTTGGCCGTGGGCACGGCTATTCGAATAGTTTTGACTCTGCAGAGTTTGCACACTTTACCCATAAGAGACAGTTCACTCGTTGCCCCACACGATTCCTTAGCCATGCGGTTGAGCAAACCATCACAAGAACTGCTCAAAGTACCTCGCCTTCCATCATCTCACCCTATGGGTTGCTCCCATTTGCGGTGGGACCCATTCACAGCGGATATTCCTCTTATGCGCCTAGCACCGGCTACCCACACTACTAGCGCGTCGCAAGAGAACTTCTCCCGCAAGCCTGCCACCCAGGCCGCCACTTGCGGGAGTCCCATTCAAGCTGCCACCCAGGCCACCACTTGCACTACTGCCATGATGATAACTTCCAGGGTCCGGTAAATTTACTAAGCCAAGTTGTACTTTACAGACTTGTGGTTGTACTTGTTTTACACAGAAGGTCATGACAAGATTCAGTCTTTAGGGGTATCTGGGCGGATCTACCACTACCCACTTTGTGCTTCCACTGCACCACATACACACACACACTCGAACCATCCGCCCAGATATTTAAGCAAGTTGGGGTTTTTTGGGACATAAAATAATCATACCATCATATACCAGTCATTTCCACTATGACTTCCTAAACCAGTTTCTCATGATTAAAAATGGTAATGATGCTTGGGCATTTCAGCCCCTGAGCAGTACTAAGCATAGCGTATAATTACGGACTTACTTTTGAAAAGTTACCATTATAATTTTACTAAGACGACAAGGTTCACATATTTAAGTATTTCAAAGGAGGTGTAATATTATTCAAGGCAAACAATGGGCATATAACTAAAATCTTAAATTAAACATGTATTTCCATATAAAATAACAGCATGCAATTTGATAATTTAAACCAAAGTAATTTGCAGATAATATAGGTTCAACATGATCAAAGTATTGACTCGCCTGGCGCGGTTTACCGCGGTCTTGAGCTCACGCAATGCTTTCTCTTGAGCTTTTGGTCTCTATCTTCACTTCAAGCTTGACCTTGCATGATCCATTGAATCTTCACGACTTCCAATTTCTAATTACGCGACAAACGACTGAATCCAAATAAAAGCGAATAACTCAAAAGATCTAAAGAAATCCGAATAAACTCAATTTAGTTTTATTATGAGTTAATGGGTGATTTGGGTTATTTAAGGTAAGGTCGACGGTAGAATACGATGACTTGATCTTTTTATTAACAATTTCTTTTATTATTTCGGTATTTATCAAGGAAGTTCCATGAGTTAAGTTAAACCTATGAATTGGTGCATTTTGTCGAGTGCTAATGTTCAGGGTATATGATATATGTATATATAAGTAATGTTTGCAAATTTTAGCTTACAGAGTTAATCTTATGGGCTATGTTTATAGCATTTTGTGGTATGATATTTTATGTACCTCCATTTATTACTAGGCTAAGTTTAATTGGAATTAGGGTCTATTTATACGAGTCCTAGCTTGCTATACATATATGCAATTATACTCCATATGAATATGTACTAAAACTAGTGTTAAGATTTAATTGATGGCACTATTTTTATCTTGCTTATATTTTAGCTACTATTATGCTTACTGTATTTCTAATTTTAGTTTAAACTTAGCTATCTAAGCAAAGCTTGATATGTATCATTTTATGTGACCTTAATTACTCGTGTTAATGGTTACACGTTCAATTTAGAGTATTTATATGTCCGTGATATTATTTTGAATCTTGATGACCTAGGGCTATTATATTAAAATATGTCACTGGGGTTTGTTTAATGGTGGCATGATAAATGTTAAAACTTATATTTTAATTTCATGCAAGGGAAATCTTTATTTTAAAGTCTTATTGTTATAGTTTTTATATAACATCCAATTTATTTTTTTTAACTTTAACTTGCATGTATTTTTAGTTGAGATCCTTATTAACCTTGGACATTAAACATAACCATCTTTTACTAATGTCCTATTTAATAATTAGTCTTTTAATTCATTTATGCAAACCACATTAACTATTCATATGTGATAACTAATCCAAGTTTAGATCTTAAACAATCTCATCTATATTCTATAAATTCTTAACATCTTTCATTAATTATTTTTCAGATTTTTATTTGCCTTTTTTTCTCCACCGAATGGGCTAGCAAAAAGGTTAAAACCTAATGACTAATATTGCGGCACAGGGGGATCGATCTCGGGTCGGCCGACTGAGAGCGCACAGAGCCAACCAACCGGACTAGTGTTGTTACCTGTTGGGTTGAGGCAGAGAATGCAGCTAAGCCGAGTGTGCAGTGCTGGAAACAGGGGAAGATCGAGGGCGAGTACGGCCGGTGGCGCCGTCGGCGAGGTTCCGGGGTGGGCAAAACGAGTCCTAGGCGTCGCGTCGAAGCTGCCGGGAGTGTCAGTGGGAACCGCAAATCACCGGAGCTGGGCCAGCGATGTGCGACGGCGACGGCGTGGAAAGAGGCTCGGCGCCGGTGAGATGGGGTGGCGGGGAGCCTTGGCTGGCGGTCGTGGGGGCTTCGGGACCTCGAGGTGGCACTCCCGTCGCAAGGAATTGAGGCGAAATCGGTCGAGGATACGGTGACGGTGAGGATGGTGGTGGCGGCTGGAGTTTGGAGAGAAAGGTCATTCCGACGAGCTTGGGCTTTTGGGGTCGATTCACTGCGGTGGAGGGACGAGGGGGATGAGGTGAGTGATTGGGGGCATGCCATCCCTCTTATGGAGGCGGGGCCGACCGGGCGGCGGGGAAGGAACCGCCAGTTTTTGCCCGGGCGCGGGGCTCGGTGCGCACGACAGCATATGGTGATGGCCTGTTCACGCGCAGCGCATGGCAGAGAGCGGCGATGGGACGAGGCGTGCACGGGCGATGATGGCACTGTGAAGTGTTAGAGGAAAAGGGGAGCACACACGAGGAGAAAAGGAATGGGGAAGAAGCTGGCGTAGGCGGAGGGAAAGAAGGAGAGTGCGGGCGGGGCGCGGGCCCGCGGGTCCAGAGAGAGGAGGCGGAATGGAGGAGGGCCCGTTGCACAGTGGGAGACAGGCGAGCTGGGCCGCGCGGGGAGGGAAGCGGAGTTTGGCGGATTCGGCAGAGGGATGAGGCGTGGGGGTGGGGAAAGCTGGGCTGGGCCTTTTCGGCCGGCCTGGTTTTTCCCTCCTTTCTCTTTTTTTATATTTTTTATTGTATATATATTTGCATACGTATATACAGATATATATACGTGTATATATTTTTATTTATTTCTATTTTTGTATATGTATATATATATTTATTATATATATATACATATATATGTTTATTTATTTGCACATTCATCCTGTATACATGTATATATTTCCTTCATGCCCCCTTTTTTGTATAAATACATTTTATATCTTGCTCATCTTTCTAGGCCTTTTTGTGTACATATTTGCATATAATTTATATATTTATTTTTGTTGCCCTTTTACACTATTATAAAAAATGAAATTTTATATTTTAGTTCAAGTTCCTCCCTCCCTTTTAGATTTAATCTAGAATTTTTTGGTTTCCCATTAATAGTAATTTTATTTTTTTGAAGCTTTCTTAAATTCTTGAATCCTCCACCAAAATTCAGAAAGTCGCCATAAAATCCAAATTTCAACAGAACATATTGTAAAATATTTTAAGAACTTTATATTTTCAAATTTGAATTCTTCAGGATGCTACATGACGTTTCCGAATGAATTTACCATCTGTGGCAAGTGAAGTTACTGTTGACGCTCACAATACACAGCCGATGGAACTTTCTTCACAGCCGGTGATAACTTTTCTCACAGCTGGTGATAACTTTTCAGAACGCAAAATTCCACGCACAAAACGCAAGCGCAGAATAACGCTGCCGTATACACACACATATACATATACATATATACACATTTATACATATACATATACATATAATCCTCTAATTATATAATAATCCTCTAATTATTAGTCGTAAGTCTTACTGCAACTACTCCTTAGTCGTATGTCTCTCTACGACCACATAGTCATAAGTCTTACTACGACTACTCTTTAGTCGTAAGTCTATCTATGACCACATAATCGTAAGTCTTACTGCGACTACTCCTTGGTCGTACGTCTTTCTACGACCATATAGTCGTAAGTCTTACAACGACTACTCCTTGGTCGTAGGTCTGTCTGTAACTACACCTTGGTCGTAGGTCTATCTACGACCACATAGTCGTAAGTCCTACTGCGACTACTCCTTGGTCGTAGGTCTCTCTACGACCACATAGTTGTAAGTCTTACTACGACTCTTCTTGGTCGTAAGTCTCTCTACGACCACATAATCGTAAGTTTTACTACGACTAATCATTGGTCATAAGTCTTTCTATGATCATGTACTTGTAAGATATCCTACAACCTTGTCATAGACTTCCCTACGAATAGCCTATCTAGTGCCTCATAGAGTCGCCTGACAAGGCGGTTAGAACGTGCGTTTATCTCTAATAACCGCACACAATCTCCCTCTAACAACAGCTGTTGTATGGTGAACTGCCTTCACATCTCTGTGACAGTAACTTCCGTTGGGTGGTTATCTCCCAAACCGATGAGACGTCTTTTGGCGCAAGACAATTGCCGTCATTTGATAAACTATATAAAGGATTACGCCAGAGAAGAGAAGAGAGGAGGCAGATCCAAGCAAGAGATAGTGCAAGACATTTTTCATTATACACTTTGTAATTTTCTTCTCGGAGCAATAGCAACACATGATGTAGGATTATTATTCTTCCAGGAGAAGGCTTGAACCTGTATAAAAATTTCCGTGTTTTCCTTCTGCATTACCAGATCTTAGTGATAAGAGTTTCCCCCGAATCCAAACATATCATACGTATGATCGGTATTAAAACACTAATAGTTGGCACCGTCCGTGTGGATCATCTTCTTCCAAGATCCTGGTAATTTTCTAGCCTGCAAGTTCTCTTTATCCTGATGTCCTCGTGGCAGGGGAGTGAAACAAGGAGAACTGGTACGACTTGGCCAAATATGCAAACCTCGACATGGATGCTTGCTATGACTTCGAGCAGACGATGCAATCCTCCGACGGTGAGAGTCTCCTTGGAAATCCATCACAGAACCTTGAAGATCCCACCGCAGGAAAGGCTGATGAGGGATCTAAATCCCCCACAACAGTACGCCCAACAGAGGACCCACTTCCCCCTAGTGGCAAGGGTAAACTCGACCATGATGAGGACTTGCAACATGGCAATGGGTCTACCCCAAGTGTTTAGCCCCACGGTGACACCTCGAGCAATTTTAGCGAGCCCTAAAATTTGCCAATCCGAGAATCCATCGCCAACTGGTCTTGGTGACTCTCTGGTTGAATCTACAAAAAGAATGGGTGGGCGCTCTTCACGTTCGCTCATATTTTCACATGGAACAGATCAGATCGGGGACAGTTGTAACTTAGAATCCCCCTACTTGGCGGGGTTTACTCCAAGCTGCGAGGCAATCTCGCTCGACGATTCTTTAGACAAGGGGGCCTCTCAGAGGAAGGCCTGAGGATGCTCCCACCGATCACACTCTCCTGCCTCTCATGAGGATGGTGAGGAGCCCGGTCAGTACTCTGATGAGCGTGGGAGAAATCCTAGAAATAATCACTCTCCTGTGAGGCAGCCCTAGCTAGCATCAGGGATCATGGATCTCGACACTGCTCAAAGAAGATGACTGGCTGCCTAGAGGTCTTTGCCTAGGCGTGTCCAGTACCAGTCTGAAGAGACTGGAGAGTTTCAACGGATCAATGACTTGCTCAAAAACCCGACTCAAGAGCTTGCTCGGGCACCGGGCTATGACCAATTCGCTAAAGGGATTACACAAAGACTCCACGATCTGATGGCCAGACTCGAGCACCCTCGCCAATGTAACTACGAGAATCAGCAAGGTATGACTGCATCTAGTCAATCATGAAACTCATCTAGTTGGGTTCAGCATGATGACAGGGCGCATCAGACTCCCGATCGCAATACTAGTTGGAGAGCATGTCATGGCAAACTATTTTTTGATGGTGCTCGAAGGATTTGCTTGGTCTTGATTGCTTAACTAGCCATTCGAGTCGATCTACTCATGGAAACACTTCTGCGATCTTCTTATGGTCAACTTCCAGGGTACATACAGCCGCCTAGGGAAGGAGGACGACCTTCATCAAATGCACCATGGCAGTGACGAGACCTTACAACAGTTCATCCGACGCTTTAGTCAAGTTCGTAAGTCAATTCCAGAGGTCTCTAACACTTCTGCCATCTGGGCATTCAAGTAGGGTGTACGTAATAGGAGGTTCACAGAGGACATCGCTTTGAATCCTCTGACCACTGTCGCCAAGCACTTTGATATGGCGGACCATTATGCAATTGCTACTAAAGCAGTCGAATGGACTAAGTCTATTGACTAGGCGAACCGAGATTCTAAAGAGCAAGGTGAAGGTAGTGGGAGGAAGGAGAAAGCCAAGAAATCAAAGAACAAGACAATTGATCAAAAGCCTCACGCCGAAAATCTGAAGGAAGTCTTGGCCATGGATGATAAAGAGCCAGCAACTTCTCTGGCAGAATGCAGTCATATTGACTTAGATCACGTACATGGAGTTGAAGCTCGTGGAGTTGCTCCATTACCGACCGCCCCTCAACCATTTATAGTTTAAGTAATTTGCAGTTATGAATGACTCATTCCCATTATCTCCTTCAGAATATTTCTCATCAAGTTCATCTCAGAGTTGTTCGACATCTTTAAAGTTCACGTACACGTTGAACAGCCGGTTGGATAAGACTGCTAACAAACAAGCTAAGACTGAGTTGTTCGCATCCTCCCATCGCATCATTTCAGGAATTTCCAGTGGAAACATTGGAGGATTTGAAATGACACCAAAGAGTTTGAGATCAGTCAGCCATAACTTCGTTTTAACTTGCGAACGCTTAAAGTTGACACCGTCAAATATTTTCGTCTTAACGACATCGGACGATGAAGCCATTTCTTTAATATTAGGTTTTCTGGATTGTTGTAAATTGTGCGGAATTAGGAAATTTTCAATTTTAATTCCAGCATAATAGATAAATTTACAAGCATGACATAAACAATATAAAAATGACTTAATCAATATATAATCATATGAATCTTGTAAGTCATTGCATAATAAACATACGCCCAAAATAAATGCCATATAAAAGTTCAAGACTAGCATAACCTCATGTACACAAGTGCAAATAAATGCTAATCTCAACTTAATATATATGATCAGATTCAACATATAATCAACAAGTTGAATTTTATTAGTTGCTCTCAGAAGGATAGTTGCACAAGACTTAATCTTAGCCATCTCTGGACAAAATCAAATCTTGATTATATATGACAGTTATAGATTAGATCTTGAGTATTAAACCTTTCTATTTAACAAAGACTAACAGACCAAAAGAAAGCTTGCTGGACAGTGCATAATATCCCAAAAATCAATCTTTCATTCATTCGCAGAGAATACTATTGATCCAATAAGATAATAGAGTTCGGCACAGACTAGAAAAGAACAATACTCACCACTGTCCAAATTTAAAGCAGAGAACAACTACAAATGGACAGCAAGTATTGAAAGGAAAATCGCAGATTTAATTGTAAGCTCAAGATTAATCTACCATCACATCCATATATAATCTCAGTATTATGCCATTTTATCACAGAGCAATCGGTCTGCATCACTATTCTTTGCAAATTTCCCACTAATGAGACTCACTGATATATGGAATATATCACGAAATTGCAAAGAAACAACGGCCAGAATACTCACAGCAGAGGTGACACTCAAAATCACCGTGAAGAAATCAGAAAAGGCAAGGCGCGCTTGCAGCGCTGTCCCAGAAAACCTAGCACCCCTCTATGCTGTTCGCAAATGAAGGGTGTGGCAGACAGAGATACAATGCCCACTCCAACTTCGGGTAGCTGACGCCGGAGACGAAGGTCAAGGTGATGCCGCACAAGACCAAAGAGTGCTCCAGCCGAGAATGCTCGTGAACATCAAGAATAGGTCACAAATCTCCCACAAAACTCAGCATAAGTCCGAGCCAAAATCAACCTCTAAAGGTTAACCCACACCTTTCCTCTCGGCCAAATCGAAGAAGAGGCTCAAGGAAACCGCACAGGGAAACCCTAGAACGGCGATTTACGCTCCTCAGCTGACAGCGATAGTAGAAAACCCGGCTGACGACTCTCAAGACTCAAGATCGAAGAGCCACTGAGATAGATTTGAGATTAGAGAGGGGGGAGCTTACTGCTACCTTTGGTCACCACAGAGAGGGGAGACGCCATATATAGGGAGCAAGGCGGAGGCCGGCGGGCTGTAGCCATGGCTGGCACCAAAGCGCCCATGCTGGTGACGCCTCCATCGCCGCCGCCACCAGACTCGGTCATCCCAGACGATGCGGACGACGCCACTCCACCCGCACACAAGAAACCAGGTGGACGCGAACGCGCACGCGCACGAGAATGGGAGGAGACGCGGTCTCCTCCTCTTTTCTCCTCCGCCGGCCCACGGACAGGTGGGCCCCACATCTCCCTTCTCTTTTTTTCTTTCTCAATTGAAATTACCGAAATGCCCTTGTAGTTGTCTCCTCCTCTTTTCTCCTCCGCCGGCCCACGGACAGGTGGGCCCCACATCTCCCTTCTCTTTTTTTCTTTTTCAATTGGGAAATTACCGAAATGCCCTTGTAGTAACCAACACGACGTAGGTTGAGCACGAGCTACAACAAGCACAGTTGGGCTTAGCCAAGCATGTCATTGGAGACGCGATGTGGGCCATGGTGGACTCGGTTCAAGCACCACGGCGCAAGCTGAGTATGACACATCTTGACATGCTAATAAATATGATTTTTTTGTAGCAGCGTATGGGCATTGAACTAGTCTATATAAATATAAACATCTAGTGATATTCAAGACACGTCATTCGTTTTAAAAGTTAGAAAATTTCACAATAATCCAAAAAAGAAAAATCTAGAAATTACAACATCAATTGAGAAAAAAAGGAGAATGTTCTACACCACTTATTTTGATAGCGCCAGATTAAAACCGTACATATTAGTAACGAATGCATAGATATTAGATTTGTATAACAAATACAATTATATTTTCAATCATATAAATTATAGTGTAGAACAAATATAATAATATCTTAATATCTAGCTATGCAATTACATGGTAAAGTCCTCGAGATACGTAGAACACCCGTGTCATCTGTCAAGTAGTTCCACTAGGACTGTAGAACACGCGTGTGGCATGCACTTATATGGCAAATCAGTACGGAGAATTGGTGGACGGGAAAGGGCCTCAAGATCCTCTCCAGATAAGCCCTCCAGATAGAATTCCATTTCCGGAGGATCCCATCAAATATATGCACAATATACGCCAAATCGCGAGACCACCTCCGACCAACATCATGAACACGGTCTACATCGCCACTGTCTCCTTCCTCCTCTTCCTCTTCTCCCTCCTCCGCCTCCTTGGCCGCCACCGTGGCAGCAAGAACAATGACAAGAAGAAGAGCATACAGCTGCCACCGAGCCCTCCCGCCATCCCCGTGCTCGCCACCGCACCTCCTCGAAGCCGCCCACGCAGCGCTCGCCGCCACGGCCCGGTCTTCTCCTGCGCGCGGCTCCCGCAACGCCGTGATCGTGTCCTCCGCGGCGTGCGCCAAGGAGTGCTTCACCGACCACGACGTGTCCTTCGCGAACCGCCCGCGCTTCCTCGCTGATGCCGGCATCCTTCGGCGGCGCCACGCCCCGGCTGCGGCTACGGCGATCTTGGCGCAACCTCCGCCGCGTCGCCACGGTGCAGGCTGCTCTCGGCCACCGCGTGAGCTACATGTCTGCGACATCTCCGCCGAGGTGCGCGCGATGGTTCGCCGGCGATCCGCGTCGCGCGCCGCGCCGGCGGCGCCGCTGCTGGTAGAGCTCAGCGAAGGCTGTTCGAGGTCTCCTTAGCACCACGATGGAAACCATCGCAAGACACGAAGACGCCCGTGCATCGAGGCGACGCGACACGGACATGTCACCGAGGCCCAGGAGTTCAAGAAGTCAACGGATGACATCGCTACTGACAGCCCTATCACGACGGTTCGAATCGTCATCACGCACGGTTCTGAACCGCCGGTGTTTAGGTGTCGCGATAGTTGGTGGTTATCGCGCACGGTTCCCGAGCCGCTCGTGATAAAACATTACAGACGGTCTTGATTACTAATCGTCAGCGATAGGCGAGTATCACGAGCGATTTTTATAAACAACCGCCGGTGATACTCGCCTATCACGCATTTGCGGTTAGTAATCAAGACCGTCAGCGATATACACAATATCACGCACGGTTTGTATTACAAACCGTCGTGATATTGTGCATATCATGACGGTCTTGATTACTAACCATTCGTGATAGGCGCAGTATCACCGACGGTTGTTTATAAAAATCGCTCGTGATACTCGCCTATCACGCACGTTAGTAATCAAGACCGCTCGTGATATGTGTTAATATCACGCACGGTTTGTAATACAAACCGCTCGTGATATTGTGTATATCACGACGGTCGTAGTAAAGCCGCTCGTGATAGCGGTCACACCACATACGGCACTCTTTGAAACTGTCGTGATATGGTATCACGCACGGTTTTTAACAATGAACCGCTCGTGATACCAAGTGCATCATCCATTTTATATGTCGTTTCTTGGCTAGCCTCGTGATATGCTAGCCATACCCTCCAAAGCAAGCGATTACGGATAAATAATGATATAAGTTAATTGCAACTCATAGTAAATTACAACAAAATTTGATACACGATGAATGTAACAATATCACATATATAGAATGAAAATTGTTACACAAAATCGACAAATGTATTCAATTGAAGGAATTGTTTGATTTGTACAGCTTGAATCCAATGTTTCAACATCTAATTATCATCATCGCGGCGTGGAACTCTCCTCTTATTTATGACCTCTGCTAGCAAGAATTGGGAGATGATTGCACGAATATCGATGAGATTGTCAAGATCATATGCACTTCCGTCGAAGTTCACCGCCGTCGCTAGGAGCAATGTTAAGTCATTAATTAGCATGTGTGTGTAATATAATCGTAAAATAATAATTATTGGAAGGACTCGACAAACCTCGGATCATTGATCTTAGTACCCATGATTTCCATCATATGGCGGCAAACGTAGAATCCACATACGCTGCCACTCGCTCTTGGTGGCACCGCAAAAATAGAATTACATACATCGGTATTGTGTTGTAGCGGTACCGAAATCGCGTGTTGTGTCGTAGCGTGTCACCGATTTGTCGTGTGTTCCTCCTTGGGCAACATATTCGCAAACGCCCTACGTGATTCAAAAACTTAGCCTCGGCCGTGGCAAACAAAAGAAATATTACAATAGAGTTATGTATGGAGGAAATGAGTTTACTGTTATATTTTCTTGCACACGATCAAGTCGTGGTTGCTCCTAAGGAGGGAATCAAGGTATATTACCTTGCTCCACTTTGGTACAATCACAATCAAAATCCAGTGATTCCTAGTCATATGTGTCGCCATAGTGATTAATTCTAAGTTCATGCTGCATGTAAAGTACAAATGAAACATATGTGTGGCAACTAGTGAAGCACTTACCCTTGGTTGAAGGGTACCATGACGTACTCCTTGTCGGTGTGAGCAATCAATCCCCTCGTTATGTAACCTTCCACGAAGGATGCATCTGCGTTGATAGATTGCTCGGAGACCAAGTGAGGGTTGAGGAAACCCACCGGTCGTCGCAATTTCCGGGCTTGTTGGATCATGTATCTATACATAAAGAAAGAGTAATGACATTTATCTGTATAACGTGAATGTAGAACTTCATTGTACAAGACACTTACGAGGTCCAAAGATCGTAGAAGTGAGGCGCCGAGTTCGTCGAGATTGAATAGTAAGAATAAATCTTCGAATGTCACGACGATGTAGCCCAAGTCATGGAGGAAATGCGCCTCGTTATATTTCACGATGAATGCACTCTGCGGTTTGGCTTCATGTTGACTTCTCCATGTACCGGGCATGCAATGTATTGCAAATCATACCAAGTTGGCGTAATTGTGAATCGGGCACCAACGACACTCCTAGAATAAACTTCCATGGCACGGACCCGCTTAATTTTCTTCGCATGAGCATTGGAGGCCTTGGAGCCTCGCTATGATATGTTCTCGGTGGCGTCTCGGCGGAGCCGATGCAACAGACTTTACCGGATTTGGAGGTGGAGGTGGAGCCACCGAGCCGATGTGCCAGTCCAGCGGCGTCCTCTTGGGCCACCGGATGTGAAGATTGTGGCACGGACATGTCGAGGACGATGTCCTCTTGGGCCACTGAATGAATGTGTGGACGGCATCCCTAATGTCTTAATCTCTTCGTTTTGGGGGCTTGTCAAGAGGGACGGACTTAAAAATATCATTAATCATGTCCACTGACCTTTATGAAACCGGTGTCTACTTGTACACCGTGCACCGGCCCCCGCAGCAATGGATACACCATGCCGCGCCAATCAACGGAATAGAGCCAACAAGCCCGACTCGAGGCCGCAAGGGATGGGCTCCTACATAACGATACAAGAGCTGAGTTAAGGCGCCCACTGAGAGATCTATGTACCATTCTAAAGAGGTACATTACCCAATGTCATCAATACGTAAGTGGTCGCCGCTATGTTCAGAAATTAGTGTGGGCGCGCAGCCATCGCGACGTTGAGGGGGACCGGTACCGCAGACTAGGAGTGGGTTGCGAATGGTTGCGGACTTGTCTCGCTTCTTCCCGCAACGAATCTATCTCTCCTCGGTGAGGCGATCGCTCTTGAAGTGAGGCGATAGTTGTTCCTCAAGTTGAGCACGAAGCTCCTGCTTTATTTGTTTGCTGCAGTGCGCCTTGGATCTCTTCCTACTCCTATATGTCTCGAGTAACTGGAAATCCTTGCCTCCAAGGTACATAAACCCCATGCCTCGTGTGTGACTGGTGCTCCTTGTTTCCCAAGGCTCGTGATAGTAAATCTATCTCCTATATTCTTCAAAGGAGCCACGAGAAGATTCGGTAGTCAATGATTGCTGCAAAGGCAATTAATCATGTTATTTTTGAACCCATGAAGTTCAAGAGGTGTTAACAACTATGTTGTTTAACATATTTTACCATGCGTTGGGACACTTCCTCATCTGCGGGGTTTTGAAAGAGACACCGAAGATGTGGTTGATGACCTCGCTCTTAACTATTTTCGAGCGCTCGCTTGCGATCCGGCAAATGGCGAGAGGCCTCCGATCGGATTGCGACCTCATCCCGCATCCTCGACATGGATTTTACTCGCGTACCAGCAGCAGCCGAGTCCGTGAGGGTGCGTGTTTTGTGACCGAGATCCTTGTGCGCCGCACTTTGTTGTACAAATTCGGCGTCGTCTTCATCTACACAAAGGCCTCCCATGTTTCCGCGACACGAAAGGATACTTTGTGAAGGGCGTGACATCCTCGGCCACGCATTGTCACAAGAGTGCTCTTAAAATTCTTCCATGCTTTTCCCATCGCGAGGAGCGCGTGCGTTGCACGAGTCCTTGTGCTTCTGCGGGAACTCGAACGAATTTGTAAGTTCCTCCCATAGCTGATTTTTGTGATCCTTTGTCAAATCTTTCCAGCTTGCTATGGTGATAGGGACCGTTGCCTTCCAATTATCCCGCAGTAGTCCGAAATGATGACGCCGCTTTCGACGGTTCCAGAGGAGTCCCATTCGAGAGACCACCGTGATGGTCATTCGGCCCTCTGCCTTTTCGATACTCCTCGCCACGCTTACTTTTCGCAATCTTGGGAGCGTGAGACCCGGATGACGCACGACGAAGACCGTGTGGACGCTATCTCTTCTAAGAAAAACTAATCGCAGTGAGCTATGGACCCGACTTGTCAAAGTTCTATGAATCAAGTGACACAAACCAAGTGCATCAAGTTCATTGAACAAGATACACTGGAGTGTGTCACTTGCTTTATGCTCTTTGACAAAGTTCTAACGATTAACTAATTGCAGTGAGCTATGGGCCTTCTAAATAGACCTTGCAGCTAACAAGTGCAGCATATATTATTGTTACAAGGTTCTATGAAGTGCCTACAATGAGCTAAACACCTGCAGCATATATTATATGCTACATAAATACATGTGAAGCATATATCATAAAGCTAACATGTTGAGCATATAACATGTGAAGCATATAACATAAAATTCATATGAAGCATATAACATAAAATTCATGTGAAGCATATAACATAAAATAAGTGGCATCGGGAGGGAGCGGCGTCGGGAAGGAGCGGCGGCGTCGGGAGGGACCGGCGTCGGGAGGGACCGGCGTCGGGAGGGATCGGCGGCGTCGGGAGGGAGCGGCGTCGGGAGGGACCGGCGGCGTCGGGAGGGACCGGCGTCGGGAGGGAGTGGCGTCGGGAGGGAGCGGCGGCGGAGGGACCGCGGCGTCGGGAGGGACCGGCGGCGTCGGGAGGGAGCAAAACCTAGCTAGCGTGGGCGCCGCAGGTGGAGACAAGAGATCGCGCGAGAGCGGACTCCGCAGAACCTAGCTGCGGTATTTAAAGATGAGCTATCACGCACGGTTCTATCAATATAACCGCTTGTGATATGCATTTCATCATGACATTTGCTATCAATATAACCGTCAGGATATCAATATTATCACGCATTTGTTCTATATATATAACCGTCGTGATATTTATATTATCACGACGGTTATATCTATAGAACCGTCAGATGTTTATCACGACGGTTTCTTTTGATAAACCGCTTTGTGATATTTCATTATAAATACCGGTAGCTAGCTAGGTTCCTATGTCATTTTACAATTACAATGGAACATAGATACATTTATGAAAACGCAAGCATAACCATAGATATAACTATTTCTTAGTTCCTTAGTCATTTTACAATTACAATGGAACATACATACATTTATGAAAAACACAAGCATAACCAATAGCATTTATTACACTTTGGCTATATCATTTTAAATAAAGCCCTTCACGATGATCGACACACATATAGCTTGGTTCATCGCCTTGTTCTTCCTCGAGCCTGATGCCTTGTCCGAATGGAGGCAAATCATCAAATTGATTGTACTCTTCCTCATCCACAACATTCTCAACCCCGACAATCCTTCTTTTTCCCTCAAGAACTACATGGCGCTTC
This sequence comes from Dendrocalamus sinicus, assembly GCA_036346575.1. Lineage (NCBI taxonomy): Eukaryota > Viridiplantae > Streptophyta > Magnoliopsida > Poales > Poaceae > Dendrocalamus > Dendrocalamus sinicus. Next base: position 5,537,666 of record CM070648.1, read on the forward strand.
TTATTTGCCGGTCGGTTACATAAAATACTTGAACAACTTGCCTCGCGAGTACGAATGGTTCATCTTTGTATCCTACACATTCGAGGTCCACGGTAGTGACGCCGCACTTGTCAACCTTTACACCCGTGGAAGTTGGACCCAACGGCACGAAATAGAGGAATTTTGAAAATTACGTAGTCAAGCTCCCAAATCTCCTCTACAAGCCTGTAGTACGAGCTTGGGCCAGCGATATGCCGTGCGCATCATAGGCATCTATGCGGACACCGAGTTCTCGCGACCGTGCTCTTTCTATCTTGATCTGTTGTATAAAATGTGTAGCCATTAATGTCGTATGCTTGCCATGTCACAATTGTAAATTTTGGCCCTTTGCCAACCATTGTAGTGTTTCACTTGACGACCTCCTAGTCAATTGCGCCTTGAACCATTCGTTGAACCGACAGCTTGTGTTGTCTCGTGGTCCAAACTTCGACCGCTCGCATTCTCCGACGTAGCATGTCCTTGTGCTCTTCAATATATGGGGTCACTTCAGTCATGTGTTGTAAAACCATGAAATGGGCTTGAGTATACGTATTTTGATCCGGAGTTATTGCTTTCCTCCCGATAGTCCCGATACCCTCTAGCCTCCCCTCGTGACGAGATAGAGGTACACCTATCGGCTCTACCTGAGCCATGTAGCCGATGCAGAATTCAATGACCTCTTCTGTTGTATAACCTTCGATGATGCTACCATCCGGTCAAGATCGATTGCGTACATAGGACTTCAGAATTCCCATGTACCTCTCGAATGGGTACATATGACGTAGAAATACGGGGCCATATATTTTTATCTCTTTCACAAGGTGGACAATGAGATGGACCATGATATCAAAAAATGATGGAGGGAAATACATCTCTAGATGACATAGAGTTGTCACCACCTCGGTTTGCAGTGCATCTAGTCCATCCGGATCAATGACCTTCTGAGCAATTGCGTTGAAGAAATAACATAGCCTTATGATTGTCACTCGAACCTTGTTCGGCAAAATACTTCTAATTGCAACAGGTAGCATTTGAGTCATTAGCACATGACGATCGTGAGACTTCATGCCAATTAATTTCAAATGTTCCATGGAAACAAGTTTCTTCATGCTTGTCGAGTGACCGGATGGAACTTTCACACCATTTAAGGACCGCACAATTCAGTTCTCTCGGACTTAGACAGAGTGTAACATGTTTGGGGAAGGTACGTCCGCCTTTATCGGTCTCTATCGGTGCTAACTCGGTCCCGATGTTCATAGCGACCAAGTCACGCCTTGCGTTAACACCATCCTTTGTTTTGTCGAGAATGTTCAGTAAGAGACCAATCAAACTGTCACATACATTCTTCTCTACGTGCATGACATCGATGCAATTGCGAACTTCTAAGTGCTCCCAATAAGGCAAGTCCCAAAATATTGACCTCTTTTTCCACATGTTCTTCCTCAATTTACGTCCTTTCCAAACACAACATTTATATCCTTGACCATATCATACACCTCTTTCCCGCTAAAAGGTCTTGGTACTGAGTCATCCTCTTTTTCCACAAATTATTTCTTCATCTTGCGGTATGGGTGATACTTTGGAAGGAACCTACGGTGACGCATGTACATAGTTTTTCGGGAGTTGTTCAACCACACACTCTCCGTATAATCTAAGCAGTGCGGACACGCTTTGGCTCCTTTTATACTAAACCCTGACAGGTTACCAAGGGTAGGAAAATCATTAATGGTGCAGAACAACATGGCCCGTAGAGTGAAGTTCTCTCGCTTGTCCGCATCCCATACATGTACCCCTTCATTCCACAAAGGTTGCAAGATCTTCCACCAATGGGGCTAGGAACACATCAATATCGTTGCCAGGTTGCTTCGGCCCTTGGATAAGTAGTGACATCAAAATATATTTCCGCTTCATACACAGCCAAGGAGGAAGGTTGTACATGCACAGAGTCACGGGCCAGGTGCTATGTCGACTGCTCATGTTACCAAAAGGATTCATTCCATCTGTACTCAACCCAAACCTTATATTTCTGCCCACACGAAATCTACAAACATCTTATCGATGTTCCTCCACCGCGTAATCAGCAACATGTCTTATCATTTCGTCTTTCTTACGCCGCTTTCGCAGTGCCAACGCATCAATCTTGCATCCTTGCGGTTTGCAAATAAACGCTTCAAACGGGGATTACAGAAGATACCACATCACCATAGCAGAGGTCCTTGCTTCACCTCGATGCCCTTCCCATCATCGAGTCATTTTTACGCTTGTATCGGGATGCTTTGCACACCGGACAAACATGTAAGCTAGCATACTCTTTACGATGCAGATACAATCATTCGACATGCATGTATTCTTTCTACTTCCATTCCTAATGGACAAAGAATCTTCTTGGCTTGGTAGGTGGTTCTCGGCAACACATTTCCGTTGGAAGCATGTCCACTAGAGACCTAATAATGCCGTGAAACTCTTGTCGGATCAACCATTGCTTGCCTTCAATTTTAGCAGTTCTAGAACCGATGACAACCTTGTGTATTGCGGCTTGCAGCCGGGAACAAAGGTTTCTCCGAGTCCTCCATCAAGCCCTCGAATTTACCAAACTCTCTCTCACTATAGTTCCTTCGCATCACGTAACATCCGATCCAGATTATCATCCCGCGACCTATCCTCATGATCCGATTGTCATCCTGCGACCTATCCTCATGATCCAGTTGTCATCCTGCGACCTTTCCTTATGATCGAAAGAACAGTCCACAACCGGCATATCGTTGCCTCCTCGACTATGTCATAACTACCTTCTTGTGTACTCTTCTCTTCACCGTGGTGGTCCAACATTTGTACCCTTTTCAAACCCCTTCAATCAAGTGAGCTTCAATCATACCAGTTGCTAAACATCTTGAGATTATCACAATCAATACATGGACAATACATATATTTCATCCCCTTCTTCAACATATCCAGCTCGCGCCCTTCTAAAGGCGTACACGCCATAATGTACTCTTCACTCACACGGTTCTCAATATACATCCAGCTTCGGTCCATCTACGCTACACAAGTGAAAAATGGGTGTCAAAATGATTATTACCTCTACTACTAACCTCCGATCGATCACTAAGAATGTTAAGTAATTGAACACTAATCTCGATCGATCACTAAGAATGTTAAGTAATTGAGTATGCTAACCTCGATCGATCAATAAGAAGACGGTGATATTTTTCACCCCAACTCCCTAAAGCCGCCGCCTTGCTCCATCGATGCAGCGCAATGAAGACAGATCGGTGTCGACATCCTTCAAGCAAGTACGCCAAGTAATTAATACTACGCGAGAATATCACGCACGGTTCCAACTACAAACGGTGCGTGAAAATTACATATCACGCAGGCGGTTCATATTAATACCCGTCATGCGAATTATCACCGACGGTTATTAATAACCGCTCGAGATAGTTCGTTATCACGCATATTCGTAACACGAACCGCCTGCGTGATGTACATAATATCGCGAGCGGTTCTAAATATAAACCGCTCGTGATTTATGCGTATCACGAGCGGTTTGTGTATAGAACCGCTCGTGATAGTCCTTCCCGCATGGTTTACATTACAAACCGCTCGTGATAGTTACACGGATGAATCGTTTAGTCAGCGCATGATCGCCAACTCGGCATATATAGCATAGCATTCGAGGCACATCCGAGCTCTTCTGCGTGTCTTGAGGAATGCCAAGAGCTGGTCTTCGATGTGGCCGCCACATCCAAGACCAGTGTGGTCGCCACATCGAAGACCAGCTCTTGGCATTCCTCAAGACACACCGCAGCCTCGGATGTGCCTCGAATGCTATGCTATATATGCTTCGAATTGGCGATCATGACTGACAAACAGTTCATCTTTCCGACAAAATTCAAGGCAATTTTATTACAATAGTGCAAAGAAAAGACATTACAGATTCTTGGTTGAGCTGGTCGAGGAACATGCAAATACAGAGGCAAGCACAAAAACTCAACAACACATTCAGATCGATCTATTACAGGATAACAAGCTAACAAACCCTTCAGGCACGACGGTTCACACTAAACTAGACACACTTACGGCAAGAGTGTGTTGTTTAGTATGAACCGGACGTGTCGCGATGGAGGTGCTAGCTCGCAATGAGGGGAGATGCATGCGAAGCTAGCTAGTGGATGAACTCACGCGTGACTAGTACCGTGGAAAGATTGATGGGAGTTATTAATAAGGGCCTGGCGTGGAGGAATCGGTGCGGCCATTCGATGTGGAGAGAATAGACGGGTGAGATCGAAATCTCGTGTATACGCCAATTATTGGTGACATGTGATTACCAATTATCGCGACATGGGATTATTACGACGGTTCTTAAACGGAACCGTCTGTGTTATCTCGATTGGTATAGACGGTTCGTATTAAGAACCGTCGTGAAAGTTCACGACGGTTATTAATAAAACCGCCTCTGTGATGTCTCAATTATCACGCAGCGGTTCATGTTATTAACGGTCTATGAAATTATCACGCACGGTTTTTATGAAAACCGCTCATCATAAGCTTTCGTGTTTCGATCGTCTAATTAACGCCTCCGATCGTTATACTGCGCCTATATCATTAATTTTTGGGTATACGAACCGCTTGTGCTAAAGGTTAAATATACGCTCCTAATCCGTGTCTCTTCTACGTGACGCACAATACAATATACAATACAACATGGCTTCTACTCGTTCTTGTGATCATCTCCTTCCTCTCATCTGCTCATCACGAATTGTTCTACGAACCTTACATAGGCGCCAGCAATTTGCATCTGGAGCAGCTTCTCCGCACCGCCCGCTCTCCTTCCCGACTTTCTTGCATCCGCTGGCTTGACTGATCCTCCGCCGCCGACGGAGGCGTCTCGCCGCCGCTCAAGAAAGGGAAACAGCTCTCACCACGTTCTTCTCCACAATGTGCGTAATGCGGAAGAAGCTCTACTCGCATTGCATGCATCGATGGATAGCCTTGCCGCTCATGCGGAAACGGCAGATTGTGAGGAATGTTTTAATGCTATCCTGCACGACATGATGGATGCTATCGATCATTTGCCCAGCTGCACGAGGAAGTGCAGAGGACAAGGGCAATCTTAACAGCGCTCGAGAATTCAGCGGCTGATCCTCCAAGTCCCAAAGTCGAAGAAGAAGCGTCACGAAGCCCAAAAGATTACAACTGGGAAACTCTTTACTCTGCGACTTATGTAATGAATTTCCCTCTAATTGAAATTAATAAATTTGCCTTTAATTTGTGACCTCTTGTCTCAGAGTTCTCAGTAGTTAAGTTATTAGAAGCAATGTGTACTTATATATTAACCTCGATCTAGAATATGACAGACAAAGGGACATCACAGCCGTTCTTGTAAAACCGTCAGGAACATTCCTGCACGGTTCTTAACAACAACCGCTGTGATAGTCTACACAACACGAGGCGGTTTTTAATAAAAACCGTCGTGATATTTCAGATTATCACGGATGGTTTTTATTTTAAACCGCTTTGTGATACTAAAGTATCACGAGCGGTTCATTGGTAAGGACCGCTCAGGATACTCGACCACTAACACGCACGGTGTCCAAATTAAAACCGTTTGTGTTAGTGTCAATCACAGACGGTTTTGTCAAACCGTCTGTGATGTAGCCGTCTAGTATAGCCTCTTTTGTAGTAGTGTGAGATCGTGCCGCTGCTCGGCGCGGCCAACCTGTGGGACTACCTGCCGGTGCTGCAGTGGTTCGACGTGTTTGGCGTGAGGAACAAGATCGTGGCCGCGGTGAATAGAACGAACGCGTTCCTGCGGCGGCTCGTCGACGTGGAGCGGCGGAGGTTGGACGACGGGAGCGAGAGCGAGAAAAAGGGAATGATTGGCGTGCTGCTCTCCTTGCAAAGGGAAAATTGCTTACATGCCACAAACTTAAGTGTCATCCTCTCATTTGCCACATACTTATGCGGTTTTGTTATTATGCCACAAACTTGAGTGTTTTGTCCTTTGCTTTACCATTTTCTCCCTTTAATGTCTATTTTAATTTCATTTTGCATTTTCAGGGACTTAAACTGACCCTGACCCTTTTGCCCTCGTCAACATTGGCCTGTTGGCCAGTTCGGAAACAGGGGAGGCGGGGCGCACGGAGGGGATGGCGGCGCCGCCGGCGGGGAGCGGCCGAGGAGACGCTGGCAACCATCAAAATGGGTTGTTAGGTGGACGAGGAAGCCGATGAGAATGGTGGCACGGCCCGAGATGGCGTCGGGGTGGCCGGCGTCAGCTGGAGCAGCCGGCGGTGAGGTGGGGAGGGGACACTGGCGGTCGAGAGGAAAAAGAGGGAAATAACAGAGCGCATGAGCATCAGGGGAATCAGGGGAGGCTTACCATTGAGATAGCCGAGCAGGAGACTTGCCGATGGGAGCTGGCGGCGGAGGCCGGCGGTGGCGAGGGTGGAGCTCACGGCGCCGGCAAGCTGGGGCCAATGGGAAGGCTTGGCGGCGGTTGCGGGAGATTCGGGGCAGTGTGAAGATGCTCTCCCCCGGTGGAATCGGGTGGTGGCGCCCCGAGGGAAAAATGGCGGTGGCGGAGGCTCGTTTGGCCGGCGGTGAGGAAGAGGTGCTTCCCGGCGAGCGCAGTGCGGCGTTTTCCAATCGAGCCGGAGGGGAGGAAGAAGGCTCTTGGGCGCACACAAGGACGGGGTCAATTTGGCGTGGGTTTGTCGGAGCGGCGTGGAGGCGCAGCGGCCAGTGCGGGCGAGGCTAACTCGGGCAAAAGAGGAAAAGGGGAGGGGAGGCGTGGTGTAGAGGCGCAAGGGGTCGGGGTCAAGTCCCTAAAAATACAAAATGAAATTAAAATAGACATTAAAGGGAGAAAATGGAAAAACAAAGAACAAAACACTCAAGTTTGTGGCATAATAACAAAGTCAGTTAAGTATATGATAAATAAGAGAATGACACTTAAGTTTATAGCATGTGAGCAATTTTCCCCTCGCAAAAAACAGAGCCGGAAGTGTACACTGACAACATGATCTTGGCTCTGTGCACGGTGAGTGCTTCGATCTTCTTGCCAAGTTCGCCACTCGTCAGTGATCACTGTCCATTTAGCTTTTCATTATCACAGTGATCGATTGATTGGTGATAAGTCAGTTTCTTCATTTCCAAACTCCAACCAAGGAGGAGTGTTGCCAAAAGATAACAATCTAGGTGTACTAGCTCTATTCAGAAATGATGCTACAGGACAACAAAATTATTGCAGCTTTCCGAGGAAACGTGTTCCGTTTTCGTGATAGAGATGTCGCGGAGAGGGAGGGTTGTTGCCCCGTCATGGCTTGCGGAACCAAGATAAAAATTGGGGGAGGGCTCAAAGCACCAAACCTATTTTTTTTATCTAAAGTTAAAGAGAACTGAGATAAATCAAGACAAGCATAGCAAAAATAAAGGGAAAAATAAATTTACATAATCTAAATTTATATATGAATAAAAAAAGAAATACAAAGATACGTCGTGCAGTTAGTGGCGCGGTGGGCTCGAGGCCAATCAAGGCCCGCCATCGATCATGATGCACAATGAAAAGTGACAGAAATGACAAGGCCCTTTTTGTTTTGCTTTGCAGAGCATGTTCGGTGCTGGGACGGAGACCACCGCAACCGGAAACGAATCCTCTGAGTGCAGTTGTAAATCTGAACCGCCCGATGAGAAATAATTTATTGTAGCAAAACAAGATCTGAGCTGTTTATTTCTCATAGGATGGTTCAGATTTTGCAACTGCACTCTGATGTTACCTTACGCAACGTCAGATGACCCCGTTTGACCGCAACCACGGCTGAATGGGCGATGTCTCTGCTGCTAAACCACCCGGAGACTCTGAAGAAGGCGCAGGCAGAAATGGACGCGGCCATCGGGAACTCCCGTCTGCTCCGCGCCGACGACCTGCCCCGCCTCGACTACCTCCAGTGCATCATCAGCGAGACCATCCGCCTGTACCCCGCCGTCCCGACGCTTGTCCCGCTCGAGTCCTCCACGGACTGCGAGGTCGGGGGTTACAGCGTCCCGAGCAAGACGATGCTGCTCGTCAACGCGTACGCCATCCACCGGGATCCGGCGATATGGGAGGACCCGACAGAGTTCAAGCCGGAGAGGTTCGAGGACGGCAAAGCTGAAGGATTGTTCATGATACCGTTTGGGATGGGAAGGCGGAAGTGCCGCGGAGAGACGCTCGCTTTCCGAATGTTAGGGCTGGTTTTGGGGACATTGATGCAGTGCTTCCACTGGGACAGGGTTGGCGACGCCAAGATTGACATGACGGAAGGGGCTGGGATTACCCTCCCGAAGGCAGTTCCGTTGGAGGCTCCGTGCAAGCCACGAGCAGCTATGCTTGATGTCCTTCGGAAGCTGTGAGTCTTGGCGTCATCATTAGTTGTGACTATTATTGTGACCTTCATGTACTGAAACGAGCTTTCTGTAAGCATTCTCTATTCGCCTCTACTCGTGATGTATATGTGTGTGTAAAGGTAAATTGTGACAGTACGAGTGTATGCTACTCAGTTTCTTTGCTAGAATAAACCGGCTTGCTCATCTTCACAAGAGTAAGCTTACAATGCAAAAGACGAAAGATGCTCAAAGCTTCTCAAGAACATCCAGCATAATTGCACGTGGCTTGCACGAAGCCTCCAATGGAACAACCCTTTGGGTCGTCTGGCCAGAGCCTTCTCGTATCAACCTCTGCTTGACTGCTTCACCAACCCTATGCCAGTCGAAACATTGGACCAGTGTCCCTAGAACCAACCCCATGATCCGCAAGGCAAGCCTCTCCCCGGGACACTTCCGTCTACCCATCCTAAGACCTAAATGGCAGCATGAACAGCCCGTCGGCTTTGCCGCCCTTGAACCTGTCCGGCATGAACTTGGTTAGCTCTTGCCATATCGCCGGGTCCCTGTGAATGGCATACGCGTTGATGAGAAGCATCGTGCTAGGTGGGACGCTGTAATCACCAACCTTGCATTCCCCAGACGACTCTTGTGGGATTAGCAATGGAGCGGCGGGATAAAGGCGAAGAGTCGCTGATGATGCCATGGAGAGAGCTCAGGGTGGAAATAGAACGAAAATAACGAGGGTTCACCACTCTCTCATACATATAATTATATGTATAATTTTTAAGTAATATTATAATATATATATATAATAATATGTCCGGCTATTTTTAGCAGTAATAATTGTTTAGATAATATGCTTGTGATTTCTTTAGGAGGAACCCTTGTTCAATCATTACCAAACATTTCATATGTTGTGAGTTTATTAAGCAAAAAAACTAGGAGCGGTTTCATCTAGTGGTCTTCTTGCAGCAAGCCTTCTGATCAAGTGATACTTGATTATGACTATACATTCATGACACCATAATTTGGGAGCGATGCTGTGGTTCCGAACTCAGACACTGTATGGACTCTAATCTACTCTATTAAGTATTAATGTCACCTGTTTTGTCTTTTTTTTGGGTTCCTTGGTCCATTTACTTTTCTTACTAGTTGGTAGCACATTCAGCTAAACATTTTTTTATGGTATTTCTTTTCCAGATGCAAACAAATTTAGATGGATGTAGCCGTTTGTGTTGGGAGGATACTGATGACCGGATCGACCTTGTTGCCCTTTCAGCAAAAGAGCCAATTCTTTTCTATGATGAGGTATGTAAACGGAACACATTCTTCAAGATTTCTCTATACACTGGTTTACCCTTGACATGACATATTTAGGTTATCCTGTATGAAGGTGAGTTACCTGATAATGGTATTTCATTCCTTACAGTGTGGGTGGTAAGTGCTACCTAACTATCCTTCGACTTCGATTACGGCTCTTCGACTTCAACTACTGTCATTTCGACCACTGTCCCCTTCGACCACAGTTTGGACTTTGACCATGACCCTTCAACTTCGACCACTGCTTGACTGCAACTACAGCCCTTCGACTTCGACCGCGGACCGACTTCGTCCACAGTCCTTCAACTTCGACCACTGCCCCCTTCGACACGGCTCGGACTTTGACCACAGATCTTTGACTTTGGCCACGGCCCCCTTCAACCACGGTTTGGACTTCAATCATGGCCTCTCGACTTCGGCCATGGCCCCTCGACCACGGCCCCATTCGACTACGACATCGACTTCGACGACCAGCTTGGGAGACCAAAATCACCAAACAGCGCGACAGGCTCCTAGCGAAGAGCAGGAAGAGGTAGAGAGGCTCACTGGGCGAGCGACCACTAGGCCGCGGCGGGGGAGAGCCTCGTGGGTGGGTGTAGTAAGAGGAAGCCACCGCCATTGCCGAGTGCCCTTCTCTTTGATCCATCGACCATCCGATCCACCGGCCATTGTCGCTGAGCGTCGTGCCGCTGGTTAGAGGGGCAATGGGAGATGGAATTGGTGGCGGCGCCCTGGGGAAAGTTGGGGGACTGTAACCAGATGCTGCCGCGAGGGGAAGGAATTAGTGGCGGCACCGAGGAGGTGGAGGTGGGTAGGCGGCGGCGGGCAGATGGGGAGAGGAGGTGGCGGGCAAATGCGTTGCGAAGGTGGCGACGAGGAGATGCAACACTGCTGGGGGAAGTTGGGGGACTGCAACCAGACACTACGTACGGGGAAGGAATTGGTAACGGCGCTGAGGAGGAGGAGGTGCGGCACGAGTGTTCGGGGGAGAGAAGGAGGCGGAGGTTGCGGGAGGTGGAGTGGTTGCAGGAGGCGGAGGATGCGGGGAACAGAAGGAGGAGCACGGCCCATGCGTTGACCCGACATTTTCTACGAGGAGCAGAAGAACTACCTACATGCGGATCTGAATGGTTAATGTTTGATCGAACGGCTGAGAAGAGATGAGAGAAAACGGACGGACGATCACCAACTCATATTTTTAAAATAGTAAAGATGCATGCTAAGAAGTGTTTCTGGTGAAAAATATTGGATTTGCTTGGCATCACCTTTGTATGAAAGCACTGTAATTTTTCATACCAGTTTCAGGATTTGGTCAGAAGTACATACATAGTAATGAAACAAATTTAAGTTGGTTCTATCTAGTTTTTATCGTGAGAAGTTGAATGGCACATTCTTTATTTTTTAAGATGTGTAGTTTTTGCCAAAATTGTTTTAGATAATATGCTTGTGATTTCTTTAGGAGGAACCCTTGTTGAATCATTTAACCAAACATTTCATATGCTGTGAGTTTATTAAGCAAAAAACTAGGAGCAGTTTCATCTGGTGGCCTTCTTGCAGCAAACCTTCTGATCAAGTGATACTTGATTATGACTATACATTCACGACACCATTGTCAAAATTCTTGTGATAAAAAACATTGTAGACCATTGTCGCCTGGGCTTATGAGCTGGACAACTCACTGCTAGTCTCTTCATGCTTGAATAAGACAGTCCCACTGGCTTAATTTAGTTCGTTTTACCTGTTTACCAGTGTAAACTGGTTGCTCTCTCTCATGATGTAGGATTGTGGGAACTGGAAAATTGTTAGTTACGGCCTATGCCGCATGCAAGAAACGGCACGCACCGCGCCATTTTTAAGGCCTGTTTAGAAGTGCTTTGGATTTTAGTTGTAGCTTTTAGCTTGTGATTAAAATTGCAATATAACCGCTATTATCTTTTTCTTAAGTATTTAATTAAAGAAAAATAAATAAAAAACACTATTATATCTTTACAAATAATACAAACAAAAAGAGAGAAAAAAATATGTTAAGAAGTTAATATGTTTCAAACGACTTTTATTTTCTAGTAATAAGAAACTATCGCTGCTTAAAATGGACCTGGACCCACTACGTGAATCAGTGAAGCTTCCTCCTGCTGTCCTGCAGCCCCTCGGCGCGGTGCCACTGTCCACACGAGCGAAACACCCAGGCAGCTGCCTGCACCATGCCGCCGCCGCCGCCCCGCGCATGAAACTTCCAGAGTGATCGCATCGTCATTCTTTGAATTTTTTGTACGGATAATCTATTTTTTATTCAAAATTACAGAAATATACCTGCGAAATTTTTTTTACAAGAATAGACTCCAGTCGCCTAATGGTTGAGCGACTGGAGCCTTTCGCCGAACCATTGGGCGACTTCATCAAAGTCGCTCTACCCTCGAGCGACTGCATCCAGTCGCCCAACCATTGGGCGACTTTCATGCGATCGCCAATAGTTGGGCGATCGCATTCAGACCCGTGAATATTTTAAATTTTGTCAATTTTTTAGTTTTAAACTGGTAAAAAATCTGCTGAAGTTGTAATAAAAGTTTATGTTCATTGTATGTTGTAGGTGTGTAAAAAATTTTGGGAAACTTTTTTTAGAAACAAATGACCATAGAACAATTGGTACATACGATGGTAAGTGATATTTTGATGTTACTGCGAATTTGGAAAGTGCATCAAACCTTCGCCAAAAATAGTGAAAATTAGTGGAGCTGTTCTTCATACATCCAACAGCCTCTAGAAAAAATTTTGAGCAATTGCGGCCACGGGATCAAAAGTTATAGCAGTTTCAGTCTGTTTCCGACACACCTTCAGTAAAACGGGCATAACTTTTGCATACGGTGTCCGTTTTCGACGTTCTTGTACTCGTTGGAAAGCTAACGACGAGTTCGATCCAATAAAAATGACCCGCTTGCGCCAGTCGCCCTCCAAGACCCCGAAAATCGGCCATCTTTGGACCTAAACCTGCGTCGTAAGTTTTTGGTTTCTGTTTTTGCCCTTTTTCTTGGTCTTCCTTTTGGAATTTGGATTTTGCTTCAACTGAAAAGTTGTAGATCTCGTCGAAACCTTTTAAATGAGTATATATAAGCCATATACAACTTTGCTATTATATCTTTTCAGACTAGTTGTTTATATTGCATCGGTATATAAAACTTGCGATAGAGAGTATTATAGACGGTTTGTATATAGAACCGTCTATGATAATCTGCCCGCTGAGCCTGTCGATTCTTCTCAACCCAATCCTAGCCCAGAGACGAATTCTCAATAATATCAAAATATCATTTACCATCGTATGTACCGATCGTTCTACGGTCAATCGTTCCTAAAAAAATTTTTCCAAAATGTTTTACACACCTACAACATACAATGAACATAAACTTTTATTACAACTCCAGCAGATTTTTTACCAGTTTAAAACTACAAAATTGAAAAAAAATTTAAAACATTCACGGGGTCCTGAGTGCAGTCGCCCAACTATTGGGCGACTGCATGAAAGTCGCCCAACGGTTGGGCGACTAGATGCAGGCGCTCGAGGGTAGAGCGACTTTCAATGGTTGGGCGAAAGGCTCCAGTCGCCCAACCATTAGGCGACTGAAGCTTATTCTTGTAAAAAAATTTCCCGCGGGTATATTTCTGTAATTTTGAATAAAAAATAGATTATCCGTACAAAAAAAATTCGTCATTCTTTCCTCATCGAACGGTGCCCGGTAGCAAAAGGACGCTCTGCTACCTCGCCAGTTGCCACGCCGCTCCAGCGCGTACGTGGAACGGCCCAATGTCATGCACGCACCGCACGTACTCACGTGCTGACGCGCATCACGGCCCAACCTAAGCAGAAATCCAAAGACCAAACAGCTAGAAATTTGCCACGTGAATTCTTTCGTACTTCGGCTTCCTGGTTCTCTCTTTTGCCCCCTCTTCCTCTCACTTCCAAGGTGACTTGCAAATACAAGGAAAAAAGGGCACTCAAATCACTTCTACAAAATACTCGGTGTACAATAATTATACAAGACAGTTCGCATAAGATCACACATTGCTCGTTTAGTAATACCAAGCTAGCGAGATAGCTAGAAGTTCTTACCAAAACCATTTATGTGTAATTTACAGATAACATGAATATGCTCACAAGAAGTTTATTTAGTACAGCACACGCTATCGACCATTCATACTGCTGATGATCCAGCCTTTCCCCGGAGAACTTAAAAACGATGCCAAGATGTTCATCAGAGCTTCTGAAGAACAGCATACATAGTTGCGCGCGGTTTGCACATGGCCTCCAACGGGACGGCCTTTGATATGGTAGGTCCGCTGCCTTCAGTCATGTCAACTTCTACACCATCTACTCTGTCCCAATCGAAGCACTGGATTAGTGTACCCAAAACCAACCCTATTGTTTGTAGAGCCAGGGTTTCTCCGGGGCACTTCCGCCTTCCCATCCCAAACGGTATCATGAACAATCCTTCAGCTTTGCCGTCCTCGAACCTCTCCGGCTTGAACTTAGTTGGCTCTTCCCAAATCATCGGGTCTCTATGAATGGCGTACGCGTTGACAATGAGCATTGTTCCACTTGGAACGTTGTAACCTCCGACCTTGCAATCCGCGGATGATTCGTGCGGCAGCAGCAACGGCGCGGCAGGGTACAGGCGAAGGGTCTCGCTGACGATGCATTGGAGGTAGCTAAGACGAGGCACATCATCTGCGCTGACCAAGCGGGAGTTCCCAACTGATGCATCGATTTCTGCTCGTGCCTTTCTGAGCGCCTCTGGATGGTTCAACAGAAGCGACATCGTCCATTCTGTTGTGATTGATGTAGTCTCTGTGCCAGCTCCAAATAAATTCTGTACAAAAAGAGAGAGAAAACGGCTGTTAGTGCGATTGTGTTGTTTGTGATTTAATAGTGTCCACGAGTTTAATTTATTCGGGAGGAAAAGACGAAAACGTTGGTGTTGTGTACGATTGTTAGTCAACAGATACCACTCTTCACTGACATGACATGTCGGGTTCATCCAACTAAGTGATATGGCATAATCTACTGTATTAGCAACCAGTAAATCCATATAGTCCACCATGCTAGCCCTGCTAGCAACAGACAAGGATATGGTAACGATAATATAAATCTGCTGGAATGTCTCTAAGAGCAAGTCCAATAATAGAGCCAAGTGTTTGGCTATAAGTCAAGTTATAAGAGTCAAGTTATACAATAATTTGTCTTCTATTTGTCTACAAAAGATTTTTTATTATTATGTGGTATCATGTCTCACATGCTCTTTCCTATTTCTCCTCACATACATTTATTATCTTGACCCACCACTGCATAGGCTCCCGTGCCCAGCTTGTTGCTTGCATGAGAGCCAAGCTCTCATCTCTCTCCTCTCTTCTCTCCTCCACATCAGCAAAAATGCTGACTAGCTTAGCTATACGACCATTATTGTACTTGCTCTAATCGCACTGTTGGCGACTTTAAACGAGTAAAAGGTCTACTGATAATGTCATGGACTCAACCGTGTAAAAAAGAACTACTTTTTTTTGAGAAAGTAAAAAAATAAAAAGTTACACTGATAATGCGAAGAAACTGATTCACCATCAATCATTGAGGAAATGAAAAGGGCAAGCAATAATTAAACCGACAGAGAGGTGCTAATTAAATTAACTTGCTTTCGGATAGAAAAGCAGAAGAAAGAGCTCACCCCACAAAGAGCCGTGATCATGGCATCGGTGTAGACCTCTGGCTCTGTCTTCTGCAAAGTGAGAAGCACGGCAATCATGCTCTTCTTCTCGCTCTCGCTGCCGTCGTCCAACCTCTGCCGCTCTGCGTCGATCAGCCGCCGCAGGAACGCATCCCTTCTGCTCACAGCGTCCAGGACCTTGTTCCTCACGCCGAACACGTCGAACCACCGCAGAACCGGCAGGTAGTCCCACAGGTTGGCCGTGCCGAGTTGCGGGATGATCTCGTCCATCACCTTCTTGAACTCCTGGGCCTCCACCGACATGTCCGTGTCCGCGTCCGCCTCTGGACGAGTCGCCTTGGTCTGCGCGATGGTCTCCATGAGGACGCTGAGTGAGAGCTCGAACAGCCTCCGCTTCAGCTGGATGCGCGCGGCGCCGCTGGGGGCGACAGCGGCGGCTCGGTACATCCGCCTTACCATGGCGCGCACCTCGTCGGAGATGACTCCAGACATGCAGCTGACGCGGTGCGCCGAGAGGAGCTGCACGGCGGCGATGCGGCGGAGGTTGCGCCAATAAGGGCCGTAGCTGGACGTGGCGAGCATGGTGCCGTTGAAGGACACAAGCAGCTGCGAGGGGAACCGCGGGCGGTTGGCAAAGGACACGTCGTGCTCTGTGAAGCACTCCCTGGCGCACGCCGGCGAGGACACGACCACGGTGTTGCGCGAGCCGAGGCGCAGGAAGAAGACCGGGCCGTGCCGCGCGGCGAGGCGGGACAGCGCTGCGTGGAACGGCTTCTCAACGAGGTGGAGGTGCCCGAGGAACGGGATGGCCGGAGGGCTCGGCGGCAGCTGTACGCCCTTGTTCTTGCCATTGCTCTTGCCGCCGCCGCCGCCGCGGCCCACGAGGTAGTGGAGCAAGAAGAGGAAGGCGAAGGAGAGGATGGCAATGTAGGCCTTATCCATGGTTGGGGAAACAGATGTTTCAGGTCGCAAGTTGGATGGATGTACTTGGCGCCATCCTGCATGGCAGCCTATATATCGAGCGGAACATGTGCATCTAGAAGGCTTAAGCTTGCGGTACAATTTTGCGTACGCAATCGCTGACGTCTGTGTTAAGTGATGGCCTCACCCACGGAGCTGATGAGGATTGGTAGCGTAGGATGATATCGTTGGATTGGTACTGAGTGATCTGTGCGACTAGCATCAGAGTTCCTTTGGAAACAAGAAACTCCCGACTCGCAAGGATTTAGCCCTGTTTGTATTCACTTAAGATTATTATAATCTATCTTATAGGTGAGAATTATATAAGCTAGCTTATAATAAGCTGGTGAGAAATAAGCTATCAGGTGTTTGGTAGCCTGAATTATCAGAGTTATAGATTGTTGTATTCGAATGTTTAAAGACTACAATGCCCTGGGAGAGAGAGGCACAGGAGTTGGGGGTTGGATGAATGGCAAAGGTGGGTAATATTCCTAAAGTTTTATGGTCATTAAGATAAAAGGTGGATCTATAAGCTGAAATAAGCTCCTTTTTGAGCTTATTAGATTACAATAATCTGAGCTATTAGATTATAATAAGTCATCTTATAATCTGGGCTGTTTGTTTCCACTTATGATTTATAAGCTAGATTATAATAATCTTAAGTGGAAACAAACAGGGCCTTAGTCCTAGTCCCCATTAATCTATCTATTATACTCATGACGGGTCCTTAGAGCTGTTAAAAATAAAAGTAACAGTCTAAAAATTCTCACAAAAATATAATATCTTTGTTAGACCTTAACTAAGTTAAACCATAGTAGCCATTGGATGCTATTATTAAAAAAATCTAACCATTCATCTAGTGTTTCTGAGTTATAATGGACTAGATTAAAACAAAGAGTCCATATCAAGTACAATAAAAATAACATAAATTCAGGAAGCAAAAGGAAATTAGCCATTTGATTTTTCATACAAACTCCAAATTAAAACACGTGTATAGCTGAAAGTTGATATAAAGATTAGATAAAAAAGTAGTTGGATTTGTATACGAGTTCTTATCTAAAATTGATACTCGAAATTAAATAAAAATTAACATAAATTTGGAATGAAAAATAAAAGGAAATTACCAATGTGATTTTCATACAAAATCCAAATTAAACCCCTACATAGCTGAAATTCGAAATAAAAAATTAGATGAAAATTAACTTTTGGGTTTTTATACAATTTCAAATCTAAAATAAAATTCAAAATTAAATATAAAATAAAATTTAGATTAAAAAAAAGTTCATGTCAAGCACATAAAAAATAGCATAAATTTGGAATGAAAATTTGTAGCTGGATTTATGTATGAATTCCAACCTACAACTGAAAAAGAAAGTCTACAATAAGTACAATACAAAAATATGTACATTCATAATAAAAATCAAAGGAAGAATATAAAATTTAGTTTTATCCAGAATTAAAATCCCATAAATGTGCCAATTCAAGAAAGGAAACATAATAGGTAAGGAATTCGATTTGTATAAATATTAATTAGAAACCAAAAGCTATTATATAATAAAAGTCGATGACAAGTGGTTTACAGTCGCTAAGAAAAAAGAGAATATACTAAAAATTTTCATAAAAAATAAAACATTTTGACTGTTTATTTGGTGGACCTCCACGCCATGGAGGGATTGAGAGGGTGATATATTGACGAATGTTCACTTGGTTATACTGGTATAAGTTATGTGATATACATTATGAGCATGTAGTATACACAAGCATTGCAATAATGAAAGCAAAAAAATAATGATGATATAAATGAAAAATATTATGTTATGCTATGTTTATTGTTTTGCTATGCAAGTATTTGAGAAAGAAAGTTTTGATCACATGTGATAAGTATTGGAAAACAGTGACAATATTTATCTCTTATAATATATAACATTAAAATATTACAAATGGCATTTTGCGATGATCTTTTTTGCAAAATAATCACACACACACACACACACACACACACACACACACACACACACACACACACACACACACATATATATATATATATATATATATATATATATATATATATATTGCTAAATTATTTAAACATGCTTTAAGATTGCTCAGGCCACCTTGCTAGTTTCAAAAAAGTATTAGTCCTGATTAGCTGAATCATTCCACTTAATGTAAGTATGTAAAAAGTGTTAAAAGAGAGCAAATCGACCGTCCAGCCAGCACCACAGTGACAAGGAAAGGCCAAAAGAGTAGTCCATTGCGTGATGGAAAAAATCTATTTTTTGTCTCTTAACTCTTCATATAGTTTAATTTTCATCTTTTATCTATAAAATCAAGTAAAATACATCCTCTAACTTTTAAACCAGTTTAAAATCTGTCCCTTCTGCTAGCAAAATACGGTTTTGACCAAGTTTGGTCCATATGGCACGCCACATTGGATCTTAGCTGGCAAAAATAAGGTGAGGCTGACCTCCATTTTCATATTTAAAACAAAAAATGCTTAATATTTTAATGACACATAGATCTAACCTGTAGAGTTGTTCGTGGACTTGGTGCACTATGGACATGCTGGTCCCACCTCGTTTTGGCTAGCTCGGATCCAATATGACGTGTCACGTAGGTCAAATTTGGTTAAAACAAACCTTTGCTAGTGGAAGTGATGTGCTCTAAATGGTTTTAAGAGTTAAAGTACGTGTTTTACCTGACTTTACATATAAGAGAGAAAAATTAAATCACGTGAAGAATCAATAGACCAAGAATGGACTTTTTTGTTAAGTGCCTGTGAGTACGAACGTGTCATCAATGTCTACGAGCTGGTCACAAGATTAGCCATCAACTTGTATACACTTGTATAGCTTTTTTTTAAATGGAATTGTATAGTTGTTAGGCCGCTGGGTTATACGTAGGCTAGGTAGCAACCGGAGTGTCCACGACCCGAGTACAAGCACACACAACAAACTCTTCTTTCCTGCAGGCTACAACTACGGGCCACCCCGCATCCCGGCGCGCGGCGCTTACCACGCGTACAGAACATTGAACACCCAGTTGCATCACAGTCCACACCGCCATCCTCGTGGCTCCTTCCGTACTGTATGTAACATAGAGGATAATTTTCATTTAACTAATGAAGCTAAGACTTATAGAGTGAAAATGAAAAAGATAAACAGATATTTGATATTATCTATATCTAATTTCAAATCTAAAAAAAATATAAAATAGAATACATGATAAGTGATATCAACTCGTATATATTCGTATGTCAAATAATATGAAGAAGTTCATTGTGACTTTACTTAAGAACAAAATAACATATATGTGGATTATCACATCTAAACATACGGAGAATACTAAGTGCTTTCCTTCGACATCTCGACGATTAGTTTCTCCGTGTCCGCTCTGATTGCACCTTACTGCCTAATATCTTGTGTAAAAAAACGGATAATTCCGTTCGAAACCGATCATCCAAAGATTTATGAAACGAATACAGAATAGAACAATAGGTATTCGATCTTATCCGTGTTCAACTCCAAAAAAGATACAAAACAAAATATAAAACAAACAATATCTATCCCACTTCACTCCGATTACACTCCTATTCCCCAGTTCCCCAGTCGAGCGAGCGGCCACGCGTGAAACGTCTCCTCACGGACCGGATGCACATCGATCGCTCCGTAGACAGTCGCAGAGCAAAAACGGGCGCCCCAGCGCGCCGCTGCCTCGCCACGCCGTCCCAGCGCGTGAAAGCGACCGGTCCCCTAATCCACCTGCCCACATGACATGCGCTCGGTCGATCGACCCAAGTACATTTCCGTGCCGTCATCGCACTTGCGCATGTACCAGATGTCCGGACTCCGGACCACAACCAAATGGCAGCCCCCTCAGCCAGTGGCGGAGCTAGAATTTGATTACGCCCCAGGCTCAATGGTGGAATGATCTAGGCTATCTGGACTGGACCATAAAAATATTACCCAGGCTGAACTAAATTTACCCGGGCTATACACTAGATATTTTTCACACCCCGGGCTGAAGCCTACCCTGCCCGGGGTGTGGATCCGCCCCTGCCCCTCAGCCATAGCATGTGCAAATAGACATACTACATATACATATATACACATCTATATACATATACATATATACATATTTATACACATAAACATACACATACACATACATATACATATACATATAATCCTCTAATTATATAATAATCCTCTAATTCTTAGTCGTAAGTTTTACTGCGACTACTCCATGGTCGTATGTCTCTCTACGATCACATAGTCATAAGTCTTACTACGACTACTCTTTAATCGTAAGTCTTTCTACGACCATATAGTCGTAAGTCTTACAACGACCACTCCTTGGTCGTAGGTCTGTCTGTGACTACGCCTTGGTCGTAGATCTATCTATGACCACATAGTCGTAAGTCCTACTGCGACTACTCCTTGGTCGTAGGTATCTCTACGACAACATAATTGTAAGTCTTACTACAACTCTTCTTGATCGTAAGTCTTTCTACGACCACATAATCGTAAGTCTTACTCCAACTACTCCTTGGTCGTAAGTCTTTCTACGACCATGTACTTGTAAGATATCCTACAACCTTGTCATAGACTTCCCTACAAATAGCCTATTTAGTGCCTCATAGAGTCGCCTGACAAGGCGGTTAGAACATGCGTTTATCTCTAATAACCGCACACAATCTCCCTCTGACAACAGCCGTTGTATGGTGAACTGCCTTCACATCTCTCTCACAATAACTTCTGTTGGGTGGTTATCTCCCAAACCGATGAGACATCTTTTGGCGCAAGACAATTGCCGTCATTTGATAAACTATATAAAGGATTACGCCAGAGAAGAGAAGAGAGGAGGCAGATCCAAGCAAGAGATAGTGCAAGGCATTTTTCATTATACACTTTGTAATTTTCCTCTCGGAGCAATAGCAACACATGATGTAGGATTATTATTCTTCCAGGAGAAGGCTTGAACCTGTATAAAAATTTCCGTGTTTTCCTTTTGCATTACCAGATCTTAGTGATAAGAGTTTCCCCCGAATCCAAACATATCATACGTATGATTGGTATTAAAACACCGATAGTTGGCACCGTCCGTGTGGATCATCTTCTTCCAAGATCCTGGTAATTTTCTAGCCTGCAAGTTGTCTTTATCCTGATGTCCTCATGGCAGGGGAGTGAAACAAGGAGAACTGGTACGACTTGGCCGAATAGGCAACCTCGACATGGATGCTTGCTATGACTTCGAGCAGACGATGCAATCCTCCGACGGTGAGAGTCTCCTTGGAAATCCATCACGGAACCTTGAAGATCCCACCGCAGGAAAGGCTGATGAGGGATCTAAATCCCCCACAACAGTACGCCCAACAGAGGACCCACTTCCCCCTAGTGGCAAGGGTAAACTCGACCATGATGAGGACTTGCAACATGGCAATGGGTCTACCCCAAGTGTTTGAGCCCCACGACGACACCTCGAGCAATTTTAGCGAGCCCTAAAATTTGCCAATCCGAGAATCCATCGCCAATTGCTCTTGGTGACTCTCTGGTTGAATCTACAAAGAGAATGGGTGGACGCTCTTCATGTTCGCTCGTATTTTCACAAGGAACAGATCAGACCGGGGATAGTTGTAACTCAGAATTCCCCTACCTGGCGGGGTTTACTCCAAGCTGCGAGGCAATCTCACTTGATGATTCTTTAGACAAGGGGGCCTCTCCAGAGTGGAGATTCTAAACAGGAGATCTTTGCCTTGCCCGCAGATCCTCATCACTCTCTCAGAGGAAGGCCTGAGGATGCTCCCACTGGTCACACTCTCCTGCCTCTCATGAGGATGGTGAGGAGCCCTATCAGTACTCTGATGAGCGTGGGAGAAATCCTAGAAATAATCGCTCTCCTGTGAGGCAGCCCTAGCTAGCATCAGGGATCGTGGATCCCGACACTGCTCGAAGAAGATGACTGGTTGCCTAGAGGTCTTTGCCTAGGCGTGTCCAGTATCAGTCTGAAGAGGCTCGAGAGTTTCAACGGATCAATGACTTGCTCAAAAACCCGACTCAAGAGCTTGCTCGGGCACCGGGCTATGACCACTTCGCTAAAGGGATTACACAAAGACTCCACAATCTGATGGCCAGACTCGAGCACCCTCGCCAATGTAACTATGAGAATCAGCAAGGTATGATTGCATGTAGTCAATCACGAAACTCATCTAGTTGGGTTCAGCATGATGACAGGGCGCGTCGGACTCCCGATCACAATGCTAGTTGGAGAGGAATACCTCAAACGGCTCCAGATCGGCAAGTTGATGCTTGGTCACTGCTTCAAGCAAGGAATCTACGGCAGTAGATGGAGTACGAGGAGTGCTACCCTCATATGGATGAGGCCTATTATAGGTCAGGTCCACTGACCATCGGGAATCACCGAGTACGATGGCCCGATGATGTCAATTACCATTTCCCGTAAAGGAGATGTCAATTACCATTTACCATTCGTGCCCAAACTCCGAGCAGTGTGCTGGCCGCCGCATTTTCGATCAGTGAATATGGAGAAATTTGATGGGTCCCAGAATCCCATCAAGTTTCTCTAGATTTACACGACTGTAGTTCGGGCAGCAGGAGGAGGTGATCTTTCATTTATTCACAGAGAATACTATTGATCCAATAGGATAACAGAGTTCGGCACAGACTAGAAAAGACAATACTCACCACTGTCCAAATTTAAAGCAGAGAACAACTACAAATGGACAGCAAGTATTGAAAGGAAAATCGCAGATTTAATTGTAATCTCAAGATTAATCTACCATCACATTGTTGTGGTTACAGACCAAATAGAAAGAGAGAGAGTATGGTAGTGGAGAGTTAGGTGAGTAATGGCTTAGGTCCTTCTCCCCATGGCCTGTGCACATGGGGAGTGCTTTTACAATTATACCCTTACATCCGAATATACCCTACAAGGGCACTTATGTCATTATACATGTCCCATTCTGGGCCTTACATTCTTCTTAACAGGCCTGCTGGGCTTAGGTGGGGGCCACCCCTACAACAACATCCATATATAATCTCAGTATTATGCCATTTTATCACAGAACAATTAGCCTACATCACTATTCTTCGCAAATTTCCCGCTAATGAGACTCACTGATATATGGAGTATATCACGAAATTGCAAAGAAACAACAGCCAGAATACTCATGGCAGAGATGATACTCAAAATCACCGTGAAGAAATCAGAAAAGGCAAGGCGCGCTTGCAGCGCTGTCCCAGAAAACCTAGCACCCCTCTATGCTGTTCGCAAATGAAGAGTGTGGTAGACAGAGATACAATGCCCACTCCAACTTCGGGTAGCTGACGCCGGAGACGAAGGTCAAGGTGATGTCGCACAAGACCAAAGAATGCTCCGGCCGAGAACGCTCGTGAACATCAAGAATAGGTCACAAATCTCCCACAAAACTGAGCACAAGTCCGAGCCAAAATCAACCTCTAAATGTTAACCCACACCTTTCCTCTCGCCCAAATCGAAGAAGAGGCTTAAGGAAACCGCACAGGGAAACCCTAGAATGGCAATTTGCGCTCCTCAGCTGACAGCGATAGTAGAAAACCCGTCTGACGACTCTCAAAACTCAAGATCGAAGAACCACTGAGATAGATTTGAGATTAGAGAGGGGAGAACTTACTGCTACCTTTGGTTACCACAGAGAGGGGAGACGCCATATATAGGGAGCGAGGCGGAGGCCGGCGGGCTGTAGCCACGGCTGGCACCAAAGCGCCCATGCTGGTGACGCCTCCATCGCCGCCGCCGCCAGACTCGGTCATCCCAGACGATGCGGACGACGCCACTCCACCCGCACACGAGAAACCTGGTGGACACGAACGCGCACGCGCACGAGAATGGGAGGAGACACAGTCTCCTCCTCTTTTCTCCTCGGCCGGCCCACTGACAGGTGGGCCCCACATCTCCCTTCTCTTTTTTCCTTTTTCAATTGGGAAATTACCGAAATGCCCTCGCAATAACCAACACGACGTAGGTTGAGCACGAGCTACAACAAGCATAGTTGGGCTTAGCCAAGCATGTCATTGGAGACGCGATGTGGGCCATGGTGGACTCGGTTCAAGCACCACGACGCAAGCTGAGTACGACACATCTTGACATGCTGACAAACATGATTTTTTTTGTAGCAGCGTATGGGCATTGAACTAGTCTATATAAATCTAAACATCTAGTGATATTCAAGACACGTCATTCGTTAGCGCCAGATTAAAACCGTACATATTAGTAACGAATGCATAGGTATTAGATTTGTATAACAAATACAATTATATTTTCAATCATAGAAATTATAGTGCATAACATATATAATAATATCTTAATATCTTGCTACGCAATTACGTGGTAAACTCCTGGAGATACGTAGAACACCCGTGTCATCTGTCAAGCAGTTCTGTTAGGAAACCCTGGGCCCAACCCAGAGTCCTGACATATTTGGGCACCCCACTATAGACTATAAATAGAGAACCATACCCCCTCATTATGTACACATGAAAGAAAAGCAATAAAGAAAGACCAGGAGCTCTCTCTATCTCTCTATGTGTTCAATCTATTCTTCTGTGATTCTGTGATTGATTCGTTCTTGTTCTAAACAGAGAATCGCTCGGATGAGTCGCCGGACGGTTCCTCAACACGTTATCAGCACGACTTCGCTCTGGTGAACGAGGTAATCATCGAAGCACAGATTGAATTTTCTAGATCGCTTTTTGAATCTATATTTTCTTTTTGCATTCTAGATGAATCTCTACGGTGCAAATCCGCCCTAGTCTTCCGCGAGCAGACTTGAAATCGCCGGCACAATGCCGATCGGTAGATTGTGAAACGGGGTAGATGTTGATTGCACTGTAGAGCGATGCAAATCCGCCCCAATCTACCACGAGCAGATCTGAAATTGCCGGCACAATGTCGATCGGTAGATTACGAAATGGGGTAGATGTCGATTGCATCGTAGATTGGAAACAAAATTTTTGCATTAATTTGTTTGATTCTGCATTATCATTGCATGAATAAAATTGAGAATTGATCTTTTTAGCCATTGCATGAATTAAAGACGAAACAAAAATTTTGTTATGCATCTGTTCTGTTCGATTTATGCAAAGCATCACAAAGAAAAAAACAGGACATTAGCATTGCATGCGGCCGCCGGCCAGAGGCCAGCCGTGGAGCATGTGGCACCGCCGACCGATTGCCGTCTCCTGCATTGGGCGCCGCCATCATCGGAATCTTCCCCCGCATGGGGCGCTACCACCCGTGCACCATGCCTACACAGGCCGCCGGCCAACACTCCGGCTTCCGCGCCAGCACGCGCCACCGGACGGAGCCTCCCCGCCTCGTGCCCGCACGCACCCGCATGCGTGTGCCATCCAGCCACCGGCCGCAACCGCATGCCGCAGCCGGGCCGCACCCCGGCCACCTCCACTCGCTCGCCTCAGCCACCACCGTCGCGCGCGCAGATCCGGTCCCGCGCTGCCGCCTCTTCCGCCCGGCCCGCAGCCACTGGCCTCCTCCGCCTCGCCCACCGCACACGCCTGCCTCGGCCTGCAGTTGTTCCCCCTTGCGCCGCCGCCTGAAGAGGCTCCTCCCGCACGCGTGCATAGCAGCGGCCTTCGGTCCCGCCGTCAGGCTTCCCCGCTCGGCGTCGCCGACGGTCCGCCACCCTGCCGCACCGACCCGAAGCCGGCGCCTCCACCAAGTTGCCACGCCGCCACCAGGCCTGCAGCCGCCACCCCCTGGTCCGCGTGCGCCCGCTCGCCTCCCGCCTTTTGCGCCGCCGCCGCCCGAGTGGAGGGGAAACCCTAACACCTTCTCCCGTCCTGTTGTATGGACCGGGCAGGCCAAATGGGCGGGGGGAGGGGCAAAGGGAAAGGCGAGATGGGCCGCGGGTGGGGGGAGAAAGGAGATGGGCCGCGGGGAAAGAGAGGAGATGGGCCGCGGGTAGAAAAAAAGGATGGGCCGGGAGAAAAGGGCCCGGCCGGAGGGAAGGTCATGGCGAAATTGCAGAAAAGGCCCCGAATTATTGTATATTACCGAAATGCCCTTAATTATTTGATTTCAGTCTTGATTTTTGTAGAACAGGCCTCGTAATTCAGAAAATTGCGAATAAGCCCTCAAATTTACGAGTGGGTCTAGAATTTTACAGAAAACCCCTCTGTAAATCAGAAAACTGCGCGAATTTTGCTCTGAACTGGAAATTTGCGTAAAAACCCTCTGGAATTGCAGAATTCACTGAAATTTCATATTCTAGTATAAAAGGGCCTCGGGAATCCGAATTCTGAATTATTTTTAGCATTTGAAGCTTATTTATTTATGCCATTACTGTTTTATGTATTTTCTATATTTATTTACTGTTTTGGTTAATTGTAATTGTTTAAATTGCTTTCAATCACTGAAATGAGTAGTAAAATTTATAGAAAATGCATAGAAAATTCTGGAACATTGCGAGAAGCTTTTGTACCGTTTATTTACCCGTAGTAAATTATTCCGTGCATGTCTACCAGCAGCAGACTTATACACATTTAGATGACTAGCATCACGAATTGGGAGTTTGAGGAGCTGGCCCAGCATGGCCAAAACTATCTGATGTAGGCATCCGATGTCGAGATTGTGCTTGGAGCCAGGAAGCTCCGCGCTGCTATTGGGATTGGCGGACTGAATGACGCTCAACCCACACCTGAGGAGAATGATCAGGCACTTCACTTTCTCGGGCATCATCGCTGTCTCAGTCTCAAGAATGAGTGCATGGCAAAGAAAAGCACGCTAGTACTCTGGATCGCACTCAAGAAGCGGTTTGAGAGGCTGAAGTACACCATTCTTCCTCAAGCAGAGGTTTGCCGATTTTAAGACGGTCGTCGAGTATAATTCTGCCTTGCACAGGATTTGTACTAGTCTTCAACTCTGTGGCAAGCAGATCACAGACGAGCAGAAGATCGAAATACCCCTATCCACCTTTCACCCTAACGCAGTACAATCCGTATGCAATTATCATCATGAGAGCTATAAGGAATATGCCGAATTGATTGATATGATGCAGGTTGCGGAGGCTCAGGACGAAGTTCTCCGTAAGAACTATGTCACTCCGCCACCTGGGAGCTCCGCTGGTCGTGAAGCCAACGCCAGGAGCTACAAGGTGCGAAAGCTCTTAATGAAAAGAAGGGGAAGGAAGGTAAGGCCGCAGCCCAGAAAGGCAAATCAGATGCTCCACGTGAGAATACGGCTAGCAAACCAAAACGAGATGGCAAAGGGCACATGATGCCCACTCTGCATCAGTTGAGGGGGAGCGTTCTGAGCAGCTGCCTGCGCTGATGGTGTTTGAAACCATTACGATAGCAACACCCCTCTCGACCTAGAAGTAGCCACCGTCATGATTTCTCTTGAAGAGAATGTCACCCCGAGAAAATAGCAGAAGAAGTACAGTGCGCTGAATGCATTTCGACTTTAATTGTCATTTATTTTGTGTGAAAGAATATGTTAGAATTTGCATGGATGGTACTTAAGAATTGTTATCTTCTCGTGATGGTTGGATGATATTTGAAGAATTCATTCATTTATTCAGTTTATGATGGCATGATATGTTCTGATATTGGCGTATTTATTTATGTGTTGATTGCCTTCTCATACATATTAATAAAATACCCTATATTAGAACACGTGTGGCGCCCTATTAAGGAAGTGTGCTTAGCTAGCAGCGGCACAATGAATACCATCTTAAGAGAGACTAAGTATTTTCAGTCGATTCATAAGAGCACTGGCAGCCTTACGACAATCGCCGGAAGCGATGCATGTATAATTGGTTCCGGAAGAGCCACATGGGCACAACTTTGGTCATTGAAGAAGTCTTATTGTATCCAAAATCGACTAGAACTCTCCTAAGTTTTAAGAATATCAGCGCAAATCGTTTTCACGTTGAGACTAAAGAAGAGTACGGTAAGGAATACCTGCTCATTACAAAGCACGAAGAGAATGGCAAAAGGGTACTAGAAAAACTTTGTTCACTAGAAACTGGGCTACATTATACCAACATTAAGGCACCTGCAGCCTGCATTGTCCTGAAGACAGTATTTAGAAACTCTGAACTATTCTGTCTCTGGAATGACAGATTAGGCCATCCAGGTCTTAGGATGATGAGAAACATAATAAACAATTCACAAGGGCATAATATTAATGTGAAGAATTTCCCGAATCATGAAGATTTTGTGTGCCCTGCATGTGGCACCGGGAAACTAATAACTAGACCCTCCACTCTGAAAGTGAAGGATGAAGTCCCTGCATTCCTGAGGCGCATCCAGGGAGACATTTGCGGTTCCATTCAGCCCATCTCAGGGCCATTTAAGTATTTCATCGTGCTCATTGATGCTTTCTCGAAATGGTCATACGTGGGTCTGTTGTCCACACGAAGCCACGCCTTTGCAAAATCGATCTCGCAGATCGTTCGCATCAGAAATGTGTTCCATGATCATCACATCAAGTCCATCAGAATGGACAACGCCGGAGAATTTACTTCAAAGGCATTTGATGATTATTGCATGGCGATGGGTATTGCAGTTGAGCACTCGGTACCGCATGTCCATACCAGAACGGTCTGGCAGAGGCTTTAATTAAAAGAATTAAATTTATTGCCCGACCCCTCTTGCATAATTGTAATTTGCCAGCTACATGTTGGGGACACGCAGTCCTCCATGCAGCGAATCTCATCAACTTTAGACCTTCGGCCTATAACATCCATTCACCTATGCAACTAGCGCAAGAGTCACCACCGAAAATTTTCCAACATTAGGGGGAGAAAATTAACCCCTTGATGAAGAATGTTGGAAAATGACGTGGCAAGCCACCGGACTCCATGCAGATGACCCGTGCACTAGAGAAGTCCAGAAGACATTACATGGCAAGCCACAAGAATTCATGCACATGACCCACGCACTAGTGAAGCAATAGAAGTCCAGAAGACAAGAGAAGTCCAAAAGACAATCGATTTGCAAGAACTAGCAAATCAACTGCCTGATCACTTTAGTGATTTGAAGAGCGTGACTAAGACGCATGTGCCCGCACGCACTGCACCGGAGAGGGTTGAAATACCAAAGAAAGCAGAAGGTATCCCTAATCTCATCCAGAGGCCTCAGAAAAAAAATAAAGGGACGAGAACTCCGGTTTCTCGAATCCTTAGTAACCGGGGACACCTGGTGAAGAAGGATAAGAAGGACTTATCAAAGACGATTATTGAAGTCCCATAGAATGAGAAGAGGAGCCAGTTGAGACCTGGCACAAATATGACACCTTCCGAAAAGAGCATACCGGATCTGAATATCCCCATCGGCATGGATGTGTGTGCACACATCGGAGCCGAAAAACTAAAGGGACTTGCCACCGCAATTGAAAGAAGCGATGCGCAAGGAGAAGCTCCAGCAAAAGCAATCGCTCCAGAAGAACCAACTCATGAAGAAATAGTTATAAATTATGTGCACACGGTAGAGTCCCTGAATAGGACAACAGCTAATATCGATATCTACTTCGCGAAGAAAATTGCCTCCATCATTGATCTTGATCCCGAGCCTGCATCGCTCGCTGAATGTAAGAAAAGATCAGATTGGGAAGATTGGAAGAAGGCAATAGTAACTGAATTGCTATCTCTGAACAAAAAAGAGGTGTTTGAGCCCGTATGCCGCACGCCTCCCCACATACACCCCGTTGGGCACAAGTGGGTATTTGTTCGAAAGAGAAATGAAAGAAATGAAGTGGTGAGATACAAAGCAAGGTCAGTAGCCTGTTTCACTCAATGTCCTGGAGTTGATTATGAAGAAACCTACTCCCCGGTCATGAGTGGAATTACCTTTAGATACTTGATCTCAATGGCAGTGAACTTGAACTTAGAAATGAAATTGATGGATGTTGTGACTGCATACCTTTACGGTAACTTGGATTCGGAAATTTATATGAGAGTCCTTGAAGGAATCCCTCTCCCGAACCAAGACAGAGCAAATAGAGATCTGTACAGTGTGAAACTCAAAAAGTCACTGTGTGGCCTGAAACAATCTGGAAGAATGTGGTATAATCGCTTAAGCGACTTTCTCTGCAAGAAAGGCTACACGAACAATGAAGACTGTCCTTGTGTATTTATACGGCGATCCCAGAATGGATTCTGTATAATATCTGTGTATGTAGATGATCTGAATATCATTGGGACAGCCGAAGACCTAAAAGAAGCGAACTTCTACTTGGAGTCAGAATTTGAAATGAAAGATTTGGGCAAGACCAAGTTTTGCTTAGGTCTGCAGCTTGATCATGTCCCTGAAGGAGTCTTGGTACATCAGTCGACCTACACTCAGAAGGTGCTTGAAAGGTTTGGCTTCGAGAAGGCATTTCCCTCGAAAGTACCGATGATCGGGAGGTCTTTACAACAAAAAAAAGATCATTTCCGACCTAGGGAAGAGGGGGAGGAAGTCCTGGGACCGGAATTCCCATACTTGAGTGCAGTGGGAGCACTCATGTACTTAGCAAACTGCACTAGACCAGACATTGTATTTGCCGTGAACCTATTAGCAAGGTACAACGCAGAGCCCACCAAAAGGCATTGGCAGGGCATAAAGGACATATTCCGATACCTCCAAGGAAGCAAGGACCTCGGATTGTTCTACAGAAAGAATCAAGATCTGAACTTGATTGGCTATGCAGATGCTGGGTAATTGTCGGACCCACTTACCGCAAAGTCACAAACAGGCTATATATTACTGTGTGGTGGAACTGCAATTTCATGGAAATCGTCTAAGCAAAGCCTGGTAGCTACTTCGACGAATCACTCAGAAATTATAGCACTGTATAAAGCCGCACGAGAATGCGTTTAGGTCCGCCGAATGGTTCACCACATCCAGCAGTCATGTGGGATGAACATTATGCAAACCCCCATAATTATCCATGAAGATAATGCAGCTTGCGTTGCACAAGTGCAGACGGGCTATGTAAGCATATCAACCCCAAGTTCCTCTATGCTCATGAATTGCAAAGATGGACAAGATTAAAGTATTGCACACTAAGTCATGTAAACTTGTTCACTAAGTCACTCCTCGCATCTAGCTTTGAAAGGTGCGTGTGAGGGATTGGAATGATGAGACTTAGAGAAGTGCAGAATTCAGGGGGAGAATTCTCTTAAGCCCATTATTAAATCTTGATCATGAAGATTAAATACCCAAAGGAATAAAGTCCTGAAAACCAAATGAAATTAGGTGAATTGTACTCTTTTTCCCTTGACGAGTTTTCCATGAAGTTTCTCGACCAAGGTTTTTAATGAGGCAATTCGTGCATCGCAACATCACACGTATCATATACTCTTTCTCCAAATTTTTCTCACTGGGTTTTTATAGAGTTTTGACGAGGCATGAGCATGTTGGGTGAGTGCCCAAGGGGGAGTGTTAGGAAACCCTGGGCCTAACCCAGAGTCCTGACATATTTGGGCACCCCACTGTAGACTATAAATAGAGAGCCATACTCCCCTCATTATGTACACATGAAAGAAAAGCAATAAAGAAAGATCATGTTACAAATCTAGCCCTTGAATTCTAATCTTTATTTCTCGTAAATCTTGCAATGCCTAAACTGGTTACAAGTATCTCAATTTATATGTCTATAACTCCTAATAGCACACGACTAGGACTTCGAATTGGACACTACTTCAACTCGAATTACACCTGAAAACGAACTCAATTTACAACTAGGACTCTAAGTCAAGATTAAATCTAACAATCTCCCCCTTAATCTTGACTTTCTAACTTCTTTCCATCTTGTTTGAGTTTGGACGGCGACACATCTCAAACGTCCCTGACTCAACTCATCTTCAGAGCACTTCATCTTCGCTGAGCGCTTCGGCAACAAACGCTTTCTTCGTCTTCGGCTTTTGGCATTCTGAAGCAAAGTGTCCATAATCGTTGCAGTTATAACACCTCACTTTTGCCTTATCAAACCTCCGACCTTTACGGCCATGGCCATCACCCCTGGAAGTGTTCTTGCCTTCACACTTCGATGATTGAGCCGCCCACTCGGCGCGAGTCAACAAGAGCTGTCCTTCACCGTTGTTGCTAGTGTCATGGATGCGTTCCTCATACGCCTTAAGACGACCGATGACCTCCTCCATGGTCATTGCCTTTAGGTCTCCAAATTGCTCTATGACTGAAGCAATCGGGAGAAACTGTGAGGGAATAGCACGAAGGAATTTCTTTACCACATACAACTCTTCCACCTTCTCTCCAAGGGCCCGTATCTTGTTGACGATCACCGTCAACCGGACGGCGAAGTCATTGATCGACTCTGTTTCCTTCATACGCAGCACCTCGAACTCGGTTTTGAGAGTTTGTACCTTTGCTTCCTTCACACGATCTGCGTCAAGATGCATCTCTTTCAACGCCTCCCACGCGGCTTTGGCCGTCTCCTTTTCAGCCAGTAGGAAGAGTGTCTCCTCTGGGATGCCCTGATAGATGGCCGCCAATGCCATCTGATCTTTGCGCATATCGACGTTGCCGTCCTCGATCGCATCCCACACACCTTGAGCCTTCATGTACACCTTCATCTTGATTGCCCATGCTGCATAATTGCTCTCCATGAGCATCGGATAATGCAGCGAGATAGCGGAACTCTCCTTCGCCATCGCACCGGATGATGCCTCGTTGCCGTCAAGATCGCTTTCCGAATTATGCGACATGATCTTGGGCGCGGATCAAAAAACTCTGGCTACTTTGAAGTCTCTTGGACGGAGAGAAAACGGAAGGGAAAAATTGCTGTTTTCCTTTTTCCTCTTTTCCTTAATTTTGCTCTTGTTGCTCTTCGTTTGGACCTGCACTTTTGCTGCTCTGCGTTTGGGATGCTCGGTTTGGTGCTTGGGGTCTTCTTTTATGAGATTGTGGGAGCAGCCGACTCCGAGGTGGACTCTGCTCGGATTGTCTTGACTCTTCTTCGCGCATGCGGCTAAGAACTTGCTTCGGATTGGGAAATCACTGGAAAAACCGAGCCCGACGCGCATGTGGACCATCCACCGCAGCCGCACGCGTTCCCCTTTTTTTCGCAACTCCCCCATCCTTCTTTTGCCTGTGTGCCTCTTCATCTTCCTGCCGCAGCTCCCCCATCTCCTCTTCCCATCGGCGCTGACCTCCGCCGGCGCCTCCTCGCACTTGGCCGCTCCTCCTCCACCGACGCCCTCGCCTACCGCCGAGCCACCCACCCGTCGGCGTCGGCGTCGTCCTTCTCCTCCGCCGGCAGCAGCCTCCGCCGGCGCCTCCCCTTGCGTAGCACCCGGCGGCGGAGCAGATCGGGCCCGACGACCGGATCGGGGAGGGGAGCAACGGGAGGCGGTGGTGCGCCTCGGATGCGGTGGCGGCCTCGGCGGATCCGGGCTTGGCGACGGCGACGGCGACGGCGGCCGGATCCGGCTTCGGATGCGGAGAACGGAGCACGGCGCCGAGTGGGGCCTCTTCGGCGGCGGATTCGCGGCGAGCGGCGGCGGGCGCGGAGGCAAGTGCGGCAGCGGCGGCCGGCACGGGACCAAGGAGGCGGAGGCGGCGGTGGCGCCTGGTGCGGGACCATAAGCGGCGGCGGCTGCGCCGCCGACACAGCGGCGGCCACTCCTCCTGGAGCTCGGCCGCTCCACCCGGGCAACGCCTACGCACCGGGCAGCGCCTACGCACGGCGCCCCTGTGCCTCTTGGTCTTCCGCGGCTCAGTGCCGGCGTCCTCCTCCATCAATTCGGCCGTCGGCGTCGTTTCTGCGCTCGGCTACTCACGCACGGACACGACCAGTGGCTGCGGCTGATTGGCGGCGTCAACCGAGATCAACGGTGGCTGCCCCCGGGAGTGGAGATTGCTCCTCCCGGGGGCAGCGGCTAAAGAAAACTAGGTTTGGCTCTGATACCAATTGTTACAAATCTAGCCCTTGAATTCTAATCTTTATTTCTCGTAAATCTTGCAATGCCTAAACTGGTTACAAGCATCTCAATTTATATGCCTATAACTTCTAATAGCATACGACTAGGACTTCGAATTGGACACTACTTCAACTCGAATTACACCTGAAAACGAACTCAATTTACAACTAGGACTCTAAGTCAAGATTAAATCTAACAGATCAGGAGTTCTCTCTATCTCTCTATGTGTTCAATATATTCTTCTGTGATTGATTTATTTTTGTTCTAAACAGAGGAATCGCTTGAAATGATCACCAACGATAGTTCCTCAACAAATTCCACTCGGACTGTAGAACACGCGTATGGCATGCACTTATATGGCAAATCAGGAAGGAGAATTGGTGGACGGGAAAGGGCCTCAAGATCCTCTCCAGATAAGCCCTCCCCCATAGAATTCCTTTCCGGAGGATCCCATCAAATATATGCACAACATACGCCAAATCGCGAGACCACCTCAATCCAACAGCATGAACACGGCCTACATCGCCACTCTCTCCTTCCTCCTCTTCCTCTTCTCCCTCCTCCGCCTCCTTGGCCGCCACCGTGGCAGCAAGAACAATGGCAAGAAGAAGAGCATACAGCTGCCACCGAGCCCTCCCGCCATCCCCGTGCTCGGCCACCTTCACCTCCTCGAGAAGCCGTTCCACGCAGCGCTCGCCCGCCTCGCCGCGCGCCACGGCCCGGTCTTCTCCTGCGCCTCGGCTCCCGCAACGCCGTGATCGTGTCCTCCGCGGCGTGCGCCAAGGAGTGCTTCACCGACCACGACGTGTCCTTCGCGAACCGCCCGCGCTTCCCTCGCTGATGCTGGCATCCTTCGGCGGCGCCACGCTCCCGGCCTGCGGCTACGGCCAGTACTGGCGCAACCTCCGCCGCGTCGCCACGGTGCAGCTGCTCTCAACTCACCGCGTGAGCTGCATGTCCGGCGACATCTCCGCCGAGGTGCGCGCGATGGTGCGCCGGCTGTCACGCGCCGCCGCGGCCGCCCCGGGCGGCGCCGCGCTGGTAGAGCTCAAGCGAAGGCTGTTCGAGGTCTCCCTTAGCACCCTGATGGAAACCATCGCGCACACGAAGACGTCCCGTACCGAGGCGGACGCGGACACGGACATGTCACCGGAGGCCCAGGAGTTCAAGAAGTCAACGGATGAGATCATGCCGCTGCTCGGCGCGACCAACCTGTGGGACTACCTGCCGGTGCTGCAGTGGTTCGACGTGTTCCGCGTGAGGAACAAGTTGGTGGCCGCGGTGAGTAGAAGGAACGCGTTCCTGCGGCGGCTCGTCGACGTGGAGCGGCGGAGGTTGGACGACGGGAGCGAGAGCGAGAAAAAGGGAATGATTGGCGTGCTGCTCTCCTTGCAAAAAACAGAGCCGGAAGTGTACACTGACACCATGATCATGGCTCTGTGCACGGTGAGTGCTTCGATCTTCTTTTCCATATTTTGCTTCTTCCTTGCTTGAAAAGCCAAGTTCGCCACTCGTCAGTGATCACTGTCTATTTAGCTTTCCATTATCACAGTGATCGATTGATTGGTGATAAGTCAGTTTCTTCATTTCCAAACTGCAACCAAGGAGGACTTATCTCCGTGAAGTGTTGCCAAAAAATAACCATCTAGTTGTACTAGCTCTAGTCAGAAATGATGCTACAGGACAACAAAATTATTGCAGCTTTCCAAGGAGACGTGTTCAGTTTTCCTGACAGCGATGTCGCGGAGAGGGAGGGTTGTTGCCGCGTTCATGGCTGGCGGAACCAAGATAAAAATAGGGGGGGGCTCAAAGCACCAAAGCTATTTTTTAATCAAAAGTAATCAAACGTTAAAGAGAACTGAGATAAATCAGACAAGCATTGCAAAAAAAGGATACGTCGTGCAGTTAGTGGCGCGGTGGGCTCGAGGCCAATCAAGCCCCCCTGGTGGCTACGCCTGCCAATGCATCGATCATGATGCACCATGAAAAGTTACAGAAATGACAAGGCCCTTTTTGTTTTGCTTTGCAGAGCATGTTCGGTGCTGGGACGGAGACCACCGCAACCACGGCCGAATGGGCGATGTCTCTGCTGCTAAACCACCCGGAGACTCTGAAGAAGGCGCAGGCAGAAATGGACGCGGCCATCGGGAACTCCCGTCTGCTCCGCGCCGACGACCTGCCCCGGCTCGGCTACCTCCAGTGCATCATCAGCGAGACCATGCGCCTGTACCCCGCCGTCCCGATGCTTGTCCCGCACGAGTCCTCCACGGACTGCGAGGTCGGGGGTTACAGCGTCCCGGGCAAGACGATGCTGCTCGTCAACGCATACGCCATCCACCGGGATCCGGCGATATGGGAGGACCCGACAGAGTTCAAGCCGGAGAGGTTCGAGGACGGCAAAGCTGAAGGGTTGTTCATGATACCGTTTGGGATGGGAAGGCGGAAGTGCCCTGGAGAGACGCTCGCTTTCCGAATGTTAGGGCTGGTTTTGGGGACACTGATACAGTGCTTCCACTGGGACAGGGTTGGCAACGCCGAGATTGACATGACGGAAGGGTCTGGGATTACCCTCCCGAAGGCAGTTCCGTTGGAGGCTCTGTGCAAGCCACGAGCAGCTATGCTTGATGTCCTTCGGAAGCTGTGAGTCTTGGTGTCATCAGGTTTGCTATCTACGTAAGGGGAAAGCTTCGTTAGTTGTGGCTATTATTGTGGCCTTCATGTACTGAAACGAGCTTTCTGTAAGCATTCTCTAATATTCGCCTCTACTCGTGATGTATATGTGTATGTAGAGGTAAATTGTGACAGTACGAGTGTATGCTACTCAGTAGTTTTGCAATAATAAACCGGCTTGCTTATCTCACAAGAGTAAGCTTACAATGCAAAAGACGAAAGATACTCAAAGCTCCTCAAGGACATCCAGCATAATTGCATGTGGCTTGCATGAAGCCTCCAATGGAACAACCCTTTGGGTCGTCTAGCCAGAGCCTTCTCGTATCAACCTCCGCTTCGCCAACCCTATGCCAGTCGAAACATTGGACCAGTGTCCCTAGAACCAACCCCATGATCCTAAGACCTAAATGGCAGCATGAACAACCCGTCGGCTTTGCCGCCCTTGAACCTGTCCGGCATGAACTTGGTTAGCTCTTGCCATATCGCCGGGTCCCTGTTAATGGCATACGCGTTGATGAGAAGCATCGTGCTAGGTGTGACGCTGTAACCACCAGCCTTGCATTCCCCAGACGATTCTTGTGGGATTAGCAATGGAGCGGCTGGATAAAGGCGAAGAGTCGCTGATGATGCCATGGAGAGAGCTCAGGGTGAAATTAGAACGAAAATAACGAGGGTTCACCAAGGGGTGGAAAAAAAGCTCGTTAGTGGGCTCGTTGGCTCGATTCAAAATTGCTTCAATTATACTTGTTAATTGGTTAAACATTAAAATGAGTTGATTTCAAATGAATTTGAATTTTGCTCAAGCTCGGCTCGGCTCGTTAGCTTGTTTCTAAAAATACTTTTAAATTATCCGTAAAATGATATTAAATCAAAATATGCCAATTTTAGAAAAAACTCGATAAGACGAGCAGTTGGCTCGATATCCACACTCTCATAAATATAATTATATGTATAATTTTTAAGTAATATTATAATATATATAATAATATGTCCAGCAGTAATAATTGTTTAGATAATATGCTTGTGATTTATTTAGGAGGAACCCTTGTTCAATCATTTAACCAAACATTTCATATGTTGTGAGTTTATTAAGCAAAAAACTAGGAGCAGTTTCATCTAGTGGTCTTCTTGCAGCAAGCTTTCTGATCAAGTGATACTTGATTATGACTATACATTCACGACACCATAATGTGGGAGCGATGCTGTGGTTCCGAACTGACACACTGTATGGACTCTAATCTACTCTATTAAGTATTAATGTCACCTGTTTTGTCTTTTTTTTTTTGGGTTCCTTGGTCCATTTACTTTTCTTACTAGTTGGTAGCACATTCAGCTAAACATTTTTTTTGTGGTATTTCTTTTCCAGATGCAAACAAATTTAGATGGATGTAGCAGTTTGTGTTGGGAGGATACTGATGACCGGATCGACCTTGTTGCCCTTTCAGCAAAAGAGCCAATTATATTCTATGATGAGGTATGTAAATGGAACGAATTCTTCAAGATTTCTCTATACGCTGGTTTACCCCTGACATGACATATTTAGGTTATCCTGTATGAAGATGAGTTAGCTGATAATGGTATTTACCACTTGAATTCTTTCGTCCTTCAGCTCTCTGGTTTTCTCTTTTCCCCCTCTTCCTCTCACTTGCAAGGTGAATTGCAAATACAGGGGAAAAAGGGCACTTAAATCATTTCTACAAAATACTCGGTATACAATAATTATACAAGACAGTTCGCATAAGATCACACATTGCTCGTTTAGTAATACCAAGCTAGCGAGATAGCTAGATGTTCTTACAAAAACCGTTTATGTGTAATTTACAGATAACATGAATATGCTCACAAGAAATTTATTTAGTACAGCACACGCTATCGACCATTCATACTGCTGATGATCCGACCTTTCCCAGAGAACTTAAAAACGATGCCAAGATGTTCATCAGAGCTTCTGAAGAACAGCATACATAGCTGCACGCGGTTTGCACATGGCCTCCAACGGGACGGCCTTTGGTATGGTAAGTCCACCGCCTTCAGTCATGTCAACTTCTACACCATCCACTATGTCCCAATCGAAGCACTGGATTAGTGTACCCAAAACTAGCCCTACTGTTCGTAGAGCCAGGGTTTCTCCGGGGCACTTACGTCTTCCCATTCCAAAAGGTATCATGAACAATCCTTCAGCTTTGCCGTCTTTGAACCTCTCCGGCTTGAACTTAGTTGGCTCTTCCCATATCATTGGGTCCCTATGAATGGCGTACGAGTTGACAATGAGCATTGTTCCACTTGGAACGTTGTAACCTCCAACCTTGCAATTCACGGATGATTCGTGCGGCAGCAGTAACGGCGCGGCAGGGTACAGGCGAAGGGTCTCGTTGATGATCCATTGGAGGTAGCTAAGACGAGGCACATCATCTACGCTGACCAAGCGGGAGTTCCCAACGGATGCATCGATTTC
This sequence comes from Dendrocalamus sinicus, assembly GCA_036346575.1. Taxonomy (NCBI): domain Eukaryota; kingdom Viridiplantae; phylum Streptophyta; class Magnoliopsida; order Poales; family Poaceae; genus Dendrocalamus; species Dendrocalamus sinicus. Next base: position 5,577,108 of record CM070648.1, read on the forward strand.
TGCTTGTGCCTTTCTGAGCGCCTCTGGATGGTTCAGCAGAAGCGACATCGCCCATTCTGTTGTAGTCGATGTAGTCTCTGTTCCAGCCCCAAATAAATTCTGTACAAAAAGAGAGAGAAAACGGCTGTTAGTGCGATTGTGTTGTTTGTGATTTAATAGTTTCCACGAGTGTAATTTATTCGGGAGGAAAAGACGAAAACGTTGGTGTTGTGTACGACTGCTAGTCAACAGATACCACTCTCTCCACTGACATGATATGTCGGGTTCATCCAACTAAGGACATCTGTAGTGTATGAAAATAGAGGGTCTTAAGCTACCTTAAGGTCAACCTTATACATTACAGGGGTGACCTTAAGCAGGCTATAAGCAAAAAAGGCTAATCCTCAAGCTAAAGACCTGGCCACAAGCATTAAAATATAATTTTTCTTTATCTGCCAAGTGGGACCATCTTAATGTTCCTTGGGTTATATACACTATGGAGTCAGTCTTAAGGTTTAGATGTGATCCACCTTAAGACCCTTTGGGTTATATACACTACACTACAGATACCCTAAGTGATATGGCATAATCTACCGTGCTAGCAACAGAGAAGTGATCACCGTACGATCACCAAGGATATGGTAACGATAATATAAATCTGCTGGAATGACTCTAATCGCACTGTTGGCGACTTTAAACGAGTAAAAGGTTTACTGATAATGTCATGGACTCACCCCACAAAGAGTCGTGATCATGGCATCGGTGTAGACCTCTGGCTCTGTCTTCTGCAAAGTGAGAAGCACGGCAATCATGCTCTTCTTCTCGCTCTCGCTGCCGTCGTCCAGCCTCTGCCGCTCTGCGTCGATCAGCCGCCGCAGGAACGCATCCCTTCTGCTCACCGCGTCCAGGACCTTCTTCCTCACGCCGAACATGTCGAACCACCGCAGCACCGGTACGTAGTCCCACAGGTTGGCCGTGCCGAGTTGTGGGATGATCTCGTCAATCACATTCTTGAACTCCTGGGCCTCCACCGACATGTCTGTAACGCCCCCGACTTTTGGGAACAGGGACGTCGTACGGCCCGCAACAGCCCAGGAGTTCTGTTGCAGCTTAACAGTGTATCAAGCCTGCTCACGCACAGATAAAACGAGTTAATTTGATTGAAATAAGACTTAATGAACAATTTTAATAACAATACGGGCGTCCAAGCCCAAAATGTAACTTACACACAGTAAAAGACGAAGAAAACTCCACAGGAACACCTGAGTGCAGTCGTAACCCTAACACGAAGTCTTGATTTGCTTTCTTTCCTTCTGATATCTGTTGAGAAAGATTATGCAAGGCTGAGTACTCCAACCCCGTACTCAGCAAATCACATGTGGAAAATAATATATAGCTATATGCCAGGATTATCTAGGGATGGGAGTATAGTTGTTTTATTAAAAGGTGGATGCAATTTTATTTGCAAACAAAGAAAACTTTAAAACAATTGCTCCTAAAGCTCAGGGGGTTTTCTGTTATCAGATAAAGTCTCATCATTACTCAAATTAACAACATCAGAAACACTACTTATGCCTTGTTGTTGGAATCACCCAATTAACACAACATCATTAACCGGAAGCACGGCGTATTCGAATACCATTTATTTCACTCTGCAGAGCTGCCCTACTTTACCCACAAGATTTCTTAATTCCACGTCTGACATTAAGAAAACAAGGCTTTTCGCTGCTCAATTCTTTATATAGTCTCTACCTAGTAGGCCTCCCAGTAAGCTCAGGCTACTCCTGACTTACCTTAGCCTACTATTGTGCGGCTCAAAATAAATAACCACTTCCATACGGCCCTTCTTACCCCTTCCGTATGGACTCGCACCTTGCCTCCAACCTGCTTTTGTAGAGGTTCAATCGATTTTGAGCAGCTACTAGACCAGGGTTGACGTATCAACACTTGTGGTTGGGCGATCACTGTGTCTCTTACTTAGCACAAGATTCTTGTCCTTATGGTTTTTCCTGAGGTCCGCAACCTCCATCTCAGGGTAAAGCGGTGGGCGAAAACCGCCGCACGATTTCCCACAACACCCTTACCCCCAACTGTGCACACCGGCACCTCCGCTCTAGGGCACGCTCACCCTATATCGGGTTTTTCCAAATCTACTAGCCCACGGCTCAAACCTTAATAGTGTACATGTTGAAGGGTAAAGCAGTGGGCGAAATCCGCAGTACGGTTCCGTGCAACACCTTTACCCCACCCTGCACACCAACATTACCGGCCTAGGGTACGGCATCCCATACTACCCTACCCTAAGTCCGGGTTTTTCAAACCAACTGGCCAATGGCCACAGTCACTTAGTAGTGTGTAATGCTGGATGAGACGATGGTACATACATTTATACAATACTTCAATAATTACTAAGGTTGTCAAGGTGAATATGGCCTTCAAGGTAAACATGGCTTTTATCAGTGGTAGGACTTATCTAAATAGCATGTCATTCTAAACATTTCATGTTAAGCAAATAGCATTTCACAAATATTCATAATGAAATTATATTACTTAGATAATAGGCATGTCATGGGATTTAACAATGATCAAAAACATGTGACTTGCCTTCTTTCCGTTGCTCTTGATCAGCTTCAATCTTTACGGTCCTTCGGTTGACCAACTCGCTTGGTCCGTGCACTAGCGTAGAAAACGGAGTCCAACAGGTTCCTGCTTTGCAGAATGCAAGCTGGGAACAAAATCCAAATTAAGAACAAGAAAGAGTATAAAGAAAATAATGCGTTGGGTCGGGAGGTCGGGATCTGACGGGGTTTTATGGACGGACATGGCTAAATTTGGATACGATAGGTTTGGGATGACTAAAAGAGACATAAGTATTGTACGGATTTTGGGAATAGAAGATAGACACTTGAAATTATATGGTCGATCTTTGAATTGACAAATTAGGACTGTATCAAGATTAAATTTTGACTTAATAAAGAAATTTAATTTTTATAGAATCTGAGTGGGGTGGAATGGTGGAACTCGAAATTTAAGAATTTAAGATTGGATCTTGGTGAAATTTAATCTTTTAACAATTTAAATTTGTAAGAACGGATGCTGTATTTGCATTTAAAATATTAACTAGCTAAATGGCATATGTTTAGAATTTATGCTAATAGAAGGGTGAAATTTAAATAAATAAAATCTGAATTTATGGAAATTAACTTTATGGAGATTGAATTTATAAAGGTAGGTTTATAAAGTAATGATATTTGGATTTTTAAAATTTGAATTTGGGATAATGGGTACTAGATTTGCATTTAAAATATTCTACTGGTCAAAATGGTGTATTTTGGTATTTTTGGGAATTTTCTGGTATTTTTATTGATTTTTCTGAATTTTCTAAATCGGGTAAACAATTCGCCACAGTGTTGGGCTGGCCCGGAAATGAACAGTGCACGCGCGGGTTTGAAACCCAGCGGCGGGATGGGCCGGCCATTGGCCCAGCAGCACGCGGCCGAGAGAGAGCCCGGGCGCTCGCCCGAGGGCGACACGCGGCTAGCGCCGACGGCCCGGATTCGCAAGAAGCGAGCGGTCGGATGGATATGACTTACAGGCGTCAAGGGCGGTGATCGGTCCACGTCGCCGCCTCCTGGTCATCTTCAACCTCCGTACGGCGCTCCCGGCGGAAGACAGAGGAAATGGACCGCGGTGGCGCGCGCGAGTGGCACTAGAGAGAGAATGGTTTTGCCCGAGGGTGCGCATATATCTTAGGTTTCCATTTTGGGTCTTAGGGAAATGAATGGAAAAGTGATGGCGGTTAGCAATGGCCGGAAAGGCAGTGGCCTCCCCGACGGCATTATGGGGTTCCGGTAGGGTTTACACCTAAGTGGCTGTGTTTTCACCATCTACGGGCCCTAGGGAACATACTTGCGGTGGTGATTTAGCTCGGGGTTAGCTCAGGTAAGCTAGCCACGGTGAGGTCCTTTGGACCGGCGGCGAACTTCGTTGCCACGGCTCTAGGCTAATGCTCTCGTTCCAGGAAGTTCACCATTGTAACCAGGGATCAACATAGGCGGTACCAGCAAATGGAATCGAAATGAAATCGACGAAATCACGAGTTTAGTTTTTAGGGCTCACCGGCTCAGGGGCGTCAATTACGGGCTACTCCGGCGATGAGAGCTCAATCGGGCAAGTGAGAAGGTGCGGTGAAGGGTTTGGAGGCGATTCATAGTGGCTATTGGGTTTTATATGGCGCGCATGGCGGTTTCTACAGTGAGGGGGTTCGGCTGCGTAGGGTTCAAGCTGAGAAGGGGGATGAATGCACTGGAGCGGCGCGGAGAGGGGGAATGAACTCACTGGTGCTGCGGCCAGGGGAAGTGAACGCGAAGGAGATGGCCAGGGGAGGTGAACGCGATCGGCGGCCGATTCGCAAGGACGGTGGAGAGGCGGCTGCGTGGGCGCTGCTTGCAAGAAGAGGCCGAAGGCCAAATAAAGGGAGAAGGCGCAAATGCCAAAAAAGAGAAAGCGTATTTTCACTAGAATTTGCCAAAAAGGGAAAGAAATCCGAATTTAATCAAAATTCATAAAAATTTCAAAAACTTCAAATTTTTGGGGTGTTTCAATCTACCCCCCTTAAAAAGAATCTCGACCCCGAGATTCACCCAGACTATTGATTAGGTCAAAAACAAAAATTGTTACAGTCTGATTCCCTTCCTGAAGTTGTATCCTTTACTTTGAGTATACAACATACATCAGTTCCTGTCCTATCTGGTCATATCTGGGTTTCTCATGCCCTTTGTTGCCCATACCTGTATATCATCCTTGTGTATTGTATACTTACATAATTCTATCTTATTATACCTGTGCTCCGTTTGTTCAGGCTCTCATTACTTTTGCTTTATTACCTGTACATCTTGATGCCTCCAGAATGTACTAAGGATCTATGAAGATTGGGTTTCTGTTAGAATTAAATCCTTCAGCTCTTTTTCATCAGGTATGCAATAACGATTACGAAATGTTTGGATTCCATGCTCGTCTTTAATAAGCTTTATTGAAACTTTTTCTTGACTGTCCTCCTTAAGTTATTGTGTCCCTTTGTCTTTGTTTCATGCTGACTTAATTTGATTTTTCACCAATGGTTGAATTTCAAACGTTGCGTACATTTCCTCGTTCAACTATTATCAGATTTAGGCTCTGTATTTCTGTTAATAGTTGCGATGAATGACCAACTTTTCTGGTTACACTCTAATGAGTTCTTCGGTTGTGCATCTGCCACAACATTGGTTTCGCCTGTTAATACTGGTCTATTTTAGAATCATTAATTAGTTTTAACCATTTTTTTGTTGTTCCTGGTTCAATTCAAGTTAGGTAAAGATTACATTTCAAACCTTGGTGATCCGGGAGCATTTCAAAGTAATTACTCAATAAGTAATGCTTCCGAATTTTTAGTAAATGAATTACTGCAACTAGTTTCAAACCATGTGTGGAATAGTTCACTTCATGTGGTCATAATTGCCTTGAAGCACAAATTACGATCCTTCTTTTTTGCATCCGAGCACATTCCAACTGTTGTCTTGTAGCATCATCTTAAATTTACGATTCTTTCTTTGGATCGGGAGATATCAAGATCGGTATAGTTATCAATTTTGTTTTCAATTGGTGGCAGCTTCCTTCATTCAGAAGTCACATTTACATAATTTTGTATATATAGTTGTTGTTCTTTACACTGGGTTACAAATTAGATCCACTGGAATTGTCTTTAATACCACATAACTTTCTTATTCTTTATACTTTGTACATACAGATCTCATACACGTCCAAAGTCTTGTTACACACCTTAATTAACATAATTTACAGACATCTTCTCCAGCTTTCGGGGTCTTGCACAAAAGTACTTAATGGATTCCATTCCATTTCTTATTCCTAATAGTTGATAACATAAAACTTTCTCTATTATCCATCTTCCTTGCTACTTGACTTCATTTCATTCCTTTAGGGTGAACGTGTCTCTTCTTTAATTCTGGCTTTCTTACGGTAGAACTCCTCTTCTTCTTGGTATGGCTGGTGTGACGTTGATATCTGTCTTTTTGCTTGTTTCCTGGCTTCTTCTTTAGGTAAGGATTTCAGTGGACATCGGTCACGGTAATGCCCATCTTGTTCACAGTGAAAACATGCAGTAGAAGACTGAATCACAGGATTATGTTTCTTCCTAATCTTCACATATCCTGACAATTGTTCTTCTATAAAAAGGGCTTGATCGACTAAGGTCAAGAGGTTTGAAACTCCAGCAGTTACCATACGGCACTTCACCTCAGGTTGTAGACCTTTCATAAAATATGCCATTCTTTTGTCTTCTGTGTTGACATCTTCTTCTTGTGCATATTGAGATAAGTAATGAAATTGTTGCAAATATTTTGTGACAGACTTTTCTTCCTGTCTGAGACTGAGAAACTCTTGATATTTTTCTGTAATTACTTCAGAGGAGACATAGGTTTTCCGAAACCTCATCACAAATTCTTCCCATGTAATATTTTTCTTCTTTGGATGTATCCACTGAATAGAGTTCCACCAGGTGCTTGCTGGTTCGGTTAGTTGGTAAGTGGCAAAAAGAACTTTCTCCTTGTTTGTGCACTGGATAGTATTCATCCTTCGTTCAATATCTTGCAACCAAATGTCAGCACTTAATGGCTCTGTTGTTGCTGAGAAGATAGGTGGTTGAGTCTTCAAGAAAGTGGCAAACTTGATTGCAGTTGCACTTGAGGTCGACGTCGATTCTTTTGATGGCATTTTGTTAATAAGCTGTTGTTTTAAGATCCTGGCTGGTTCTTGTTCTTCTTCAATCTGATTCTTCTTTATGACAATTTGAGTTCTCATTTTCATAGGCTGCTCTTCACGATTTCTTCTCTTTATCTAATGTATAGATCTTTAACTTGCTCAGCGGAATACTGCACCCAAAACTTAGGAATCAGTTCTGTAACATTTTTGGGCTAGCAAGGAAAAGTAAGACGAATTCAAGATAAGAGCAAGTAGTAGGAAAGGAATAAGCTGGATGAAAGTAAATGTTTTCCCTGATTGCTTCCTGAAATATTATTTTTCCCTTTCTATACACCTACAAGGGTAATCCAACATTTTCTAACATCCCATACCAATCATGGAATTAATTCCCTCCTATCTTATTTTTACTTGCAAGTTTAAAATCCAACGATCGTACTAATTCATCTTCTATTTCCTGTTATCTATGTCTATGCTACTTCCTTCAATTGATTGCTCTTAGTACCATTGCTGTCTAAAAATTCAACCAAACATCTTCATTTATTTGATCTTCTAGATGTATAATTTTTATTACCATATTCCTAACTTCATTAATTCAACCTTGGCTACCTAGCTTCAACCTAAGTCCCGATTTTAATCACAACCTTATAGATCTGACTTCAGGTCTTTGGTAACCTAACATCTTTATTTTTAAGTCCACCGATACTATTTACATCATAACTTGCCTTAGAAATCCGATTCCTCCTGTCATTGTTTCATAATCTCAATATGCTCATTTAATCATCAACTAAAGCTCGTATTATCTACTTCTAAACTAATTCATTATTTTAAGTCTACCAAGATTAATATTGTAGTCAGGTTTGCAATCTAACTATTACTCTTATTAATATCCACTATGAACAATATTATTGATCAAGTTTAAAATCCAACCATTACATTCTCCACTTCTTCCAAGATTCAGCTTATCCTTTTATTTAGTTAATCCGATCCAACAGATTTCATCGTTTTATCCACTTAACATTCACACTATTAATTCTTCCTGATAATCAAACCTAACTCTTCTAACACCTTTGATTATTCATCATGTCATAATTCAATTCTTTATAGGTTCATCTATCCTCTCATAATTCTTCTGGATGGAATTTTAACTTATTCATTGCCATCAGGGATTTGCATTTAAGTCCTTCCAAGACTTAGAGCTTGATGGTGAGAGAAGAGCAAGAACAGAAGAATATAGGTACGATCTGAGACGAAGTAAGGTAGGAGCAGAAAAGCTTTCCACACATATTTTACTTAAAATCAGAAATTAATTTTGCACAAATTGCTTATATAGCAGCCTAATAGGCTAGTAGTGCAATTTGGCTATTATTACAATCAGAAAAATTTCGTCTACTCAAATGGTCTTTTACCCGTTGTCTCAAGGGAATCAAACGGGCATTATGTACTAACTATTCGAACGGTGACCTCAACTTTTCAAAAGGAAAAGTTTTGGTCAGGGCATTCGTGCTATCCTTCTTAACACCATCCTTAGCACTTCTACTAAAGTTAGTTTTCGTTCCATTTGGTCAAAGACTAACAGTAAGAAATTAGTCTAACCGACTACTCGTATTTTTGAGCTTTTGACAAATCCAAAACAAAAACTTTTAATGTATGTCTAAGGAAGATAAGGTAGACATAGGAAGAATGAGACAGCAATATTACTTATGATTTTTGAAATCCTTTTATATCAGAAATTATGATTTTGTAAAATCGTTTCCTATCAAGACCAAACCTACACTTAGGGTTATAACCTACAGTCAAGCATAGCTCTGATACCATTTGTAACGCCCCCGACTTTTGGGAACAGGGACGTCGTACGGCCCGCAACAGCCCAGGAGTTCTGTTGCGGCTTAACAGTGTATCAAGCCTGCTCACGCACAGATAAAACGAGTTAATTTGATTGAAATAAGACCTAATGGCCAATTTTAATAACAATACGGGCGTCCAAGCCCAAAATGTAACTTACACACAAGAAAAGACGAAGAAAACTCCACAGAACACCGAGTGCGGTCGTAACCTAACACGAAGTCTTGATTTGCTTTCTTTCCTTCGATATCTGTTGAGAAAGATTATGCAAGCTCGAGTACTCCAACCCGTACTCAAGAAATCACATGTGGAAAATAATATATAGCTATATGCCAGGATTATCTAGGGATGGGAGTATAGTTGTTTTATTAAAAGGTGGATGCAATTTTATTTGCAAACAAAGAAAACTTTAAAACAATTGCTCCTAAAGCTCAGGGGGTTTTCTGTTATCAGATAAAGTCTCATCATTACTCAAATTAACAACATCAGAAACACTACTTATGCCTTGTTGTTGGAATCACCCAATTAACACAACTTCATTAATCGGAAGCACGGCGTATTCGAATACCATTTATTTCACTCTGCAGAGCTGCCCTACTTTACCCACAAGATTTCTTAATTCCACGTCTGACATTAAGAAAACAAGGCTTTTCGCTGCTCAATTCTTTATATAGTCTCTACCTAGTAGGCCTCCCAGTAAGCTCAGGCTACTCCTGACTTACCTTAGCCTACTATTGTGCGGCTCAAAATAAATAACCACTTCCATACGGCCCTTCTTACCCCTTCCGTATGGACTCGCACCTTGCCTCCAACCTGCTTTTGTAGAGGTTCAATCGATTTTGAGCAGGTACTAGACCAGGGTTGACGTATCAACACTTGTAGTTGAGCGATCACTGTGTCTCTTACTTAGCACAAGGTTCTTGTCCTTATGGTTTTTCCTTAGGTCCGCAACCTCCATCTCAGGGTAAAGCGGTGGGCGAAAACCGCCGCACGATTTCCCACAACACCCTTACCCCCAACTGTGCACACCGGCACCTCCGCTCTAGGGCACGCTCACCCTATATCGGGTTTTTCCAAATCTACTAGCCCACGGCTCAAACCTTAATAGTGTACATGTTGAAGGGTAAAGCAGTGGGCGAAATCCGCAGTACGGTTCCGTGCAACACCTTTACCCCACCCTGCACACCAACATTACCGGCCTAGGGTACGGCATCCCATACTACCCTACCCTAAGTCCGGGTTTTTCAAACCAACTGGCCAATGGCCACAGTCACTTAGTAGTGTGTAATGCTGGATGAGACGATGGTACATACATTTATACAATACTTCAATAATTACTAAGGTTGTCAAGGTGAATATGGCCTTCAAGGTAAACATGGCTTTTATCAGTGGTAGGACTTATCTAAATAGCATGTCATTCTAAACATTTCATGTTAAGCAAATAGCATTTCACAAATATTCATAATGAAATTATATTACTTAGATAATAGGCATGTCATGGGATTTAACAATGATCAAAAACATGTGACTTGCCTTCTTTCCGTTGCTCTTGATCAGCTTCAATCTTTACGGTCCTTGCTTGACCAACTCGCTTGGTCCGTGCACTAGCGTAGAAAACGAGTCCAACGTGTTCTGCTGCGAGAATGCAAGCTGGGAACAAAATCCAAATTAAGAGCAAGAAAGAGTATAAAGAAAATAATGCGTTGGGTCGGGAGGTCGGGATCTGACGGGGTTTTATGGACGGACATGGCTAAATTTGGATACGATAGGCTTGGGATGACTAAAAGAGACATAAGTATTGTACGGATTTTGGGAATAGAAGATAGACACTTGAAATTATATGGTCGATCTTTGAATTGACAAATTAGGATTGTATCAAGATTAAATTTTGACTTAATAAAGAAATTTAATTTTTATAGAATCTGAGTGCGGTGGAATGGTGGAACTCGAAATTTAAGAATTTAAGATTGGATCTTGGTGAAATTTAATCTTTTAACAATTTAAATTTGTAAGAATGGATGCTGTATTTGCATTTAAAATATTAACTAGCTAAATGGCATATGTTTAGAATTTATGCTAATAGAAGGGTGAAATTTAAATAAATAAAATCTGAATTTATGGAAATTAACTTTATGGAGATTGAATTTATAAAGGTAGGTTTATAAAGTAATGATATTTGGATTTTTAAAATTTGAATTTGGGATAATGGGTACTAGATTTGCATTTAAAATATTCTACTGGTCAAAATGGTGTATTTTGGTATTTTTGGGAATTTTCTGGATTTTCTGGTATTTTTATTGATTTTTCTGAATTTTCTAAATCGGGTAAACAATTCGCCACAGTGTTGGGCTGGCCCGGAAATGAACAGTGCACGCGCGGGTTTGAAACCCAGCGGGATGGGCCGCCATTGGCCCAAGAAGACGCGCCGAGAGAGCCCAGCGCGCTAGCGGCGCCGCCGAGGGCGACACGCGGCTAGCGCCGACGGCTCGGATTCGCAAGAAGCGAGCGGTCGGATGGATATGACTTACGGGCGTCAAGGGCGGTGATCGGTCCACGTCGCCGCCTCCTGGTCATCTTCAACCTCCGGACGGCGCTCCCGGCGGAAGACAGAGGAAATGGACCGCGGTGGCGCGGCGGCGACAGGGCACTAGAGAGAGAATGGTTTTGCCCGAGGGTGCGCATATATCTTAGGTTTCCATTTTGGGTCTTAGGGAAATGAATGGAAAAGTGATGGCGGTTAGCAATGGCGGAAAGCGATGGCCTCCCGACGGCATTATGGGGTTCCGGTAGGGTTTACACCTAAGTGGCTGTGTTTTCACCATCTACGGGCCCTAGGGAACATACTTGCGGTGGTGATTTAGCTCGGGGTTAGCTCAGGTAAGCTAGCCACGGTGAGGTCCTTTGGACCGGCGGCGAACTTCGTTGCCACGGCTCTAGGCTAATGCTCTCGTTCCAGGAAGTTCACCATTGTAACTAGGGATCAACATAGGCGGTACCAGCAAATGGAATCGAAATGAAATCGACGAAATCACGAGTTTAGTTTTTAGGGCTCACCGGCTCAGGGGCGTCAATTACGGGCTACTCCGGCGACGAGAGCTCAATCGGGCAAGTGAGAAGGTGCGGTGAAGGGTTTGGAGGCGATTCATAGTGGCTATTGGGTTTTATATGGCACGCATGGCGGTTTCTACAGTGAGGGGGTTCGGCTGCGTAGGGTTCAAGCTGAGAAGGGGGATGAATGCACTGGAGCGGCGCGGAGAGGGGGAATGAACTCACTGGTGCTGCGGCCAGGGGAAGTGAACGCGAAGGAGATGGCCAGGGGAGGTGAACGCGATCGGCGGCCGATTCGCAAGGACGGTGGAGAGGCGCTGCGTGCGGGCGCCTGCGCGAAGAAGAGGCCGAAAGGCCAAATAAAGGGAGAAGGCGCAAATGCCAAAAAAGAGAAAGCGTATTTTCACTAGAATTTGCCAAAAAGGGAAAGAAATCCGAATTTAATCAAAATTCATAAAAATTTCAAAAACTTCAAATTTTTGGGGTGTTTCAATGTCCGTGTCCGCGTCCGCCTCTGGACGAGTCGCCTTGGTCTGCGCGATGGTCTCCATGAGGACGCTGAGTGAGAGCTCGAACAGCCTCCGCTTCAGCTGGATGCGCGCGGCGCCGCTGGGGGCGACAGCGGCGGCTCGGTACATCCGCCTTACCATGGCGCGCACGGCGCACCTCGTCGGAGATGAGGCCAGACATGCAGCTGACGCGGTGCGCCGAGAGGAGCTGCACGGCGGCGATGCGGCGGAGGTTGCGCCAATAAGGGCCGTAGCTGGACGTGGCGAGCATGGTGCCGTTGAAGGACACGAGCAGCTGGGAGGGGAACCGCGGGCGGTTGGCGAAGGACACGTCGTGCTCTGTGAAGCACTCCCTGGCGCACGCCGGCGAGGACACGACCACGGTGTTGCGCGAGCCGAGGCGCAGGAAGAAGACCAGGCCGTGCCGCGCGGGCCGCGCGGCGAGGCGGGACAGCGCTGCGTGGAACGGATTCTCGACGAGGTGGAGGTGCCCGAGGAACGGGATGGCCGGAGGGCTCGGCGGCAGCTGTACGCCCTTGTTCTTGCCATTGCTCTTGCCGCCGCCGCCGCGGCCCACGAGGTAGTGGAGCAAGAAGAGGAAGGCGAAGGAGAGGATGGCAATGTAGGCCTTATCCATGGTTGGGAAACAGATGTTTCAGGTCGCAAGTTGGTGGATGTACTTGGCGCCATCCTGCATGGCAGCCTATATATCGACCGGAACATGTGCATCTAGAAGGCTTAAGCTTGCGGTACAATTTTGCGTGGTTCGTGCGCAATCGCTGACGTCTGTGTTAAGTGATGGCCTCACTCACGGAGCCGATCTCGTTGGATTGGTGATTCCTTTTCTTGCGAAGGCCGACTCGTACTGAGTGATCAGAGTTACTTTGGAAACAAGAAACTCGCCACTCGCGAGGATTTAGTCCTAGTCCCCATTAACCTATCTATTATACTCTTGACGGGTCCTTTACAGCTGTTAAAAATAAAAGGAACACGCTAAATTTTCTTACAAAAATATAATATCTCTGTTAGACCTTAACTAAGTTAAACTATAGTAGCCATTGAATGTTATTATTAAAAAAATCCAACTATCTATCTAGCGTATCCGAATTATTGCGGACTAGATTAAAAGAAAGAGTCCATATCAAGTACAATAAAAATAACATAAATTCTAGAAACAAAAGGAAATTAGCCATTTGATTTTTCAAATAGATGCCACGCCCGTGCTACAGCCACCCGCAGCCTTTGCTAAGAACACGGTGTGCGCGTTCGGGTCGGTGGCGTCGCACATAGTATGTGCAAATAGATGTGCGTCCGCTAGTCTAGGCCAATCAGAGAATAAAGCTTGACTAGCCGAGTGGCCGTTTGTTGCCATGGATTAAAAATAAATGATATCATAGGTTCTAAACCTTAAAAACAAATAATGGAAGTTTCCAAGTATACATAGTGTGAAAAAGCACATCTAAATAAACGTATACCTTGAAAATTTCAAGTGGAAAGGAAAAATAAATAATATTTTCTCAATTATTTTCCTGCAGACATAATGTAGCTACTGCCCATTTTAGGGCTAAAAAAATAATTCTGAACACAAAACACATAGACATCAAGAAGGTCAGGCCATTTTGGGGTTAAAAAGGGCTAAGTTCACACCCTGTCAAGTGTTAACTAAGATTGATGGAATGTTAAAAAAATAAAAATTTACGAAATATCAACAGTGATATATATATATATCCCTGCACATCTTGGGAGAAGAAAAAAAATCCAGCTCTCAAATGGGAACAAAGGCCAACAAAGCCCAGTTGGGTTGCTAACCTGCTATCTAGTGTTACCTGGACATAGACACAGTGTCCAATTCAACAAACTTAAAAAAATTATGATTCTTCTATATATAAATAAAAGAGTAAATTATACTTTATATCGGGTAACTTGTCGCTTATTTCACTTTACACTAGAGTTAACCCATACTTTCACTTTGCACCAGGGTAGATCAAATAAATTTTCGTTTTATACTAGCCTAACCTTGCAAAGTAAAATATTTTTTTTCAAGAATATGCAAAAGCTTTGGGTGCCAAAGTTTAAAATGTTTTGTAACTCATTTATTAATTAGCTTCCTCTCTTATGCAACGCTGTCGCACCTAGTAGGAAAGCTAATGGAGTGAAAATTGAGTTAACCTGACATGCACACACCTGGGTCCAATGGAATTATCCATTTTGCTGTTTCAGGTAGCTAGGCGGCAGCCTGCATGGCAGCATATAGGCATGTGGATGAGTGTAGCAGATCTGGAAGGTTTCGCTTCTAGTACAATTTCGCATGCGCAATTGCTGACGTCTATGGGACCGTGACATGGTGCATGCTGCAGAGATTTGGATCCGTATTGCATGTACGCGGAAGTGTAGGTTACTCGCGCATCGATCTTGTCTCGTCCCGTGGGTTGGATGTAGGGTGAAAACGGATTGGATTCGGATGGATATTGTTGTTACTATATTCTAACTCATATTTTTTCTTCGGATTCGGTATCAATCGGATTCGGTACCAATCGGATTCGGTGTCGGATCGGTCGGGATTAACCCAATTCGTTTGTACCTCTACTTGTTTGTAAGGAATGCATACAGTGCAGTAAATGGAGTAGGACGCGCTGACTTGATGTTACTATTTAATAGCTGATGTGGAAGATTTTATTTTACCATTACAAAAGAAAATGAAACGTCAAATAGTAGCACTAACCTGAAATCATACTTGAAGACGTATCGGATTCGGACGGATATTGCTGTTACCATATCCTAACCCATATTTTTTTCTCCGGATTCGGTACCAATCGGATTCGGTACCAATCGGATTCGGTGCCGGATCGATCAGGATTAATCCGACCTGTTTTCACCCCTAGTTGGATGTCACCAGCGTGATTTGCTATCGTTTATCGAGCTTGCAAAGCCCAACTCGTACTGCGAGATCTGTACTACTTGCATCAGGCTTTGACCATTCGGCGAACGTTGCGCGCCCTACCAGAAAAATTTAGAGAACATTTAATCATAGGAAGAAATACGAAGAAGTCCGCATATTACACCTGAATTTTGCTCTAAGGTGTTTTCAATGTCATAAACAATCAAACTAAATATTTAACCTTTTGAACTTTGTAATCCAATTCGAATAACATCCTGACCCGATTTTAAAGGGTGATATTGCCCACATGGTGCGATAAGTAAGTGATTTTATCACGTAAGATGATACTTTAGTCAAGTTTAGATGAATTAACAGATGGAACTCATAGGACCTTTTCCCTCAATCGAAATAGAGATGGGGAGCTACAAGGGGCAGTGTCCATGGAAGCGCATGGGAGCTCGATAGGGGAGAAGCTCCTATGAGTCCTACCTGTCATTCATCTAAACTTGATCAGCATGTCATTCTATATGACAAAATTGTTCACACATCGTACCACACGGCAATATCGCTATGTGAAACTGGATCAGGATATTATTTGAATCAGATTATAAAGTTTGGGATGTCAAATATCTGGTTTCATAGTATGAGAGTGTGTGTATAGAAACACTAACCAGCGCGTAGGTGTAAAGTATGCGGGAAAGTTACTGACGTTTGTGAATAAAGTTACCATCGATTCTGAATTAAGTTATTGCCAAACATTTACAGTGATGGAAAGTTACTGATGTTTCTGAATGAAGTTACCATCTATGGCGAGTAAAGTTACTGCTGATGCTCATAGTACACAGCCGATGGTAACTTTCTTCACAGCCGGTGATAACTTTTCTCACAACTGGTGATAATTTTTTGGAACACAAAATTGCGTGCACAGAATGCGCAGATGCAGAATAGCGCTGTCGTATACACTCGCACACATATAGTATAAATAACAGAGGCACCATGGTGCCCAGGCTCTATGATTGAGACTTTCCATCCATGATTGATTCAACATGCTAAATCAATGATTTCCTTTGCAAATCGATGCCTTTTCAAATTAATAAATATTAACGGGTTTGCTTGATTATTGCACTTGCACGCATCTAAAAGCAATCCAAAGGCAGGAAAATTTGGTGCCCAGGCACCATGGTACCCCATTTCAGCGTCCTATATATATACACACACATTTATGTATATATGCGTATATATATATGTGTATATGTGCATATGTATATGTGTGTGTATATGACGAGGATATAATAATCCTCTAATTATTAGTTGTAAATCTTACTGCGACTACTCCTTGGTCGTATGTCTCTCTACGACCATATAGTCGTAAGTCTTTTTGCGACTACTCTTTGGTCAAAAGTCTCTCTACGACTACACAATCGTAAGTCTCTCTACGACCACATAGTTGTAAGTCTTACTGCGACTACTCCTTGGTCGTAGATCTCTCTACGACCATATAGTCATAAGTCTTACTGCGACTACTCCTTGGTCGTAGGTCTGTCTACGACCATATAGTCATAAGTCTTACTGCGACTACTCCTTGGTCGTAGGTCTGTCTATGACCATATAGTTGTAAGTCCTGCTGCGACTACTCCTTGGTCGTAGGTTTCTCTACGACTATATAGTCGTAAGTTTTACCACGACTACTTCTTGGTCGTAGGTCTCTCTACGACTACATAGTCGTAAGTCTTACTATGACTACTACTTGGTCGTAAGTCTTTCTTCGACCATGTACTCATAAGATGTCCTACGACCTGGTCATAGACTTTTCTACGAATAGCCTATCTAGTGCCTCGTAGAGTCGCTAGACAAGATGGTTAGAACATGCGCTTATCTCTAATAACTGCACATAATCTCCCTCTGACAACAACCGTTGTATGGCGAACCACCTCCACATCTCTCTAACAATAACCTCCGTTGGGTGGTTATCTCTTGAACCAATAAGATGTCTTTTGGCGCAAGATAACTGCCGTCATTTGGTCAACTATATAAGGATTATGCCGGAGAAGAGAAGAGAGAAGGTAGATCCAAGCAAGAGATAGTGCAAGGCATTTCTCATTACATACTCTGTAATTTTCCTCTCTGAGCAATAGCAACACAGGATGTAGGGTTATTATTCTCCTAGGAGAAGACTTGAACCTGTATAAAAATTTCCATGTTTTCCTTCTGCATTACAAGATTTTAATGATAAGAGTTTCCCCCAAATCCAAATATATCATATGTAAGATCGGTATTAAAACACCAACAGTTGGCGTTGTCCGTGTGGATCGTCTTCTTCCAAGATCCTAGTAATTTTCTAACCTGCAAGTTCTCTTTCTCCTGATATCCTCATGGCAGGGGAGTGAAACGAGGAGAATTGGTACGACTTGGCCGAATATGCAGACCTCGACATGGATGCTTGCTACGAGTTCGAGCTGACGATGCAATCCTCCGACGATGGAAGTCTCCTTGGAAATCTGTCATGGAACCTCAGAGATCCCACTGTAGGAAAGGCTGATAAGGGATCTAAATCCCCTACAATAGTATGCCCAATGGAGGACTCACTCCCTCAAGTCGCAAGGGTCAACCTGACCATGATGAGGACTTGCAACGTGGCAATGGGCCCGCCTCAAGTGTTCGAGTCCCACAGTGACACCCCGAGCAGTTTTAGCGAGCCCTGGAATTTGCCAATCTGAGAATCCATCGCCAACTGGTGGTGGTGACTCTCCGGTCGAATCAAGAAAGAGAATGGGTAGGCACTCTTCACGTTCGCCTGTATTTTTACAAGGAACAATCAGACCGGGGGCAGTTATAACCCATAATTCCCTTACTTGGCATGGTTTATTCCTGGCCGCGAGGCAATCTCGCTCGATGATTCTTTAGATGAGGGGCCTCCCCAGAAGTGGAGATTCTAGAGAGGAGGTCTTTGCCTTGCCCGTAGATCTTCATCACCCTCTCAGAGGAAGGCCTGAGGATGCTTCCCGCCGATCACACTCTCCTGCCTCTTATGAGGTTGGTGAGGAGACCTCCAGTGATGAGCCCGATCAGTACTCTGATGAGCGTGGGAGAAATCCTAGAAATATTCGCTCTCCTGTGAGGTAACCCCAACTAGCGTAAGGGATCAAGGATCCTGAGACCACTCGAAGAAGTCGACTAGCTACCTAGAGGTCTTTGCCTGGGCGTGTCCAGTACCAGTCTGAAGAGGCTCGAGAGCTTCAACGGATCAGTGACTTGCTCGAAAACCCGACTCAAGAGCTTGCTCGAGCACCGGGCTACGACCACTTCACTAAAGGTATTGCGTAAAGACTCCACGATCTGATTGCCAGACTCAAGCACCCTCACTAATGTAACTACGAGAATCAGCAATGTATGACTGCATCTAGTCGATCACAAAACTAATCTAGTTGGGTTTGGCATGATGATAGGGCGCGTCGGACTCCCAATCGCAATACTAGTTGGAGGAGAATACCTCAAATGGCTCCAGATCTGTAAGTTGATGCTCGGTCACCGCTTGAAGCAAGGAATCTACAACAGCAGATGCAGTACAAGGAGTGCTACCCTCATGTGGACGAGACCTATTATAGGTCAGATCCACTGACCATTGGCCATCACCAAGTACGATCGCCCGACGATGTCAATTACCCTTTCCCGCAAAGGAGACACCTTTTCGAGACGCTCGTCATCAAAAATATTGCCTTTGTCAGGAAGGTCTTTGGGATGTGGGACCTGGATCGAAGCTCGACCAGAAGAAGATCCCTATACAAATGTAGGGTTGAAAAATGCAAAGAAGATGTTAGGTTCTTCTTCTTCTTCTCCAGCCGTACCTTCTCGAAAACAAAGAGGAACATCCTCGATGACCTCTCCTTCGACACGGCGATCAAAAGGATTTTCAATCCCTCGATCAAGTACTTCTACCCTTTCCTCTGCCATTTGTATTCCTTTTGCTACGACCGCTTTTGTGGTCGTAGTCTTTGCAGCTTCGGTAGCAACCTCTATTTCTACTGTTGTCATTTCCTCGACCACCTTCTCCACCGCGTCTTCGATCGTGGGTAGAGCCACGGGGGGCTTCTCGGTAGAAGCTTCCTTAGGTAGTGGAGAGGCCGAGCTAGAATTGTGAAAAGTGACTTGGCATTTGAGGAGACATAAAGGTAAAATGGAATATTTATACTTATATTTTCATACCTTAGCATCATAACCTTGGGTGTGAATTTAGAAGAAACCCTTTCAGAGATTGGTTTCTTCGACTTCTTTTCTTTGACCACGTTTGGTCGTCGACAAATGAGGACTTCTTCGACCACGTCTGGTCAAAAGTCCTAAGCACCTTCGACCACATCTAATCGAAGGTTTGGAGCAAGAGCTGCTTCTCCTACTCCTACCTACCCCTCCTGATGGTCGATGTCAGTTTTGACCACCAGGGCAGCCTCCTTTTCAATCATAGGATCAGCTGTCGTGACAGTCTCCTTCACTTGTGATACTCATGTTCACAATGAAATATTGAATAGAAGCGTTCCAGGAAGTCGGGAAAGAATGGCAAGGGGAACAACAACACTTGTGCTCCCCTTATCCTTATCGATTGTCTTAACCAGTCGACGTCTCTTGGCTGGAGAAGCCTTAGTTTTTTCTACTTCTCTAACCACCATCAATTCGATTCCTTAGACGTCTTGACGATAGTTCATGCCTACACTCTGCGAAAGAGAAAAATGCTTCTTAGTCGCACCTTATGACTATGTAAGCCTGAAGATAAAATTGGTTCTTCGATTACCTTTAGGCGCTCTTCTTTCTCTTTGGCGGATACGGCCACCAGAATATGAGGGGCCTCCATCTCAAGCAATAGAGCCTTCTCACACATAGTCTTAACTCGAGAGTTTATTTCTTCCAACTCGAGGTTTGTTTATTCAGACATGATAATCGATAAACAATACTCAAAAAGAAAGAAAGAAAGAATAATCTTATTACAAACAAGAGTTCGAGTATCACTTACTGTTCTCATATTCTCGGGTTGGGTCTGAGATTCCTGAGTACATCCACATAGGATGTGTGTGTCACTTCAGGGGGCTGATGCGACGCGTCTTTCACCACATGCCAGCCCGTGAGACCATTGTCCCTCGGCGCTTTGATGGTTGAGATGTAGGGGGCTATTCTCGTAAGGTCTTTGGGAGCTGAATTCCAAAAGTTGTTCTTCTCTGCAGCCTTCCCCATGAAAGAAAGGCTGATTTCACTGGTCGTCTCCTAGTAAAACCACTTCTTCTTCCAACTCAGCCAAGACCAAGTGAACATGGAGATGTAAAGCTCCGCCTTCCCATCATGGAGCCTCAGACCACAGCTCCCGATGATCCTGGTTTGCTGGCTAATTTTGTAGTAATACCAAAAGAGCTCCAAATCTGGCATGATACCCAGATACACCTTGCACAGATACACGAAGACGCTGAGCATCGTGATCGAATTAGGAACCAAGTTCACCAATTCGACCTTGAATACTCGAGTATGACCGTGAGGAAGGGGTGAGCTGGGAGATAAAGACCACACTCACAGTAGGCCTGAAACATCAGAATTTCACTAACCTGCCTCGATGGAAAGAAAGAAATGCCCAGAGAAATTTTAGTGTAAGAGGGGGAGTTTTTCTTTGTGAAAAACCTATCAAGTGTTTTGGGCTTACTTAAGCAAAACTGGAAAAGTATAAATATTGAGAAAATTATTTTATCTATTTTCCCAAAACTATTTTATGGATCTTGTGAATGAACATGTTTTATTCTCATTTGCTTCACTTCGTATTCATGCTGAACATTCATAATTTTGCATTATTTTAAGTAGTTTTGTGATTTATGTGTCTTTAAGTGTGCTCATAATTTGAGGAAGTCATAATAATAATTTTTGGTCCTTCATTGTTGATCTATACTGACAAATTTTCTCAGATTTATTGGTCATTTATAAGCCAGTTTTTCAGATAACCTTTGAAGCTTAATTGAAATGTTAGAGTTTAAAAATCTGCAGCTTCAAATTTGAGTGTGGTTCAAATGCCAAAAGGGGGAGAACTTCAAAAGCCTTCAAGGCGCTTTCATGAGTAAGATTATTTGAATGTGTTTCAAATATTTATTCCTTTAATTACGTTAAATTCCCTCTTGGTCATATGTATATATTTTCATACTCTTTATGGCCAAAATTAAGTTGAAATAATTCGTATCAAGCTCTATATGTCGAAAAGACTCTAGTTTAGTTTCACCCTCTTCCTTGCTTTTTTAATACTTTTTGGTGATCAATGCCAAAAGAGATTATAAGTTCAAGCTCAATTAAGTTGGTTTTTTGTGGTAATGATAAATACAATTGTGAGACTAATTTATTTATCAACTATGATATTACCTAGTCTCATGCGGATGTGATAATGACAAATGCAATTGTGAGACTAACATGTATATTGATTATGATATTAGTTAGTCTCATTTGGATGAAGTTAAAAACATTGATGTATGCATTCTACATCATATTCTTATATCTTAGTGTATTTCTTGGATTCAAAATATATATTGAACTTCATAAATAGTCAAACTTGAATATCTGCATATGCTTCCATTATACATTTTGTATGCACATATCTAGGGAAAGTTCACTCTATATTTTAAGGTTTCATAAGTATTGATTCATGTTTATCTTTCAACACATATTAAGGATCTTTACTTTGAAACATATTCATTGAGTACATATATATAGCTTGTATAGTTTTTACCCATAATCGTGTTGTCATCTAGTTCCTCTGTTATATGTTAATGGTTGGGTGATTAAGGACAACTGGATGAGTAAGATTTGCTTTAACAGTTTATTTTAAAGTATACAAGTGTTGTGTACATGTTGTATATACACAAATCAATTTCTATCTTATTACTTGTTGAGATTGTCATGAATTACCAAAAAGAAAATGTTGTAGAATCTAGTCCCTCCATTATGAGTTAATGGTGAAGTTTTGGGAATTGATGATAATTGATTTGTGGACTAATATTTTCCATGAATTGGATGAATAGGTTAGGTTCCAGAAATGAGCATAAGTTGGGATGACTTCATGGGTTGAATATCATCAAGTTAAGTGAATGATGCATTATGAGTTGATGCATATCCAAGAGGAGATGATCATGAGTTGGTCATCAAGTTCAAGTGAAGGATATATCATGGATTGATGCATATTAAGACAATGACCTAAGGCAAAGGTATGACTAGTTAGGGCTAAGGATGTGTTCCTAATCTTTTACCGATCTTGGTGTTCGGTTGGAAGACCGGATTGTTAGTATAGGTTGTCGTACTATTAGGAGGGGTTATGTCTAGTAGCTTGAGTCTCATCATATGTTGATAACTCAATCTCACTTGTTCTAACTCTCCGTAGCATGATGTCTATATTTGCGAATGTGTTTTGCAAGTAGTTGTGGTTCATATGTTGAATCCTTGCAACATGGGACTACACATTGCGAATATATTTTGCAAGTGTTTGAAGTCCATATTTTCTACTTCTTATAGTATGAGGCTTATGTTTGCAAATTTGTTTCGCAAATGGTTGAAACTCATATGTAATCCTTGTGTCATGATTACAAAAGTTTGCATACGTGTTTTGCAACTTGTTGGAAATTATGTTTGATCCTTGTGTGCATGATACTATATTTTACAAATATGTTTTGCAAAATCTATTAAAGTATATGCTCTTGTCAGGACAATCGGAACTGCCGTAGTGTTGTTGTGTGCGGTACTACCACTAAACAGAATTACCGGCGTTCAGATCGCGATACTATTGTGTTCGATGGTGGTCGAAAGATCATAGTGGTTGAACTAAGGTGGTCAGAGATCAACGTAGTCGAAGACTGACGTGGTAGAATCGACGCGGTTGAGATCTGTGTGATCAAAGCTAGTGTGGTCGAAATTGACTTGGTTGAGGTCTGTGTAATTGACATGCGTCATATTTGCATTCATTTACCTGTCATTTTACCCTCACATTATTCGCATTTTGGGACCATTTATCATCATTTGCACTATTTTCTATATTTAATTGCTCGAAATGGACTATTTTACATTTTTTTTGTATTTTACTGCAGGCCGGCGCGATCTAGGCGCATAAACGACAAATATGGACTGCTCCGTACAGTTGTACGCATCGTCACGAACGCGTGGGATTTTTCCGCGCTGAAAACGGAGCTCCGAAAGGGCCAGAACAGAAGAAATCCAATGGGAAAATGACCTAATTGTAAACCCTAGAAACTTGGAGGGCTAAAATGCAAAATTGCCAAATCCCCAATTCCTCAAAAGCCGCCGCCGCCGCCTGGAGAACCTGAGCCTGGTTTTCTCTTTTTCTCCCCTAACCATCCTTTGCTCCTCTCCTCCCCTTGCTCCGGCACCGGCGAGGGCCGAGCCAAACCTCGCCGGCGACCACCTCTCTCCACCCGCAGCTCTCCCTTCTCCGCTTCCCCCCTTGCCTTACTTCTCCACCGGTGCGCCTCCCTTCGCCACCTTCTTCCACCACCGCTCCTCCGTCTCTTGCCATCCCCCACCAGTGCGCTCCGTCGGCAGCTCTCCTCCACCGCGCCACCACGTCCTCCCCGCTCCTCGACCCTTCCACCTCCGGCGATCCCTTCTCAGTTTGGCCGCCACCCTCTCCAGCCGCCGCTCCAAACCCTGCTGCCTCTCCTCTCCTCCCTCCTTCTCTACCTCCGGTCGGCGCCGCCGCCCCATCAACCGATCCGAGCCCACTTCTTCTCTTCACCTGAGCGCCGCCCCTACGCCATCATTGTCGGCCAACCGTGCCACCAAGCGCCGGGCCGCCGCGACTTCTTCACCCCACCACTGCTTCTACTACTCCATCGCCACCGACGCCGACGATCTCCGACAACAATTTCTTCCACCGACCGCCCTGCTTCCTCTTCACCGAGCTGGACGGCATCGACGGCCACTGCTTCCTCTACGGCGCTGCCTCTAATCTCTCCTCTGCTACTTCTACCCCATTAGGTTGAATCCTTCCCAAATCTTCTATTCTGATTACTGTTGATGTTGATTATCCTGTTCATTACAGACTTTGTGAATTGTGAATGTTAATCTGGTATTGTGAATTTGGTTGATATCTCTGTGTGATGGTGAATTATGCACTGATGAATGCTTGTGCTCACTGAGATGTTATTTGAGATCAGTGAATATTCTGTTATTGGAAATTGGTTCTGCTTGTTTGTGATCAGTTCCTGTGTAGGGTTTGCCCTATGTTAGTGTAGTTGTTATTGTTAATTTGTATTAGTGTTAGTTGTGTTGCACGATTTAGCGATTCGACGACCGTCTTCCTACCCTTGCCGTCTCGACCTCCCCTTGCTTCTAGACTCTCTCTTTTCTTCTCTCTACGGTCTGTCGATAGTTAAGACGTGCGTTCGTTTGTCATAGTCATGTGTTTGTCGTGTGCCGTCGTCGTCTAGTTAGCTATCGATCGTTTTCTCCCTCGTTCTCTCTCGACTCTCTCCGTGCTTCTAAACTCCCCCAGTGCTTCTCGACTTCCTCTTTCTGTCAAGCGATCGGTGGTTATTTAGGTCGTCGGTCGGTAGTTGCTTTCGTCGTGTAGTCGTCATTGTAGTTCGTGTGTGTGTTCGTTCGTTTAGTCTCTTGTCGTGTAGTTCGTTCGGTCGTACGACGTCCATTCGTACGGTCGTTCGTTTCGTCGTTATTGGATAGATCGTCTGGTCGTTTTAGTCGTTTAGTTTAGTTTTCTCCCCCGTTTCGTTTGACCTAGCTTTAGCTGAGCATCGGTAGCCTCAGTCTAGTCCCTGTGGAGAACACGACACTCGCCGCTATTTCAGTGGCAACCCGTGCACTTGCGGGTGTGCTATTTTTGCACGATCAAGCATTTTTCAAAACCAATGTGGTCAAAACTGAAGTGGTCGAGACCTATGTGGTCAAAACCGACGTGGTTGAAGATCGACATGGTCGGGATCTATGTGGTTGAAACTAACGTGGTCGGATACCAGCGTGGTTGGAGACCTGTGATGTCAAACCAGAGAACGTGGTCGGAGACTAGCATGGTCGAAGACCTGTGTGGTCGAACCGGACAACATGGTCGAAGACCAGCGTAGTAGGAGACCTATATGGCCAAACCGGATAGCATGGTCGGAGACTAGCGTAGTCAAAGACCTATGTGGTCGAACCTGATAACATGGTCAGAGACCTGAGTGGTTGAATTATTTGAAGTGGTCGTGGACTAGTGTAGTCAACGAGCGGTACTTCTAGCTCTGTGCGAGCATCCGACCAACTACGGTACTACCGGCTTTTTGTGAGCGGTACCTTTGAATTGCAGAACGATTGGCTTGTGCAGTGGTATGTTTTTTCTAGAGAGACGCCTTCGTGGAGTCTTCTTGTCTCCATGGTTATCGATAGTTTTGCACGAGTATAGCAGTACTTCTGATGATCAGTAGTACCGGACTTTAGCGAGTGGATCTACCGGCAGCCTATTGTAACAGCTAGTTTTTCTGATCATTGCGGGGGCAGTGGAAGTTCCGGTCTTAAGCCAGTGGTACTTCTGAAAATCCTATTTTCTTAGGTGTTTTGCTTCTAATGGCTAGTTTTTATGATGTGGGTATATATACCCTCTTGTGGTCTATTGGAGTAAGACTTTTGACACTCCATTACATTCCCTTGAGCTAGTGTGATGTCCTCCTCTCAATTATGCATGCAGGGGCGGATCCAAAGAGAGGGGAGTGAGGGCCCAGGCCGCCACTCAATTCACAGGAACCCAGGTATATAGCCCAAGATTTAATGCTAGTGCCCCCACTCAGCCCAACTAAAAGGCCCTCACTCATGCTAAAATTATGAATGAGAACAATTCAGCATACTATGTGTATTGTTGTGCCCCCTCTCAGATTTTGTCCTGGATCCGCCCCTGTATGCATGTGTTGCATCTTGTGAGTAAGGAGAAAAACTCTAGATTGCATGTGTTACATCTAGATGTAGATTTAGTATCTACTCGAGCTGGTGCATTCATTGCACACGGTGAGAGTCAAGCGAGACGTTTAACTTATTACTTTTGGAGGTTGCTAACTCCTAGATGGTGCTGGAGACATCGTGCGTGGTGATTATCTCAAAGAAGGTTGTGAGAAGACCCGTGAAGTGTGAAGGTTGGAGCTCACCTAACCAGAGCGAGAAAGAGTTACCACTAGTGGACTTGAGGTGGAAGGCCTAATTAGTTTCGGTTAACGTGGATTAGGGAGACTGGCAAGTCTCTGAACACTATGGTAAAAAGGAACCGTGTCCTTGTGATTTGTTCTCTTGTGCTCAATTTATATTCATAAAATTAAATTGATTGCTTGTCATCCTAGTATTACAAACCTTGACATAGTCTTAATTTATTGGTGCACTTAGGCGAACATAATTGTTTTAAGCATTGTTTGTGCTAAACCAATTTAAGTTAAGTTTTTACATTATATATTTGATTTAGACAAATAGAATTTGATAATAATAATTGGAAGATAATTTTTTAGACCATACTTTCACCCCCCTCTAGTCGGCCTCCTCGATCTTACATCTTGGCCGAATAGGGGAGGCGTTGGCTGCGCAGGGGGTAAACACCCCTAGTCACCCAATGGCTGGGTGACATGGACTAGTCACCCAACCAATGGGCGACTTGGCCACGTGTCGCCCAATGGTTAGGCGACTAGCCAAAATCGCCCATCGGTTGGGCGACATAAGGCCAAAAGTGAAAAAATTGCATGTATATTTTTGTAATTTCAAATAAAAAAATGATTTTTTTAAAAAATTCTTTATATATATATATATATATTCTATACTTTTGTGAGTACGTACTTTCACTTTTCATATACCGCTTAAACAAACAAGTTATACCTCTTTATCCTTTTGGGCATACTCTAATAATGAGTTCCATAAAAAAATTTATCAAAATCCACTTTTGTAGCACAATTTACGTATATACTCCTTTTACATTTGAAAAGGTGTATATAGCAATAATAAAGGACTCCAATGAATTCTTTCAACTATGTCACATTAGAGTATTTTAGAATTAGTATTTAAGTATACCAAAAGTGACAAAGAAGTATAATATGTTCATTTAGGTGGTGTATTAAAAGTGGGAGTATGTAGTGTGGGAGTACGAAAAAGGATACATACATACATACATACATACATACATACATACATACATACATACATACATACATACATACATACATACATACATACATACATACAGGCTACTTTCTACTCTCGGGTGTAATTACACCCTGTGTTGTATCTCACAACATAGAGAGTATCTCGCGTAATGGAGGGTATGTACGTGTAGCACACGAGTATTTAAGACCATCTAGGTGGTATGAACAATTTTTTAGAGGTCGTATGTATATTTTTTTGAATATTCCTTTTTATGTGCGTATATGAAGGTATTTACAAAACTATGGACCCCTTGCAATTTTTTATGTGGTTCACATTGGAGTGTCTTATAATTAGTATACGAGTATACTTGAATTGATAAAGGAGTATTTCAAGTTTATTTAGGTGGTATATTTGAGGTGGGTGTAATTACACTTGGGTGTAAAAGGTATACACACACATACGGCTACGCTAATCTGCGCATGCGCGCACCATGCGCACCAGGAAGTTACTACCGTTTGTGAGTGAAATTACTATAAAATACATTTAGAGTTACTACCTAGTTGTGTACTGATAGTAACTCTACATGCGTGTTGTAGTAACTTCATCCACAAACAGTAGTAACTTCTCAATGCGTATTTTACACCTGCGTGTAGAATAGAGAATTGATTATATACTCCTAGGAAATCGCACTTTGAAAAGCATACAAGTGTGTGTGAGTGTAAACCCCGTTTATGTGTGGGTTACCAAGTTTTTCCATTTATAAGTGGTTGTATCTACTAAGGATGTATTGGTTGTTAGAGTTTGACGGTAGGTGAGGAGGCACTACTATATAAGACTTTGTGTGTGTTGAGAGATGGATCACATCTTAGGGTTTTGGAGAGAGGTTTGGGTTTTCTTGTGTTGAAAACTTTGTGTGTGTGTGTGTGTGTGGGTGTGTGCGCGCGCGCTCTAGGCTTAAAGCTTTGTCCTATATGATAGAGTGGCTGTGAATCATTTCTCTCCAAATGAAATGAACTTCCAAACTTCATCGTGCCATGGATTCCTCCTAGTGCTTTTAATTTGCTTGGTTTTCTTTGTTGCATTTTATCTTTTCCTGATCTCTCTTGTGCCAAGGACGTGTAAGAGGTATAGATATCTCTTAGAGGTCAGTTCCCATCCATCCATCTAGGCCCTTTATATGGGAAGTTCTTGTGATTACCCTGTTTGCTCAAGAGATAGGTGATTTTGGGATTTTGATCTTGTGGGCGTTTTGGTTTGAGTTTATACTATGATCTAATTTGCTATGATATGTGATAACCTATCTAACATCATCTAGATCATCATGAACTCGTGAGCAAGAGCAAATCGAGGTTTCTCCCTTTTGCACGGTTTTCTTGCAATCTTGCCTATTTTGGATAAAGGATGAAATTTTAGCATTGATCTTCATGATCCATTATTAGAATAAATTCTTGACATCCTAGGGAGGATTTGTATCATGTTTGGATTAGTGGTTTAGGAGTTAGTTTTTTTCTTGGTTGTGTGTTGTACTGCTTT
The DNA here is from genome assembly GCA_036346575.1 of Dendrocalamus sinicus. Lineage (NCBI taxonomy): Eukaryota > Viridiplantae > Streptophyta > Magnoliopsida > Poales > Poaceae > Dendrocalamus > Dendrocalamus sinicus. The sequence goes on from CM070648.1 coordinate 5,605,779, forward strand.
TTAGCCTCTGTTGGGTGAGCGGTCAAACCGCCATGACCCGAGCGATCCGACCAGTGTGACACCTACAGTCAGACTGATCGACCGACTGGTCCGACCACCCTTTGGCTGGCGGTCAAACCGGTGAGACATTGTTCTCTCAGGTGTTCTTTGAACTTTGGTTCTTAGCTTTGGTATAGATTGTAGGCTTGAGTTTTCCGTTGCACTATGTTGCAATACATAGGAGAAGATTCTGAGAAGCCATTCATCTCTAGGGGTGGAAACGGATCGGATACGATCGAATAGTCTCAAATACGAATACGAATCCATATTTTTAAAACGAATACGAATTCGAATATTCTCAAATACGGATACGAATATTCTCGAATACGAATACGAATATTTTTGAATATAGATACGAATATTCTCAAATACGGATACAAATATTCTCGAATACGAATACGAACATTTTCGGATACGAATTTTGCTTACCACATTCACATTTTCTCGAATACGAATATCGGATAAAACGAATTATCCGTTACCGTTTTCCACCCGTAATCTTCTCCCTCTAACTCATTATACCTAATCCAACAATATGTGTATGTAAAGGTAAATTGTGACAGAACTAGTGTATAGTACTCAATAGTTTTGCAAGGATAAACCGGCTTGCATGGGCTCGTTCTTTTCGGGTCATGGCTTATAATTTATGAATTTTTTGAACAAATAAATAGTATGGTTTTTTCATCGTCATTTTGAAACAGCTTATCGGGATAGCATTTTAGAAGCGGCTTATCGGTTTATTGGCTTTCAATTTAGTCGTACGAGCGCTCGTACTAGCACTAAAAGTTATAAGACATAGTCAAAAAGAACGCCCCCATATCTCACATGAGTACTTTAACAATATGCAAAAGACAATAGATGTTCAAAGCTTCTCAAGAACATCCAGGATAGTTGCACTCCAATGGAACAACCCTTTGGATCGCCGGAGCCTTCACACATATCAATCTCTACTTAACCAACCCTACGCCAGTTGAAACATCGGAGGTCGGCGTGTCTTCCGAAAGCGTTGTGAGGTGTCCATAGGCAGTGCCGGATTCGGAGGTAGTACAATTTTATATACCCGTGGTTCAATCTTATGTTTTTTATGAAAACCTAATTAATTAGTATTACCTTTTTAGACCGGAGACCCCAGAAATTAATTACTATTACTATTCGCACATAACAATAAGTCTGTAAAAGTTTAAAATTTTTACAGGAGCTCATCCCAAGAGATTTGAGCTGCGGATACGCCACCATCTACGGCCCATCCCAAGCTGTCCGGCCGGCAACGGCGGACAGAAATGTCGTTCCGCAGTGACAGAAATTTTTCTATGAGTCCTTTTGGAACAAAGGAATAAGCTCCTAGAATTCATATGAAATTCCTAAGAAATAGCTTAATCCAACATAAGGTCTAGCTTCACGGAATTTTAGAGAAAATCTAACATAAGGTCTAGCTTCACGGAATTTTTTGCTTTACGTGTCTCTAAAATCGTGTACTCTTTTCCTGTGAAGCATTGAAATGACACAATTGAACAATTCATGTGTTTTAGAATTCCAAAGGAGTGTTTTTTCTATTTCTACATTTTTGTATTCTTGCGTTCCAAACGGACATCATAGTTCCTTCTCAATTTCCGTGGACTACTTTAACTGGTCCCCGTCGCCCCCTCCCCCGCCGCCCCGTCCCCCTTCCCCAGATCCCCCGCCGGCCGCTCCTCCTCCCGCCCGGCCTCCTCCTCTACGCCCGGCCACTCCTCCCGCCCGGCCTCCTCCTCCCCGTCGTCGTGAAAGGGGACAGATATCTACTGAGATGTTTTATGTAAATCACAAGACCTATTCCTGATCAAAGTTTTTTTATTCAATGGTGTATTCTTATACCTTGTGTTCAATGTTTGAGGGTTCGTTCATGTCTGGTAGGAAGCCCATTTCAAGCTGAAACATCAAAAATTTAGAGAGGATTGTTGCAAAAAATCAGAATTCTGATGCAAAATATACTCTCTACCATGCAGGATGTAATAGAGAAACAGAAGGATGTTCTGGGTAAATGCTAATATATTATGCTGTGTTGTAAGTCCATTTATACTTCTGCATATTAAACCATGCTCCATTTCTTTCTTTTTTCAGACACTATTATGAACATCTACATCAAAACCATGACAGAGGATGATGATAAAGAAGTAGTTGCACACGCTTGCATGAGTGTAGCAGACATTGTGAAAGACTGTGGTTTTGCTCCAATTGAACCTTGTAAGCTGCACTTATTCAGTGTTAGGTGCCCTCAGAATACGAAGTTGTGCTGTTAACAATATTCCTTCTGATGCTGTTGTTTCAGATATGCCACGGCTTGCTGAGGCAACGCTAGTTCTTTTGCATCAAGAATCATGCTGTCAGCAGGTAGAGTCGGATGGTGAAGATGATGGTGATATTGATCATGACGAAGTCCTAATGGATGCACTTATTCATGTGTTTTAGAATTCCAAAGGATTGTTTTTTCTATTTCTACATTTTTGCATTCTTGCGATCCAAATGACATCATAGTTCCTTCTTAATTTCCGTGGACTACTTTGGGCCTATTCTTTTCCTCCGAAACTGGCGGCTTTTGACTTTTACTACAGTACCTAACTTTCAAACGGTGTATTTTCTCAAGACGGGGTCTACAAGTTAAATGATGTACACGTTAAAAGCTCAACACCTGTATCATCCAAAATTGCAAGTGAGTATCTATCTCTTCGTAATCTGTACTGTAAACAGCTAAAATTTATAAATTTCAGCTAAAAATCATAAACTGCAGTCGTTACCAAACAGGCCCTTTAACTGGTCTAGGCCATAACGAATGGTCCGAAACACCATCAACGGCACGACCCCGGCAGGACCAAGATAATGCCGTGGTTCGGCCAGATGAATATCAAGTATATGGAATGGATCTTGGACATGGTGACATGGAGTTAATTAAAGAGGATCTGATTGTATCTGACCCTTCTTTTTTGGATCTGGATTGGATTGATGATTGTCTCTGACCCTTCTTTTTCGAATCTGGATTGGATTGATTATTTAAGTAGATTATATTGGACTTCTCCGTTTGACCTTCGAAGTTTATGATTTAATTCGTACGGTCAGTAAAGGGGAGGATTATTATCCACTCAGTTGTTGAACACTAGACTGCCCTATTTCAAACAGTTTCTATCATTTAGCTTTTAGAAACGGATTTTTAAATGAAGTGGCTTTTAAAATGGGTTCTATAAGTTGTTTGTAGGAGTCACTGCAGAAGCCGTTTTAAACAGAGTGTCTTCTCAATGTGAGTGTCTCTTAATAGCTCAATTTCTCTTGCAATCAGCCAAAAGCTACAACAAAAAACCAAAAGTTAAAGTATTTTTGGATAGAGCATAAATACCATTAGGGGTGCAATCGGAGCGGATACGGACAGATATCGCTTATTCTGTATCCTATCTCATATTTTTTCCTCGGAGTCGGAGTCGGATATGGATAATGTCGGATATTTATTTCTCCATTCTGTATCCGTTCCATAATCTTTCGGACGGTCGGTCAGACGGAAATTATCCGCTTATTTGCACAGGACATTGGACAGTATGGTATGATCAGAGCGGACATGGAGAGGCTAATTACTGAGATGTTGAAGAAAGAATACTCAGTACTCCTGCTTGTTTAGATGTAACAATCTGCCTATATGTTATTTTGTTACTAGGTGAAGTCACAATAGACTTTCTCATATCATTTGACATACGGATATATACGGACGGATATCACTTATCTCATATCGTATTCCATATTGTTTCCTCGGAGTCAGAGTCAGACACGAATAGTGCCGGATACCCATCTACCCCTTCCATATCCATTCCGTATGCTTTCGGTTGGTCGGACGGACAGAAATTGTCCGCTCCGTTTGCACCCCTAAATACCATTGCCACGTAGATCAAACAATGTAGCATCTTTCTATGCTGATCAAACGGTTCTAGCAATGATACGGTAAGTCCTCGTTCAGAGCTGATACCTGATGACCACGTGTACTCTCTTTGAAGCATGACCCAAATGGCTAGGAAAAAATATCCGAAAACAACCTTATAAAAGTTATGTAAAAACTTAAAAACAAAAGAACTTATGAAAAAAGACACAAGAGATAATTTTAAGTACCATATATGGACCCTATAAATTTTAAATTATTGTTCTATCACTTGTATCTTCACTGCTTAAAAGAATGAATCGGTGGTGCTACATTATTTGTCCTCGTATCCCTCGCTCGCACCCAAGTGGAAAACAAAATCGCGTTGCCATCTCCTCATGTGCATCGACCGGGGTCCAACCTCTTTCTCTTTCTCTCTTTTCTCTGGCTTGATCCTAAACTGAAGGCGAAGCCATAGCCGCAATTTTCCTTTGCTCCCTCCCTTCTCCCATGTTTGTTACTCCTCTACCCACTGTTCCTTTGTTTACTATGGCCGCTACTACCGCAAGATATTGCATGGAAGAGTCCCCAACAATATTACCAGTTTGCTTCCAATCAGTGCCTGTTGAGTTGTAGTGATTTATATCTAGTTTTATGGAATTTGAAAAGATATGCTATAAAGAGTTCTAGATACTTCTATTTGGATTATGATTCTAACTTTATATTGAAGAAGAGCTAAAAGTGGCTATACAAACTATGGGGTGACCATGGAAAGCAACTAAGCAATCATGCTTGCAATCCAAAGTAGAGGGCGCACGAGAGGATTAGAGGATAGGATATTTTTTAGCACTAGATTCCTGTATAGGTCAAGGATCCAAGGGTTCTAAAAGATTTGAGAGAGTTGTGAATGAGCGACAATGCCTTGCACTATTTTGAGATTGTTCTTAAAGAATTTGCGGCCAATTATGCCAAATCTTCTCTCTTGTCATGGTTGCTTTAATGTCGTTATTTTGGTTCTCTCTACGAGATTCACCTTCTTTATTCTTTGATATCGTGCACGGTTGTGCCATAACTCACAAACTCTAATCCGATCTAGGGGTTGCTGCGTATAAGAAAGGGGTATTAGAGTGTAACAAGTAGTATCAGAGCCAAGGCCGGATTAATTTGATTTGTGAGAAGGTAAAGTGTTAGGTGGCACAAAATCAAGATCGATGTCGACGATGTTGAATCAAGTAGAGAAATTTGACAGCGGAGATAATTTCAGTGTGTGACATTACATGATGAAGGATGTCCTTGTCTAGTAGGGGCTAATCGATGCTCTTGAAGGGAACAAACTAGAAAAGGCGTCCGATGAAGACTGGAAGGTGATGGAGTGGAAGGCTATCAGTACAATTCATCTGTCTCTATGATGAGGTAAAGTACTCGGTGATTAAGGAAAATTCATCGAACAAATCATAGAAGGACTTAGAAGAATTGTATACGGCAAAGTTACTGACAAACTAGTTAGTGCCGAAGCAACAACTGTACAGGTTGCAGATGAAAGAAGGTGCATGATTTGTAGGTCATCTCAATGTCTTCAACAAGCTTATCACACAACTTGCATGAATAAAAAATTGAGGAGAATGACAAGATCATTATACTGGCATCATCTCTATCACTATCATGGGAGTAATTGGTGATGAATATTCTTGTTAGAGAAATCACCCTCAACATCGATGAGGTATTTGCATATCTATTGGAGGTGAACTACTTCAAAAACCTATCAAAATCTTCATCCTCAAATGATCAAGTATTGGTTGTAGTAAGTGTTGAAGAAGCAAATGTCACAGGAAGAAGAAGAGAAGAGCAACACCAAGAGCACATATATATGCTATCTATGTGATGAGAAAGGTCACATGATAAAAGGTTGTCCGAGTTTGAAGCAAATGAAAGGTGCATGCTTAGTGGCGATAACAAATGATGATTCTAACGTACTAGTTGTCAATCAATCTGGTACTTTTCATGGATAGATATTAGATTTAGATTGTTGCTTCCATATATGTTCGTGAAGGAGATGTTTGATAAATGATCTCTACAGTCGTCGCATGGAACTTAGATGATCGCAAGGATTATGCAATTATCGAGGTGGGAATGACTACATTAGAGATGTATAATGAAGCACATCACACATTGTCGGGACCCCGGATTTCCAAACCCGGACCCTCTGTGTATTACCGCACTAGTCCCATATCAAAGCTAGTGTACACAGTTAAACAGAAATGATTCATAACCAACAATGCATTATTACAATTATAAAGAGTACTGACCATCAGGTCTCATTATTACATTTGAGGTTTCAAGACCTCGCACACTCATAAAACACAGCGGAAGCAAGATAAATTCAGTGGAGACCCATCAATACGCCACAGGCAATTAACTGGGAAGCGCGACCTAGAACTCCTGGAACCCTTCGTCGAATCCTCCCGCGAAGTAGTCATAATCTCCTTCTTGGGCTTCGTATTCCTCTGAATATTATTTTTTAGTGCAGCATGTGAGTACATAAAGTACTCCGCAAGTCTTGGGAAAAATGTAATAGATGCAAGGCTTGACAAAGGAAGGCTATATGGTTCTTTTGCACAAAGCAATGTTTTATTTCCAATTACTACTGATTATTTTCGAAGACATCAATTTAATAAAGTAAATGTTTTAACAGAACTATCATTAACTTTATAGTGAAGGTTCCATCTACCAACACTAGCTAACCAATTACAATTGATCAAGTTTAAATCTGCGGGTTCCATCCACCCTCTCTGGCTCCAACTGCCAGGATACCCTTCCGAGAGTTCCCTCCACTCTCGGAATACAAAAACTTAAATTTTAAAACCAAAACCAAAAATCTACCATGTGAATGCATTCCTTGCCCGCCCTTGACCGTGGGCACGGCTATTCAAATAGTTTGACACTCTGCAGAGGTTGTACAACATTACCCCTAAGAGACAAATTATCTTAACAGTCACCACGCTTCCTTTGGCATGTGACACAAATAAATTATCACAAAGCCTTTACCTCACTCTAGACTAGCTAGACACCACCCGCTGAGGTTTCACCGCAGAAGGGCTAAATCTGCCCAATCCGAAGCCCCCTCTTGCGCCATATGAGTACAATAAATCTCTGTCCCTCACTGTGAATAACCAGTAAATCCCTGGCACCCACTTTCCACTGGTGGCACTTAAACTAGACTATCATGAGTTAATCAGCTAGGTCGTCCCATATAGACTTAGGGTTGTACGGTAGTGCTCAGTCTAGACAAACACAAGCGTCGGTCCTTAGTTGACTAGGGTGGAACATACACTTTACAAGATCTCGTGCTTGCCACACCAACCCAAACCAACCATCCACCCTAATCTCAACCAATTTCCACATTTTATTTTATTTTAAAAGATCAGTGGTAACTCCAATCACCACTAGACTTATAAACACAAGGTTATTACAACAAATCATAATTTCCCATTTTCAAGATTTTCAAAGGTATTAAATAGCGTGACTAAGCATTATACTACCATTCTATCATTCACAAATGATTATAATACTCTCATTATTGAGACAAAGGAATTCTAGGGTTACAAAGGTACATGGCATTCAACTTCAATTGAAGGCATAACAAAGTTGGATTAACTAATACCCTAAGAGTTGAATTAATGTTGTATGTAAATAGCAATGCACATAATTTAAAATAATTAAAACATTTCAAAATCATAGGTTCAAGATGATCAAAGGAGATTTGCCTTCTTGCACGCTCTCGGGGTCTTCCTGCTGCGGAGCGGAGAGATCTTCGACAACGTTGGAATCTACGCGAGAAAAGACGGAGCAAACAAAGCAAATAAATACAAACAAAATTCAAATAAAATCAAAAATTCAAATAGAGGGCATATTTGGATAGATTATGATTTTAGACGAATTTAGAAATTTGAATGGCTGAATTGGAGTTAAAATGAGAGAGTTATGCTCATTTGAAATTCTCGGTTTGAATAAATCCAGAAATTATGAAATTTCTGACAGGTGGGGCCCACTGGAGAATTTTCATTTTAATCTTTTATTTTTATGGATTAATCTCTGTGTCTATGACAGGTGGGACCCACTTGACAGTGAGCCCACTAGCCCTGCCTCTGACATGTGGGCCCTTCTGGGCTCTGGTCCCAGATGTCAGTGGAGAGCGCAGACGGTTGGGGCTCAGACGTGGCGGCGCGTGGCGGCGGCGGCCGACGACGTGGGGCCCATCTGTCAGCGCGAAAAATAAAGAAATGGCTCAACCTCAGCGTGCGGAGCCGGGGCTCGAACGCGCGCTGAGGGAGCCAAGGGGAAGAAGGGAGAGTGGTGGTAACCAGTCGAGCGGGCAGGCGTTGCCTACCCATAAAGGGTAGGTAAACCCTTTGAGGGGTACCTGCTGGAGGGGCCGGGCAGGGGTGGCCGGGGGCGACGGTGCCGGCGGCGAGGGAAGGCCGGAGGGGTTCGGGGAGTTCAAAAACGGGTCCTGGCGTGGAGTAGATGACGACGGCGGGCTCAGCGGGGTTCGGCGAGGAGCGGAGACGGCCGGCGACGAGGGAGAGCGGCGTCGCAACCCGGGTCCTCCGGTGCGACGATGCTCCGGCGGCGAGGAGGCTCGGCCGAGGCATCGGGGAGGTTCGCACGGCCACGGGGGCGCTCGGAGTGGCGGCGGCGGGCTCTGGGGAAGACCGAGGTGGCAGCGATCGCTCACCGGAGTGCGGCAGAGCTCGGAGAGAGGGGAAACACAGTGGCGAGGCGCTGCGGAGCTCGGGGGGCAGAGAGAGGTGGAGGGAGGTTGTGCAGAGAGAGGCGGAGCCGATGGGGCTATTTATAGGGGCGGAGGGGGGGACACGGCAGCAACAATTTCTCACTGGTGCTGGCGGCCGAAAAAGGAAGGGGAAGGGGAGGAAAGGAAATAGGGGCCGCAGAAGGAAGGAGATGCGCGGAATCTCGGGGATTTGGTCGCAGGGTTCCAAAACCGGAGGAAGCCGGGGAAGGAAAGTGAGGATTCGCGGGGAAATCGGTCGCCGGCGCAAGAAAGGAAAGAGAAGGGGAAAAGAAGGAAGGTGGCACGCGGGAGGAAGGGGATGACCCTGACAGGCGGGGCCCGCGCACAGTGAGAGAGAGAGGAAGTGAGCGGGCGGCGCGGATCGCAGCCACGAGGCCCAGGGCGGATCGGGCGGCGGGTGCGGGCGCGAGCGGCTGACGACCGGGGCCCAGGGGCAGAGAGAGGCGCGGGGAGGCTGACGGGCTGGGCCCGCTTGGCGGAGGGAGAGGGGAGTGCGGCCTGGATGGGCCAAGCGGCAACGTGGGCAGATCTGGGCCGTCCACGCGTCGGCTGGTGGGGGAGGGGAGGGATTTTATTTTTAGAATTTGATTTATATTTTTCAGAAAAGGCTAGGAAATAGTTTAGGCCTAAGAAAAATACGAAAATACCTCCAAAAATTCCAGAAAAATTCACAGAAGCTCCTGGAGATATTTTGGACTAAATAAAATTATTTCCAACTAATGTTGGTATTTAATTTTCATACTTTAAACTACTTTGTAAATTTTAAAAATAGGTTTTAAACTTCAGAAAATCCAGAAAATCAAATAAAAGCCAAATAAAATCCAAATACTTTAAAATAAATAATTTGAATTTAAATTTTTCCAGAAAGCCAATTTTGGGATGTTACACACATTGACTGGAGTTTGGTATGTTCCCAGCTTAAAAAAGAGTCTAACATCTGTGAGGTTGCTTGAACTCGAAGGTTGTGAGGTACACTTTGAGGTGGAGTCATGCGAGTTACTTAGAAAAGGCAGGTAATCATAAAATATATCTGGAGCAATGGAGGATACCAATTAAAGGTAATCTTAAAGGTGAAGCAACCAATGGGAGGTCTGATAAAAATCCTGATCAGGAGAATGAAATCGTGTCGTCAATAGTAGGTCATCACATCTCATTTGTAATTATGTGCAGAACTGTAAAGATGGTTGCAAAATCTAATAGATGTAAAGGCAAGGTGTGAGCTGTTAGAAAAAGAAAGATGTGGTGGGACCAAACACGCGGTACCGACGTGCAGGAGCTCGGAGGTGGTACAAACCTATAGCATGGAAGGTTGTAGGAACATGAGGTGTTGTTAACCAAACTATAGAACGTATGAGCTCTGAAGTGGAGGGTCTAGACAGGCTAGCCCAGACACTGAAACACACATTGCAGTGATGTACATGAGCCCCTGTGGTGGGGCACTCCTAGAAGGTGTGAGGAAAAACAATAAGAAATGAAAAAAAAAGTGGAGGCACCCTGGAGCGAGTATTTGGAGGAGCACGTGACTTCAATGGATAAGAGTCAATGTGAAGATTGTTGAGTTAGGTTGACTCATATTTAGTCTTTTAGGATTTAAAAAGGTGTGCAATAAAGAGTCCTAGATAAATCCTAGTAGGATTAGGACTCCTACTCCTATTTGGATTAGAATTCTTACTCCAAATTGGAGAAAAGCTATGAGGGATTATATAAACCACGGGGGTGACTATGAAAAGTGACGGGCTGTATGAGGCGGACCAGTCAAATTGTGATCGGACCGTGATCCGGGCACCCGGTCTGAACGCCATGAGCTTGTCTGAGCTATGGGCGTGTGTCCATTCGGCGTTCAATCGGTACACCGCAAGGAAGAAGTTACGGATCGAGACAGTCTATGCCTCAGCGGTGGGTGCTACAGGGGAGAGCATGTGGCAACTTCTGAAGGTGACCAATGACGCCTCATGGGCCAACTACATGGAGGTCATGTGCAACCCTGACACTGCGATATATGCCAGGCCAATGGTGTATGTCGAGTTCGTGGAGATGACAAAATCATCCGCCATGGTTGGTTCTAATGCCGCTGGTGGGGATGTAGTGCCTGGGTTCATCTCCGGCGGTCATGAAGATGCTTCTGCGGGAGAACATGTGGGCCAAGAAGTGGGTGATGAAGACCTCAGGAGGCGTGCGGAGAATTTTCAGGCCAATGAAGGTGTGGGGGAGAGGTGGTGGGCCGCCCGTATTGACTGTCATGAGTACCTTGCGAACCAGGTCGAAGAAGTGGGCAGCGAGGAGGACGAGGATGTGGAAACAGGCAGTTCTGGAGAGGACAACGATGGCGAAGCTACAATTGGAGGGGTGGTAGGTGGTGTTGTGACCACCGACATTGCATACATGTCGTCCACACTGGACGACAACGCAGCGGCATCCCTAGTTCTGCCACAGGCGGAGGAGGCAGAATGGGGGTTCAGCGAGGACACACTCATTTTGGGGCAGTGCTTCTGTAATAAGAGTGCTGCCCAGCAGGCTATTGCTAGATATGCCGTGGACATTAGCTGGACATATCGGGTGCACAGGTCAAACCTGGACACGTACATTGTGAAGTGTGTCGACGGGTCCTGTCCTGGCAAAGTTCGTGCACAGCGGTTCCAGGGCACTGGCACGGAGTTCCGGATAACGATGCTGCATGATCACAGTTGCGAGCTTGCGGGGCCAGTACATAGGCACCGCAACATGACATCATCGTATGTTGCGGAGCTGGTGAGCCACCTCATCGTGGCAGATGTGTCCATTTCTTCGAAGGTTCTAATGGTAGATATAGCAAATATGCTGGGGTTTGAAGTCAGCTACAAGAAGGTATGGTGGGCGAAACGAAAGATGCTACACCGTATGTTTGGGACGTACGAGGAGGCGTACAACTGGTCCCAAGAATGCTGCAGCAAATTGCAGAATCAAACCCAGGCACGTACGTTAACAAGCAGGAGAGGGTTCATCCTAAAGAGGGCCCGAATTGTTTTATTCTTGACAGAGTGTTCTGGGCCTTCCATTAGGCAATACAAGGGTTCAGGTGGTGCCGTCCAGTGCTGACGATAGACGGGACGTTCCTATCCAACAAGTACAAGGGTACTATCCTCACCGCAGTTGCAGCTGACGTAAATGACCAGTTACTCCCAGTGGCATTTGCAATTGTGGAGAATGCGAATATGGATAGCTGGCTTTGGTTCCTTGTCAATGTGAAGCAGGCCATAGTGCAAGATCGCCCCGAAGTATGTGTCATCTCGGACCGCAATGCAGGCTTGCTGTCTGCGTTGCGAACGATGCAAAATGGGACGCAGCCTCCCTTCCAGTGGAATGATCTGAAGAACTGTTGGAGCATGAGGCATCTTGCAGCGAACTTCCACAGAAGGTTCCGTAGCAAGGACCTAATGAAGATGTTCAAGAAGCTATGTATGCAAACCAGAAGCGGAAGTTCGACACCTTGTGGAGGCAGCTCGATCAGGAGGCTAGCAAGCATGTCCAGACAGAAGCTGGGGCCGGGAGGGAGGCTCAACAAGAGTCGGGGTGTTCACACAATGGGTTCAATTCAATGCACCTGACTTGGAGATGTGGTCTTTGTTACACGACACCAGTGGGGCAAGGTATGGAATCATGACAACCAACATGTCCGAGGTTTACAATGGTGTCTTGAAGGGCGTCAGATCCCTACCGATCACGGCAATCGTGGACGAGAGTTGGAACCGTACTGTCGGGTACTTTGTGAATAGAGCCATGATGGCGAAGAAGCACCTGGACGAAAACAAACAATACTATGAGGTAATGCAGGCCTACATGGACAAGAAGATGGAGAAGGGTCGTTCACATATTGCTCATACCATGGATGGCTTAAGGAAGAAGTTCGAGATCCGCCTCAGGCAGAAGTACGTCACAGGTCACATTAGAGGGGATCGCAAGCAGGTATACACGATTGATGAGAAAGCATCTTGCACCTACAACAAGCCCCAGCTTCTGCACAAGACATGCTCCCATGTGTACGCGGCCTGCGCGGTATGGCAGCAGGCGTTGACGCAGTACATCTCAAAGTAGTATGGCATGCAGCACTTGTATGCAACCTGGAGTGCAGAGTTCCATTCCTACGGGGTAGACATGCACTATAGGGAATTATGGCCAGGGGAGGTAAAGTGGGTTCCTAACGATGCACTGAAGCATGTCGGTCGTGGAAGACGATAAAGCCGTCGCATCTGCAATGACATGGATGACAGCCAGCGTGGGGATCAAGTTCGGCGCCCAAAGTGTAGGCTATGCAAGACGATTGGGCACTCCCTCAGCCAGTGCCCAAACAGGCTGACATCAAGCAACGCTCCGTTGTAGCAACCACAATGTTCTGCTGTACTCATTGTTGCTTCCATGTGTTTTGTGCGTTGCAATGCACTCTGCCATATGTTGGTGAGGTAGCTGTACACTGCATTGTTGGTTCCATATCTCTATGTCGTGCACATTAACTTGCAACATTTTACCGTGTGTATTTTATGTATGTTTTGGTATATTCTGTATATTTCCCTGTTGTGTGGGTCATATTCGTGTGCACATTTTATGTATGTGTTGGTACAATCCGTATGTTTCCCTGTCGTTACGTTTGTTGTTAATTATGTTGTCATTTGTTGCACATTTTATTATCAATCTAGACTAACTTGTTTTTCTTGTTTGGCAGGAGATGGCGTATGAGTTGCTAGACCCCCGTTGGGATGAGGCTGCTATACAGGCAGGTCCAGACCGTCATCGAGCGGCACGGCACGACGAGACGGTACGAGATTACTATGTAATTAACCTATGCAAGATTACGTTTTAACTCATTCTTTGATTCACTGCAGTTCGACCAGTTGCATCATATCCACGACGAGGCTGCTTAGGCTCTGCACTGTGGGAGGGCACATTCGATTGATCGCCTGCTCACTTCAATGCGCAACATCTATGATGACGCCAGGTCTGCGATACAGACCATCAGTTGTGGTCGCCACAGAGATGACGATGTTGTACGACGCGGTCACGGAGTACGTCAATCACCACCACCCCCCCTCCGCGCCGCCGTCAGCAGCACCATCAGCACGGCCATTGTCGTCACGTCCATCGCAGTGCAGCAGTCGGCCCAGCTACGCTCGCTTGTCCTCCATGCGCTTCGGACCGGCGGTTGGACAATTGCCAACTATTTGCTCATCCACTCGATTGCCATTTATCTCTAACCACATCTTCTTCTCGCAGCATTTGCGACAGGATAACATGTTGCTACAGCCATCGTCATCACGGAGGGTGACGGAGGAGTGAGCGTGGGCTCACTCCAGAGAGCGACCCTGACTCGGCATAGCAACCGGAGGTGGCGTTGCCCGCGTTCACCCATGACGTGCAGTCTAACCTACAAGACCGGAACAGGTGGTTTGGGCAGACCTATCAAGGATACACAGCGCAGGAGCACATGAGCCATTTCCCTACGGCATCGTCATTTGGACAGCCGCATACCCCGGTAGCACTAATGTAGTAAGCTAAACATGTCTATTTCAAAGCCATCTCATCGCATTGCCAAAAAAATATAGGTTTACACGGAGCAACAGGGCCACGAAGTTCACGGTGGGTCATCCGCACTTTAGACTACCCAGGTAAATGCCTTGTGATATTACTATTCATTACTAACATCGTTGCCCATGGCCTAATTCAGCTGTACCATCTCAGCAGGACGTAGACCCCTCGTCGACCGAATGGCTGAGCTCTATTTTCGTCCATCCAACACAAGTCCCCACGGAGCCGTACGCAGGACCACCTCGGACGCAGGCCTCGCAGTATGACCCTCGAGATACACTGCACTCGCCTACCAGGTTCACCTTCTCAGAGGATCACATACGTCGTCCGAGGAGGCGACGACGAGATGCGTAATGAGTTTTTGTAATTCAGATTCTATAACGTCGCATGGTTTCCTGCAATTATTTATGCAATGTTGTGCAAATTATTTATTTACAGCTTGCTTTACACATACATAGATAAACCCTCCAGCACTACAACACGCGATAACAATAAACACAACATAGAACAGAGCATAAAACATTACCAACATAGACGAGAATAACCTCCAACACTACAACTTGACGATAACAATACACATAAGAAAGAAAATAGCATACAACATTAAATTAATCTTCCACTCCAGTCTATCGAAACGATGGTGCATCTCGACGGGGTCGCTACCCCCCACGACAACTCTGTCATGACGAACAATGTCGGTCCTAGTGCCCATTTCATCCTCCCACCTAGAATCGGCAACCGCCGGGGGCTTCCTGCGTTTCATGAGAAGAAGATTTTGAAACATATCTACACGATTTGAACAAACCCGAAACAATCGTACTCACCGAGTGAAAGGGGCACTTGTAGTAGTGCCGCCCAGGATTCGCGGCCGTATGTGAGGTCTTACGTCTAACAACTGTGTTGAATTTTAGGCAAATCACCGTGGGTGCCGATGAAGAGGTGCTGAGCTGACTCATATCGGCGTCCGGGGGAGTGAGCACAAAAGAAAGGTACACAGATTAGGAACAACTAATTCAGGAGATAAGGGAGAACAATGCAAGGGACTAGGTAAGGAATGACTCCCTCTTATAGGCTCAGTGGGGGGCCTCACTCACAGAGGCCACAGAATAAGAAGGCGTCATGCACTGACAATACGAAACAACACATACATTGCACATACAGAAAATATAGAAAGTACTACAGGCAAGAAAAAAATCAAAACAACAGTCCCAGCGCCACACCATCAACACAACAATGACCACAAGAAATAAAATACGACAAATTACTAACTTAATCACTCTCTCTACTCCATATCGTAGAAAGCGTGTGTACTGGTAGAAGGTACAACCATACACCTCATTCCCTATATGCCAAACGAGCCTCGTGGCACCCACATGGAGTATTGCTGAGGGGGCCGCCTCGGACGTGGCTGGTCGTCATGGTAGTGGCACGCACATATACAACTAGGGTTCGCGCAACAACATGTCGGATCATACGAGCTTCCTATGTTCACGACCTCCTCGTTGCCCCTCTCGCATTGCATCTGTTGGCGGAGGTCGTTGTTCTCCTCATTGAGAGTCTCGATTCGCTCCTCCAACTCAAATATTCGATCCCATAATGTATACAGGGTTCTCTAGTCCTACTATCATGAGACCCCAACCATGCTTTTTATATCAAACGAGAGAACTTAATACAGTTACCACATGACAAAAAAGGCCAGCTTTGTGCACTGACTTGACAAAAGAGGGTAGCTTCATGCACAGACATGACAAAAGAGGGTAGCTTTGTGCAGTGACATGACAAAAGAGGGCTGCTTTGCGCAGAGACATGACAAAAGAGGGCTGCTTTGTGCAGTGACGTGACAAAAGAGATCAACTTTGCCCAGAGACATGACAAAAGAGGTCAGCTTTGCCTAGAGACATGACAAAAGCGGGCAGCTTTACATAGAGACGTGACAAAATGTAGGGCCCCAGATATTAACATCCGGATTCCTCTGTGACTTACTGCACTATTCCCTGGATCAGTAGATAGTGCTCACGCTTCTGATTCGAATATCAAAATACATATCATGCGAAAGCGTAAATGTAATAGTAAGCTTACTCATGGGCCGATTAGGCGAAATCATTAAATTGCAGCAAGGCGGAAGAACGAAGCACACGGTGGGACCTTCAGACATGCCCACAGGGCAGCCAACTGGAGGTTCGCGACCTAGCCCTTGACATCTTCATCTTCTCGGTCAGCTTGTCCAATCTTGTTGCCGGCGGGGTGATTTGATTTCCGATTCTGAATTTTGTCGCAAAGCGAGCATGAGCACTCCGACCCGTGCTCGCGAGCCAATACACGAATGCAAATAAATAGTATGCATGGCTTAACAAAGGAGAGGCTCGGGCTATTTTATTTTGCGTAGAGTGCTTTTGAATACAATTAATTAACAAGCCCTATGACTTAGCAATTTTGGAACAAATCATAATGTACAAGGAAATGCATTATTAATATCGATTCAGATTCCATCCACCGTTACATGGCATCTGCACCATATAGCAATTTCTTCACGTTATAGCCGCTTAACTTACCATCGGGCGACGCCAGACAATTCCAAACCAGGCGGTCCTTCGCCCTTCACTTTTCCATTCCCACCCACAAAACATTTTGAAATAGAACTAACTCGAGTAAGTTCCCATGTCCGCCCATGACCGTGGGCACGGCTATTCGAATGGTTTTGACTCTGCAGAGTTTGTACACTTTCACCACAAGGAGAAATTTCGATATTTGACACCGAATACGTGCGCCTCTCAACTTTTAACCCTCAATTCGCACGCATTTGAAAATCTAACCCTATCACTGCGAATTCTTTTGATTCAAGGGATTTTTCTCATTTTCTCTCCTTTTATATTTTGACACTTGTCACTGCGAAAATGAAGAGAATCCCTTAAATCAAAAGAATTCGCAGTGACAGGGTTAAATTTCCAAAGGCGTGCGAATTGGGGGTTAAAAGTTGAGAGGCGCATGTATTCAGTGTCAAATATCGAAATTTCTCCACCACAAGAGATGAACTATCCTTTTTGCCAACATGCTTCCTTAGGCATGAGACCCAGATAATTTATCACAAAGCCTTTACCTTACTCCGATCTAGCTAGACACCACCCACGCCGAGGTTTCACCGCCAAGGGTTACACCACCACGATCGAAGCCCCTCTTGCGCTGCGTGCGAGTCACACAACACCACGTGCCTCACCGTGAGTAAACCAAGACACCACGGCACCCACTTTCCTCGGTGATATCTGAACTAAACCCTAGCAAGTTATTCAGCTAGGTCGTACCCATTATAGACTTGTGGTTGTACTATTTTACATCGAGGTCATCACAAGATTCAGTCCTTAGTATTATCTCGAGCGGTTCTACCACACTCCATAATTTGTGCTCCCACCGCACCACATACCAGCCCCAAACCATCCGCTCGGATATTTAAGCAAGTTGGGATTTTTGGGAGCATAAAATAATCATATCAAAATATACCATCATTCCCACCATGACCGCCCAAACCAGTTTCTCGAGATTAAAAGTGATGCTTGGCGCTCTCGCGCCATTAATATCTAAACAATACTACGCATGGCATATAATTACGGACTTATTTCCAAAGGTTACTATTATAATTTGTGCTAGAGCGACAATGTTCACATGTTCAAATATTCCAAAGGAGGGTAATATTAACCAAGTTCACAATGGGATATAACTAGAATCTTAAATTAACATGTATTTGCATATATCATAACAAAGATGCAATTTGATAATTTAAACAAAAGTAATTTGCGAAAACGTAGGTTCAACATGATCAAAGTATTGACTACTTTGGCGCGGTTTATCATGGTCTTGAGCTCACACAATGCTTGCTTTTGAGCTTCTAGTCTCTATCTTCACTCCAAGCTTAATCTCGCTGGATTCACTGAATCTTCACGACTCCCAATTTCTAATTACGCGACAAACGACTGAATCCAAATAAAACAAATAACTCAAAAAGATCCAAATAAATCCGAATAAACTCAATTTAGTTTTATTACGAGTTAATGGGTGATTTGGTGAGTTGAGGCAAGGTTGGTAATAGCATACGATAACTGGATCTTTCTATTAATAATCTCTTTGTATTATTTTGTTATTTATCACGGAAGTTCCATGAGTTGGGTTAGACCTATAGACTGGTGGTGGAGTTTAGTGTACAAATTTTATCTCTAGGGTATGCATTCCTTGCAACTCAGGTTATGATAAAAGGCAAACTGGACTGATGGATGAGATCTGTACTTATTCTATAAATCTTTTAGTTAAAAGTATTATAACACTTAGATATCTTTATTAAGAATAATCTCTTATATATATCTTTACTTATTAATTGGATTAAGATAAATAGCAGAGGCTCCTTATTTATTCATATACGGTAATTAATTAAAATTTAAATCTTTAATAATCCTATTATCATATTTTATGTATCTTCATTGATCGCTAGCTTAAGTTTAATTCGAATTAGGATCCTTTGGTACGGGTCCCAGCTTGATTTATATACAATTGTACTAAATTTTATTATGTACCAAAGCTAGTGTTAGGATTTAGTTAATGGCACTATTATTAGCTTGCTCATACTTTAGCTACTATTAGGCTTAGCTCCACTTCTAATTCTAGTTTAAACTTAGCTACCGGAGCAAGGCTTAGTATGTATCATTTTATGTGAAATGTTAATCTAAATACCAATTGTCATTATTAACTAAATCTAGCTTCTGATATTTATTTATCGGCGATGTACTAAGGGTGGGGTCTGCATTATGAATCCCGACTTTCCAATTTAAATATGTATTTCATTTAATTTGGTGTTAGCATGAATCAATAATTATTTAAAGCTTAACCATAAGTCAGTTGCATACAAGGTAGCCTCTATTTCAATTTGAATATCATGGCCTAAAGGTTTGTTTATTAATGTTCACATTATTTAACAATAAAAATGGATTATCCTAGTTACTAGGGATAAAGACAATATTTTAGGGTTTAATTTTGCAATGGTTAATTTCTACATCGTTTACTAATATGCAATGGTTCATAGCTTATGGTTTACTAACTCTTTATTTATTAGAACATCATGAGAGCTTGAACCTACATGTTATCCCTAATTAATTTCTCATTATTCCTTAAGTTAGGGATTGGGTTCCATACAAAAGATTAGAAGAATATTAGCAACTAATATGTAACATTCAATCTAAGGTTACATATTTATTAGGCCCATTTACACTCTCAATAAATTTTGTTAGCTTTCCTGGATCATTTCCTATTTTTATTAAATTTGGATATTTAACCGAAGCCACTTTTTCTTTATTAATGTCTTTAGTTAATACCTAGATGTTAAATAATCATTCAAACCATATTCGCTATTCATATATGGCAACTAACCCAAATTCAATATTGAACAATCTTGTTTTATCTCCTGGCTAAAATTTTATTAGTTTTCCTAGATTGTCTCTTATTTTTCCTGAATTTTTCTTAATTAAAATGGAGTAGGAAAAATCAGTAGATAAAAGAAATAAAAGGATGCGGCCTTACGGGATCGAACTCAGGACCTCAGTACTGTGGCGTTGGAGTGCTTGGTCTAGCCAAATGGACACGGGGTGCTACCTGACAAAGTACCAGTGCTTAATTAGAACAACGGAGATGTAGACAGAGCAAAACAGAGGAGCCGGCTCGAGCAGCCATGGCCGACGGTGGTGCCGGCGAGGAGCGGCCGGGGAGGCGGGCGTAGCCGGCAAAATGGGTTCGTCCGGGGATGGGGAAGCCCGTGGAGGAGGCGGCGCGACCCGAGAAGGCGGCGAGGTGGGTGGGTGGCAGCTCGGAGCGGCCGGCGGTGAGGTGGCTACGGAGCGCCGGCGACTGGGAAGAAGGGGAGGACATTGGGCGGGCGCGAAGCACACCGGAGTTAAGGGATGCTCACCATAGGTCCGTTGAGCCGGGAAGCACCAAGGCGAGCCGGCACCGGAGCCTCTGCGGCGCGGGGTGTCATCGTCACCGCGAGCTGGGGTGGACGACAGCTCCGACCGGTGGTTGGGGAGGCTCGTGGGCGCCGAGAAGATGCTCCCCAAGTGAGGAATCGACGAGAGGTTGACCGAGGAGGCGGCGACGGTGGGAATGGCGGCGAGGGGTGAAGGGGACGGCGACGCCAGCGTGGAGGCGAACGGATCCGACGAGCGCGCGCAGCGCAGGATGCCGGAGAGCTTACCCACCGTTGGTCGGGCCGGGAGGGCGACGGTGGGTGGCGCGCGACCGGCGGCGCGCGCGGACGGGCTCACGTCGCCGGTGGCTTGGAGTGGGGAGAGGCTCAGAGACCGCCGGGAAGACTCGGGTGGTCGGCGAGGTGCTCCCGGAAGGAATTGCAGGGGATCCACCGAGGAGGAAGCGGTGGGAAAATGGCGGCAGCCGCGGCGAAAAAATAGGAAATGTGCGAGCTACGATGCACCGGGGTTCGATTAACTCGGTGAGGAGGTGCGCGGGGAGCAGGGACACGCCGTGACGCGAGCGGCGCGGCGGGGCGTTGTCGGAAGACCGGGAACGGCATGAAGGCACCGGTGGCGGTTGTGGGCTACGCACGGTGCGGAGGCGGGGAAGAAGCAGGGAAAGAGAGGGTGTGGCACGGGAGGGTCTTAAGGTCACAGGGAGGCATCGAAACCAGTGGGCGGCGAGATCGCATGGAGGCCACGGGGCGGTCTGGAGCTGAGCGCAGCAGAGATAGAGTGGCACGCGCGCTTGGGGAAAGAAGAGAAGAAAGCGAGGGAGTGGAGGCGCGGGCTGACTGTGACGGGTCCGGGTGGAGGGGACGTGACGGAGGAGGCGCGGTGATGATGGGTGAGCAGGCGCACATCGAGCGATGCTGGTGCATGGCTGCCACGCGGAGAGGAGAGGCAGAGCGCAGCAGAGGGGAGAGAATGGCACGGGCGCGCACGGGCGAAGGGAAGGAGAAGGGGGAGGGGGCGGTCCCGCGCGACTGCGAAAGGAGACGGGGGAAAAGAGAGGAAGGCGGGCGCAGGAGCCGGAGTCCACACGCCAGTGAGGCGAAGCGCAGGTGGAAGCGGGGCCGCGGGAGCTGGTCCATGCGGGAAGGAAGCGAGGGTTGGGCCGTTTACGGCCCCGACCCAATTCCTTTTCTTTTTATTATTTCATTGCTATTCATTCTTTTATACATGTATACAAGTATGTATATATCTTTATACCATTATTTCCAAAGTAAGACTTTGTGTTATAATTCAGGTTCCTCCCTCCTTGTACTGGATCATCTTTTCAGATTCATATGTAAAATTTTAGTTTTCTATTATTTGCATTTTCCCCTCTTTGGCATTACTAATGTTTGTTTTTGTCTTTTACGAATTTATTCAAACTTTGGAATCTCAACCAAATTCAGAAAAACACCATAAAATCCAAATTTCAAAAGAATATATTGCAAAAATAATTCAAAACTTCACACTTTTCAAATTTAAATTTTCAGGATGTTACACAAAAGAGGGCAGATTTGCGCAGAAAAATGACAAAAGCGGGTAGCTTTGCGCAGTGATATAACAAAATAGGACAGCTTTGCTCAGAGACATGACAAAAGAGGCCAGCTTTGTGTAGAGAAATGACAAAAGCGGCCAGCTTTGCGTAGAGAAGTGACAAAAGCAGCCAGCTTTGCGCAGTGACATGACAAAAGAGGTCAGTTTTACCCAGAGACATGACAAAAGAGGCCCGCTTTGCGCAGTGACATGACAAAAGAGGTCAGCTTTGCACAGATAATGACAAAAGCAGTCAGCTTTGCGCAGTGACATGACAAAAGAGGCCAGCTTTGCCTAGAGACATGACAAAAGTGGGCAGCTTTGCACCGTGATATGACAAAAGAGGACAGCTTTGCGCAGTGACATGATAAAAGAGGACATCTTTGCGCAGAGACATGACAAAAGATGGTAGCTTTGCCAGATGACATGACAAAAGAGGGCAGCTTTGCGCAGCGACCAAAAATAAATCACATGCCTACCCTTTGGCTTATAAAATAAGGTGGAATGCATCTGTAAGAGAATACTACACAATCTAGCACTACATCATACCTTCCTTCTCCACGTCGGGATGGACAAGAAGTAGAACAAGCTATGGGAGAAATTCATGAAGAATTGGGAGGAGACCCGCAAGATCGCAAAATGGGAGGAGATCCGCAAGATAGCAAGGTCTGCTGCGGCTCGCGAGGAACAAGCAAGGGCTGCTACGGCCAGGGCCAGACAAGCGGAGAGTGCCACAAGGTCACAGCCACCTAACGAAGCTCCCCGTAGGAGAATGTCCATACTAAATGTTCCAACTGAATGTTCGCCACAACACCCCCCGAGGGGGAGACAACGCCATTCTGCTGGTGCAGAGATCCATGTAAATTCTTCAAGTCAAAGCAGCGCCTTAGCCTCGGCATGCGTTATTGGGGTTGTGGGAACTACTCATTTGACTATCCTGACAGCCGTTTTGACACCATCAGCTATCGGCAGCCGGTAAGAACTACTTACAATGTGTTCCCAACTATTTCTAACTAACAGTATGTAATAACAAACTCTCTCGTCTGCCCGCAATCCCCGGAGCCGTTATGTGGGTACCACAAGTGGATCGACCTAGAGATCCACCCACATGACCAGTGGACTCTAGACTACCACAAGTGGAACAACAAAAGGGCATGCGAGATCCGCAAGGAGGAGCGTCGCCAAGACGAGCAAATCGAGCGTATACGTCGGGAGACACAAGCTCATCTCGAGGCGTGTACGCACAGGCAGCGCGACGCTCGCGATAGGAAGCGCAAGAAAAAAAAGAGAAATGGCGGCCAAGGCCAAACAGGAATATGAGGATTTCAATGTCGAACTCGCAAGGAAGGGAAAATGGCCCCGATCGACGCAGTAGATTGGGTCATTCCGCACTACTCCCCTCAATGTCTAATTTATTTCCATGCCAGGAAGGCGCGTATGTATCGTAGGACTACTTTACTTTGTTACATCGTACATTGTTCTGTTTCTTATGCACGTAACCAAATCTTGTGTGCCGTGTCATTCCCATGTTGATTATGAACTCTATTTTAATTATCAACATAAAATCTCCTCATCTTTTCGTATTCGTTTTCCCCACGTGTTCAATGTCACTTTCCTTCCTTTCGTCCAATTATTCTTATCACATTTGTCCGCAAAAAAAATTCATTAAATTTCTTCCAATAAAACAACATAACATGATTGAAAAATGTTATTGCCAGTTGAACATATTTTTCACGGTCACCAATGTACGAAAATCACAAATAGATTAATCATTACTTCACACAAATTTCGTTCGTACTCTACCAAACAAAATTCTTAATTTTCGTAATTATAAAAAAATTACACAAGCAGTAAACTGGACTCTACATAAAATTCATATTTTTTTCAAACACCATTTTGTATATCCAAAATTAATTCTATTCTAAATATAACTTCACAAAAGCATATAGATTCTATACCCTAATTACACAGACCAAACCCTAAAAAAAATTAGTCATGCGATCGGCGCCGCCGGTCCCTACAGTGTGAACGTGCGGTCGGGAGAATGGTTGTGCGGTCGGGATGGGTCATGCGGTACCGGACCGCACAACTTAGCTATAGTGCGATCGTGCGATCGGGGATCATACGACCGGTCAAGTGTCGCTCCCAGGTAAACGCACGGTGAAGAGAGGGCTAAAAGTGGAAAAACTACGCTCGAGGGACTATAAGTGGAATTTCTGAGCTCTACAGTACTATATATATATATCCAAATTCGAGAATTGGTGGACGGGAAAGGGCCTCAAGATCCTCTCCAGATAAGCCCTCCCCCATAGAATTCCTTTCCGGAGGATCCCATCAAATATATGCACAACATACGCCAAATCGCGAGACCACCTCCATCCAACAGCATGAACACGGCCTACATCGCCACTCTCTCCTTCCTCCTCTTCCTCTTCTCCCTCCTCCGCCTCCTTGGCCGCCACCGTGGCAGCAAGAACAATGGCAAGAAGAAGAGCATACAGCTGCCACCGAGCCCTCCCGCCATCCCCGTGCTCGGCCACCTTCACCTCCTCGAGAAGCCGTTCCACGCAGCGCTCGCCCGCCTCGCCGCGCGCCACGGCCCGGTCTTCTCCCTGCGCCTCGGCTCCCGCAACGCCGTGATCGTGTCCTCCGCGGCGTGCGCCAAGGAGTGCTTCACCGACCACGACGTGTCCTTCGCGAACCGCCCGCGCTTCCCCTCGCTGATGCTGGCATCCTTCGGCGGCGCCACGCTCCCGGCCTGCGGCTACGGCCAGTACTGGCGCAACCTCCGCCGCGTCGCCACGGTGCAGCTGCTCTCAACTCACCGCGTGAGCTGCATGTCCGGCGACATCTCCGCCGAGGTGCGCGCGATGGTGCGCCGGCTGTCACGCGCCGCCGCGGCCGCCCCGGGCGGCGCCGCGCTGGTAGAGCTCAAGCGAAGGCTGTTCGAGGTCTCCCTCAGCACCCTGATGGAAACCATCGCGCACACGAAGACGTCCCGTACCGAGGCGGACGCGGACACGGACATGTCACCGGAGGCCCAGGAGTTCAAGAAGTCAATGGATGAGATCATGCCGCTGCTCGGCGCGGCCAACATGTGGGACTACCTGCCGGTGCTGCGGTGGTTCGACGTGTTCGGCGTGAGGAACAAGATCGTGGCCGCGGTGAGTAGAAGGAACGCGTTCCTGCGGCGGCTCGTCGACGTGGAGCGGCGGAGGTTGGACGACGGGAGCGAGAGCGAGAAAAAGGGAATGATTGGCGTGCTGCTCTCCTTGCAAAAAAACAGAGCCGGAAGTATACACTGACACCATGATCATGGCTCTGTGCACGGTGAGTGCTTCGATCTTCTTTTCCATATTTTGCTTTTCCTTGCTTGAAAAGCCAAGTTCGCCACTCGTCAGTGATCACTGTCTATTTAGCTTTTCATTATCACAGTGATCGATTGATTGGACTCCAACCAAGGAGGACTTATCTCCGTGAAGTGTTGCCAAAAATTTATTGCAGCTTTCCAAGGAAACGTGTTCCGTTTTCCTGATAGAGATGTCGGCATGTCGCGGAGTGGGAGGGTTGTTGCCTCGTCATGGCTGGCGGAACAAAGATAAAAATTGGGGGAGGGCTCAAAGCACCAAAGCTACTTTTTTTTATCAAAAGTTAAAGAGAACTGAGATAAATCAAGACAAGCTTAGCAAAAAAAGGATAAAAAATAAATTTATATGATTTAAATTTATATATGAATTGAAAAAAAGAAATACAAAGATACGTCATGCGGTTAGTGGCGCGGTGGGCTCGAGGCCAATCAAGCCCCCTAGTGGTTTCGCCTGCCAAAGCCATCGATCATGATGCACAATGCAAAGTGACAGAAATGACAAGGCCCTTTTTGTATTGCTTTGCAGAGCATGTTCGGTGCTGGGACGGAGACCACCGCAACCACGGCCGAATGGGCGATGTCTCTACTGCTAAACCACCCGGAGACTCTGAAGAAGGCGCAGGCAGAAATGGACGCGGCCATCGGGATCTCCCGTCTGCTCCGCGCCGACGACCTGCCCCGCCTCGGCTACCTCCAGTGCATCATCAGCGAGACCATCCGCCTGTACCCCGCCGCCCCGATGCTTGCCCCGCACGAGTCCTCCACGGACTGCGAGGTCGGGGGTTACAGCGTCCCGAGCAAGACGATGCTGCTCGTCAACGCGTACGCCATCCACCGGGATCCGGCGATATGGGAGGACCCGACAGAGTTCAAGCCGGAGAGGTTCGAGGACGGCAAAGCTGAAGGATTGTTCATGATACCGTTTGGGATGGGAAGGCGGAAGTGCCCCGGAGAGACGCTCGCTTACCGAATGTTAGGGCTGGTTTTGGGGACATTGATACAGTGCTTCCACTGGGACAGGGTTGGCGACGCCGAGATTGACATGACGGAAGGGTCTGGGATTACCCTCCCGAAGGCAGTTCCGTTGGAGGCTCTGTGCAAGCCACGAGCATCTATGCTTGATGTCCTTCGGAAGCTGTGAGTTTTGGCGTCATCAGGTTTGCTATCTACATAAGGGGAAAGCTTAATTAGCTGTGACTATTATTGTGGCCTTCATGTACTGAAACGAGTTTTCTGTAAGCATTCTCTATTCGCCTCTACTCGTGATGTATATGTGTATGCAGAGGTAAATTGTGACAGTTCGAGTGTATGCTACTCAGTAGTTTTGCAAGAATAAACCGGCTTGCTTATCTCACAAGAGTAAGCTTACAATGCAAAAGACGAAAGATGCTCAAAGCTTCTCAAGAACATCCAGCGTAATTGCACGTGGCTTGCACGAAGCCTCCAATGGAACAACCCTTTGGGTCGTCTGGCCAGAGCCTTCTCATATCAACCTATGCTTCACCAACCCTATGCCAGTCGAAACATTGGACGAGTGTCCCTAGAACCAACCCCATGATCCGCCAGGCAAGGCTCTCCCCGGGACACTTCGTCTGCTCTTGCCATATCGCCGGGTCCCTGTGAATGGCATACGCGTTGATGAGAAGCATCGTGCTAGGTGGGACGCTGTAACCACCAGCCTTGCATTCCCCAGACGACTCTTGTGGGATTAGCAATGGAGCGGCGGGATAAAGGTGAAGATCGCTGATGATGCCATGGAGGTAGCCCAGGGCGGAATTAGAAAAAAAATGATTAGAGTTCACCATTTCATTATACATACATACATACATACATACATACATATATATAATTTTTAAGTAATGTTATTTTATATATATATGTAATGTGTCTTGCTATTTTTAGTATCAATAATTCAACGTAACTAATGGCAATGTACAATGATAAAAGAATAGTGATGAAAGGGCTTACTAAAATCAAGAAATCCACTAAAATTATTGGTTAATTGTAGCAACTGAAGGAGCTTAGGACCAAATCACAGACAAAAAATGGTCTGCATTAGCGAAATACATCATCCAAACTCAATGGGCAAAATGACATAAAATTTTCAGGTAAAAAGCAATAGAGTGATCAAATAAGTAGATACATTACCTTCTAGAATACGTTTCTACGCTCTTTCAAAACCAGGTAAGCCTCGTGGCCTCTTCTCCCCATAGGCGTTCTCGTCTTGGGGTGGCCTCGGCCGTGCAAGCACTTGCGTGCTGCTGGTCTAGCCGTGCGAGCCTCGGCGCTTTGTCCTGTTGTGCAGCCTAACAGATGCCGAGGCCCAGTGTCACTTGAGTTCGGCAGGGGTGTCACACCTATATATACATGAGCAATACCAATGAAAAGTGAAATTAGATTCGGTGTCCTGTGCACCTTCGTAATCCTCTTTGATTCCGCCCCTGGAGGTAGCTGAGCTAGGACAGATCATCTTCGTTGAGCAAACGAGAGTAGCCGATAGATGTGTCGATTTCTGCTTGTGCGTTTCTCAATGCGCCAAGATGGTTCAGTAAAAGAGACATTGCCCGTTCCATCGTGGTTGCTGTGGAAATTTATGTATTTGCCACCCTTACGACTCGGGTGGCAATAGATTTGCCACCCGGGTTTGTTGTCAGTGACTCAGGTGGCCTCATATGTAAGTGACAGAGTTTCGGTGGCAATCTTAAGGGTGGCAAAAACATGAATTCCCCAAAGGGCGTTGTCTAGGCATGTCATATGATTTTGAGGCAAAAATCATTCAAGCACGTTTAGAATACAGGATTTCCCGAGATTCTAGCAGAAATTTAAATATTTCATGTGAAATCTCCACATTTCTATCATAGCCTCAGATTTCGTGAGCAAGATCCGAAGTACCTTCTCATGTGAAATCTCCACTACTCAGGGAAAACACTATCGGTTTGCAAATGTTATCAAAAAGTAGCGATAAAATTGGCAACCAACGGTTATTAGATTTTTTTGGACGAAAATTTTGAATTTTTCAGATGTAAAAAAAGGAAAGGTTGCAAAATTGCAATGTTCCTTTATATTTCATGATAATTAGATAAATTCAAAATTTTTTGTCCGGTTTGAATTTTTATCAGATTCCACTGTTAACACCAATAACCAGTAGTTTTCAGCGAAATTTCAACAATAGGCCACCTTGTTGACCTGCCAGCGAGCCAGCACTGCCACCTCCCAACATGGTTGTCAAGGTTGATGCCCTAGCCTCCCACCATCTCGATGACCTTTGAGAAGTAATCTTTTATTTTCTCAGACTCTGTCATTTGTAGATTCTGAAACTGTCTTCTCAAAGTTTGTAGCTTTACGGCTAAAACTTTTGCAGAACCTTGAAACTCCTCCTTTAACTCGTCCTAAGCTTCTTTTGATTTCTTTGCACCGGTTAATCTGTGAAAACAAACTTTCCGCGATACCTTGTTAAATCAGAAACGAGATCTTGGCGTTCATCATCTAGTTCTCTACTAGAGAATTTTTTTCTGCTTTGGTGTAAGAACATCTTCAACGGCATATTCTTCATAGTCGTTTTTCACAATATTCCACAACCCTTGCGATAGTAGTAATGTTTGTATCTTGATGTTCCGACGCCTGAACTCGAAGTCACAACCTCAGGTCCCAAAAAAACAACACGAAAACGCCGCTCTATTTTGCTATGCCCAACTCGAACTTGGGCCCTAAGACCAGTTGTTGGGAATGGATTACTCAAGAAAGCATGGGCTAGAGGAAAAAAATCAGAACAGAGGAGCTTCAGCTATTAAGCTTTTTTTTGTATTACATTGATCACTTACATATCTGTTGCAGGAAGGATGGTTGATCGTTTATAGGTGGTGATCGGTTCGACTGAAAAGCTCATGGCTTATGGCTGAAAACACTGTAGCTGGCTGAAAAAAGCACTGTAGCTGACAGAGGTTTATTTAGCATAATTAAATTTAAAAAAATAAAAAATATAAAAAATATGTTAGCCCATTACGTATAATACAAACAAATACAGGAAAAAAAGAACCAGCAAAAAACTCAACAAAAAGCCAAAAGTTCAGAAAAAGACGAAACTTATAAATAGTGAAAAATAAGCCAGAAGCCGAATCCGAGTTGATCAGGGCCACTAGTCTTACAAACCGACTTAGTTCCAATATAACATTGTTTATTTTTCTACGGCTAACAAACATCACTTGGCCCGCTAGTTGTTTACCCAAGTTTGAGCTGTCCATAGCTTGCTATTACTAAATTTTGATCTGTCTCCTGTTTTTTTTTTTTTTGAACTCGATCTGTCTCCTGTATTGACGTAGACTAAGAAAGTGACAATCTAGCTCCAGGACTAATTCAGAGGTTTCTTCACATGTCGGTAACTTCAGATAATTATCAAATAAAAATGAACATTAACTCAAACAACGGCAACCATACTCTTCACGTCACACTCCTTTCCCATCATCCTGAAGCCTGTGCCTCTCCACGTCTATCAGCCTCTGGCCACACCGCACAGTGGCAGAGCGAGAGTATATACATTGGTACAGTTATACTTTCAAAAGTTTTATCAAAAAATTCAATATATGTCCTTTAATATACGAAGTATATATTATTACCATGTGTCTTAAGTTAGCACTCTTATAATCAAAATCCTGACTTTGCCACTGTCACCGCAGCCACGAGCCTCTTACGCAGGCCACCAACGTCGAACCACCGCAGCACCAGCAAGTAGTCCTACAGGTTCGCCATGCCGACCAGCGGCACGATCTTGTCCATCACACTCTTTTAAGGGTGTGTTTGGTTGCTGGGATGGGGTGGGATGGAATAGGATGGTTCTTTTGACCAAGTCTATCCATGTGTTTGGTTTGAGGGATGAGGTGGGATGGAATGGTCCAAAGTGGGATGAGCCTGTGCAAATTTAGAGAATATTCTTCTTAGATGTTGGACCATGTGGTTCCACTTTTTTTGTGGAACCATCTCATCTCATCCCCATCCCATCTCACTCTATCCTAGCAACCAAACACACCCTAACTCCCTGGCCTCCACTGACATGCCATTGCTGTCCACGTCCATACGTTCCAAAACGGTGGCTCTTGTTTGTGCAATGGTCTCCATCAGGATTGTAACATCCTGATTTTCAGAGTATTTTTGAAGCTTTTAAAATAAAATTCACCATTTGAATTTTTTTCTGAAATTAATTAAAGCTTAAATGAAATTTTATGAATTAAAAGGATTTAATATGAATAATCTGAACATGAACATTTGCCAAAGTTATTTTTATTTGAGTTCCTTGTGTCTCAAGGAATTTATTGGATTTTTTCTGGATTTTTCTGGATTTATTTGCTATTTTCTAGAGCTCAAAAGGATTTAAATGAATTTATGAAAAAGAAAAATACCAAAATCCCCAACCGCCGATGGGCGAAACCCACCAGCCGCCCAACCCGCCTCGGCTCCGCCACCCAGTGCGCCGCGCGCGCGCGTGCCACGCGTCGAGCATCCGCGCCGCGCGCTCGCCTTGGCCTCCCGATGATCGCCACGTGGCCGTCATCCGCTGCGCCAGCGCCGCGCCCCGCATCCCGCCGCTGCTCACCGCCACCACCGGCGGTGGGGCCCACTGTCGTCGTCCCGACCGGACTCGTCTTCCGTCTCGAAGCCGGACTCGCCGCCGCTGCCGTCCGTCGCGGACACCTCGGTCCGTGTATAAGCCGGCCGCCTCGCTTCGCATCCCGAGCCGCCGCTCGCCGCCGCTTCGCCGGAGCCGCCGCCGCCGCCGCCGCCCTCGTCATCTTTTGCGCCGCCGTCGTCGCGAGCTTCGCCGCCGCCGCTGCTGTTCGCCACCGCCGTGAGCCCGCCGCCGTCGTCGTCCCGCCACCTCGCCGCCGCCGTCACCGTCGCCGCCGCCAGCCGCCGCGAACCGCCGCCGCCGCGCGCCGCCGGCGCGCCACGCCGCGCGCCGCCTCGCGCCGTGCCTGCGCGTCGACGCCAAGATCGACGCCGCGCCCGCGTCCCTTCGCCTTCCGTGCGCCGGTCCATGTGAGCCGTGCCGCTGCCTTGTGGGTCCCGCCCGTCGGCCCGAGCTGTAGACCGTGAGCGATCTGGGCCGACGGCCGGATCGTCCACGCGCCGCACTACGCCGTCCGTCGCCCGCCGCCAGGTGCTCCCGAGCCGCCACGCAAGCCGCCACGCCGACCCTAACGCTATGCGTGTACGCCACGCCACCGCCACCTCACCCTAGTCGCCGCGTCGTGACCCGCCCGCCATCGCTGTTTCGTGCGCGGGTTCACCGTGAGACTCAGCCTCCGTGCGCCGGTCCACGGCCGATGCTGCACTTTTCCAATTTTCCTGATTTTCAGAAAATCCAATTTTCCAAGAGCCCGTTCTCCTCATCCTAGCTCCGATTGACCCGTTCTTTTTCTAAATTCATCTAAAATTGAGCTCTACCTTTTGGTTCAGGTTTGAAAGTTTTGGAGTTCATTTGAATTTTATTTGAATTTATTTTCTCTTTTCGTCTCGCTTTCTCTCTCGTTAGATCGCGTGTTCGAGGGAGCGGAAGTTGGATTTGAAGACCAAGAGCCCTCATCTGAGCAAGGCCAAGGCAAGTCGTATTCTTTGATCATGTTGAACCCAGATTTCAATCTATTATGTATTATTTTGTTTCAAATTATCATGCATTGCTATTTATTAATAAAACCTTGTATTGGTAGTTATACTCCTAATTGATTAAATCCTCCATGATAATTTGACTACCATGAATCCATTGACACCTTAGGATTGGGAATTATTTAGTGATAAAATAATAATTGTCACATGGGGTTACGTTCGATCGCTTAGCCTTGCTTCCTATTAGTTCGGGATCTGTCATCACATGTGGTTAATTAATCGACTTAATGATTTACTTGAACGTGGTGGTTAGCCACGTTATAAAATTGGTATGTCATGACATGGGTAGTGTCATGGGCATTGGTTATACAAACTTGGCTTTCACTTGGGCGAATGATCGTGCGATAAAGGGGTCTTTGGATGCACATTGGGATGTGGATGCTTCGCTGGTAATTGTTAAGGACTTAACTTTGTGCGCCATTGATCTGAGCTTAATCGTGCAAACCACATGTCTAGTATGGGATAGACTGGCATAATAATTTGAGAAGTCTCTACTTTGGTTTTACTACGATGTTGTGTGGCGCAAGAGGGGCAATTATCGACTAGGGGTTACCCTACTCGACGGCGAATCCTTAGCGAGTGGGATCGGGTGGAGATGGATCATTGTAAAAGCCTTGTTGTGATTTCCTTAAGCTGAGGCTAATCACATCGTGTGGGTACAGTTGTGCAACCTCTGCAGAGTGTAAAACTATTCGAATAGCCGTGTCCCGGTCATGGACAATGCTCGGTGATTTCACACGAGGGTAGAGTCTTTATGAAAATTTGATTGGTTTGAGATGGGAAGTGAATGGTTAGTTCACTTGTGGTTATATTCAATTCCTTTGATATATTTACTTAGTGTCATTGTTAAATATGCTTTTCAATCTATATATTGTATTTACTTCAAATTGTCGCTTCATGCAAAACTAACCTTTCAGCCATCCATTGTTAAGCTTTGCATATTATATTGCATTCATTTGTTACAACGACTTGTCGAGTACCAATGTACTCACGGCTTTATGCCCATGTTGCTCGATTGAGGAGGAGGGACCGGATCGCAGGAGTTGCTAGAAGGAGGCTACTACGAGGACTTCACGGATTAGGACTTCGCTCCCGATCGATTGCCTGTGGGCATGTCGAGTGGCTACTACGCTAATTTTGGATTTCATTGCTAGTTTCTTTAAAGCCCTTCAGGCTAATAATTGTAAGCTTGGCCATAAGGTCGTACTCTGTTGGTTATTAATATAATTTGGATTTCCTTTAGAATATCGTGATGTGGATAATATTTATCTTTGTTTACGCTGTGTGCACTAGCGTGATCTCGACTAGTGCAGAGTACATGAGAGTCCGAATTTGTATATTCGGTCTCGACAGAGATGGTATCGAGCCATATCGATCAGAGGACTAAAACCTAAGTTAGTCGTTGTCTCAAAAATTCAAAAACCTATTTTCTAAAGACAAAACAACCAAACCTGATATTTAGCAAATTCTTTACTCTCTTACCTTATTCTTAGGGACTCTTGCCTCTCACCTTAAAATTTCTGCGAAAATGAAAATTTTTAAACTGACTCTTATCTTGTGCCGTGCTGTAGATGTCGCAAAGCAACTATAGCAGGTCAGGAGGATGGAGGAGAGTGCTTCGAGTACTGCTAAGAAGTCTTGGTTTCAAAAGAACACCAATGTACAGTTCCATGGATGATGAAGTAAGAGGGTACCATTTCACACGGTTGTACTTCACTATCAAGCTTGGAGGTCACGTCGTACACCACGCTTCAAAGGTTCAAATCCATAGCGGTGCACGCAAGGCCGTTGCTCAACTCATCGACGGTACAAGATCGGTATGACCAAGTTCATCCAGAATACAAGAGAAGTATGAACACGAGGAGTACACTCGCGGACGCCAACACCTCCACCTTCGCCACGCCACCCACCCGGAGGAAAGGCAACGCATGGCGATGATCGCCGAGAGTACCTTCAACTCGTCATTCCAGCAGCGGCGCCTACAATGCGATTCGCAACCGATGGACGTTCTCTGACGATGCAGAGGAAGAAGAGGAAGATCGCACACCGTACCTCGCGGACCTGAGTGGGAGCGGAAGAGTAGACCGTAGCATAGGATAGCATCGGTTAGGAAGTGGTTTTGTTTGCATTGAGTGTGATGTGAGCTGCGGTTTTGCCCTCAAAAGCAATATGTTGCGGTCATATCAAATCTTTTATTGAAGTGATTTATTTGTTCTTTTGTTAGCTTTTCGCTAAGTGATTGTTTAGTTTAGGATTTACCATTAGAATATCCCCTTAGACGAACTTACCACTTATCTTTGCTTTTCCTCTTACAGTAAACCTGTGAAGCCGTCCTCAAGCAAGTGATCTTTCTTTTCAGATGGTTGATACCCGAGCTCCGCAGACGTGGTCGATGAGTCGATCCCGAGGCGATCGAGCAACTCCGAGCGAAGATGCAAACCAGCTGGATCGATCCAACCTTGAGTCGGTTCATGGCAGCCTGCATCGGTTGATGAACACCATGATGCGAACATGAACGCCATGATGAATCGACAGAATCAAGACATGGCCATGCCTCCACCGGGCGCCGGCGGTCAAGTTTGCGAGAATTTATGAGGACAAGGCCTCCTACCTATTCACGGTCTTCGAGCCACTAGAAGCCGGCGACCGGATGCGTTCAGTGGAAAAGAAGCTTAACCTTGCCCGGTGTACGGATCGCGAGAAGGTGTTGTATGCAGCCCATCGGCTTGAGGTGCTGCGGTAGAGTGGTGGGAAAATTATTGTGCCGCTCACGAGGATCCAGAGCATCACTTGGGCTGAGTTCGCAGGAGCTTTTCGTCATGCCCATATCCCGGATGGGGTGATCGAAATGAAGAAGGAAGAATTTCGGGAGTTGCGGCAGAAGAACATGTCCGTGAGTGAATATCTCAACAAGTTCACTCGGTTGGCCCGTTATGCTCCGAAGATGTCGCCACAGATGATGCTCGCGAAGAGGTTCAAGAAAGGATTGAACCGAGGATTGAAAGTTCGAGTAGTGGGACATGATTATGCCGTTTCAAAACATGGTGGACAAAGCAATGCTCATTGAGGAAAGTCATCGCGAGTTGGAAGAATCTCGCAAGAGAAGAATGATGCAGCAAGGATCACAGATGCACCAAGCTCGAGAGCCCGCCGGTAATTTTCAGCCAGCTCGAGTTCCTCGGCAGCGGGATTCAAAACTCCCGCACCAGCTCCCGTCGCTTTTCTTGGCGCCAAAACCAAATCCAGTGGAAGCCAACAGAGAGGATTACCAAGCCCATGTCGTGATCACTTGTTTCAAATGCAATGAGACGGGACATTATGCCAACAAATGCCCGCAAAATACCGCATTGACACCGGTCGCTTCAGCTTGGGAGCCACACCGCACCGCACCCTGCGGCAGATCGGGACGCGGAGCACCTCAAGGATCAAATCAACCCAACAAAGGATCGCAGACCGTGATGCGTGGCAGTGTGAACCACGTCACCATGGAGGAGGCTCAGCGGCGCCGGATGTGGTGATTGGTAAGTTCCGTAAAAATTCGATACCGCCCACGCTTTGTTTGATTACGAGCTTCACATTCGCTTGTTTCTGAGTTTTGCTCTAAAGCATAAGTTGGAAGTCGTTGCACTTGGTTCCATTTTATTGGTTCAATCCCGTGCTCGAGATGAGTACAAACCTAGGATGCCCCAAAGTTAGGATAGCCATCCAAGGAGTAGAGTTCTCCGCAGATTTGGTTGTGCTGAATATCCAGTCTTTGGACGTAATTTTGGGTATGGATTGGCTCAAGAAGCATCAAGCAGTATTGGAATGTGGAAGCCGAGCAGTCACTTTGGACGGTCCCGATGGAAGCAAGGTTAGATTTGAAGCCGACATGAAGCAGCCAGAAAAAGTGATGGTGTGCCAAAGTAAAGGGATTGCCCTAAATGAAGTACCAGTTGCCAGAGAATATCCCGATGTTTTTCCCGATGATCTCCCCGGGATGCCACCAAAAAGAGAAGTAGAGTTTGCAATTGAGTTAGCACCAGGCACCTCACCAATTTCCAAGAGACCTTACCGAATGCCCGCCAATGAGTTAGCAGAATTAAAGCAGCAGATACAAGAGTTATTGGATAAAGGGTATGTCAGACCCAGTACCTCTCCGTGGGAGCACCGGATTGTTCGTCAAGAAGAAGGATGGTAGCCAGCGTATGTGTGTGGATTACCGAGCTCTCAATGAAGTTACCATCAAGAACAAGTACCGTTGCCCGAATTGATGATCTGTTCGATCAATTAAAAGGAGTGGAGTGTTTTCCAAGATTGATTTGAGATCGGGTATCACCAAATGAGGATTCGACCGAGGACATACCCAAGACACCTTCTCAACTCGTTATGGATTATACGAGTTCACCGTGATGTCCTTTGGCCTAACCAATGCCCCAGCCTACTTTATGTACCTGATGAACAAGGTGTTCATGGACTACTTGGACAAGTTTGTCGTTGTGTTCATTGATGACATTCTGATCTACTCCAAGAATGAGGAGGAGCATGAGGAGCATTTGAGATTGGTATTGCAAAGATTGCGGAGCACAAGTTGTATGCTAAGTTCAGCAAGTGTGAATTTTGGATGAAGGAAGTTGCCTTTTTGGGTCATGTGTTGACAGCAGAGGAGTGTCCGTTGACTCGGGAAAGTACAAGATGTGCTCACCGAAGGCACCCACGTCGCTGACCCAGTCCAAGCTTCCTAGGAATGGCGAGTTACTATCGGAGATTCATTGAAGGGTTCTCGGTGTAGCCCGACCCCTTACCCAGCTACTAAAGAAGGAAAAGAAGTTTGAATGGGCGCGAGTGCGAGAAGAGTTTTGGAAGTTAAAGGAAAGTCGACAACAAAGCACGATCTTAATTTTGCTCGACATCAAGAAAGATTTTGAGATTTATTGTGACGCCTCCGCAAAGGTTTAGGTGCGTATTGATGCAAGACAAAAGAGTGGTAGCTTATGCATCGCGTCGATTGAGGCCACATGAGGAGAACTACCCTACGCACGATTTGGAGTTAGCGGCGATTGTGCATGCCACGAAAATATGGCGACACTACGATGGGTAACGGATGTGAGATCTACACGGATCATAAGAGCTTGAAGTATATCTTCACCCAATCAGACCTTAACCTAAGACAAAGAAGATGGTTGGAGTTGATAAAGGACTATGACATTGGAATCCACTATCACCCGGAAAAGCCAACGTAGTGGCGATCGTTGAGCGGAAGGTATATTGCAACACAATTATGGTCAAGGAGAGTCAACCAAAGATTGCACGAGGAATTCCAAAAGCTCGGTTTGGAGTTGGTTGAAGAAGGGATGTTGGCGCTTTGGACTTGCAAACGACCTTGGATAGTCGATTCGTCAAGCGCAACCGAGGATGAAAATATCCAGCGGATCAAGGTTGGATTGAAGGAAGGAAAAGCGGCGAGGTTTTGTGGAGGATGATCGGGTATCATATGGTACAAGAAGCGATTGTGCGTACCCAATAAGGAAGAGTTAAAGCAATTGTTGCTTAAAGAGGCACACGAGTCATTATATTCAATTCATCCAGCAGTACCAAGATGTATCAGACATCAAGGATAAATACCGTGGCGGTATGAAGCGAGAAATAGCAGAGTATGTAGCACTATGTGATGTTTGCCAATGAGTGAAAGCGAGCATCAAAGACCCGCAGATTGTTGCAACCGTTGAAAATTCCCGAGTGGAAGTGGGAAGATGTGGGCATGGATTTCATCACAGGTCTACCCAAGACCAAGGAAGGTTACGACTGATATGGGTAATTGTGGATCGATTGACAAAGGTAGCCCATTTCCTTCCAATCAAAACCACATATTCGAGATAAGTTGGCGAATTGTATATGTCCGAATTGTGAGTCTCCATGGAGTTCCTAAGAGGATTGTGTCGGATCGTGGATCGCAGTTCACTTCACGATTTTGGAGTAGTTTCCACGGCGATGGGTACTCATCTGAATTTCAGCACACCTATCACCCACAGCATCGATGGTCGACAGAGCGTGTAAATCAAATCCTAGAGGATATGCTTTGAGAGCATGTGTTTTGGATCACGGAGCTAAGTGGGACAATTGCCTACCTTTGCAGAATTTTCCTACAACAACGATTACTGGCCGGTTTGCGATGTCACCGTTTGAGGCTTTGTATGGTCGGAAGTGTAGGACCCTCTCAATTGGAAAGAAACAGGAGAAAGGCAAATTTTTGGGCGAGTGTTTGCAAGAAGTCAAGAAAAGTGCGCTTGATTCAAGAAAGGTGAAAGCACTCAAGCCGAGCAAAAGAGTTATCGATACTCGCCAAGAGATTTAAGCTTTGAGCCCAATGATTATGTGTATCTCAGATCACACCTTTCAAAGGTGTTAAGCGTTTTCAAATGAAGGAAAGCTAGCACCAAGGTATGTGGGGCCATTCAAGATTTTGAAGCGCAAGGAGAAGTTGCCTATCACCGGAGCTACACGAGAACTTGAGCGGGATACACGATGTTTTTCATGTGTCTCAATTGAAGAAGTGCTTGCGAGTGCGGAGAAGCGGTGCAATTGAGGTGTGGATCTCCGGAGGATCTGTCCTATAAAGAGCATCCCATCAAAATCTTGGAAGTGTCGAGCGAGTCACTAGAAGAAGAGTCGTTCGTTTTTGCAAAGTTCATGGAGCAATCATTCAGAGGAGGAAGCAACACAGGAAAGCGAGGAGGATCTCAAAGCGGAGTTTCCAAACCTATTCTTTAGAGAGCCGAATCTCGGGTCGAGATTCCGTTTAAGGGGAGGTTTGTAACATCCGATTTTCAGAGTATTTTGAAGCTTTTAAAATAAAATTCACCATTTGAATTTTTTCTGAAATTAATTAAAGCTTAAATGAAATTTTATGAATTAAAAGGATTTAATATGAATAATCTGAACATGAACATTTGCCAAAGTTATTTTTATTTGAG
Source organism: Dendrocalamus sinicus (assembly GCA_036346575.1). Taxonomy (NCBI): domain Eukaryota; kingdom Viridiplantae; phylum Streptophyta; class Magnoliopsida; order Poales; family Poaceae; genus Dendrocalamus; species Dendrocalamus sinicus. Next base: position 5,644,570 of record CM070648.1, read on the forward strand.
TTCCTTGTGTCTCAAGGAATTTATTGGATTTTTTCTGGATTTTTCTGGATTTATTTGCTATTTTCTAGAGCTCAAAAGGATTTAAATGAATTTATGAAAAGAAAAATACCAAAATCCCCAACCGCCGATGGGCGAAACCCACCACCGCCCAACCCGCCTCGGCTCCGCCCGACCCAGTGCGCGCGCGCGCGTGCCTGCGTCGAGCATCCGCGCCGCGCGCTCGCTTGGCCTCCCGATGATCGCCACGTGGCGTCATCCGCGCGCCAGCGCCGCGCCCCGCATCCCGGCCGCTGCTCACCGCGCCACCGGCGGTGGGGCCCACTGTCGTCGTCCCGACCGGACTCGTCTTCCCGTCTCGAGCCGGACTCTCGCCGCCATTCTTTGTCCGTCGCGGACACCTCGGTCCGTGTAAAGCCGCCGCCGCTCGCTTCCGCATCCCGAGCCGCCGCTCGCGCCGCCGCTTCGCGGAGCCGCCGCCAGCGCCGCCGCCGTCGTCATCTTTTGCGCCGCCGTCGCCGCCAGAGCGCGCCGCCCGCTCGCCGTTCGCCACGCCGGTGAGCCCGCCGCCGTCGTCGTCCCGCCACCTCGGTGCCGCCGCCGTCACCCGCCGCCGCCGCCGCCGCCGCAACCGCCGCCGCCGCGCGCGACGACGCGCGCCGCGCCGCCTCGCCGCGCCGCCGCGCCGCGCCTTCGCGCGCGCGACGCCAAGATCGACGCCGCGCGCCGCGCCCTTCGCTTCCGTCGCGCCGGTCCATGTGAGCCGTGCCGCCGCCTTGTGGGTCCCGCCGTCGGCCCGAGCCAGACCCGTGAGCGATCTGGGCCGACGGCCGGATCGCCCACGCGCCGCACTACGCCCGTCCGTCGCCCGCCATTGTGCTCCGAAGCCGCCACGCAAGCCGGGCCACGTCGGCCTAACGCTTGCGTGTCGCCACGCCACCGCCACCTCGACCCTAGTCGCCGCGTCGGCCGCCGCCGCCCGCACTGTTTCGTGCGCGGGTTCACCGTGAGACTCAGCCTCCCGTGCGCCGGTCCACAAACAATGCACTTTTCCAATTTTCCTGATTTTCAGAAAATCCAATTTTCCAAGAGCCCGTTCTCCTCATCCTAGCTCCGATTGACCCGTTCTTTTTCTAAATTCATCTAAAATTGAGCTCTACCTTTTGGTTCAGGTTTGAAAGTTTTGGAGTTCATTTGAATTTTATTTGAATTTATTTTCTCTTTTCGTCTCGTTTTCTCTCGTTAGATCGCGTGTTCGAGGGAGCGGAAGTTGGATTTGAAGACCAAGAGCCCTCATCTGAGCAAGGCCAAGGCAAGTCGTATTCTTTGATCATGTTGAACCCAGATTTCAATCTATTATGTATTATTTTGTTTCAAATTATCATGCATTGCTATTTATTAATAAAACCTTGTATTGGTAGTTATACTCCTAATTGATTAAATCCCTCCATGATAATTTGACTACCATGAATCCATTGACACCTTAGGATTGGGAATTATTTAGT